>JAREIL010000007.1:0-1200000 GCA_030142105.1 Fusarium sp. FL617 | reverse complement strand
CAATGAGTAAGATGTCATTTACTTCAAAATGCATCGTCATCATCTTTTTACAAGTACATTTACTTTTCCATTTCTTTCGAATATCACCATTATTATTGAATCTCGACCAGCTCTTGAAAAGAGTTGACATTGCCGACTTGAAGATGGCGCTTACGCGAGAAGAACGACTGCGACTAGCAGACATAGACCCTGAGCTCGCTGAAGTAAGTACGTCGTCCAGCAACATGCTGAGAAGGCATTGACATGTTGTACAGTACTTAGAGACCGTCAAAATTCCTCAAATAGACACCTCCGATCCAGCCAAGGCCATTGCAGGATTGAGATGGTATATGAAGAGCCTTCATCAACCGCCCAACCCCGACAGTGGAGTCGTTGAGCGTGATATCTACTATAATGCGAGAGACGGACATCAGTTACGCGCTCATGTGTATGAACCAGCTGACAAATCTGATGCGGAACTTCCGCTCGTTGTCTACATTCACGGCGGCGGATGGACTATTGGATCGCCGGAAGACGCAGAGCGTTCATGTCGCAACATTGTCCAGACGCTGGGTGTCGTTTGTTTAGCACCTTCTTATCGCCAAGGGCCGGAAGATCCATTCCCAGCTGGCATCAACGATATCTGGGATGGTCTCCAGTGGATCGCTGCTAAAGCAGAGTGTGAACTCGGAGTGTCATTGTCGAAGGGTTTTGTCATTGGTGGCTCGTCAGCTGGTGGCAGTATGGCTGCGATAGCCAGTCACTTAGCCCGTGATCACAACATGACTCCTACGATAACTGGCGTCTTCCTTCTTGCTCCTTTAATCTTGCCGCTGGAAGCTAGTGATGCTCTACCTGATAAGTACAAGGCGTTGTATCTCTCACGTACTCAAACCGAATGTAAGAATGATCCTATTCTTACCCCTGCTCTGGACAAAATATTCCACAACTCGGCTGCGGGAGACACATCTTCGCCTTTGTTTGTCCCATTCATCTGGCCGACTGGACATAAAGATTTGCCGAGAACATACTTCCAAGTTTGTGGGATGGATATTCTACGTGACGAGGACTTGATTTACGAGCAGGTCTTGCGGGAAGATGATGGAGTTGAGACTAGACTGGATGTTTATCCTGGTATGCCGCATATCTTCTGGGGTAGCTTTTCACACTTGGGTCAGGGCAAGAAGGCAGCTTCCGATCTTGTTGAAGGTATCAAGTGGTTGTTAAAGTGGTAAGCCAAAGGCGTGCGATATCTACAGACTTTCTCAACTAAGACGTCCAAATCTAATCGCCCAAGTCTTCTGTTGCTGAATGCTTTTCGCGTCATTTCGATTTGATTCTTGAAAACAATTGAGGCACATGTGATACACGTATCGGCCCATCAAGCTTGGCTCGCCTCTTCCTTCTTCTCTGCAGCCAACCATGCCAAGACTTCCGAAGATTCATCCTCCCGACCTAACGGCACAAATACATAGTCATGATAGAAACCACTAACAGGATTGCACCCAATTCCCTTCGCCGCCAACCGCGTGGCTATCACAGCCATGAACCCGACAGCTTCCAAGCTCGATGTGACGTTGAGACTAATCATCTTGCAAGGGAAAAAGTAGTCGATCTTGTGAGACTCTGCATGTTCTTTGCTGACGATAACTGTGATACCCTCAGACTCTCTGAAGAGCATCTGGGTCTCGGACAGGGGCGGTAGATTTGATGTGTCGGTAAAAGTGGCAAATACGTAAATCGTGGGGTGTAGGGTAGTCGTCAACGTTGAGAGAAGCTTGCTCAAAGAGAGCTCGCCTGGATCGTTTGCTATCAAAGACATGGTAGAAAAAGTGATTGTAGAGCTTGAGTATTTTTCTTTGAAGTGCAGTCGGGTAAGATGAAAGTCTTATGTTCACGGGCGAGTTGAAATTATGTCTACCATAGTAAGCTAATATCGTGACTGAGTTTGGCGTTTTGACAGGAAGTGGAGTTCGAGTGGGCGTAGTCATCAACAGGGCGCGCCCGCGCCCGCGCCCGCGCCCAACGCGTTTACTCGACCATAACAGCTTCTTATTATTGATGATCCTAATGACTACCCATTCACGTCTATGATTTCTTGTTGAAGTATTGGATAGCAAACACTGTTCAACTCGCCGTTTATGTTTGCTGCAATGCCCAAATTCGTTGATCTCAGCCAGGAATCTGGACATGGTCCCTCCCTCACTGGGATGACGTATGACAATTCCTTGAACCCTATCGGCCAAGCCTAATCGAGCCAGGCCCCGCTGACAAAGGCACTCCGGGCACAGTCTGATTGGCTTGGTGGCACCAAATTCTCCTCATCACCACCAACTCCAAAGAGCTGTACGTACTCAACATAAAGAACACTGAAGTTGCTCATGGTATCGTTAGCAGAGATACCAGCTCTCACTATTTGACGATGTCTTAGCGACGACACAGATGTATTTTCCCAAACTGTCGAATGTCACCATCGTATCGCAGACTTGACCTTGGCCTTGCATACACGCCAACAAGAGGCTCTGGCGCCCGGGCACTTTCGGTACGGTTACAATGGCGATATCTTGTGAACGAGCTTGACGCATAAGCGAGCGATGCATCTCTCATAGTATAAATAAAACATTGCGCCAATGAGCCATACTGCCATTTTTAATTGTTTTGGAACCGTCACTTCATGTTTCTGACTATGGAAGGTCCCTGCCATTGGATCACCTGATAGCGGAATGGTATTTTTTAACCCCGCGAACTCGATTTGTAAGATGTGATAACGCCCTTCAATTGACAACAGTTCTCTCTCGACCTCACAGCAATGCCTTCGTATTGAAGTGGATTCTTCCAACCAGCCTCAACACCTACCACTGAACAAAGCCACAAAGCATCGCAGATAAAATGACTGACTGGAGTGATGCCGAGTACACGCTCTACTCATCCCCCTTCTCCCTCTACTCCATGATGGCCCGCCACACCATCCAACTTGGCCCTCAAACAGCTGGCGCGAGACCACCGCAGAAGATCTCGCTTCATTTTATCAATCACAAAGCCAACGGGAACCTCAATGAGGATTACCTTGTTAACATCAACCCTAAGGGTCAAGTTCCTGCCATGACAGGCAACGCCCTCGAGCAGACCCTCACCGATAGCCGCTCCATCTCACTTCACCTAGCTGGGAGGCATTATCCGGCTATGTTGCCCCAAGAACACGAGGCTGTCATCAGAGATCTTTTCGATAGGCTCCATAGCATTTACGGCTTATCTATCAGCAATCCTAATCCGACTAAGAAAATGAAGGAACATAACCCTTCTCCTGTGGAGGACATTCTCAAAAGAACTGACATAAGCCCTGAGTATCGCGAAGCTCTGGAGGGAAAGCTTGAATTGTGTGACGAGTCCCCTCAAGCGTACCATCGTTGTTCTGACTTCTTTGTTCTAGTCATGACAAGCATAACGGTGTGGCTTTCCAACCCGATGTAGTGGCCAAGAACCGTGCAGGCCTAAAAGCTCTTTTGGAAGAGATTGTTGAACATCGAAGACAAAGCGGTGCTTATGATAACGACGACGACTGGACTTTCGGATCGCAAGTGGGGCCGACTATACTCGACAGTCATCTTCTACCTTTCGTGTTGCGTTGCATCGAAGTGGGAAGCCTTGACCTCGTCCCGGCAGAGCTGAGACGCTGGGCTGAGGTGAAAGCACAGAGTTCAGCTTGGCAAAAAGTGATGCACGGCCGACCGACTCAGTATCATCCTTCGATGGGCCCTGTTGCAGACATGCACGATATGATGTCGCTGTGAGCTCTACTTGGAATCAAGACAGCTAGTCTTTAAGCATGTTTATAGGCACCATTGATCAAAGTAGACAGTGGTAACACATCGACTGTCCGATGATTCGATAAGAGAAGCTTGCTGTCTTATATTGTTTGAGCGATGGGTGATAACCTATGGACGAACACGATGCCGGTATCATTTGCCTGTCAAGTATCGATGCTGAACCAAATAGTAATAGAGCTCAACTCTGCCAGTTTCTCGACCGGCCTAGCTCCCAGGTGTCCCTAGATTTCTCGAATCTTGTAACTGAATAGCTCGTTTGAAGGGACCGAGTTCTTATCCCTCAGCTTTTCAGCTGTCTCAATTCCCAAGACCGGCACCCTGTATTCGTATTGCTTATGGGATTCGGTGGCTTCCCCATTTCCCACTGGAAATGGATAGGGCAGATAATCCGGAAGCAGGCCCAATTGCTTCAGCAGCGTCCCTTGGTCCCAACTGATATGCTCGTGATATAATCTATCTCCACGAATACTCACGACTGCTGTGAATGGTACCTCGGCCTTGAGGCCAGTAGGTGGAACACCTGGTAGGCTGTAAAATAGAAAGACGCTATTAGATCTAGACGCAATTGAGGGTTCGCCATGTGCTTACAGCCAGTCAACTTCTTGGTTATGAGTGAATTTGAACATGAACTCATCAATTACACGGTCAACACCAACCGTCCGACTGATAAGCTCATTCACGGTATCTGCTGAGTTATTGAAGATGAAGTTATCTCTGTAAAACCTCGATAGATTCTCTCGCCCAATGCCACCCGTTAACTTGGTACTATTAGTGGTGGTCTTAGATGTTCATTAAGAAGGACTAACCGTAGGGATATGGTTCACATATGGTTCTTGAACCATGGTACTCATCGTGTGTTCCATCGAGCGATCAGTAAACTCGTAGTGCGTATGCTCCTCCCAGATTGCTTCCAGATCAAAATAGGGCCCGCCCATCAATGGTTTCAAAGCTCTCAGGGTTCGAGAGTGAGATATACCCTCGGAGTTGTAGTGAAAGTGTGTCTGGAAGGGAATAGCAAATGCAGATGATGAAACAGCGGGATAGTAATACCGAGTCAAGCTGGCTGTTTTCTCAAGGCCGTTAGAGGATGCGCCTGCCAGGTGCTGAACAACAGGGATAGTGGCAGCAGATAGGTTTGCAATATCCTTTGAATCACCGTAAAGGACCGCACCGACGATGTTACGAAAACCAGGTAGCATCGATGCTACCTCATTCCAAAGTTCCGGGCCATAGGCTTAGATATCGTTATCACATAGTCCATCGGATAGCATCGAAGTTACCGATAGCGACAATGGCAAAACGTACCAATCAGTCCCACTGCACGATGAGAGTCACACTTCTCATGGCTTTGAAGGGCGTCGAGGGCCAACGCAATTGCATCCGCCCCAGCCGCAAGGGCTGATGCTTGGATCTCTACCACTGCATAGCCTTCCTCAGCCCATTTCAAGATCGGGGACGGCACGCCTTCTATGATTGTTAACTGAGGTGTCAAATCGGGAACTAGAATGATAAGCCCAGGGCCATGTCCGCGCCGAGATAACGGAGCAAGGATGCCGATGCCAGATCGGACCTCACTAAGCTGAGGCTCGGGCAACGGCGGTGGTGGTTGGCTGATATCTGCGTACATGGCTCTTAAGACGGATTCTGAGAGACTGGATTGCGTTTATGTTAAGTTGTTGAAATAGACGCGTGAGTTTTAGGTTGTTATACTTAACATAGAACCGGATATACGGATACACAATTGCCGGCCCTTGATCCGCCCGCCTCGAGGATATCTTAGGCGGCACTCCGATAACACCGAGGGTCATCTTGGGGGATAGCCGCCGATACGTCAACCGCTGATACGTTAGCCGCGGATGAATCATGTCTTATTGATCTTTAGGCATTTTACTTCGCTGGATGATCTAAGCCTGTGTTTTCCAAAGATAACCTGATGGTATCTAATCTTCAGGTTCTGATATAGCGTGAAGAGTATCAAGAAGCCAGGAGAAGTATTGAATTAAATTCTCGGATTGTATGGCACGATATGCGTTCTTCTACTTGTATCTGTCATAGACAGTCCATATGCGTGGACCACAACTAGAATCTAATATAATTTTATCTCTCCATTTCGATTCTCTGCGCCATTAATGTTTTTCACGCCGTTACCAACACTGCATCCATCATTCATCTTAGTCGCTGTTTCTTCAGATGTCAAAGCTTTCACCCTCTGTACTTCGGCAGACATAGATGACGTAAGGGCAACTATATCAGCACCACAATTGACGAAATGGAAGCCTTGTTGATATCTCTGAGCAGCTATAAACTGAGTTAGCAAACTCGGACCCATGATCACAAAGTTACCCCAAGGAAATATGGCTTACCTGCCGCTGCGTCCAATGCAAAATGCCCTGCATATTTTCCAGCTGCTAATGTCGCGTCGAGGATGCGTTGGGTCGCCTGCTGTACTTCGGGCGTTGTAGCGTGATCAAAAGCGACGTAGCCTAGTGAAGAGGCAAGGTCGTTGGGCCCGATGAAGAGCATATCTAATACGTCTACTAGTTAGTCAAGTGTATATCGATTTCTCCTCCATCTCAAGGAACGCACCGATACCATCTACAGTGGCAATTTCTTCCACATTCTCTACACCCTTCCTAGACTCAATTTGCACGAAGATCATTACATTGCTGTTCGCATTGAGAAGATAATCACGCCCCGTCAAATTGAAAGCTGCCGGAGCAAACATAGCTCCAGTACCTCGAAAACCATTGGGGTAGCTCTTGGATGGATATTTGGCCGACTCAACTATTCGCTCCGCCTGTTCTTTGCTTTCGCACATGGGCACCATGATGGCGTGAGCTCCTGCATCGAGCGCCCGCTTCACCATCCACGGTTGATCAGCAGGGATTCTCACCACAGGTGAGACACCACTTGATGATATCGCACTGATCTGTAGGTACATATTGTGATCATCGATATGACCGTGTTCGCAATCGATGAGTACCCACTGTACAAAATTAGCTTAGGGGGAAAATTGAGGAGTTGACCAAGAGATACTAACGTCTTGACCAAGAGGTGCAATGGTCTTTGCCAGTGCATGTCCAGGTAAAGCTAGCCATTGTCCTATACTGGGTCCTTGACGATTCTTGGCTTGCTCTAGAGAGTGTTGGAGGCGTGTCTTGCCCGAAGAGTTGACAACCGGCGAGGCATTCTGATATGACATGGTGGCGAACGTGAGGAGCTAATTATCTGGGTCTTGAGGAGATATCAGGCTCACAGTTTATCGCGCTTAGAAGCCAGAAATTCTTTTGTAAATAAGTTATTATTGAACTAATACTTTGATAAGCCTTTCCAGTAGGAAATGCTCGCTTAGAGGTCGTTCTCTATCTTCGGCCGGAGCTCGGGCCGGAGTGGGTCAACCCCGCGATGAACCGGTTGGCACTATTCACAGCCCCCCGGTTGCCGATAAGGGGAAGGTGGTGGGTTCAGATAAGGGTGGTGAAGGCTATCGTATCGATCTAACCTCAATAGACATTGATTTCATGTTCGGTCCACAGAATTGATCCCGATCGACTTGTGATCTCATTACGTTTTGGATCGTCTCCTCTTTGGCTAACAGCGCTGCATCTTGGTTGATTGTGCTACCGGTATTGCTGCGCTCTACAGCACCTATCAAGACATAACAATTGCCCTACCAATAACACATATCATGAGTCGAGAAGGAATTGACGCGACAACTAATCGAGTGTGGCAAGCATGCGTTACCTGCCGGCGGAAGAAGGTGAGCTCTTTATGGATCATCCCCTCGCTGTGCCAAACTTCTTACCACGTTAAAGATCAAATGTGACGGCAATAATCCTTGTCACAATTGTGATTCTCGCGACCGTGAGTGTGAGTACCCCGGTAGCAACGATAACGCATCAAATAGTCGCAAGTCTCTGAGCCCCTATGATGTCTCTCCAACTGGACTATACTGACCCATTTTAGTTACGCTGCCATGTATGAAGCACGGTTCAAACAACTTGAGGAGTTATGTCAAAACCTGCAGGTCGTGGCAACACAGCTTACCCAAGCCATTGAAAAGCTGCCGCAAGGGAGCGGCACGACAACCTGTTCTCACCACTCAGCTTGTACACCTATAGAATGTGTTGTTCGAAACACGCACAACAGTGCCGCTACTATTGGATCGCTATCGGCCAGTGAACCTCTTGAATCCGCATGCAACTTATCAGCTGAGCACAATTCACGGCCTCAGGCTCTAGCTTCTACTGAGAAGCCTGATAGTGTGGCAGACGAAGAGGCGGTTGACGCAAATACCCAAGATGATCCCGCTAACAGTCCGTTTGGATCATTGGTTCATGATTCGTACGGTAGCCTCAGGTAAAGCCTTGACCCAAAGCCTCAGTACTATTAGCACATCCTCTCATCAGTCTACTGACTTGGTCAGGTTCGTCGGAGGAGCGAGCAACGAGTTCTTGATACAATCAGTCCAGAGTTTATCTTCTTCTCAGGAAACTGAAACGTCTCCATTTTCCATTGGGAGCCAACAAGAAACGTCCCACTCAGGTGGGCTCAGAGCTGAACTCCCACTCTTCGTTCATGGTTTCAGATGGCGAGATTTACCCTCTCTACCCAAGCCTGAAGATCTTAACTTACCTCCGAAATACATTGCTGATATGCTTGTCGGCCTGTATTTCGAGCACTATCACTATACCTTCCCGGTTCTATACAAGCCCTACTTCCTGGAAGATTATAAGCGCTTGTACACTGCTCAGAGGGGCGCAACAAACGACAATGGGTTTCACTCCATATTCTTTGCTGTTTGTGCGTGTGCATCCAGCTTGACAGCTCCAGAAGGGAATCACTCATCGTTTCCTGGACTTGACTTTTACGAACAAGCCCTGTTGTTGCATTACTCTACTACTGGACAAGCCACTAAAGCGCGAACGCAGTGTTTGGCATTGATGTCCATGTGCTGTGCCGGTTGGAATACCGTGTCAACAAGCTGGCACTTTGCTGGACAGGCCGTCAGGGCAGCTCAGGAACTCGGCATGCATCTAAGTGGGATGGTCGGTGATATCGGTTTACAAACTTAGGCTAGTTCACTGACTAGATCTAGTCCTTTGCTTCACACGAGCCGGTGAGAGACCCGTCAACCTCGATTGAATCTGAGCTATCTCGAAGAATCTGGTGGAGTGTCTATTGTCTCGATAGGTGAGGATAATGTATTGTAAGTTGGTTGGCTTGCTGACGTTCGTAACAGAGTGACATCCATCTGTCTCGGTAGACCCATGGCCGCGAACGACAATGATTGCCGGTGCGCGCTACCACTACCGTTTAGTGACGAGGATCTAGAAATTCTTCATAATCAAGGAGGGACTTCAGACAACCAGGCGATGTCAAGTTCGCCTTTGTCAGGTTTCCTGAGCTTTTCCCGCTTGTGCCAGATATCTGGTCAGGTACAGGCTCTGCAGGCTCCTTCTGAGATAAGGGACCTTGGTAATAAAACAGGACAGAGGAGGGTCATGGATCTGGCCTTGGATCAAGAAAAGTCTTTGGATGAGTGGCTTAAGAACTTACCGGACAACACTCACCCCGACAAGTATGCTTACTCCACAATCTCATAGCATACGACTGACCCATTGGCACAGATTCGTAGATGGCAAAGGCAACCCGGAAATGTCTATACAAAGTCTGGTAATTCAGGCAGGAACACTGGTTGCTCTGTACAGGTAAGGGCGTAATTGGCGGCTTGACCTCAAACGAGTGCTAAGGAGAGATACCCAGAACGTTTGTTAGTAGAAAGCATTCATTCAGCCAGCGCCAGACCATAGAAAACTGTGTGACTGCTGCCAGGAGCTGCATTAACTACGCCGGGTCGATTCGGGATCTTGTTCCCCCATCACACTTTTTGGCGCTATGTGTTCAATATCTGACCATATCTGGCCTGGTTTTGTAAGATAAACTTTTACCCAAGTACAGGATTCCTTAAAGACTAACCGGATGGGAAACAGATTACGGATGACGAACCCGGCCGACGTGAGAAGTGATGCTGATTTGCAACTATGCA
This sequence comes from Fusarium sp. FL617, assembly GCA_030142105.1. Taxonomy (NCBI): domain Eukaryota; kingdom Fungi; phylum Ascomycota; class Sordariomycetes; order Hypocreales; family Nectriaceae; genus Fusarium; species Fusarium sp. FL617. The sequence continues at coordinate 1,190,145 of JAREIL010000007.1, read as the reverse complement.
TCCGAATTCTAGGAGATCTGGAGGTGACATGGTCTGGCGCAACTAGAGGAAAGGCTATCATTGAGCAAACTCTAAGGACGTTCCAGGACAACTTGGAGGGCGAATCATTGAACTTGGATTTCCAAACATTGTTTCAGAACCCCGAGCTCGATTTGACAGGTTTGGAGTTATCTGATGGGTTCTTCGAAAATTTCTGGGGAACATTCGGATGAATAGTCCTCGCTACTGATCCTCAAGCAGATCGGTTATCTCAGCAGATACAAGATATGGTTTCTCAAACCTCCTTTAGGCTGTATTTCCCCACAGCTGGTCCACCACCTTCCGCACACGTCTCACACCCTCTTCAACTTGATCCTTCTACACAGTGATATGTTAGCCTCTGAGTCTCACATAAAACAGTGGTGCACTTGTCTTACCGATGGACTTGCAAAGGAAAACCTAAAATAGGCAGACCATGGGTCCGCCCCTCGGGATGCTGTAGACGTCTTGTTGGGGCCTTGCCATGCATGGTAATATGAACCGGGAGTCAGAAGCACGAGCTTCGCCGCCATAGCTTCCCATAACTCTGTAGCGAAAGCTTGCTCGGGATCTTCTGTCGATTTGTCTTGTGATAATTCTGTGAAGCGAGGAACTCCATTGAAGTAGAATTTTGACCACACAAACATGCCAGCCTCGGGTTCAACAAAGCTGAATACTGGTAGTAATCTTCCACTGGTCTTCTCTCGTACACAAGCAACATCGCCCTGTGCATCTGGAATTGGGGACTTCTTCGCTGGTACCACTTCGAAACAGTCGTTGAAGGCGGATAGCAGCCAATCTCTCCTGGTCTTGTATTGGAACTGCAAGCTCTGCAGCCACTTTAAGTATCCATCAATCCCCCAGTTCTCAAAAAGGGCCAGAGTAAATGCTTGACTAAGCCCAGCCGGGTCTTGGGTCTCGACCTCCGTTACCCTTAGCAGTCGTTCGGTGAAGACAGAATTAGCTACGAAATATCCGAGCCGCAGGCCTGGGAAGAGGGTTTTGGAGAATGACTCGAGGCGAATGACGCGGCCTTGCGTGTCCATTGAGAGGAAAGACGGCACTAATGAGTTGATGAATGTCTCCGAAGACACCGGCTGGAAGGTGTTGTCCGCGTTTGGGGTGAACTTAAGGTATTGCAGGCAATAGTATGGATCGTCTTCGACAATTACAATATCTGGTGAAAGTCAGCATATACAAAAGTATCAAGGGAGAAAATCTTTACGCACCAAACTCAACACAGACTGCGTAGAGTTCTCGTCGACGCTGAGCCGAGATTGTGACGCCTGTTGGGTTTGATCCTACAGGGACAAGGTATAGGCTACAATCTTTAGTCAAAATCGTGAATATGACCTCAAGCAGTACTTACAGTCTGGGCCGTCTCTGTCCAGTAATGCTTTCATCCCAGCTTTCCAACATCTTTCGCAGACCCTTTGCCGACATGCCTTGTTCGTCAGCTGAGACAGGTGTCGCCTTTATGCCCAGTGGAATCCATAGGGCTTGAGCAGACGGATATGTGTAATCATCAACAATGACGAAGTCGTTATCCTCACAGAGTAGTCCAACGACTTTCGACCATGCATTCGTATTGCCAGGATGCAGAAGGTACTCGTGTTCACATGGAGGGGCATGCATGCGCTCTGTCAACTCTCTTGCCAGGTTAATGAGTTTTTGGTTCCCGGCTCCAGACCCTAGCGAAAGCTGTCAGTTTATGAATAATAGAGAACCCAAGCAAAGAAGAAAAGACAGGCAATAGAGTAAATAGAGGAGGTCTTACCATATTGCAAGAATTGAGTAAGATCCAGGTTGCCGCTATTTGAATCACGGCTAAGGTCAAGACTGACTAGGTTGCTTTCAATCGAAGGCTCGGACAGAGGAGGGAGACAATCGAACTTGGCACGCTCCAGGGGAAATAGAGACGGATGGGGAAGGCCTGAAGATATGTGAGCTTGAACAAAGAAAATGGTTTGAGGATCAGATAATACCTCCTGCGAGACTGATCATGCCATCTTGGCGCATATATCTAATGATGTCTTTGAGAGGCGACGGATGACGCGATTTACTCTTGATATTTATATGATGTGAAAGGTCCACTGGACCAAGCTTGTTGTCGAGGCTACCCATGGTGGTTTGCAATTGATGACAGTTCTTAGCGTAGGTAGCCTCAAGGTATCGAGGATTTATGGGGATGGGACTTATTATGGCCCTGTGAGATGAGATGGTGGAAGTTGCCGATATGTCTGACTGATACGGAAGTTCCCTGATAATGCCCACGTCCAAGTAGTATCTCTCGGTCGGAGATCCGGGAAATTGTGGAGTTGATGACCAGATACGCAAACGGAGATAAGGCCGGCCGGATCTCGGAAGTGGAGTATACCGCAACACGGCAAGCGAGGTTATGTATGAGTGTGATGTTCAATTCTGCGTCGTATGTGAACTTTGAGAACTTTGACTAAGAATTATTCGTTCCAAACATACCGCCAGAATGGGGAACACAATCTCATATGGCCAGAAGCCTTACGACCTGGATCTGGGCGACAAAGGAGCCATTCGCGGCATACAATCTGACCAAAAATCACGGCGGTATGCCGGTGTCCCATATGCACTCCCACCAACGGGTGACCATCGTTGGCGAAAGCCAAGGCCTCTTTCTCCCTCCTACATCTACAGGAACGACACAAATGGGCCCCTCGATGCTACCAAGTTCAGAGCTATCTGCCCCCAGAAAGCCTTCCACGTTGGGAAAGCCGAAGGAGGGGCGGGGTCTTACAGCGAGGATTGTCTGTATATGAACATCTGGACGCCCGTAGGTGACGAGAAACAATCGAAATGGCCCGTCATGCTGTGGTTACACGGAGGCTGGTTCCAAATGGGTGACCCATCTCAAGAGTCGGGTATGGATCCCACGGAGCTGATTTCCACGGGCGGCTTGAACGCCATCGTCGTGGCTATTGGCTATCGACTAAACATCTTCGGTTTTCTTTCGGGCCAAGCCTTACTCGAAGAGAGTGGAGGTGACTCAGCTGGGAATTTCGGTCTATGGGACCAGCGAATGGCAGCTCAATGGGTCAAAGAGAATATCTCCAACTTCGGAGGAGACCCGAACAACATCACGCTGGCTGGTCGAAGCGCCGGGGCTTATAGTGTCGAGGCGCAGATGCTGTATGAGTTTCGTCACCCAGAACCCAGAACATCGTTATTTCGGCGTGTTTTTATGAATTCGAACGCCGTTCCAGCACAACCTAAATCACTTCAAGAGACGGAATCCCAATTTGAAGAAGTGTGTAGCTATTTCAAGATTGCGAAGAGTTTTTCTGCGAAAGAGAAGCTTGGGTATCTTCGTGAAATTCCTGCTCAAGAGCTAGTGGAAGCCATTCCAGATCTGGAACATCACACGTTTCGCCCGGTAACAGACGACCTATTTATCCATTCTGGCATGATGGATTACCTCAAAAGCAGGGATTTCTCTGACGAGTTCAAGAGGAGGGGATACAAAATCCTCATTGGGGAAGTTGCCAACGAAGAGACTTTGTATTCAGTTTACAACAGTCCAACTGAACCCACGATAGACGCGTTAAGGACTCAAGTCATGAACTACTACTCTCCAAAGGTCACTGAAAGGGCGATTCAGCGCTACGGTCTTCCGGTCTCTGATGATTTAGAGGCCTGGAAAAAGCTTTTTGGTAAGATAACCCCTCTATCAAGGCCGAGAAATCCAAGAATTGACTAACCTTTTCAAATTACAGGACGGATAATATCGGACGGTCAGGTTCGAGCGCCATCAAGAGCCCTGGTCCAGAATCTGTCATCGAATGGAGTGGATATTCGTGATATATGGCGCTATCAGATCTCCTACCGGCTCTCTTTCATTGATGAGAAGGTTGCACCTATATCGTTTGGTGTCGCACATGCAATGGATAAGCCAATCTGGAAGTAAGTTTCTGTACCAAACTACCTAATTGGGCCTTTTCTGACATGGAAGCTTCACTCTATCTCACGAACCGACTTCAGTGGAAAGGAAAATTATGGAAGATTGGATACAGATTCTTATCGCGTTTGTTAAAGGTGACGAGACGTACGAGTTTGGAACAAGCGATGTGCAAGAAATGAGAGTAATGACCCCGGGTGGCGATATTGAGGTTCAGAAGGACGAGCGCTGGAATGAGTTGATCGAGATTGGACGGATATTTAGTGGTGATGAAATAGGCTTCCAAAGTGTCAATTGATTCTTGTTGTTCAAAACATAAATAAGCAATATGTAGACGCACAAATTATGAACAGTTTGTCTGGATGAGTCACGTATCCCTTCTCATGGGCGTTAATATTCAATATTCGAAGGGCATGCTCTCATAGTTGAGGTCGATTCAAATGCGCGGTATATGTTTTACTCGTACAACAGCCAACCTGAACAGTTTCGTAGTACAGCTCAAAGACTAAAGCTTCAGCGAAGGGTCAGATCAACAGAGGGCTTATAGCTTAGCGATAGATAAGTGAAAGCTTGGTTCTCAAATACGCATTTTCGATACAACTATCCTACTCCCAGTGGTTACTATCCATACTACACTTCCACCCTGTGCTGCATTCTCAACCCATCCACCTCTTACATAACTACTTTTGGGCTTCAATACTTGTACATGAAATGGATGTTCTCGCGGTCGGTCATATCAGCTTCGGCGTTAAGTTTGCCGAGCCGTTGGCTCTCTTCCTTCGAGATTCCCTGCTCACGGATGATCTTTGCGCGGCGACGGTTCTCCCAGATATCTAGCAGGACGTTAATATGGCTATTCAGGGTATCAGAGTGTTCAACCTACAGTAGAATCGCCAAGAAGCCATGCTGCAGAATTCGACGCAGTAGAGAATAGCACAAGCTGTGAGGCCTCTTATATACTTGGGCGCATCGGAGGCAACAAACATCTGGGCCCCGACTGCGTTACCGACACAGTAGGCGATAAAGATCGCTGTAGCAGTGACCGTCTTCTTGGTACGACCCGCAACGTTTGATGGCAAAAACGTCCAAATCACTAGGGTAGGGAGTCAGTAAATGCATGCTTGTAGAAAAGGAAAATACATACTGAGCCCAGGAAGTGATCCAAATACCTGCAAGATGTACATGCCCCATCTCGTCCATTTCATGCTATCTTGGGGCAAAAAGGCGAGGGCCATCATACCCGAGAAGGCTGGGACAAGTGAAAACATCATCATGAGGACTAGACGCGTTAGTTTGAGTCAACGCAAGAGCAGATATCGCAGGACTCACATCGAAGGTTGGACCTCTTGAGCGTAACGTATCCGACGACCAAGAACCAGCAGATACTCACGCAGTAGTAGGGCGTGGATCCCTTGAGTAGTGTCTCAAGAGGCGTAAATCCGAAGGACTTCCAAATAAGCTTCGAAAAAGTTGTGTTAGCACCATTAGGAAGAGCATTGATGATAGTAATGAAGAAGAAAAAGTAGGTTTGCGGATCTGGAAGAGGTAGTATTAGCATTACGCGTTTTCCTATCTGAAGCAAGGAAAGCTCACCCTTGAACGCGATCCAGACTTGGTCCCACTTGAATTCGGATCTCTTCTCGCGATCGGATCCCGTCTGATTAGACATAACTCGAGCAATTGCAGCACGCTTCTCCTCCTCGCTCAACCATCGAACCTCGCGGGGTGTTCCGATGATGAACCACACGAGGATACCGCAAGAGATTGTCAAAGCTCCGAGAAGGAAAGAAATCCCTTTCCACTTCGTGGACGATCAGCCTAGAACTTTGCTTCTTGGTGGATAAGATGGGCACTTACGGCAGCCAGACCTCCTGGGTTCTTCTCAGCATGTAGGCCAATGCCGTACATACTCAAGCCTGCAATGATGTTCATTCCGGCATTGGAAGTTCCCCAGATGAGGGACCTAAGGGTGTGTTCCTGGGAGGTATACCATGTGCCGGTGATGAGCACAAAAGTTGGTGAGATTGTGCACTCCAGAGCGCCTTGGATCGCTCGCAAGACCATGAGATGGGCAAAGTTCTTAGCAAAAGCAATGCACAGAACAATGACACCCCAAAGCACCATGACGATAGACAGAAACTTGCCGGTGTGGCATTTCTGCATTAACCAGTTGCCCGGGGCCTCGCAGACCAGATAAGAGAGGTAGAAGACAGTACTCAACCAGTTGAACTGCTCGCCAACAAGCCCCGTGTCCTCGCGAATGCCAAAGACAGCTTGGACGCTAAGAGACGTCTTGTCGGTTTGCTGTGTACCGTAGCAGATCCACATCAGAGGCAGAAGCCATAGATCGATCTTCCAAAGGAGCTTTCGATAGTAAGAGTCTGAAAACTCGTCCTCTACTTCAAGTATATCTCCAGGAAGAATGTCGTTCGGGGGCTTATCGTCCGCATTGACTTGCTCCATCTCGAAGTCCAAATCCTTCTTGTCGCTGGTCGTCTCAGGTTGTTTGGCGTCCATTGTGATGCAATTGACGTGAGATGTTTTTGTGACGATAGCTGCTGTTCGAGAATCCAGAGGTCAAGAGCGTCTATTCTTATTAACCCATGGCATCGCTATTCGTGCTCGTTTCTGGAGCGGTTATCAGCGTATCTTGGCAATTGACGGTAGGCCATCCAGCGATAAGCCGACTGCTATCTCGGCCGGATCTCATCCGGGAGTGCCTATCATCATTAGTCTGGGGTAAAGATAGCCGGGCTATCTACGAGGACCCATAATGTTCGAGATTACCTGTACACTTGTCCCTCTGATTGGAGGACGAACGCCACGACGCTGGTATCGCCGTGTATTGATGCGGATGAAAGTGTGGGGTAATGGTCTCAAAAGCTGATGACCCTGAGCTCTGAGGTTCCCCTCTTTACGCCACGTATGGATCATGGGCTCTGCAACCCAGACTTACGAGCGGCATTGTATTCGTATGCTGTCTTCCAGCCCATGGTGGGGAGGATGATCAGACTCGGGTACTAATTTGAAGCCGACGAGAAACTCAATTATATACACTAGTCAAGGATAACCGACAAGAGTAGTTTGGATCAGTAGCATCTAGAGACTACCAGACTACCTAGAATAACCATGACAACGCCCGTCCGTATACTTTCGCCCATCCAGAAACATCCTTTCGCTTGGATTTCTCTGCTTCCAGCCACTCCGCTTCATAACGATCTACTATATCCTTCCCCGTGTAAAAGTCCATTTCGCGGATTTTGACAAATCTACTCTTCTCAATGTATTTATGCCCGAAGAAAAGGATGATGAAAATGGGAATACCAATATATCCAGTGATGAACGTCGTGTAGTCAAACGGCTTGCCTTGCCTTATGAAAACCCCGTAATTCTTCGTCAAGGCAACCACAGCGCAGACTATGAAAGCCCCAATGCTACCCCATATACCTTGCGGTGCTACGTAAGGTACTGAGGAGTCTGGAATACAATGTATTTTTCGACCACGTACAAAGAAGATGTGGGTGAGGAGAATAGACATCCAGGTAAGTAGGCCGAGGACCGTGCAAAGGTTGATAAAATATTGGAAGACCTTTCGGGAGTCATCCGACACATTCATAAACGCCAGAAATGCAAATGAGATGCACGCTATCAACGCAACCCATGGGGTACCATGTCGATCTGTCCTCTTGAAAATAGCTGGCGCAGCTCGATCACTTGCCAAGCCATACAAGGTCCGACTGGCGATATATAAATCGGAGTTGGCAGCTGAGAAGACAAAAAGGCAGATGCATGAGTTGATGATGTGAGGCAGGACGTTGATTCCTGCTATCTTTGTGGCGACAACAAAGGGACTGGCGTTGGCTCCAGGTTGCTGACTCGCAGCAAAAGCCAGATCCTCAGAGTTATACGGGACTAGAAGGCCCACCAAAAAAACGCTGAGGCAGTAGAAGATGATGATCCGAAAGAAGGTCAACCGAATAGCTTTGGGAATGGATTGTCGAGGGTTGTGAGCCTCAGCAGCTGTAGTACCGACGAGCTCTGTACCGAGATACGCAAAGGTAGCATTGATCATAACGGACCAGAAGCCCAAGAACTTGCCCAAAGCTCCTGTGGTGTAGACTTCTGCAAAAGCACCCGGATTCTGCCAGTATTTGAAGCCGGTGGCTTCACCCGACGGACCTCCGCCAGCAGCCAGGACTATGGATAGCAATATGATGCCCACAATGACAATTACTTTGAAAGACGAAAGCCAAAACTCGAATTCGCCAAAGAATCGTATGCCGCCGAAGTAGTTGATGCAAAAGATCGCGACGATGAATATCGCAATGAACACTCCGGGGTTGACAGTTTCTCGCGGTACCCAGTACTGTATGGCGAGTGCTCCAGCTGTGAGCTGATTCGGGGCTGCCAGGGCATAATTAACCCAGTATCTAAGCCATGCGTCAGCCAATGAGTAATCGCCCCCATCAGTTTCAGGAGTACTCACGTCCATCCCAATGCAAACCCTAGGGCAGGGTGACAATAACGAGATGCATAGCCTGCAAAGCCAGCATTCAATGGCAACCAGGCGACTACCTCACCAAGAGCAGCCATGATCAGGAAGATGATGCCTCCCATGAAGGTAAAAGCTATGAGAAGCGATCCAGGGCCAGATTCAGCCAGAGCGCGACCCGTGCCGATCAGAAGACCAGTTCCCAGAGCACCTCCCAGTGCAATCATGGAAATATGTCGAGCCTCCAGCGCCCTGTCGAGGGACGTTGCTTCGGATGTCTCCAAGCCACGGATGCTATACGCCGTAGACTTTTCAGGCGGGTTGTCATTCTCGGTCTTATGCTCATGGACCCCATAATTGTTGGAGGCCTCTATATCAGAATTCATGACGGTCCAAAAGAGGTTTTTAGGAGATTTAACGAATAATGTTGATCAACTGTAATGATAGTTTATTAAGCTAGCGCCCTGTGAAACTGGATATTGAAGCCAAGCGGACTGTTGGCTTCATAAGAAGGAAATACAACGAGTGTGCACCAACGAGTAACGTTTCGGAAGAGATCCGATCAAGATGTCTTTTAGCTCATGCCTTATCGAGCAAAATGAGATAAAAGATAAAAGCAGGCACGCCACGAAGTACCATCCCTGCACCATGTAATGCAGCAGTCGGATAAGGGAAGTCTCGCTTGCAAGGGCTATCGTAGCATGGCTCTGCTGTGCAGGCGTCGGACCGCTACTGTACATCATGTATTAGGATAAGCTTAAAAGACAAGGCCGTCCCATACCCGACAAGCGAAACACAACCTATCTGAAGGCTCGGCCGGATCACCTCCGAAAGGTTACCCTAAACCTGGGCGCATATCATCTCGAGAGGTAGAATCTCTGTCACACAATCCAATCCTCGATGCAAAAGTGACATTGGCCCCTATGCAGCACCCAGCGACAGTTATCGCCCCATTTCCCCTTGCATTTGGAGTCGGGACGAAATGGTTCGTCACGGATCGACAAGGCGTTGATCGCAACATCGTCGACGGCATCAAAACAGCTTTAGAGATTGGCTATCGACAAGTGGACTCGGCTCAAAGTGAGTTCCCAATAACTACCCCATTAGATATTGAGAGATCTTTGTGCTAACGCAATCACAAGTGTACAATAACGAATTGGAATTCGGCATCGCGCTCGAGGAGTGTCGCGTAAAAAGATCAGAAATCTATATCACCAGCAAGACTCTCAACTTGGATAACCCAGAACAGGCCCTTGTGAAAACATTGGCCAATTTGAAGACTTCATATGTTGACATGTAAATTGATTCCTTAAACAAAACCCAGTGTCGGTTCCCCCCCGAGAACTAATCACCACGCGACGGGCAGGTATTTGATCCACGCGCCGTTCTTTGCCACTTCGTCATCGCATCTCCAAAAAGCATGGACCAAGATGGAAAGCTGCGTACAGAAAGGCCTGGCACGCAACATTGGAGTGTCAAGCTTTACAAAAGAGCACATGGATCTCATTCTCGATACCGCGACAATACCTATTTCCGTCGCTCAAGTGGAGATGCATCCTTGGCTACAGCAGTTTGAGCTCAGAGAATATTTAGCTGAGAAGGGAATCCCACTCGAAACCTTTGGGTGCTTGGCCCCTTTGACACATGGTCAACCTCTCGCGAAGGACGGTCTTTTGCAATCGTTGTCGAAGAAATACCATGTTAGTCCATCTGCCATCTTATTGAAATGGTCGATACAACAGGGTGCCCGAGTTGTTACAACAAGCAGCAAGAGGGATCGTCTGTTGCTCTACATGAAAGAGCTCCCTGCTTTCAAACTGAGTCAATCTGATATCGAGGACATTTGTACCATTCATAGCGACAAACAGGTTAGGAACTTCTTTGGTGCTGAATTTCGGGCATTAGAGGCCCCAAAACACCAGTTTGAGGTATCAATGCCTATTTAGATATCGCTTACGGTATAGACAAAACACTGAAACCTCTTCTGCCTGAGATATTGATGTTATGATCACGCTTTGACTACCAAAAAGTACTTACTAAGGTGACTCGTGATCAGCTCCACCTAAGCCAAAAATGGTGAGTATCCTCGGACCGACAAGAAAAAGGAGACTGATGGTCTCAGCTCCTCTTCTTCTCGGACCGACGACGCGTCCGTTAGTTCGCCCCCGGCCCCAGATTCTTCCCTCCTGAACCCCAGTTCCTTCGCTTGGCCTGCATCGTGTCCCGTCGTATCGCTGCAGCTCTCCCCAGACCCATAAGCGCCCCTGAGAGAACGGATCCTGGGACGCAGCATCACAGCCGCAGGAGTCTGACCCTCCTCCGCGAACCCCGGACCGACGACCGTTGGCAGACCTGGAGAAATGACGAGTGCACCTGAAGGCTTGCCCCAGGTTATGAGCTGACCTCACCTCCTTGTCAAGCCGACCCACTGGTCTTGCAATTAGCACCGGAAAACTTAGACTCTTTCAACCACGAAATACCTCGAACCGCACGCAGGCGTGTTTCGACTGCTTTTTGAAGGATAGCGTTTCATACTACTGCATCTCCTAGCTTTCACTCGGTGAGAATGAGGGATCGAGATAGCGAGGACGTGTCATTGGACACTGTCTCACCATCCAATACCATCACAACGGCGTCCGGCAAACCGTCATCTCGGGTCAAACAGGTCCACGATGATGAATCCACCGGCCACGCGCACCACGCCGAGGCCAGCGCCGCTACGGCACTCGAGCATCAGTTGACCTTCAGGGATGCTGTGCGGCTCTACCCCAAGGCCATTGGCTTCTCGCTATTGTTTTCCACGGCTATCATTATGGAAGGCTACGACATGGCGCTGATTGGATCCTTCTATGGCTATGAGTCGTAAGTAGCTCTCTCTTTGACGGTACTTGCATAAAGTCTAAGCATTGTTTAGGTTCCGCAACAGGTACGGCAACCAACCCGATCCCGAAGGCGGAATGGTTATCTCCGCAGACTGGCAAACGTATATTCAGGTCGGCGGCATGTGCGGTCAGATCTTTGGCCTTTATCTCAACGGTTGGGTGTCCGATGCTATTGGCTACAAGCGAACTATGATCCTGACCCAGATTATAATGATCGCCTTTATCTTCGTGCTATTCTTTGCGCAGAATATTCAGATGATCCTCGCGGGACAAATCCTTGTCGGCATCCCATGGGGCGTCTTCCAAACCCTGACGCTTGCATACGCTTCTGATATTGCCCCCGTTATCCTTCGACCTTATCTCACCGCCTACGTGAACCTCTGCTGGGTTATCGGGCAGCTGATATCAGCAGGGGTACTCCGTGGGTTCCTCAACTTACAGAATGAATGGTCCTACCGAGTACCCTTTGCCCTTCAGTGGATATGGCCTCCATTTATTATCTTCGGAACGCTCTTTGCTCCGGAATCGCCTTGGTGGTTGGTTCGGATGGGCCGGCATGGCGATGCAAAGCAGGCCATTCTGAAGCTCGTCAGTCCCAAGCCTGACATTAAGTTCGATGCCGATGCTCAAGTCGCTCTAATACACGAAACAAATGAGCTTGAAAAGGCTACATCTGCAGGTAGCAACTATTGGCACTGCTTCATGAGGGCCGATCTGAGGCGAACTGAGATCGCATCTATCACGTACATTGCCCAAGCCATGTGCGGCAGTGTACTTATGGGCTATTCTGTCCAGTTTTATGAGCGCGCAGGACTATCATCGAACAGCGCGTTCACTCTTAATATTGTACAGTATTCCGTTGGTGCGATTGGCGTCATCTTTTCATGGTTTCTCATGGCCAAATTCGGACGCCGCACGCTTTATATCGCAGGCACATCCTCACTTTTCCTTATTCTTCTTGTCGTCGGCGGCCTTGGCTTTGCTAGCCAATCCAGCTCTGGTCCTTCATGGGCAGTCGGCAGTCTCCTTATCTTCTACACCTTCATCTATGATCTGGCAGTCGGACCTGTCTGTTACACCATCGTCGCCGAGATCCCATCTACGCGACTCAAGGCAAAGACAATTGTTCTTGCTCGTAACTTTAATAATATGGCTGGGCTGATTAACAATACCCTCATGCCACGGATGCTTGGTATCCATGCTTGGAACTGGGGTGCGAAAACCGGCCTTTTCTGGGCTGCTTTCTGCTTTTTAATCATGGTATGGGCTTACTTTCGTCTTCCTGAACCCAAGGGCAGGACTTTTGGAGAGTTGGATGTTTTGTTTGAGCACAAGGTTAGTGCACGAAAATTCGCTAAAGCGCGTGTGGATCAGTTCGGGGATAGCACTGGTGCTGTCGAAGTCGATGCACATAGCAAGTAGCCATCTTTGTTGTATTTTAACAATGTAGCCACAACTGTATATCGGAGGCGCAGGTTTGAGCTAGGGTCAAATGTAACTATATCGTATGTATCAACACACCTTTCACATGTAACGGCGCCGATCAATCGAGCGATCTGCTCAACCAATAGAAATTCAGCCGATGTAGATTGAAGTCACTACCTCGAGGATTGTCCGACTACTCGGCCTTGAATGTCACCAGCTACGAACCTATGCCTGTACTCGCAATGAGCAGCCAAGAATCTCCTCATGTCGCATCAGCGAATTAGATGGAACCACCTGACACGTCTATTGATCTTGGCCTCTAACTAGAAGGGAGAATCTCTGGCCTTACTTCCTAAAGAAGCAATTGGGAGAGTGGAGCTGGAGGTTGCACGGGCGATATCGTGGGACATTTGATCTCGGTCCGGGATAGGTTGGCTTGGAAGAATGCAAACAACGTTTCTAGCGTCAACTTTAGATTAAATAAGCAAGAATATCTTTGGTCCTCACTGGCGAGTAGTGACACTTGATCTACCCAAGGCCCACCACACAAAATCCTTCTCGTCTGGTGATTGGAATGGCTCTAGCTGCGTATCGCTGTCGGACCGACGAGATCGGCAAACTGAGACGGCTGGGGCGTAATCTGGGGTCCAGAAAGGCCCGGCTGAATGGGCTACTTATTAGGCAAAACCCAGACCGCACGCATTTTATCGCACAGCAAACCTTTCCACGCCTCTATATCTATCGGCCGTCATTTCTTTACCGACCTGCCATTTGGGTCCAGAACCGACAAGTTCAATCAGAGGCGCATAACCCCATTTCTCGCCACCAGCATCAATGACAGTCAAGAACACCATCCCCCGCCCACGGTGGCACCCTTCTCCCACATACCATCTCAAAGCGCAAAGAGGATGGATCAACGACCCGTGCGCACCTGGATATGATGCTTCAACCGGTACATATCATTTATCCTACCAATGTAAGTCTCGACTATATGTCGCCTCAGTTTAAAACCGAGCATGGACTTGAGCCTAATTTCGCCACCAGGGAATCCCAAATCCTGCGACTGGGGTGACATCACCTGGGGACATTACACAAGCAAGGACGGATTAACATGGAAGCACAACACCCAAGATCCAGTTTTAGAGCCGTCTGAATCTTATGATAAGGAAGGTATTTTTACAGGCTGTCTTCATCCTACAGGACTCCAAGGCGAGGAGGGTCAACTGACAGTGATCTACTCATCTATCACCAATCTTCCTATTCACTGGACATTACCGTATACACGCAACTGCGCTGGTCTATCAGTAGCGACATCAAGCGATGGCGGAAAGACATGGCATAAGAGCGAGCAAAATCCGATTCTAGAAGGCGAGCCTGAGGGTGTTGTCGTCACAGGCTTCAGAGATCCTTTCCTATCAGAATGGCCTGCTATGGATGAGCTTCGCGGCGAGGTGAGCCTGTACGGCTTTGTATCTGGAGGTGTTCTGGGCGGCGGACCTACAGTCTTCATGTACGCGATTTCACCGAACGACTTGACGCAATGGACGTATCTCGGTCCCTTGGTCGATTTACCTTCAGGTTTCAGCCCCTCCGGTCGATGGGGCGGCGATTTTGGTGTCAACTGGGAATGTGTCAACTTTATGACTCTTCACAACGATTCAGAAGAATGTCCGTTCCTGCTGATGGGAACTGAGGGAGGAGTGAAGCCAGGTGCCAAGGAAAATAACAGCCAGTGGTCACTTTGGATGGCCGGCTCTCTTGAGCAGACATCAGAAGGCCCCAAGATGAAACCCGAGTTCAGTGGAATTCTGGATCACGGATGTCTATACGCGCCCAACTCTTACGAACACCCCATTACGAAAAACAGAATTGTTTGGGGGTGGTTGAAGGAGGATGAATTGACGCTGGCTCGACGCGAGTCCAAGGGCTGGACCGGATACTTTTCTATCCCGAGAGAACTATTCCTATACACTGCCGACAATATCACAAGGACGCTGAATGGCTCTTTGAAAGATGTTGGCTGCATCAAAGCAACCGATGACGAGAGAGGATCAAAGACAGTGCAGACATTAGGTATTCGACCACTGCCGGATCTTCAATCCCTCCGATGGGGCAAACCCACGTACTGGACCAATTTGGACAGCAAATCCAGTGTTGGTAAGCTTATCGACACGCACTCCAGCAGCTGGGAACTAGAAGCAACGATCAAGGTGTCACCAGAGGATCAAAATGTCGGATTCTGGATACGCCATAACAAAGACATGACTCAGGGAACGGCCATCTACTTCTCTCCTCAGAACGAAGAAATCATGGTGGACAGGAGCAAATCAAACCATGAGGCTGATATTCAAAAAGACGCCGTATCGGGTCCCTTTACTCTTTTCTACTCCGACAGGAATGGATCCGAGCAACTCGAAAAGCTGCATCTGCGCATTTTCTGTGACGGCGACGTCCTTGAGGTATTCGCCAACGACAGGTTTGCCTTATCGACTATGGCCTATGCTGACACCAAAGAGTGTACTGGCATCAGTTGGTTTGCTGAAGGCCAAGGGTCAGGTGGCTCAGTCGTTGAGTCTGTCAATTTGTGGGAGAATATCAAGGAGGTGGTTGAGGTTGATGAGCCTGTGGTATATGAGCGCAGTCAGTTGTGATGGAAGATACACAACTTTATTGGCGCATGGAGTCACAATCCAAAATATTGAATACCACATACCGTTTTTTCCTTCCTCCAAACAATACAATTTTGACTACTACAGCGAACGATTGTCGTGTGGAGCTTTCTGGAAGTGAGTGGCCAGTACTAACATCTGACATTACTGAGACAAGCGGAGTCTCTATTTTGGGGTTTGGTAGATCGATTATCGAGAGAGATCTACAACACAAGATGCCCTGGCTGCATACCTTATGGCGTCTAACGTGCGCCGTGAGTCAGACGGCAATGCTGCTTCTTACTAATGGTTTGATGGTTTTTTCAAGCGCAGATACCTATTCAGGAACCCATCAGCACAGGGATCTCCACACTCCAAGATACGCTGCTTAGCGGAGGTTGGGACTACTACCGTAAAAGGAAATACTAAGCATATCTCCACAACTTTGGCGGCAATGGAACATCCTCATTTGCTCATCATGAATGCATGCTTACTATTACCCCTCTGCCCCTCCACGGGTAAATACGAATATGACGATGTTAGTAAGACGATTGCCTGACCTCTGTGTGATATATATAAACATCGTCCGAGAACTTCTGGAATAAATACTGCATCGAACCCTCCTACCTATTGAGAGTCATCATTAACTATCCCTACGTCAATCAACTCTCACAAGATTCAAGTTAAACATCCATCATGAAGGTTGTTGCAGTTGCTGGCGGAACCGGGAGCGTCGGAAGTACTATTGTAGATGGACTTGTGGAATATGGCAAGCACAAAGTCTACGCACTCTCTCGAAAGGTAACATCTTACGTGCACCATCTTTGGCACATGACGATTGATGGTTTACAATAGGAACGACCCCCTCAAGGCGGTGTGAATTACCTCAAGGTGGATTATAACGACCCTGACGCTATCACAAGAGCCTTTGAGGAAGTGGGAGTGAACATTCTCATCTGTGCCATCAGTGTCGTGACGCCTGAAACAAACCAGGCTCAGAAGAACCTCATACAGGCTGCTGAACGATCCAAGACTACCGAGCGCTTCGTAATCAGCAGTTTTGACATGCTACACGTCAAAGAGTAAGACAGACTTGAACCTATTCTGACCACCACTAACTACAAGTGTAGGGATATTGAGCTTTCGCCGCTCTCCCGATATACCTTCGAGGCTATTGATGAGCTTGAGAAGACAAACCTTGAATACACACGCATTGCCAACGGATGGTTCCTTGACTATTATGGCATGCCGCACTGGAAGTGTAACCTGGAACCTTGGATCAATATCATCAACATGGAGTCGAAGTGGGCTGTAATTCCAGCAGACGGAAACATCCAGGCGAGCTTCCTCACGTCTCAGGACATGTCTAGATTCGCTGCTCGCCTGATGGACCTTGAGAAATGGGACAAGATCAGTGCCATTCGTGCTAATACGCTGTCATTTAACGAATTAATTGCAGCAGCTGAAAAGGCTCGAGGTAGGCTAACTTCGCTCTTCCAATGAATTATCATTGCTGACTTTCTTCAGGTACCAAGTTTGAGGTTGCAGTTGATAGCTTGGAAAAACTAAAGTCTGGTAAGATTTCCTTCTTCCCCGACTACCCCAAGATTGGCTTCGGTGACGGCGATGAAGCCTTCTTCGCCATGATTCACTACCAAGCGGGCATTGGCCGATATCTTGTCCCAAGAGAATATCCTCCGCTGGATGACAAGTTCCCGGACTTAAAGGTTACTACGGCTTTGGAGGTTATGGAGAGTGCTTGGAAAGACAAATAGGCTTGGTTGATAATGAAAACTGTATAAAGATGATAGCTTCTCTCACTGGGGGCCACATCATGAGGAATATCAACAAATATGGGTTATGATTTATGAAACAGCCGTTTCCACTCAGTTCGAACGATATGCTCCTGCTCACTTACGGACATTCACATGTATATATATGACTGCCCCTAGCTGACTTGGAATTCTAACCATTATCATTTGTTGATACCAAATCGTTGATCCAAAACTAGCTGATGGAGTTGATCTCGCAATCTTGCTGGAGAAAGACAACTCTGATAGTTAGCGGCGGCGCATCTATTTCAACGCGGTTTAGTCTAGATATTGTATGGAGAAAGGGACGGTCGCAGGTTATGCTTAAACTATAAATCAAGTGCTGGTCTAAAATTAGCCTTCGTGTTTCAGCACACCTTCCTGATAAGGATCCTCCTCGCTGGCACCATTGATAGCAGAGATAGCGTCAGAGCCGGAAGCGCAACATGTGGAGAGGCATTTATCTTCGACCTGGCTTGAGATAGATCTAGGACTGTATGTCAATCCATTTGCAAGGTCCGCTCACTGTCCACAAAAAGGTTTTTGGAGCCGGAGCCTCCGCATTTATCTAATGTCGCCGCGGCTTCCGCCCTGCAACTGTTACGCTCCCCAGTTTTCGGCAGCTAGGCTAGTCGAGATAAGCCATTCCAAGTCGAGAGGACTTTTGGATGACCTCGCTTAACGACCCTACCGCAATGGTGTGGAGATCCAAGGGTTAGGTATTAATGCCATAAACAGGGTCGTATGGCTTCTAGTCTGAGCATTTCCCACCCGGATGGACGATGACATTTTGAAAGATATCAGAAGTTCCTGCATTCGCGCATTGCAATACCGACCTGAAGATTGCATAAAGCCTTTCACAGTATTGTCCCTGGCGATCATGTCTTGGCGGGACAACCGCTCCAATGGTGCTTCGTAGTCGTCGGGCTATATACTACTTTCGGAAAACGAGCGCTTAGAACCCGTATCAAGTCCCTTTGATCCCTCGGACGATTAAGATTTATTCTCCTGCCGATAGTAGAAATGCCGACGACCTAAAACTGCACAACACACGACGATCGACAAGATTCGCATTAATTCAGTAATGCCATTTCTCGTGGCCCTGTTCAAGGAGTCTTACAGGGGGTCTGATACGAGTCCGAATGACCTTCTGCTGATAAGCAAGTGACACTGGTTGTGGTTGAATCCCGTCGTTTTGCGAAGAATGTGGACCGCCGAGCTCGGCCGATACTGGGGTCCCCTCAACCTGAACATCACCAAGACCTTTGTGGCCCTCAGAGACACACGAAATACCAAGGAACTTCAGCAAGCTATTGTTGAATCTATCCCCGAGCTGTGGATCCTAAAATCATGACCTTCCAGAAGAGGATACGAGATAGACAGGCATAGTGAGTATGACTGCTAAGCAACTCGATAGCATCAAGACACATATAAGAGCGTGGTGTCTTCTCATCAACCTGATGTTGGTTTATCGCCAGAGCATCAACTCCTGAACTCATCAACCCGTCAATCTTCATACATATTTCTGTCAATCATGCGTGCTTTCGCTGGCCTCACTGCTCTGCTACTGGCAGGAGCGTCAACCGCCAGTCCTGTCAAGCGTGCTCCCCTCATCACTCGCGATGCAGAGGTAGTTGATGGAAAGTTCATCGTTATGATGAAGACCGGAGCCTCAATCAACACTGCCGCTCGAATCAAGGCCACTGTTGATTCAGTAGCAGCAGAGCCTGACGTTGTTTTCAAGAAGCTCGGAGGGTTTGCCGCAAAGTTGACCGACAAGGAGGTCGAAGACCTGCGAAATAACCCTAACGTATGATACTTAGACTCCGGTAAAAGACATCAATCTGACAAGATTATCTAGGTCGCATACATTGAGCAAGACTCCAGAGCCAAGATCTTCGCCACTCAGCAAAATGCTCCATGGGGTTTGGCACGTTTGTCGAACAAGGAGCCAGGCTCTACGACTTATACATATGATGATGCGGCTGGCGAGGGTGTCTGCGCATACATTGTGGATACTGGTATTCAGGCTGACCATCCGGTATGTTCAGGTATTTTACTCTGAGAAAACTCACACTGATTTGTGTCAGGAATTCGAGGGTCGTGCTGAGTTCGTCGCCACTTATGTGGATGACATTCAGGAAGATGACCATGGTCACGGAACTCATTGCGCTGGTACAATTGGGTCTAAGACCTACGGCGTTGCCAAGAAGGCCAGTTTGTACGGAATCAAGATTTTCGACAAGGATGGCTTCGGAACCGAGTATGTCCTTTCTCATAGTGGATGACTTCCTTCAAGTAACCTGAGACATTACTGACAAATAATCGCAGTTCACTCATGATTGCCGGTATGGACAGAGTTCTCCAGGATGTCCCCAACCGAGACTGCCCTAACGGTGTATCTATCAACATGTCTTTTGGAAACACCAAGTCTCAGGCTGTCAACGACGCTGCCAAGGCTCTGGTCAGTGCTGGATACTTCGCCGTAGTAGCAGCTGGAAATGGCGACCTCTTTGGTAACCCCGAGGACGCTTCCGGTTCCTCGCCAGCTTCTGAACCTTCAGTCTGCACTATCGGTGCCAGTGCAAAGGATGATACTGTTGCCGACTTCTCGAACTACGGCTCGTTGATCGATATCTATGCCCCTGGTGTTGATATCCTAAGCACCTGGATCGGCGGTCGCACCAACACTATCTCCGGTACTTCCATGGCAACACCTCATATTGTCGGCCTTGGCTCTTACTTTATGAGCTTGGGCAAGTCTGCAACTGGTCTCTGCGAATACCTGCAAGGTATTGCTTTGGACGGTGTCATCAGCGGGGTACCTCGAGGTACTAAGAACTTGCTTGCTCAAAATGACCAGACAGCTTAAAGCAGGTGAAAGCGGATAGTATGATCACATGGAGCTACTTGTTATATAGGTTACCCAGGTCTTCTCTAACATTGTATAGATATGATCTACACATAGAGCAGATTAGATAGAAGTAATGACTGGAATCTTCGTAATTGATCGTTACATGCCCGTTCAACAGACGTAAAATGAAGAAAGAGAGAAGCAAAACTGTGGGCGTAGGTAAAGATTATCTTCATCTAACAAAAAAAAACAATTGTCTGCCTTTTACGTGCGAAATCTTAACCCCCACATGAGATGTTAACTAAGGACTCTATATATAATTTCATAATATTGTGATTTGCCTTCCATACCGTTTGTTGGTAGATATCAGAGTAAAAGATCGGCACTGCTCTTACTGACTTAGGTATCATGGAGCGCTGTACCCCGCCACCTTTTGATGCCTGCGCCAATCATCGACTTCAATAGTAACATTTGCTCTGCAGTAGTAGCTGCATGTAGTGCTGCCTGGGGCTTCAGGTCGTTACGAATGTTCTCATTTGTCGGCTCGTTCCCAGGCTCGTTTACGCTTATGATCTGCCAAAACTATCTTTGCAACCACCAACACCCCTCTTCTCAACTTCAGAAAATCGACTACGAATCATCATCACTAAATAAAGTCCCTATACGAGCGACAAGGCGGCATAATACACCAACCTGTTGATCTTGGCCCGACTTTTCCTGGCCCGACATTCCTATGCCACCCAGCCGTACCATTGACGTCGAGGTCCTTCCCTCTGGACTGAAACGCCGCCGAGCTTATCACAAAAAGTCTAGGGCGGGTTGCAAGACATGCAAGTGAGTTTAAACAAGTCCTGTCCCTCTGATACGCTGAAATGTGAGATACTAACACCGTGGCACAACAGAACAAGAAGAGTTCGTTGTGACGAGACTAGGCCCTCATGTCAACGATGTGTGTCTAGTGGCCGCACCTGCGAGGGCTACATAGACGAAACTGCTGCGAGTACTCCTGAATCGCCTCCAACCCTAGCTCAGCAGTCATTTGTCACACGGAACATAGTTGCTCCCCCAAAGCTGCTTATTCCGCGTAAGAACTTAAACGAAATTCGCAGTTATAATTATTTCCTCGAGGTTACTGGCCCTGCCTTATCTGGGTTGTTTGATGCGGACTTTTGGTGTCGCGAATTACCTAAGGTCTGCGTTGCTGATCCCGCCCTGTGGCACGCGGTCGTCGCTTTAGGTGCCGTTCATGAGGCTTGTGGCTATGGTGACCGGGAACCAGAGACAAAACCGCAGTATACCCTCTGCTTACAGCAATATAGCGCCGCAGTTTCAAGCTTGGGTGACACGAGCTCACATCGTTCTACTGATCGCTGGAGGGCCATCATTGCGAGCACCATATTTACCTGCATATACGTCATCCAGGGCTTGTATAAACAAGCCCTCACTATTCACGCGACGGCTGGATGCAGTCTCATCCGGGAGATCGAGGCTGAAGAGGATGCGAATCGGCCACAACCTATCACCCGGGATCAACATGATACTCTATCATTGACACCAATTAATCTCTGCCAAGTTAAAGACCTGCTATTGGACTTTGAGTTGCTCGCCCAGACTTTCAAGAGCGGGGGATACTCTGACGACCGTAATGCAGCAAGTCTTAGCCGGACCGACTCTTATGGCTATTGGAGGTTTTATAAATCTCCCGATATTTGTCCAGATTCTCAACGCCATCTCATTCTAGGGTTCCTGACCAGAGCACGTCGAGCTGCCGAGTCATTGCAGAACGGTCTAGTACTTTGGTGGCAGGAGAACAGAGACGACATTCATGGACTGTACGGCAATGACAAGGTTGCCGTTTTGGCATATTACAAAAAGCTCCTCGCGCAACAAATGGCCCATACCAGGTGCTACAAGGAACTTCAGAAAACTCTGAGAAAGCTTCAAAAGCACATCGACCTAGAGAATTTGGCCGTCGAGCTCGACAGACTTGAACTTGTACAGTTGACTAACAGTCTCTACCTATTATCTGATCCAGAGCAACCTGACCCTATAATTCGACAAGCCAAAATGCCACTTATCGCCGAACGGATTGTCCAGCTGAGCGAAATGGTTCTTATGTGGACCTCTCCCTCCCCAGGAAAGTTGTTCCTCGCCCCCGTTCCGCTGACCAGCGGTCCGCTATTCTTGATTGCGCACAGTGGTTTCTCTCTATCGTCTAGAAAACGGGCAATGGAACTGCTCCGTCGTCCACGGCTCGAGGGTTTCTGGGAGCCTGCGATGAGTGCGAGCCTAGCGGAGGCTATGTGGAAGAGAGAGCATGAGCTATGGAGACAGGCACAGCTTGGTGAAGAATTTGTCACAGCAGAGAAGAGTGAACTCGGTTACGTGCATGAAGAAATCCCCTTACCATACCGCGTGTGTAGCGCCAAGCTTGAGTTTTCGGACAAGAAAAGGGAGGGTCTGGTTACAATGATGACGCAGATTGAGGAGGAGAATGGAATTCCGGCTGTTCAGAGAATTATTCATTGGTAGAATTGAGGAAAAGAGAAGATACACCCTCAATACGACATCAACCCAGCAATTTTTAAACAGCTCAATTTCTCAGATCAATTCAATCGACTAAGTTATGATGCAAATGCTCTACCAATCTATTGACAACTCATCTCACCCCTGTTATTAGCTACAATATCTACCACGACGCTATCTCTTACCCAAAATCTGCACAAAATGTACACGTCTAAGTGCAGACTTAATCCCGCCTCTTCAGAGTGACATTGAAAGCTGGTAAATCCACCGAGGCCGCCTGTCCAGCCTCATCCAAGTCAAAAATAGCCAAGTCGACAGGAATGCTAGCATAAGCAAATTGTCCAGTGGTCACCCAATCATCCGGCCCAGTGCCAGTAAAAGGTCCAATCGAATTCAGCCTATTTGTTTCAGTCTTGTTGGAAGGACCCCGAATACGAAACGCATATTTTGAGTTGTCAGCATCGAAAATGGTGGGCAAGAAAAGAAGACCGCCAGTTGTCTTGAAAATCTGACGCTGGTTCTCAATACTGAGGATGTTCGAGTTGTTACTGATCCAGTCAGATACCCACAAGCCGCCAACTAAAGGCTCAACTGTGAGTGTCAGGCTTGTGTCAAGACTCTTGTCCTCAGGGACGTAGGTGCCAGTGAATCTGGCTTCGGCTTCGGCAGCTGCTTGTGCTTCCAGTGCTGGGAGCCATTCCCGAATGACAGCGTCGAGAACTAACTTCTGCGTATCGGTGCGACTAGGATCAGCACTTGCAACGAGGCAGTTGAATCCAGCACCATAGTCGGGAGCCAACACAATAGCTCCGCCAGTATATCCCGCATCGCCGAGTTTGGTGTATAAATCCGTCACAGTATTGGTGTCTGGATAAGTGTATCGCAAGATCTCCCACCCTACGCCAACGCTGTAATTCAGACTTGCGGTATGGGAGAGAGGCTTCATCCACTTTCTCGTCTTCTCTTCTGGCAGGAGCGTGCTGTTGAGAATGCTGGTGCTAAACTTGGCCATATCGTTCAGTGTGCTGAAGATACCGCCGGACGCTGCACCCAAAGCTGAATCTGCGAAGGTATTGCTCAGGTTTCCACCTGGCACTACCACGCGGTCTACTAGATGAGATGGATCCGTGGCATTTGAGGATTTCATGCCCAAAGGCTCGAACAGAGCATTGCGATACACATCTGTCAGTGACTTTTTGGTGATTTCTGCGATTGCTAACCCAAGAAGTATAAATCCGTGGTTGGAGTAGGTCGGCGATGTCCAGGGCTGGTACGTTGGATAGCGAAACTGAGCGTCCTTGATTATGGAATCGCTTTTGCACTCGCTATTTGGCTCTTCACAAAACTCGCTGAAGTTAGGGTATGGGTTCGTGATGGGAGGAAGCCCTGCGGCGATAGGATCGAAAGATGGTTTTGCTCCGGCTCTGAGCTCCTCCAAGTAAATTTTGGCTGTGTCGCCGACTAGGAATGGCGGAGCGTTACCGATTACTCCGCTGATCTGAGAAGCAAGAGACAAGGGTGTAACGTGTTCCCATTGTACGACTTGGGTCAATCCGCCATCGTCATCAGACTCGGCAAGAATGGGGAAGATCTTGGTAAAAGGACGGTTCCATTCCTCTTCGGTCAAGGACACCATACCAGCATAGGCTGTGAAAAGCTTGCTGACGCTGGCGAATCTATAAACTGAGTCTGCATCGACCGTGGTCGCCCCAACCGTGTTATTTTGGATCAGCGGATCTGTGTAATGGTACTGAAGGGTAGAAGCCGCGCTGGGATCGTGGATCGAGAAGGCACCCAATGAAAAGGTGATGTTCTCAATTCCAGCGAGACGAGTTGAATGGTAGCTGCCATTGAGGTAGTCATCGAATGTCTTTGTGATGTTCCTCCAGGCCGCGTTGGGCAGACTATTACTAGATGCGATGTCGGTGGGTTGAGGGAATCTAGGCCCTAGGAGATCTGCCGTGGCTAGGGTCGGGCCTAGACAGAACACTATAAAGCTGGTGCAAATAAGCAACATTTTCATTTTTGAATTTTGACAGAAGTCTTCAAGGATTGTTGGATGAGTTGTGTTGATCATAAGAAAATTGTCTGGGTCTTGAACCATTATATATACCTGCCCTCAGCACTCCTCCCAGGATTTCGTCATGACGACATCGTAACCGGAATGATTGCCATCCGGCGGCATATCTTAGTGCATACAACCTTAACTGTAATAACAAGAAACACGGACGAACAGCGAACAAACCACATGCTTGTAGCTCAGTTGCAATTCCATATTTAGCCGCTTAACGCCATGCGCTTGAAGCCATGCTCGTATATTCCTCTGAACGGACCAATAAGCGGTCGCGGTACAGGCTGACGCCCCACCACTAAGCAGACCCATCTGCAGACGCCTAAGCTAAGAAGGAAGAATCAAGAGCGCAGTAGCAATGAGCAACGGTTTTTCTTGATTTTAACACAAAGATGACTTCATTCGATGTGAAAAGCAATGGCGCAGTGGCTAATTCCATGGGTTTATTATATTGTTAATTCATTCTCATGACGTAAACATGCCAACCATAATCCTCTCACCTGATGGGGCTGAGAAACTAAACCATGAAACCATGCCCAGCACCCGACTGTGTCCCAAGGTATCGGACATGATGCATTATTGCATAAAAAACACTGTGTCGTTTAGATGGGTAGTAGAGTTATCTGTTCGAGATTTTGAGCCAGGTTTCCATATCCGTATGGTTTCATAAAAGACGAGGGATAAAGGATTTTGAGGCTCCCATAGATGAGAATCCGAAAATGGTGCATCATTTTGTTCTCCAAGTACCACTCCCGGTTGATATCCTTTTACTTGATAGGTAATGAATGAATCACCAGAGTAGATTATATCAGGGAGTACCTCCCAGGTCGTCTACATCGTGGTGAGAGCGACTTCCTCCTAGCAAATGACAGACATTTGCTGCCTAGAAGCGCCTCATGGATCATTGGGTCGAGATTCGTGGGAGACCTTGATACAAAACAAATTTATCCAGACATCAACTACCGATGTCAGCAGAAAGAGCTAAGATGAAGTAGCATAAACTACATATACTACTCCACCTGAGGCTGCCCGGCAGGCTTCGTCCGCGAGGACTTGCCTGAGTAGATCAAGAGTTTCGGGCAAGTCTTCCACAAACCTTTCGGCTTCATCCACCGCGGAGGCGATAATGCAGTGTCACCTGAAGTTGGCTCATAACTTATTCAGAACTCGGTCCTTGGAGCGAAGCTGAACATTTATGAAGGGAGAGGTTATGATGGGTACGCAGTTTTTAATGACATAATTGAGCCTAGCTAATATGTACCGCCCATCGCTGGCCTTTGCTTACGGCGACCTTCTTGTAACGACGTTGTAAACTTTGCAGAGGATGTTGGGGGACGGAATTAACGATCGATGGAGATATGATGGAACATTGGTATGGGATTGGGTTGCAACTAAGATTGAACGAAACATAAGGAGCATGCACCCGTTTTACAATCCCTGTAGTTATATTATATCATTTATATACCTTACTTTTTTAACATATAAAAGGCAAGTATTTGAATAAACTATTAGAGTAAGCCCATCCTCAAGAGTTGAGTGCCGAACCCTATTAGATAATAGTCAGCGTAAACTAACCCATGATCTCGGATTCTTATTCTCCCTTCTGGATTGTTCGATACGGTCGCATTTCGTAGAATGGCTTCAAACCTTTTCCCACTGACCACATCCGACACAATCAGCTGGCCATCCACACTCATACCAATTTTCGCTTGGTCTTGTGAAAGGGAGTATGTGAGAGTGTCTTCAACGATAGCTATGGCTGCTTCAAAATACCTGCTGCTCAGGGCCTTATCTTCCGCTACCAACGCTTGTGAGAGAATAAGCAAGCCATTGGCTGCGGCGACGCCCGCGGAAGTGTCTCTTAATGGAGGCGAAAATTCGTCGATGGGAGCATCAAAATCCCATACCGGCACAAACCGGCCTGTATTTTTTACGGATCCATCTGGTGCTCTTACTCGAACTTCAACGGAAGACGGTGCTGTCTCCATCCTGAGGAGGAGATACTCTGCCAATCCACAAGCAACATGGAGGAACTCTCTGTTGTTGGTCCACGTATAGGTTTGAGCGAAACCTAAAATGCCCCAGGCCTGACCACGAGACCATGTTGATGTTGCGCTATATCCTTGAGCGGTGAGTGTTTGAACAATTTCGCCTGTCGAAGGCGAAAAGTTCACGACATGGTTGCTGCTGTACAGCATTCCGCTGAAGCCTTTTCTCGACAAGTTGGGTTCAGGTCTGATGTGTGAACGTAGTAAGGTCTTGGCATGAGTTTCTGCCATCTGCGATAGATGGATATCCCCTGACTGGGCCGCGGCATAGAATAAAAGGTCAAGGTTGCACATGGAGTCGATGATGACAATGAAGTTTCCTGGTCTCCCCTTACCAGAGGTCACTAATGACCAGATGTCCTCATCCCATGACCGTATAGCTCCAACTCTCTCGTTAAAACGAGTACTCAAGTTTCTGGCTGACGTAATAATGCTTTGTAATGCTTGTTCGTCGCCATATAACTCCCATCTAGGTCGCATGTGAGGCATCATGATGAATCCCATATCGTGTGTATTTGTAAGCCTGGATTCGCCATGGATCGGATCTGACCATTTTCTTCCTAGAGCTTCTAGTGAATCTCGCAGAACAGCCAAGTGTTTCACATGCCCTGTGCTCGATTTGACGCTGTGGGGATATTTGACGACTCGCTCCAGAAGCGAATATATGCACCCTGGAAAGAATCCACAAGTCCAGAAATCAATGTCTCGTGATTGGTATTGTCCATAGCAAGGGCCTTGCTGTGGTACAACCTCCGGGTATTTGTAAGGAGGGTCCTGTACTTATTGGTAAGCCACCAGCCATGGTAATACTTCAAAAGTCTATCACTCACATTGTCCTTAAGGTGGTCTGTTGCAGTTCTCAATATTTTGGCAGTTATGTTGTCAGAATAAAGTTCAGAGAGTCGGTCTCGTAGGCATTTAGTGATACCAGGCTTTTGTGAACCACTGAGGGCGACCAGGTCGTCAATGTCAATGCTACCCATGCCGAATGCGTGGTTATGATGAACGATGTAGAAAGTATCATCCCTGGAGCTCTAGCTTTCACTTGGACGGATTAGAGCCTCAACACAGTTCCTTTATGCTGCGTTCGTGTTGCTTATTGCTTGGCAATATCGGCTTCGGAACCCACGTCCCGAGAAATGCTCCGATATCCGAGAACTTGTCCAGCATAGCGGGGTATTGCGCAATGGACCTCATCAGGCACCTGGCTTTATAGTAGTTCTACTCAGTCACAAATAATAAGCAACACATGACCAACCTACGGTAATTCCATCTCCTCGTCAGACAAAATGCCTCCACTCTCTGGTTTTAGCGACAACGACCTCAAGTCACGCGATGATGTCATTCGGGCAGCTGAAGCCCTTCTCCAGCCACTCATCCCATATATGTCACCCAACAAAGGCCGAGTCAAACTTCCTTATGCCACAGGTACTCACTTCGATGAGACTGCTGCGCAACTTGAGGGATTCGCTCGTCCCTTGTGGGCCATAGGCGCGTTACTAATGGGAAGGTCCAGCAATCTTGAACTCATTCAACCTTGGTTGGATGGACTGGAAGCAGGCACTGACCCTGATGATATAGACTATTGGGGACCTATCAAGTCCTTCGACCAACGCATGGTAGAGGCTGAGATGGTATCTTTCACTCTCTTGGCTGCTCCACGAGAACTGCTTTGGGAAAAACTAAGTGGGAAGTCGCAGAAGAACCTCATCAATTGGCTACTTGGAATGCATGACAAAGGTATGCCTCCAGCTAATTGGCGCTGGTTCCGTGTCTTTGCAAACCTGGCGTTGCTCAAAGTATGTGGCATTGATACGCACGCGGTACGACAGCATCTTAAGAACGACCTAGAGTGCCTTGATAAATTCTACATTACCGACGGTTGGTCAAGTGATGGGTTCTGGCGTACACAGGAAGCCGATGATAAAGAGTTCGAAGCCTTCCAAAATACGGGTAAGGCAAGCACATCGACCGAAAGCAGAAATGCTTGTTTCTACTCTGGAAGCTTCGCAATCCAATTCAGTCAGCTCTTGTATATCAAATTTGCTGGCGATCTCGACCCTGAGCGAACTGAGAGATACAAGCAGCAAGCAAGAGATTTTGGCAGAGGCTTCAGTCGGTTTTTTGACAGCACAGGTAAATCTTGACTTCAGCGTCTACTCTTGATCGAATAATTTATATCGCTCCAAGGTGCCGTTATTCCCTTTGGTCGGTCGCTAGTTTATCGCTTCGCATGCGGTGGCTTCTTTGCTGCACTGGCTGTCGCTGAAGTGCCCGATATGCCTGACCCACTGTCTACCCCCGGCGCAGTAAAGGGTTTCCTACTTCGTCACTTACGCTGGTGGGCACGACACTCGGATGACATCTTCCACGCCGACGGGACTCTCAATCTCGGTTGGACGTATCCGTAAGTGTCTCTATTCTTTGCATAACTGTGCTAGGAGCTGAAATATTATCAAGACAAATGTATCTCACTGAATCTTACAACTCTCCACAATCTGTGTATTGGGCACTCAAGTCTCTCATCGTCGTTGGACTTTCACAGAATAGTGCCTTCTGGACAGAACCGGAAGTTCCATACCCAGACTCGCTCCGAGACTGCGTTCCGCATGTGCTTCCAGCACCTCGTCAAATTGTTTGCAATCACACCGATGGCAACCACCATTTTATGTTATCCCTTGCACAGTTCCTTGCCATTTCTTTCAAGGCCGTTGTTTCAAAGTACAGTAAATTCGCTTACTCATCTTCATTCGGCTTTTCTGTTTCTGTAGGTGGTCATGGGCTTGCTCAAGTGGCACCAGATAATACATTTGTCTTAAGCCGCGATGGCATGGAGACCTGGGCAGCCAAGTACAAGTGCGCTGAGCCAGAATTTGGAACTGCCACGATCCATGGTTCTAGTCCTCAACAAATCTCCATGGCAACAGTCCAATGGTTCCCTTGGTTTGACCGCTCTGTGTCTGTCCATACTACAGTCATCCCGCCTACGACTCGATGGCCAGACTGGCATGTGAGGGTTCATCGTATAACCAGCCGTCACGAAGTTAATATGATCTTCACGGCGGAAGGTGGATTTGCTATTAATGGGCGCCAGAAAGAAAATACGCTTGATCTTCAGCATTATTCCACTATCACTCCCGATCTAGAACACGACTTGGGGACTTTGGAAGGAGTTTTCACAACAGAAGACTCGATTTTAATACTTAGCGAGCAGGGAGCGTCAGGTATTGCTACCAACACCATAAATTCAGCAAGCGGACAGACAACTGTCAGCGCTTTAAAGCCTGAACCAAACACGAACTTGATGAGGCAACGTACTCTAATTCCGATTGCTGAGCACAAAATCAACAACCTCAAAGCCGGTACGGACGTTGTACTGGTTACCAAAGTCTTCGCTATTTCGCAACATGCCAACGGGGGGTGGCAAAGGGGAGTGAAGGGTCTACAAGAAAGATGGTTAGACAGGCCTGATGTATGTGTTGGAGACAAAGCAGTAAGTCAGGACTTTATAGATGTGTCTTTTTGATATCATCGGGGTGTCTCGAGGTTCACTCCGCCAAGTCGACGATTCGAGGACCTTATGCCTGTATTTAAGCTTATTGCTTGCATGAAAAGGTTGGTAACTGCCTGGAATTACGGCATTATTTTGCTTTAAAGTTAAGAGAGAGAAGACTCTATAAAGGTATTGGGCATAATGCCTACTGTGTAAATAAATAATTGTGTTTTCTTAGACGTGTAGCCTTGATCTATCTCTTCGAGATATTAAATAGGGTAAATATATATATATGCCTGTGTTTACATCATATATCAATCTGCCTTCATTATGTATTTGGCTTGAAGTACTGTGCTATCTCCCCAGTGGGCATCATGTCCTCAAAGCTGATGATTCTGTCCATTTCGAGGAAGTCATTGTTCATGAGCATCTGTGATATTGTTGAAAGTTCATCCCTGGAGTTTGTTGGTGATGATTGTGCGTCAACCTGCCATTGATTGTTGCCCAGCTCCACAAGATTCTGCGCAGAGGACATCAAATCACTCGTTTGCGGTGGCATGCCAGCTGCAGCAGCATATTGAAGGTTCTGGTGAGTAGTCGAGTCGCCCAGTATGGTGCTGAAGTCAGACGCTTGTGCATTCATACTTGTAGTAATACTCGGCCCGCCCTGAACGCCATTTTGATAATCTTGGTAGAGACTTTGGAGGCGGTTCGAAAGTTGGTAAAAGAAGGATGAGTCATGGGCATCTTGAGCTCCCTTGCCATGGCCGGCCCAGCGATAGGACATGACTTTCAGATTTTTCACGAGTATTCCAAACTCGTCAGCCAATGCAGTCTTGTAGTAGCGACAGTGCACTTGGATCACAAAGTTAGAAACATCTATTGGGCATATATAGGTGGCGGAACGTAGCTTACCTAGCAGTACACGGCCACTCACGAAAGCACATATTCCAAGCTGAGGCGAAACAGGAAGGGTAGATGAAGAGCCTTCAAGATACCTGGTTGTGATATTAGCTGTCTCCATGGCAGCATTGTAGCATGTGTCGGCGCTACAAAGGCTTGGTAGTCGAATGCCATTCAACTCAACATCTGGATACGCGATACGTTGATGGAGCAGGATTAGGGATGTGTTATGTGTTGCATTAGCCGCAGTCATGTTGGGGTCCATAACACCAGGCATTATCTCACGAGAGATGCCCGAGTCCTTCCATTGTTGGGGGAGATACATCTTCCAGCTGCTTCTGTTAAAAGTGACATCACCAAAGGGGGAACAAGGTACTCACTGTACCAAACGAAGATCAAGCTCTTTGAACCTAGTCAGCCAAAGTGAAACCTCCTGCCGGTTATTAAAGTCAATCTTGGTCTGTAAGAAGTAGGTCGTGATCTGGCTCAGGGATTCAATCGATTCGACATAGTAGGCAAAAGCGCCGACTTTGGACATATCCACAGAATTGTTAGAATTATGCTGGGCTGCATGAGAAGAAGGGGGCTTTGGCGCCTCGGCATCTGTAGCTTCGCCGCCTGCTGAGTGAGAAGGACTCGGGTAATGGCCCGGTAGGAAAGTGATTGAGTTGCCCATCTTGGCACGAGAATGATCCCAGATACCAAAGTAAGGCGTAATGGCACGTTCCGCATGAAACCAGTTACCTCCACATATGGGCAGTCTCCGGTAGACGTCTGCTGCAGTAAGACTCGTGTTCCATCTGGTTACTATTAGAGAGAGACCGTGGGGTGAGTGACAAGAGCCCTTACCCTTTGACCACAGATGAAAATCTATCGGATTAGCTAGCAGGTTTCCTATCTCAAGATCGTGGTATCTTACCTATCAAGAATGAAGATATTCCAAAATACCCTTCTTCGTTCCTCTTCTTCCGTCCACTCCCGCGGCGGTGGAAGGGAGGAATCGTCTGGCAAGACTGCGGGTCTGTTGGGACGATCTTCAGCTTCTACAGACAACCCCATGTATTCGACCGTTCTAGTGAGCGATCCAATTATTGGCCACGCCCTTGACAAGTTTCCGTCACCAATCTATCAGCCTGTCAGTTAAGTGTTGGGGCCAATAGCGGCGGGTCATTTTATACATCAGTAAATGCAATCATGATCAATGCTTGCAAATTCTCAGCCGAGAGACCCTCCATAGCTCCAAGCATCACACAACGTCTTAGTCTTGATGTCTCACTCTTGACAAAGTCTGCTTCGAGCGGCTGTCCGTTCCGCTGAACATGCCGGAGAGCAGCGACCGCCATGGCCTGAAGGACTATTGTCATGCGTTGTTCAGTATCTTGCTGAACTCGCTCTTTGAAGCCTCTCATGTTGATCATGGGGATCCATGGTTGAACGTGGTCAAAGTATGCTTCAACTAGCTCATCGAATAGATCATGCACTATGTCAGTATGGTCCGAGGAAGCCGCTCGACGACTTGGTTGTTCAAAGACTTCCTCCTCGCTAGAATCGTCTAGTTCCTGCGGCACTTCGAACCTTGGGCGTTTACAGGGCGGGCTATCTCTGCGGCGCGAATAGTGGCTTTGTCGTGGTTCGATGTTTTTGTTGAGTCTCTGTAACTCGCCAGCGAGCGTTGACAAAACCGATTCCAAGGGGGATGAGTTGTTCACTCTGGCGGTTGAACCATCAGGATTCCCAACGCCAAGGCTGTGTCCATTTTCTTCGTGGGTTTGGCCGAATAAGGCTCTCTCTACCTTTTCTGTTGCTGCTGTTAGGTCGGCCTTCTCCAATATGCTTCAAGCCCTGCTTGAGTCCCATCGCATGCAAAACATACCTAATCGTCGATTGAGATTTTCAACTGCGCCACTCTTCAAGCCCGGCTTTGTCCGACGAGCTTCGTAGATACAGGTTGCGTCTGGATAGAATGAGCCAGCCACTTACCAGCCCTCGCCACAGACTGTTAACTCACCCAATCGCTCGCAGTTAGAGCATGCCGGCTTCTGCCTAGAGCACTTGAGCTTTCGTTTCCTGCAGCCGGCGCAAGACGGCAGCTCGGCTTCGGGAGAGTTGTCGTACGCTGAATCCATGATGTCCGATGGTAACGGATGAGGTACAGCGAGGCTGGACCCATTTCAAGGTCGGCAAACTTGGCTTGGCTGTCGGCTAACTTAGATTGGCCTCGGAGTATCAACCCAGGTTATCCCATGACGCGATTCATACACTAGTCCTGTAACCCCACAAACCGACTCATTGGCGCTTGAAAACATAGTTTTAATTGGCTACTAATAAAGTGAAACTGCTGTCACAAGATGCTTTGTGCGGAGTAGGCTAATCCTTTGAGGCATGGCGTTGATGGGGCTCGGGGTTCGCATAATCACCGGCCGCGATCTTGACCGAGGTCCGACAAAAGGTAGTAGTATCAACTCAGATACTCTGAGATGACATGTCAGGTCAGTCCAGTTCTTTGGACCTGGTGGAGCGTCTTCAGAGTTGGTCTAGCATGGTGTAAGGATATGCACGACAAGGACTAATGGCTTCCATGTTCCAACGTCTCCATAGAGACATTCCATCGGTAAATGATGAGAATGACGGCCGCGCAGTCCGACAAGTGGTCCACTACCAGCCAACTTCTCGATCTTAATTGCAGAGCACCATACACCATGTCGCCGCCTTGAGACGTACCAGGCCTTACTTATTGCGGCTCCGAATCCCGCTGTATTCCAGATTAGCCACAACGGCTTTCAAGCATCACATTTTTTGCCAGCCTTTGTCTCAATTTCCATCATGCTCAAACCTCAAGCCAACGCTACCCGAGAGCTTGTCTCTTTGGATGGCGTCTGGAATTTTGCATTGGCACAATCTATCGATATCGATACTGAGAAAACATGGGAGCGGACTATCCCCCCAACTCTTCAAGTCCCTGTACCTGCCAGCTACAATGATATTTTTGTCGACTCGAATATCCGCAACCATGTTGGCTGGGTGTACTACCAGAGACGCTTCACTGTTCCCCGAAGTTGGTCTCAGCATCGATACTTTTTGCGTTTTGACGCGGCAACGCACAAAGGTCGTGTCTACATCAACGACCAGTTTGTCACTGAGCATATCGGAGGATATACTCCGTTCGAAGTCGATTTGACAAGCATTGTTACGCCTGGGCAACGAATTCGCCTTACTGTGGCTGTCAACAATGAGCTTGACTGGCACACGATTCCCCCTGGAAGGGTCGAAACCCTCGGTAATGGGAAACGAAAGCAACACTACCAACATGACTTTTTTAACTATGCGGGGCTCGCACGATCTGTATGGTTGTACAGTGTCCCAAGTGTCTTTGTCAACGACGTCACAGTGGTTACAAAGGTACAGGGGAGTACAGGCATTGTAGACTTCAAAGTTGCCACCAATACCCCGCTAGATGATCACTCAATCAGAGTCACATTGCTTGATGAAGAGGAGATCCTTGTCGCTCAATCGTCTGAGCCAAAAGGCTCTTTGGCTGTTGACTCAGCTCATCTGTGGCAGCCAGGTGCTGCTTACCTTTACCAGCTTCGCGTAGAGGTTCTATCACACGACAAGGAAGCGGTTGTAGATACATACGACCAGCCAGTCGGTATCCGCTCGATCGAGGTATCTAGAAACAAGTTCCTCATCAACGGCAAGCCCTTTTATTTCACTGGCTTCGGCAAGCATGAAGATACGCCTATCCGCGGCAAAGGTCACGATGCTGCGTACATGATCCACGATTTTGAGCTGATGAAGTGGATGGGGGCCAATTCATTTCGAACTTCTCACTATCCTTACGCAGAGGAAGTTCTGGAGTATGCCGACCGGCATGGAATCGTGGTTATCAATGAAACAGCAGCCGTAGGCCTCAATCTCACAATCGTTGCGGGACTTTTTGGACAAAAGCCAATCCCGACATTCTCACCCGATACTATGAACGACGAGACACAGTCTGCTCACTCTCAAGCTATACAGGAGCTCATTGCTCGTGATAAGAACCACCCGAGTGTGGTGATGTGGACCATCGCTAACGAGCCTGCGGCCAGCGAGGCTGGTGTGAGAGAGTATATGGAACCTCTGGTAGAGTTGATGCGCGAATTGGATCCCACTCGTCCCGTCTGTTTTGCCAATGAGAACCAGGCCAATATCCATACAGATCTTATCGCGGATCTCTTCGATGTAGTTTGCCTTAACCGGTATTACGGCTGGTACTTAAACACAGGCGACCTCGAAGAAGCCGAAAAAGGGCTAGAAGAATGCCTGAGAAGCTGGGAGGGCAAGTACTGCAAGCCAATCATCATGACAGAGTATGGCGCAGACACCCTTGCTGGTTTACATACAGTCGGGGATGTTCCTTGGAGCGAGGAGTATCAGTCTCGAGTGCTGGAAATGTCTCATCGCGTGTTTGATAGAGTGGAGAGTGTGGTGGGAGAGCAAGTCTGGAACTTTGCCGACTTTCAGACTCCATCCAGCTTTATTTTCCGGGTTGATGGCAACAAGAAGGGCATCTTTACTCGAGATCGTCGACCGAAGAGTGCTGCCCAGGTACTTAGGAAACGATGGACAGAGCTGGTGGAAAAGGCATCGCAGTAGATATACACTTGAATAGATCATATGTAGATGTTAATTATCTGTTATTGAACCTCAAGCATCCTTTTCCATTAGAAAAACTTTCCAACCGGACTTACCTGCTGATACAGGCTTCCTCCAAGTCTAAGGCGCATAATGCATCCCAGAGTCAGTAGTGAATCTCGACCAGTTCCTCGTCCAATAGGATTGCCGACGCCGTACTTGTTTCAAACCAGCCTATCGATTCGTAAGGTAACTTCTTCGATGGCGTCTTAATATGGCATGATCTCTGATCGCAAACTCGTTAGTAATTGCTAGCTAGCGTCTATCATGCCACTCCCCAGCTCTTGCTCCTCCCACATGACCTTAATAGCCAGGCTTTTCCCGACTTTTTCCCGTTACCCGTGGACGCCAGATGGCGAATATCGAGATTATCAAGGAAACCTTCACTTGTCCTGGGCAGACTATACTCGTAAAGGCTTGGTTGGCCCACACCGGCGCAAAGGACAATGACCGGCCGATGACTTTGCCGAAACCCTCTCAGCCGCACGAAAATTGACATGGTTCGATTCAAGGCTCGAACCCTTCCTTTTCTCTTAATTTGGTTGGCATGATACTGTGAACCCCAATGACGGGTTACCAGTCTGGGGTCATTGACCCGTAATCCCCGCATTGCAAAAGAAAGATCGCATCCCCAGACCATATCCCTGGTCAACACGCTACCACCTTGTGGGGATCCGGGGTGCAAGTGACACACCACGCCATAAATCCGACGAGCAAGACTGTGTCTGAAGCACTGAACTTTCGGACTGCTCGCCGAGGTCATTGTCTTGACGAGTATATATCACTGGGACTGGGTCTTTCTTTGGCTTCAGCTCGATAGCAGTACTCCAAGACAACTCAATCAAGGTCATCGATAGCCGCCTGCACTCGGACACAGAACACCACAGATCATTCAAGATGACCAAAAGTCTCGAGCACGTCGATGTAGTGCAGGATGAACATGAGGAGAAGAATGGCCACGAAAACGCGGCCCCAACTTCAGCCTTCGCAAGCTTGACGCGTGCTCAGTGCGTCAAAAAGTTCTGGCGGCTCTACATCACTGGCCTTGGCGTCTCCTTGGCTGGAATGTATGTACCACGTTCATCGGTAACCTCAAAAAATATACCCCTGCTAACACGTCGCCTGACAGGTATGCCGGATATGCAAACTCGGTTATAGGAAGTATCGTTGCCAATGAGGGCTTCATCGATTATTTCGCTACCGTCAAGGACCCAGAGACGGGCGAACCTGCTCTTAACTCCCAGCACATTTCGCTTTGGTCAGCGTGTTACTTTGTGACATCCATTCTCATCCAGACTATTTCGCCCGTCACGGCAGACAAGTTTGGACGTAAGTTCAACATGTGGGGAGTGACGTTCTTTCTCACCGCGGTATGTTGCCTGTTTCACCACTACCGGCGTATGGCGCGTGTGATGGAGAATTAACTGACATTCATCTTCCAGTCAATCATCATCCAGGTTATCGCTCCCAACTGGTGGGTTCTCCTCATTGCTCGACTGGTCGCTGGTTGCGCAGGTGGGATGATGGGTACTTCTGTCATGGTTTACATGTCGGAGGTTGCTCTACCTCAATTCCGAGGTGCTCTTTTGGGTAGCTTCTCTCTTGCGTTTGCGCTTGGACAAGTCTTTCTCGCGATTGCTCTGAAGGTGCTTGAGGAGACTAATCCGATGGCCTTCCGTCACATCTTTTACTCCGAGTTTGTCTTTACTGGCTTATGGCTTTTCCCTATGATTTACCTTCCCGAGACACCTTGTAAGTCACGCCCTTGCCATGATCGATTGAAGCGCACATTTGACTGATATATGAACCAGCCTGGTATGCATCTAAGGGAAGACACGAAGAAGGCAAGAAAGCCTTGCGAAAACTTATCGGCAATGTAGAAGGCTACGATGTTGATCGCGAATATGCAGTCATTCAATACGAGATGGATGAGTCTTTTTCTACCGCCAAGAAGGGTGTGGAACACTCAGATTGGAAAGCACTCTTCACGAGCAGGATCAACATGAAGCGAGCTGTCATTTCTACACTTCCATTCACATTCCAGAACGTTGTGGGAGTTCCACTCATGTTTGGTTACACGACTTACTTCTTCCAACTTGCCGGAGTTGACGATCCTTTCCTGGGTAACATGGTCAAGCAGATGGTGCTCGTTGTTGGCATCATTATTGCGTTCTATACTGTCGATAAAGTCGGTCGGAGAACCCTAGTAATTGCCGGCGGTGTAGCGATGGCTACCATTTGCTTGATTGTGGGTGGACTTGGTTTTATGAAGCAAACCAACGCTTCTGGGATGGCATTAGTCGCTCTATGCTCTCTATGGGCGTTCGTCTATGCCAACACCCTTGCTCCTATCGGTGAGTCTTCCTTAAGCAAAATGCACTTAACAGCCACTAAAATCTTCAAGGTTGGATCAGTCTCGTTGAGATCTCGAGTCCCAGTCTGCGAGCCAAAACGACATCAATTGCCGTGACGATCCAGTATGCTACTGGCATTTTATTTGTGAGTAAAACAGTCCAATGTGACGAATCACTTACTAACTAGTATCAGAACTACACTGTCCCCCTAATGCTGTCTAACCAAAATGCAGGATGGGGTCAGAAGATCGGCCTCTTCTTCGGTGGCATCACCTTGGTCTACTTAATCCCTTGCGTGCTTATGTTCCCTGAAACTAAGGGGCGTACGTACCACGAACTGGACGAGCTCTTTGAACGACGGATCCCTGCTTGGAGATTTGCATCCACAAAGACATCCCATCAAGAGGAGCTTGAGGCGAAGGCCGCGGAAGCCGGGTCCTGATGTAGCTGGTTAAGGTCCAAGTTCGCAACGGCTTTTAGGCAAGGATATAAGTATAAGATAAAGTATTATATTAAATTAACCTACTATATATAAGGTATATATATTAAGTATAATATATACACAGTTGTTATTAAAGTGCTTTTTAATAATATTTTAACTAATTAATTTATAATAATATAATTAATAAGCAAGTAAGATAGATAAATAAGTAAAATACTTTTTATAACCTCTTACCTAAGAATTAATTTAAAAGTATTATAAACTATCTAATTAATTAAAACTACTTATTATATTCTTACCTAAATAACTCTAAAACTACTTAATAAGTCCTTATATTATACCTAGCTTTATTATATATATTATAATACTAATTACCTAATTATATTAACCTTTCTTAATTACTACTTCTTAATAATTCCGTAATTACCTATATATTAATATCTATTTAATTAATTACTTATAATACTTCTTATATAATTATTATACCTTCTTTTTATAATTTAATCCTTTTTGCCTTTTAGCGCTAACTTAATATCTTATTTATTTACTAAAAATTTTAAACTTTATTTCTTAATAAGGCATTCTTATATATTATTATAATTATTTCTTTAATAAGAGATATTAAAGCTCTAAAAATTAACTCTAGAGAGCTATTATAATAATACCTAATTTATTTATAAAAGTATTTAAACTAAGATTTAATCTTAAAAATTATCTTTAGGGTTTTTAAAGCCTAAAAAGTTAATAATTTTATACCCTTTTTTAGAGGTATTAAAGTCTATAGCTATATATTAAGCTTTAAGATTATAATTTCTAAATTAAAAAAAGTAAATTTAGCTTTTTTAAAACCTCTTTTAATATTATTTTTTATAAAAATAATTTAAAAAATAATATAAAAAATATTTAAAAACTTAGTTTTTAAAATATAATTTATAAAATATCTAATTAGATATTTTATTTATTAATTATATATATATTTAAGTGGCCTAAAATACTTAATATTAAAAGGCTAAAATAAATAAAATATATAAATAAATATATAAAAAGTAATAATTTTATTTTTTTTATAATATCTCTTAAAATTAATAAAATAATAGCTTTTATAATTATTAAAGATTAAAAAATAATAAATATTAACTAATTAATCCCTTATAAACTAATTAAAATATTTTAGCTATTTAAGGCCTAATTAGTTATTTATTTAGCTATTTTTATTTATTATAATAACTTAATCTCCTAGGAGGTTATATTTTTAATATTAATTTATAAAATAATATTAGCCTATATTAATTATTATAAATTAAAGCTAAGGGAGGTACTAATAGGTATCTTATGTAATAAATTTAGCACTATAAGTAGCAAATCCGCTCCCTAGATAGCTAAATTTATTAAGACTTAATAAATAACAATTTTAACCTTAAGTGCTTATTTCTTTATATTTCCTATTATAAATCCTACAATCTAGGTACTAATACTAATATTATAAGGCTGTATTTAGCTTATACTGCCTATCCAAATACAGCTACTTAGCTTCTATGCCTATAAGCAAAGGTCTATAACATTAATAATAAATAGCGTAATTAATTAATTTTCTATATTAATTACTTAGATTATAATAATTTATTTTTAATTTCTAGGCTATACTAATTTAGGTCTTTTTTTTCTTTTTAAACTTATAATAATTATTTTAAATATTATAAGGCTTATTATAAAGCTAATTTTATTAAAGTTTTAAATATTATCTAATTAGATATTATATTTCGCAATTATATTTTATATAAGCCTAAACTAATTATAAATAATAATTAAATCTTTATATTTAGCTCTTTAATAGTTATATTTATAAAATAAATATATTTTTAGCTTTAATTATTACTTAATAAAATTATAAGCCTATTACTTATTAATAAGTAATATATTATAATTTATAAATAAAAAATTAGCTATTTTTTTTATAAAATATAATTATAAAGAAAATCCTTATAAATCTAAATTAAAAATAAATTAAATTATTATTTATTTTTTTAAATTAAATAGTTTTTATAACTTTAGGATAAAATTATATTATAATTAAATACTATTTTAGTAGTAACTTAAAATATAATAATTAATTTTATATTTATTTGCTACTTATTAGATTATAAGTTTTAAATTATTTTAAAGGGCTTAAAAGGCAAAAAGAATTCTAGCTTTATTTAAAAATTATAATATATTAAGTAGTTAAGAATTAATTAATTAAATAGTTAGATATAAGGTTAAGGGATTTTTATCTTACTTACTTATCTATCTTACTTGCTTATTAACCATATTAACTTTTTTTAAATACTTTTATTATTTTAAAAGGCCCCCATAAGTAAGGGTAAGCAACGTCTGAGCCAAACCTGAGTGGAGCCTAAGCTACCCTCCATAAAGCGGGGATGCCTTTTCGTGGATATTACTTTCCACAACATCATGGATGCCTAGCGATTACCCATGCGGCATTTTATGCCATGATCCAGAGAGTAGTTTATTGATGTCGATTATCTACACTTGTATTTTCCCGACACGTCAAATTATAGTCTTAGCAAGTCGGGGCGCCCTAGTCGCTATTACATGGTGATATGGCACCCATTCAACCTGAGCGACATGGTCAGTCATGTTGATGTGGAAGCCGTATTCAGAACGCTAATCTTGTAGTCCGAGGATACTTTTACGGCATGGCGCCTCCGAGGCAATTAGGTATTGACACTCTGTTGTTATATCTTGGATAGGCTACTCACGTTTTTGGTACCAAGGTCGAGGAAGGCATGCTATCGTCTTCGAGTGCCGCGACCCCAACAATCGCGTATACGTCATGAA
This sequence comes from Fusarium sp. FL617, assembly GCA_030142105.1. Taxonomy (NCBI): domain Eukaryota; kingdom Fungi; phylum Ascomycota; class Sordariomycetes; order Hypocreales; family Nectriaceae; genus Fusarium; species Fusarium sp. FL617. The sequence goes on along the minus strand of JAREIL010000007.1, from coordinate 1,148,738 downwards.
GCTGTTCAAGCATGAGAGCCAAAGGCGGATTCATTCTGAGATTGGGATTCTGAGGCACCTTAATCCAGGCCCGAATATCATCCAATTGATCGACGCAGTTCAAGGTGAAGAGGTTCGCCCATCCGTCCATTGTCGTTGTGGGACTGACCTTTACTAAATGAGAGCCCAGGGCAACAACATCGGTACAGTTCTCGAATATGTAAACAACACTGATTTCAGAAGTCTCTATCCTCTGTTCAACGACTTGGGTATTCGATATTACACACGCGAGCTGCTTAAAGCCCTCGACTTTGCTCACAGCCAAGGCGTTATGCATCGCGATATAAGGCCACATAACGTGGTTATCGACCATGATAGCAGAAAGGCAAGAATCACACTTAATAGTCTGACAGTTGACTTACACAAGCTTGGTAGCTCAGATTGGTAGGTTGGAGCTCTGCTAAGTTCTACCAACCCGACGAGGAGTACGATGTCTGCGTGGGCGTCTTCAAAGCTCCCGAACTACTTCTCAGCTATCAGAAATACGACTACAGTATTGATATGTAGAATTTTGGCTCAATGCTCGCATCCATGGTTTTCAGAAAAGAGCCTTTCTTCCATGGCAACAGTATTCTTGACCAACTTGACAAAATCTGTCGAGTCCTCGGAACAGACCGACTGTATTACTTTGCTAGCCAGTATGACATTGGTCTCGACCAAGAGTACACCGAAGCGCTCGGAGATCAAACTCGACAAGAGTGGCCAAATTTTGTAAATCCAGATAATCAGCGCTTGGTAACGACTGAAGCAATGGGTCTTATTGATCTTTTATGACGGTTTGATCCTGGGGTAAGAATGTTTGAATGGATATGAGTGCCATGCTATGCTGACGTGACTGTTATAGGAACGGCTTACAGCTGCTGAAGCACTAGAGCATGCTTATTGCGAAGTCTTGAATTAGACAGTTCGGGAGTATAACGCAGCGCAAACAAACACAATGTCTTTAGGAGAATTGAAAGGTTAATAAAATCTCGAACGGTAATAACAAATGTTTCTCCTTAGTATTCACAGAAGAATATAAAGTCGTCAAGAGGGCTCTCTTGACTCCTTAAGGTATCCCTTAGAAAACCTACTAGATTCACAGGCTGAAGGATTTAACCGATTGAAAAAACAGTTATGACCATGGTAGGGTGGAACCTGACTGGAGAAAAAGTGAAGAGGGGTGAGTAGAGTACAAAAATAGAAATCCACAGTTCGTGAAGATGAATGCGACCGAGGGGAATCGAACCCCTCTCTAACGCTTGGAAGGCGTTAATGCTAACCACTACACCACGGTCGCTGTTCCATATTGACGTCACCTCAATTTTCAAATAATATAGCCACGACCCCAATCATGAGCGTGCCTCATGGTTAAGACTTGTGCAGGCAGGACACCCTTCACCTGCTCCATCATGGCCCATTCCCAATAGCATTATAATTGAAGTTCGCCAATCAATTGCAAGTTACGCTAAGACCAACCTCACAGCCAGTTTCCGTCAGCTTCATGTCTCTCCGTCATAAAATGGAGATGGAACTTGTTGACCGCGAGTTCGGCCAAACCCTGTTGGACCAGAGGGGCGTGACGACATTGACAACGACTAAGAATTGCACAATATTATGCAATGCGTTCCAGACACGAGTTCTCAGATAAACCAGAACATTTTTCGGTTCACTTACTACGATTATGTCTCAAAATACAAGGTTCTCATTTGTCAGATCCCGCCAGAGCAAGGGAGGAATTGATGACGGCACGCGACAGCATCACTTTGGGTATAGCCGCCTCAGTAGTTTGAAGACACGTTTGACCTTATTTTCTCCCAACAATGCAACAAGGTGTAACTAGCCGAGCTATCACAGCCATCCAGCAGCTTCCAGTGACATGAAACTGTAATACAATACCACAAGTTGTACCTGTTGCACTGTGATAGGTCTAGATGTTGCATCGTTTCGGCTGCCATCCGAATAAGGACCAAATGTCTTACATCCTTATTCTTGAGCCCATGCCAGCCAATTCTCAGCGCGAATGCAAGGGAAGAATTCTAGCTTATCTCTGGCAAGCTTTCTACCACAGACTGAGTTGCCATGTTTACACAAAATGTCTCTCCCTTGATTGTGAGTTGAACCCCTTGTGTGCCATTATAAGCCAACGTCTCACCCTGTCAGTCGCAGATCCTTTGGTGTTTGACCGCTCTCCAAAGTCCATATCTCAGCTGCATGAAGCCCATTAGTGGGAATAGTCTCATTTCCTCGCCCCTTCGGCCCAAGACCGCAGGGTTGGCGAGCGTAAGGATGGTTGCGCTGGGGAGCCCACATCAGCGAAGCCGCGGTCAGAGAAACCGCGGCCGCATCTTCCTTATCGTTATGGTTCTAATATTTCTCATATTCAATTGCAGAAATCTGGTACGTGTAAGCGACCAGTAGGCGAACATGCGAAAGCTAACTTGTTTCTGTGCAGGATATCAAGAGCACCACCAATCCTTCACACTTACTAGGCTCGTCGCATCGGATCTCTCGACTTCATTACCTCGTCCCAGCAAACGTCGCGAATCGTCAAGTGTGCGCTGTGGTAGCTTCCGCCCTCGCCAACCGATACTCGATACCCACCATCTTAGGCTATAGAGGTGAGGCGTTCCTAGATGCGCAAAAGGCGCACATCGCAAAGTTGCGTGCCATCAAAGATTACCTCCACAACTCTGGCGGAGCATGGGACGACTTGGTTATAATCGTCGATGGATTCGATGTCATGGCTCAACTTCCCGCCGACGCCATGATTCAACGTTATTTCACTCTCATGGCCGAGGCGGACCAAAAGCTCGCCGACCAACGTGGTATGACTGTCAAAGAGCTTCATCGCACGGGTGTGCGACAGACCCTACTCTGGGGCACCGATAAGGGGTGCTTCCCAGACAACGACAAAGACCCAAGATGCTGGCTAGTTCCCTTCTCGACACAGCCTCGATTCAAGTGGGGACCCAAGACTGATAATGAAGAACTTGAATACAGCGACTCTCGCTTTCTGAATTCAGGCACCGTCATTGGTCCTCTCGGCGACCTGCGCACATTCATCGACGCCGCGCTGTCGCTGATCGAGGACGTGTGGGACCACGATTATTTCTTTCATGACTCGGATCAGTTTTATATCTCGACGTTATATGCTCGGCAGGAATATCATCGGATGCTCGATCTCAATGGCGGAGAGTTTCCAGAAGAAATAGCAGGTCGTGGTCTGCCTAAGCCCAGGGATGGCAAAGACGACGTCACAGAGTATCACGTCACAGTGGATTTTGACTATTCCTTTACCCAAACCGAATGCCATAACTTTAGGTTCGCTACTCTCATAATATTCACGACGTTTATCGGGAAGTTGACTGTTGATAGGTTCATTCACAAGCTTCAATATGACAACTTTGATCTGACAGCCACCATGAGATACGATGCGCTAGAAGAAGGCGCATCATTCCGACCATACAGGATCCAAATGCCCGCTATAGTATATCAGACACTGCATGGAGTATATGACTCACTCCCCGAAGAAGACCGACCCGCGATGACTGGACGCGACTGGATTCGTAGTCTAAGACTCGGCACGAATATCGGAACACGAATGATATACGCTTTTTACCACAACACTTGCGACAAGGCTGGCTTTGTCGACACATTTCATGATGCGTGGTTCTATCCTCTCATTCGACCTCTTCTTAGGGTGGCTGTTAAAGCAATCCAACATCACAAGCATATCGGTTCTGGGCCTATTGATGGACGCTTATGGGTAGCTGCGCAACGATATCCTGATAGTCCTGATCTTCAGGACGAGTATGGAGGAGTGTTTACAGATGCCCCTGGAGAAGAGTTCGTTCCCTTACAAAGATTCTGCAGTGAGGACATAGAGTCTGTTATCGGGAAGGATATCGACTTTCCACTGACCAGACTATGATATGCTTGCCCGGTATTCTCGGCTCTTGTTTCTTGTTCATTTGCATGGAGCGTTATCCTTTTCTCTCGGGAGCCAGTCATCTTTTTTATTTCTTGGTCTATTCATGTTAAATATTTCTCATAGCAAATTCATTCTCACAAATTACAAGAGTCCCCCCATCTTTACTGCCAAGTCTCAATGTCGTTCATCTACCCAGTCTGGGTCAATGTCAATCTCGTCTCCATCCAAACTCTCCTTTCCACTCCTGACGAGTTCTGCCCACATGGCCTCCTGCAGTTTCTGTGCGAATGTAGCTTCACCCGGAATCTCATAGTCCAGGTCCCGGCCACAATTGATCATAGCCATGAAACCCTTTCTAGCAACGCTGGAAACTGATACGTCAGCGTGATGGCTAAGCCGCTGAAAGCGACTTCTCCAAAACAGCCATCGGTTCAAGCTGAAGCCCTGTGATCTGGCGCCTTCATCTTGGGCTAGTGGTCCAATATCCAGTAAATGGGGCTTTGACTGCTGATCATCATGGCCAGATACAGAGTACTTGAGAAGCGCGTGACTACCGAGATCTGTCCAGACGAGTGCCGCCGGCAGAAGCCTGGTGGTCTTCGCTTCGTTGTTCATTTCGAGCACTTCACGAAGGTACCAGAGAGCTGTTGAACAGAGTTGATCCTGACAAATACCAGCTGATAAGGCCTTGGCAGAAAACGTAGCAAGATTGCACAACTGGGCCGTTGTGCCGGTCAGCGCCAGCTGTTCCCACGAAGCTTGCAAGCTCTCCGCAAAGCCATATGACTCCCAGTCTTTCACAATTTCCGAGACACTGTGCATGTCTTTGTGGAAGATATCGAACTGTTTGGTCCACAATAACAGTAGAACGAGTCGATCTTGGAACAGGCTACTGTTATCGATAGCCGTGCCAGCCTTGAGGAACATTTTCCAGAGGACATTGAGACCTTGCTGCACCGTTTCGGCATCTCTAGGTCTTTTCAAAGGTAGTTTGATAAATTGAAATGCAAAGCTTTGAATCGATATGAGAAGGTCTTGCTTGTCTTTATCAGTAGGCATGTCCTCGACCTCTTCTTCGAAGCCTTCCAAGACCTCACGCCTGAAGCGTGCGTCATGGTCAACCTGGGGCTCGACATTGGGTGACGACATTGCAAAAACGAACGATAGGCTGGCTGTAGACCTAAGATGAAGAGGCTATTGGGGTCCTCAATTATTTGAAATGTTTCGGTTGGATGAGTTCAATACTAAAAATTAGTTGTAAGTCAGGAACCCTTTTATACAGCTCCTAACACCCTCAAGGCCTAAGGCATTAATTCTAGGCAGCAGCCATATATAATATGATATACACTCTTATGTCTTAGCAGTGGAAAAGCTCTTATATATTGTGAAAAGATTAACTATGTTGTTATTTCTTTAGAGTATTATAATTATACATAGTTATTAATATTCATGTAATTAACTATTTTAATAAAAGCATACTACTGCGTTAACACATTATATATTAATTTAAACCTTTGCAGTACTATATTTATACAACTATAATAAAAGCATATACATCCATCCAATCGTTACGAATGTTCAGACCGTTGGCTACTCGGGAAGACGAGGCACTGTGCTTATGTTCCTTCACTGATCCTCAGCCCTGTTCCTGGGCGGCGCGACTCGCTTCAATAGATCAAATTTAACTCATCCTTCGCATCCCACGGAATTTTCAATCTATGCCTATGTCATCCAACCTGTCGAGAAGTTCTTGAAGTTGAACATCTTCGCTACCACTATTTCCGGCAATATCTATTGAGTCTGGCAGCAGAGACGCCACGGAACGGTGCATCAAGCCATCCTTTCTGTGGCCAAGTCGATCAACGAATTTGTTCATAAAAGACGGGATTGGCTCCTGAGATCGGCTGAGCGCACTATGAACTCCGCATAATATGTCTGTCGCCAGAGGCAAGTTACCTCGCATTTCGTATAGACACTGACAAGCACGAGCTAGGGTGTCCATCTGAACTGGTGCATCTTCGGTCCCGCCAACGACGATATATGCCGCTGTACCCAATGCGTGAGTGAGCCAATACTCAAAGCGAATAACGGCGAAGCTACGGTACGTCCAAACTGCTGACATGAGGTTGCTGGCATGCGCGTAGCATCGTTCCCTGGGGTCGAATTTTCCAAACTGCGCTTTGTTCATGTGGGTAAAAGGCCGCAAGATGGCTGTTAACATGACTTCTGCCGATGCGCTTTTAGGTTTTTCTTTTTAGCCAGCTTTTCCAACACCCTTGGCATCTCACTTACTGTAACAAGATTGCCGCTGGCAAAACAGCTTCCTCAAGCCGAAGTGGATTTGGCCAGTTTTGTTTCAACGTAACGATTACTCTGTAAAGGCCCAGGGCGCGCTGTGGATCCCTAGATGGTGGAGCTCCGTTCTCATCGGGGTAGATAAAGTCCAAAGCTTCCTCGACTGTTTCAGATAGCAGGGCATCGGCCTCTCTGATCTCTACTTTCAGTGACCTTTGGACTTGGAGGGACATTGGATATGGGAACCACCAGTAACTGCTAGAAGTTGGTAGCGAAAGAGGAAACTCAGGCTCACGCCAGGCTTTGGAAAACATGGGTTTGCGTGTTAACTTCCTGAAGCCAAGCGCTTGGGATCCTCGCCTGAAGTGTTCTTAGCGAGATCATAACAGCGACCGGAAGCTCTATTCATACCACTCGCAGCAATAAAACCCCCAGATGCACCAGGAACTGGCTAATCTTTCGTGTTTAGTGCGCTCTTTGTCAGTACCCAAACGTTGCTGAGTGATGTGCGCTTTATTCAATGCCTTGTAGACATCCATAGCACGGAAGTAATAAGGTAGAGCTTTAGTACCTAGACCAAGGTTCCCTTCATAACAAAACATGGCTATCAGCCCTTGGAGCAAGGGAAACGAAGAGGTACCGTGTTCGATCGTGGATAGCAGAGCATCAGCCTCGTCGGCCCAACACCGTCCCCTAGTCATAGGGTCTCCTATATCTTTAAAGGTCTTGCTATTCATTGTGTACAACTGGAAAGACAGTCATTATAAGTAAGAGGCTGCGGCTGACAGTTGACTCACACAGCTGAGAGCAAGCAATGCGTTGACCAGGAATCGCGAGCAAAAATATCCGCATCCATTGTCAGCCAAGGCTGGATCCATGGTAACAACATCTTCTTCGAAGATCGGACGATAGAGAGTTCTTTCCACTATGTTATCCCAAGTCCAGAACATCCTTAGTAAATGGTTCATAAGCTGGTCATCGTCAGACGCTTCGGTCCACCTTGAGAAAGGCAGGTTTTCGCCAGGGATGTCCACGAAAATATCCTTTTCCACATTATTTTCTCGTACGTTGGACATAAACCGTTTCTCGAACATGAAATCGGAATCATCTTGCCTGCGGTCATAGTCAGCTTCATGAATGCTATATTCTCCAGGTAGGATAGAGTCCAACGGTGATCGTAGTCGCCTCTTTCTAGGTGGCAAATGCTCGATGTTGAGGGATGTTTCTTCAGCATCATTTCCGGCTCTGGGGATCGTGGTGAATGTTGAGTTAGCTGGTAGTAACAGTCGTGCTTGAGATATCAAGCTGATAGTCCCCTCTATATCGTTTGTTTCTCTGATTCTTTTCAGGATCTGTATTGATTCATCTTGACTCGATTCATGAAGCAAGTCAACAACGCTCCTATATTTCAAAGCTTGACTTTTTCGCTCGATATATGAATACGCGTAGTGGCAATTTGATGATCGTTCTACACAGCGCCCACATCGCGGCCGAATGGCGTCACACTGTCGTTCGCATCTCCGTCAGTCGCCTCTCAAGAGGAATGTATTGGAATCGGCGAAATTACTTTGACTTTTCTCTTTCGACAGCCTGGCAACATGTCAGCTTACCGAAGTGAAACAGAGTCTGAAATGTACTCATCACAAGACATTGATACCTTCACATGCCTGGCTCACTGCTTGGCGTTTGCGCGGAAGTCCTGCAAGGTATGATCCGGACACGCCGGACCCTTCACCACCTTCACCAGGCGCTGAGTCCTTGGGTAATATGTATGGCAGTGGTCGCCTAGGAGGCGGCATTGTCGTGGATTTATAATTACGCGCCTTGGTATGGAGCCGACGAGATAGCCAAGATTTTAGAAACTGAAGGAGTCGTTGTTTATTGTCTTGGGTGAGAATAATTCATTCAAGCCACTGGGGGAATTCGAGGGGCTTTTACAGGTGCCGGATATGATCCGAAGTACTTGACCAATCAGACAGCCACAATGTCTGAGACAGGTATTGACGTCAGGCCTCGCTTTTGATTACTAAAACTGCTCCCCACCCAGCTTAACTCAATGCGATACCCTGCGTTTCACCCTGAGTTTAGACAATTCGATTATTAACCAGTTGTTGATATATTCTATCACTCCAGAATAAGATATCCAGGAGAGTCGGAGATGAAAGCCCAATTAGGTTGTATAAGACTCACGGGGCTAAGACAGGGCTCTAACAAAGTCACGTGCCTCCCTAATCCAGCTCCTATGGAATATCGCAACATTGAGACGGATTTATTCTAGCATAAAGATGAACTAGGTCAGGTACCTCTAAGCAACCTATGAGATAGACTTTGTGCAAACAGATTATATCACTTGTTTCATCTTCTCCAGAAGGCGAATAACTGGCAAAGGTTTTAAATATGAAGTATTAGTTATTTGCAGAATAACCCTCTTTATTTGGTCTTCATATAAAGCCTCACGCCCTCGTTATCTATCAGTAAGCAGAACGTTGAGGTTGACTACTAATGTCCGAATAACCCAAACATAGCGTGTTCCGCAAAGAAGGCATCATCAAACGTCTTATCAGTCTGGCTATAAAGCCATGCATCGAAGCCACCAGACTCATGGTCCTCTAGGTCCAAGAAACGATGTATTCCCATGTGAAGGTCTATGGCGGTTGTCAGCAACTATCCCCAGATATATCAATATCACTTACCGGTATCTTGAAGCCCCCTAGTCGTGTTATCCGACTCACTCGTATAGTAGTCATTAAAAACCTCCTTTATCCGAAGTAAAAGACATCCGAGCAGCTTGAGTGGCTTCGTGAGGCCTCGTGCGTGGCCTCTTTGGTACCCAGATAGCATAATCCATAAGAATCTTAGGCACTGAACATACTCAGGACCACCTGGCCTGGCGTGCTGTACCATGACAGCAACTGCGTTGTAAGCGGCATAGAATAGACCATGGTGGGCGTATTTGAAGGTAAATGCATCATTGTATGCAACTAATAGCTTGTATATCTCGAGTGCAGCAGTGACGCAACTCTTGCGGCTTTCTTCTCTGGCTTGGGGATCCATGTTGGGATCGAATTGGCTACGCTTGAGTAACGGTTGCTCAATAAGTATAACCAGTGTCCAGTTTGTTATACTATAACTCTTTTAGATACCGTAAGACTAACCTGAAAGTCTGGAGCAACCTACTATAGTGATAATAAATGCGGAGGAGGAGTAGGCGTATCGTCGCTTGTGTCATAACGAAGATGTGCTGGAGTGACTGCTCGCCAATGGACTAGATGGCCTTTTAGCATGTTTCTAGTGTGCAAAGATTCGGATGCTGTCAATGATGCCTTTTCGATCGAGTACAGGCTCTTGATGATCCGTTCCGTGATTGTCGCTAGCCTTAACGATCGTTGAAAAATGCTCACGGCGTGTGCCGGGCTCCCTAATATAGTAACCGAATCGAGTGCCGGAGTTTTGGTGTCTTTGTATGGCTTCCATTCTACCGACTCTTCATGCCAGTCTAGAAAGTCGGACGGCAGAGTACCCTCCAATAGGCTGAGAGCAGGCTGTCTGCCTAGACAAACGGACTGAAATTTGTCAACGGCATATGCACCCCAGTAAACTCGCCGTCGCATCTCCATGTCTGTAGCGGTTATTCCAGACTCTGCGCCTTTTTCGGGCGGGATGTTCAAATGATAGCCCATGTCAGTAATCATGCGGTACGCCATCCCACAGTATACCCAACCAGCGCTTTGCTTTCCGTAGGGAATTAGACATTCCCCGCATATCAGCAACGCAACAATGGTAGGCAGCGTTGGCTCATCGATGTAATCGGGAAGGAGCTGTTTGAAGCGGCTATAGAATGCCATTCCAGTGGTTCGCGGATCATTTGGATCTGAATGAAAACCGAAGCTGCTATAAATGCTGCTTTGGAAATATATCGCGGTCAGAAGGAGCTTGTTAACATAAGGCCCGTTGTTCAAAAGACTGTCCATGATGGCAGGACGGTATGTAAGTAGATATATGAAATGGAGGCCGTTCCAGTGCAAGTCGAGGAGATGCATAGCCATGTCCCCTGAGAGGCCGTCAAAGTCGACGTTGGAGGTAACATCTGGGACCGAGTAGAGCAGCCGTTCACTTTGTCTACTGGCGGCTGCATTCAAGCTGAGCTGTTTCTGAATCTCGGCCTTGGATGTGACACTGTTGGCCGCCGATTCTGAGCTTTCCGCCGGAGGGGCAGGGTTGCCTCGTGAGTCGGCACTGGTAGTATCGTGAGGTGGGTTTGCCGCGCCATTGACTTGCACATCAGCATTGGATTCTGGAGAAGACAATCTGGAGAGGTCAATTGGTGATCCAGCGGGTGGACTTGGTGGTATTGTTGATAGAAAGTCTGCTGGGGGTAGTGATATTGGTAGGGATTCCATGACTGGAGCATTTGAAACGTCTTGAAAAAGTTCAGCGGCTCGGGACGAGCTGGCATTCTGAATTGCGTCAGCTATTGAGCTTCATCCAACAGGTGATGGTATTTACTGTCGGCCAATCGGGGTGTAGGTTTGTTACTCGATTGTCCGTGGGCGGATCATGGTCCGAAGACTGTCCGGTTGACGAAGTAACTCCTAATTGGCGCTCAAGCATATGCATCTGTTGCTCCATCCGTTGCTTATGCCGTTGCAGCGTAAGACTCCATATCGCTTTGGCCTTCGGCGGTGGGGCATAGTCGCAGTTCCGCCCCTTGACATAGCAGACGTCACACGTAGGAAAAGTCTTGTCGCATAATTTCTTGAGAGTTTTGCATCAGCAACGTGTTTATCGAGCAATGACCAAGTCGGTGAAAAAGCGTTTATGGGGTGTACCTTTCTAACCCGACATTCGTGGCAAGGCGTTTGGGATTTGATTGGCGCGCTGAGGGCAAGGTTGGGGTGATCTGGTGGTTCCTGGATTTGACATTGGTTTGACATCTCACATCAAACATAGCATGAAAATGACGATGCGCGTTCGCGATCGCAGAGGGAATGGCTGCTGACTAATGACGTCACACATAGATTGCTTGAGATTGATTGGACGTCTCTCCCTGCACGCTCGCGGACTATCTATCTGCCGTTCAGCCTACCCTATTCACAAACATTTCGAAACCAGTTGAGGATAAAATTGAGTGCTTATTATTAACACGCAAAGCCACTACAAATAATGCTAGAGGCGCTTGTTTCGTCGTAGCTAAAATTATTTCTTGTAGTCGTTAAGCGCCTAACTGTTAGATTAATTCTCCAGCTCGTTTTGCTGTCACCACTCCTAAAAATTATAAATTTTCGCCCTGCCTGTCGTAATCCGAGTTAGTCTTTTCGAAGTACCTAGAATCTGAGTCAAGTTCAGTGCAATAGCTAATTCCCACACAAAATGGCCCCAAAATGATTACTACCGCTTAAATTGGCACTCCCAGGAGTCCAAACAATTTATAGATGGATAACAAAATGGCTACTCCTGAGGTGAACGTTCAAAGTAATCGGGTTATTTCATTCTTTATACTTGATGTCGTTACTGATAATAGATATAGTAGTCTACTCCGGGCTTACTTGCTGGAAGAAGATGCTCTAAATGATTCCAACCATATGTGGAAAATCTCGTCGGGAATCATTCGTAAGTAAGGTAGTTACCCCCACGCTCAATGATGGAGACGTTTTCGGCAATTGTACCCGCTCCTCTTATCTCCCGGATCCGATGGCGGAGATATTCTTAGGCTATTGTAATTCCCGACCCTCTTTTCGCCATTATGGTCCCGCAATACGCAACCTGTCTTTCAATCACATTGGTTTATCAAGATATGATATGAGTAAATACTACAAATGGCGAATGGCTAATGGCTCCGCTTGTCTTGTCAGTTGTGGAAGTTTATTCCCAGTCGCTGATTATTCATGACTTCAGACTTTTCACTCCTCCGTTGTCTTCCCGTGAGTTGCTCACATAACCACCGTCAACGCCCAACATGGCCGCCGCCCGCTCTCAATCGAGGATACGGACCTCTCTCAACGGCATACGAAGACTTTCAGTTATAGATGCAGATGTTTCCGATACAAATCTTCCGCGAGACGTCGAGAAAGAGGCTGTTGACGATGCAAATGGGGTGCTCGGATCACCAGAACTCACTGCGGATGAAAAGATTGGTTGGGATGGACCTGACGACCCAGAAAAGCCCATCAACTGGCCCAAATTAAAGAAATGGAGGATCACTTTTACTATCTCAATGCTTACATTTCTGACGTTAGTTTTCTTTAACCCGTGGCATGTGCTTGTGAGCTGACGTCCTCTTAGACCATTCGCTTCCTCAATGATGGCTCCAGCAATTGATCAAGTGATGAAAGAAATGAACACGACAAACCGTGATCTGGGTTCTTTTGCTGTCTCCATCTATCTGCTTGGCTATGCATTTGGGCCTTTGATCGTTGGCCCGTGCAGTGAACTTTACGGTCGGCTGGTGGTCTTCCACATAACCAGTGTTGGCTTTCTTGTCATGAACATCTGCTGTGCATTGTCGGTCAATATGCCTATGCTTATTGTCTTTCGCTTCCTTACTGGCACTTTCGGATCTTGCCCTTTCACGGTCGGGCCTAGCACTGTAGGAGAATGTTTCAGGATAGAAGAGCGCGGTACAGCATTGGCTGTGATGAATGCGCCAGTGGTCATCGCGCCATGCATCGGCCCAGCGGTTGGGGCATACCTATCCAGAGCAGCTGGATGGCGATGGTGCTTCTGGTTGCTCGTAATCATGGTTAGCATCTCATACCCATTTTGATTGTCGCATACTAACTGTAAGTTCCAGGGCGGAGTGGCTATAGTCATTAGTATTATTTCACTAAGAGAAACACACCCTCCTACCCTTCTTAAGCACAAGGCCAAGAGGCTACAGAAGGCCTCGGGTCGCCCTGGCGTAAGGCTTGGAAAGGAGCCAGTTCAAGGTCCACTAAGACTATTCCTGATCAGCATTCGGCGTCCTATTATCATGCTTACCATGTCCCCTCTCATTTTGGGTCTGTCGCTTCTAGCTGCTGTGGCTTATGGCGTTTTGTATCTGTTGTTCACAACCTTGACAGAAGTCTTTGAGACACGATACGGTATCGTTACAAACATTGGCCTTGTTTTCTTTGGCATTGGCTTGGGTCAAATCGTGGGCATATTTGCTTTCGGCGCCGTTTCTGACGCTATAGTGAGAAGGATGGCAAAGGGTGGGGAGATGAAGCCTGAATACCGCCTCCCTCCCATGTACCCAGGAGCAGCTATGATACCTGTTGGACTAATCATCTACGGATGGACGGCTCAATATTATGTGCACTGGTTCGTGCCGCTGTTAGGTAACTTCTTCCTCGGGGTGGGTGTTATCACCGTCTTCGTTCCGGTGGCCTCATACTTGGTAGACGCTTATCCAACCCACGCCGCCAGTGCGACAGCTGCTACGACGGTATTGCGAAGCATTGGCGGAGCTTTGTTGCCTTTGGCAGGTCCTCGGATGTATGAGAAGCTTGACCAGGGCTGGGGGAACACTTTGCTTGCTGTGCTCTCGCTGGGAATGATGGGGATGATCTGGTTCACACAAAAGTACGGAGAAAAGTTCAGAACTGATCCCAGGTATAAGTTGAACTTATAGACCGGGAATCGGACAGGAAGCCGCAGACAATAACGAGCTAGACTTGACGTGTCGGCTATGAGCAATATTGTCATGATAAAGATTTGTTTAATGTTCATGTGATGCTGCACAGTAACGTGCTGAAGGAAATGATCTTCCTTCATTAACTCAAGTTGGGTTGGCGCCAATGCCACTCGTTGCTGCATTGGATTCATACATCGTTAATAAATATTCGAATGTGACGTATCTCGACATCGAGATCCAAGAAGGGAAATGTGTCACGACAGAATCCTGGAATTTTAAGAGGAATTCTGGGGATAAAACCGGTCGCTTGGGAACTTGGAGATGCTTGGCATTTTGTGTTGGCATCCGCAAGTGGCTCGCGGTTAATTACTTTGTATCCTAATTTATCTAACATGTGGTCCTACGTCCCAGCTCGTCAAATCGCCAACCGAGTTCGCTTGAATCAATTGAAAGATCCAAGATGCATCAAAAATGCCAGATTACCCGAGGATCAGAAGCAAACAACTTCGTCTCTCAGGAATGAGAGCCGTTCTGAGGAAGACAACCAATAGGAGAGATCGGAGGCATATTCTAGTTAAGAGCACAGGCGAGGATGATCCTCTCCATTCTCTGAATTGGCCGCGTGCAGCAAGGACCAAGAACATCTTTATCATTTGTTTCCTCGTCTTCACGCAATGTTGGGACGTTGCAGCAGAGTCAATGGGTAATTCGAAGGCAAGTGAGGAGTTCCACGTTAGCAAGGTCGCCGAGCACTTGTCAACAGCCGTGTTTTTCTTTGTAGTCGGAACTGGCGCCCTCTTCGCGGGAACTATCTCTGAAACCGTTGGAAGAAACCCCACGTATCTGGAAGCGACGGCGCACTATCTTCTCTTCGTTCGTGGATCGGCTATGACGCCTACGTTTGGTGGGCAAGTCGTGTGTCGATACTTTGTGGGGTTGTCAGCAAGCGCAACAGTCACCATCAACGGGGCGAGTGTTAGCGCCCAGTTTCGACCGGTTAAGAGAGCTTTGGTCTTTCCGATTGTTGCGTGGGCGAACGTTGCTGGTACATGTAAGTTACCCCGGTCTGTTAGAAAGTTCAGCTAGCTCATCACCACAGCTCCTGTCATTGCACCGATAGCAAGCGGCTGGATCGTTGCCAACACATAACTTGGATGGCGATGGACCGAATGGGTCACTCTGATCATATCTGGACTAGCCTTTATCGTCGCTCTATTCTTTCTGCCCGAAACATACTTCCCTCTCCTTCTCACGTGGAAGGCCAAGGAGCTCCGTCATATCACAGGCGACGAGCGGTATACCTCCGAGCATGAACAATCGCTATCCTTCTAGAAGGGCGTCCAGAAAACACTACCGCTTCCCTCGACCTCCTTCCGCAGTGAGCCTGCCATCATTGCTCTTGGGCTCTCTTCAGCTTCTTGTCCGGCATTGTTCTCATGTCGATCTATGTCAGTAGCTACGAGTATATCACGGATAGCTATGGCGAGCACTCTTCCATTGCACTTGCGAGTATCACCATGTGGCGATAGAATGGTCATGGCCGCACGCCCTATGCACGAGGGTATCGGGGTTCACTGGACTATGACTCTTCTGGGATGTGTTGCAATTCTGCTTGCACTAGCACTGATTTTGTTCTGAAAATATGGTCCTCGATTAAGGGAGAAAAGCGCATATGCAACGACAGACGTTCACAGCAATTCATAGGTTTGGTCCTCTCCGTGGATCTGATATTGAGGAATAAATCAATCCCGCACGATGTTTTATTTGACCAAGGCATAGAGAATGACATGATAGTATTGTTCCAAACTCAGGATAGATTCGTAATATCCTATTTAGTTCTTATTATAACTTGGATGCCACGTAAAGATATTAAGATGCCACAAAACTAGATATCTCATGGGCCTGCACTTTTTCGCGCCGAAGGCAATCACCGAGGCCTTTATTTGACTATCCAGTCAGCTTTGGCATAGCATCCAATCTTCTCCAGAGTCTTTGGTCTTGGTACCCAATGCTCTTCGCATTCAAGATGGTAGTTTTCTTTTGCCGTGTATTCCTTGTACCGGTCTATGATGCATGTCGCTACATCTCGTAGGTCATCGTCTGGCAGACCTCGAATTGTCTGAATGTCCTCCACTTTAATCATGTCCTCGTAGACTTCGGGCCAATAGCTCGGCATGGGCCGGAGATGTAACGTTTTCATCGACTCAAAATGGAACAAGAGGAAGATGAACTCAATACTCAGAACAAGTTCCAGATCTCTCAGTGGTCCTATACAGCCATATCGTGGGAGATGGTGGGCTTCCCCAATGTAATTGAACGCCACATGTTGGAAGGATGAGATAAGCTTTCGAAAAGAAGCAAACTGCCTTGCATCCTTCGGGAAACGATCTTTCCAGGTCCCACGATGATTGGCGAATCCTGGATGTCCATCGCAATAGCACGGAAATTTGATCAAAAGTAGGGTATCTTGTGCGGGATTGCAGCGCACAATTCGGTATGGTGTCTTGGGCCCGTTCCATCTTGTTTGATATACCCGCATAGTCTCAGGATATCTCGAAAGAATAACCCCTCGAGCTTCATGACAAACCAGGCTGACGCTCTGGAGTAATTCACAAGTAGGGGCATTGACATCATTTATGCCATTCCTGGGATCTGAGAAATACCCGTCCGCTACACATGCTGATGGATGGAACGTATCCAACGTTTCACAGAAGCTGTTACGGGTAGGGTAACGAAATGTTAACTCGCACGCGCGACAGTTCAAATATTCCAGAGTCCAAATTGCGACGCTGATCAGGCGTTCTGGAAAAGCGTCTAGGGCATGATTCCATATCTGAAGTCGGAGCTCCGTAGGAAGTTTCCGGAATGAAGGGAAAGAAGGTGGATCCTGTAGAGAAGTGGCTTTCTGTTCAGCCATTTTGTCGTGCGCTTGGTCGTTGGCCGCCATGGTGAGTTCAAGGTGAGGGAGGATTGGGAGAAAATTCGATGGGTCGAAAGGCAGCTTTTTATGGCTCTATGGCTCGGGGAAGCAATGAGGCCCGTGAAACATTAACTTTAAGCGTTCATGCAGCTCATGTGCGAAGCTTTGAACTCAGGCAGTCGTGTGAACGTTGGGGCGCCGAGGCTAGAATGTGGAAAACTTTTCTTCTATTGACTTTGCAGAGTTCCATAGACTTCAAAGAGAGTCTGAAAACCAGGGTTAGACTTTGGCAAAGAATACATGCAAGGCCCATGTGCTTTGCAATCTCTTGAGCCTGAACTCTGAGAGGCACGTAGTAAAACGAGGTGGCAATTTGACGGGCGTCGCAAAACATCTGTTGGCATGTAAGGGTGCAACCTTCAAGGCATGCTTTTAACTATGGCAAAAAACACAGTCTTTTTACATTTGAATTCAGCATGGTGCCCTATGCTCACGCTGCAACCTAATTTAAGCTTTCCCAAAGCTACTTCTTGCGTTATGACTCAAAGGTCTTCCTGCGATGCTTTAGGATGTTTTAGTATTCAAATCTCCAAGCATCTAATTCTTGCTCACTCCCTCTTGTGGCGAAGGATTTAACTGCTCGACTTGGTGAGAAGATCCAATATGCCACCAGACACATGCATAATTATGGGTGTTCCTAGCCTCTCCAGTTCCTTTCACCTGCACACTCCTATCGGCCTAACGACAAGTCCGTTGTAGTGCCTGTAGTAGAAAACGGAGAAGTGAAGTTATCCTTATCATGATACTTTGAAACTAATTAAGGAACAATAAATCAATCTCTATCGCCATACCCAGCGCGATGGGGCATAACATCCGACTTGTTCGAGGGCTTTCGCTTTCGGCATCCAATGATCCCCACCATCAGCGTAGTGCTCATTCTGAACTATCGCATACTCCTCGTAATGGTCCATAAGCTCATCCATTTCTTCTACCATTCTTTCGTCCTTGACACCTTTTATGTCATCGAGAGTCTTTATATCCTCCACTCTTGTCTCGTTAACATAAACCTCATGCCAGTAACGCGGGTTGGGTCGGAGATACAGGGAAACCCGAGACTCCAAATGCAACAGGAGGAAAACGAAGCCATTTGAAAAAGCAAGCTCGTTCTCTCCGTCGTAGTCATAGCTAACCTCATCGTCGTAGCCATCCTCGAAGTCGCTGTCGTCTCCGATTGTTATTCCCCGAGATCCGACGTAATCAAACTCAATGTCTTGGAAACACGAGACTACCTTGCGGAACTGAGAAAACTGAGTCCGATTTCTTGGGAACTCCTGAAGAGCTTGATGGGTTTTTGAATCCTTCGAGGAATCTGGGTGCGCAAGAGTCTTTGTCGACGCACCGCGTATCACGAGAGTGTCCATTGCGGGATTGCAGTACACAACCTGGTACGGTGTCTCAGGATGCCAAGGTCCGTCATACAGGCATAAAGTATATTTCGAGAAAGCTTGCCGAGATTCACGGCACGCCAGGGCGATATTCCGAAGTGATTGGTGGGTAGTCGGGGGTACGGCTCCTTTATTGAGCGAAAAGTATCCATCCGCCATGCATAAGACGGCCTCACTGTCTTTAGTTGACGAGTATCTTGCGCATGGGCTATGCTGGCCACAGAAGCGCTTCCCATTAGCGACGCAGCAGTGGTTTGTGTTGTAGAATAAGCCATGGAAGACAACATGAAGTTCTTGCGCTGGTGGAAGCGCGTCTAAGGCATCGTTCCAAGCATAATTCCACACCCGGAGTCGAAGCTCTTTGGGAAGTCTTTTGAATGAAGAAGGAGGCAATTCTGAAAGGCCGAATTTTATACGTCGAGGCATATTGGGCTACAAATCGAGTTGATCGTTGACTGCTTCAAGGGGGTGTTGTTGATGATGGGGCTCGTTTTACATCATCGACGCCATGAGCGGTGAATAATGGCAGAATGACACTTGAGCTTACCATGCGGTGGTTGGTTATAATTTGAGCAGTTCCTTGCTTTAGTTGGCATTATTTCCAGCAGAACGACGATTAATTTAAAGCACCCAATGAAAACGATACATTGCATGTAGTTCTTAATCTATGTTCTAGTATGTAGTTCAAGTGCCAAGGTGTTCTCATCCCGTAAAAGCCTCAATCGCATGGCGCACAATATCAGCTGTCTCGTCGGGTTTGCTCAGCATTGGCGAATGGCTGGTATCAATTTCACGCGTCGTCACATCAGCTCCAGCCTTTTGCGCAGTTTGAGCCAACATTCTTTGAACCTCAAGTGGGTGCGCCTTGTCATCCGCTGTAATAACATACCAAACTGGCACATCTCTCCATCCCTCATAAGCGGCTTCATATCCTTCAGTAGTAGAAGTCAATGCCTGGTTGGTGAGTTTCCCCACCCAGTATTTCGCGTCGCTCTCAGAAAGGTCATGATAAAACATTTCGACCGGGTCGATTTTGAAGGGCATGAGGTTATTCTCGTAGTCGGCTTCCCAGAATGGTGGTGGCTTGCCGCCGAGGACCTCCATGAAAGACATGCCGCCAGCCACGAAGCCGGTGCCAACAAGGCATATCCCAATAACATGACCATTTCTAGTATCCGTAGTCGAAGAGTTGTTGGTGTGCTTCCGGGTCAAACCCTTAATCGCACTGGCGCCTACACCACCACCGTAGGAGTGGGCTATGACAACAACATCAAACCCTTGGGTTGTCTGTGCCAATATAGCATCGTGAACGGTCTTGACGTCGGTTGAAAAGTTGACCGAAGTACTTGTCGACTGCGTGGTTGGTAGTGTGACAGGAATGCACTTATAGTGCTGCGCCTCCATGGTCGACATGACTTTGCCCCAGTACTCCGGGGTGTGCCATGCACCAGGGACGAAGATGAGACTAGGTTTCTGAGTCATGGTGTTGACACCTGATTGGGGAATAATAAACCCAAGACAAAAACAAATAAGAGTAAGTTATACATTGAGTAGACATCACAGTCCGGAGTTTACTTCGAGAATCTGGCTTCAGCAGCTTAAGTACCTTAATAACCTGGAGAATGGGAGCAGCGGAGTTTGGCTTTCAGCTCGTTTACTCTCCTCAAAACGGCTTAGTCTAGTGCCTGAGTTGTGATCATTTGCTGACGAGCATCCACACCCACTGAGACGCAACTTTGAGCCTGTTAGTGGAGACACAGAAGCTCGAGCTCGTCGCTAACCACTTATCTATCGTCCCGGCTGTTCTAGCCCAGATCTGTTAGTACCGTAACTGTAAGTAGTGCCCCGACAGAAAACTAAATCACTCAGCCTGTCACTATCCCTATCAGTCCTGTGAGTGGCTTCCAAACACCTCATCAGCGTCTCATCTTTGAAGTAAAACTCTTCCCACATTTCACAAAAGCCGCCGCTCATCAGCCTATTGTCGGTCTTTGACCGCTATACCACTCTGAAGAACAGGTTCAAACTTTTCGACATGAGCACAAGTACAAGGACGCGGAGACCCCACACGCGGAGCAAGACGGGGTGTTTGACTTGCCGAAAGCGCCGTGTGCGGTGCGATGGCGCCCGGCCAACCTGGTGAGTCGGACTTTGCTTTCCAAATCTGACTAAATAGTCGACATGGCTACGCAGAGTATTTTATTAGATGGCATTGGGTTTGTTGGCTGACAAAAATAGTACTCGGTGTATTAGTGCAGGTCGAACATGCGAGTTCGCTGATCCTAGTCTTCCGCTCCGGGACCGCAACGCTGTCTTCCTGCCTGGGGAACAGCAGCCTTGGGTTATAGAAACAACCAATCCCCCGGCCACTCTAGTTGTTGATTCCCCGTTTGGGAAGTCCGTGGAACCGTTCGACTGTTTAGGATTGGACATGTCCCTCCGTTCTAGGGAGTTACTCCATTACTGTAAGTGCAAGCCATCCAAAGCGGTGCAGCGTGAGCACCACTAATAAGCTCAGTTCACCACAGCCACGACAGCTCTGATCTGGTATTAAGTAAAGCCTCGAGAAACATGTCCATACTCCGCCCATTATATGCCAAGCCTACGCTAATACGTGACCTGTAGATTCTCTTCTGTCGCCCAACATCCAGACGCCCTCCGAGACACTCTGCTCGTAGCGGGTTTGCACTATGCATGGACAGTTGGAGATCTTCAGACATACAAAGCAACATTCTTGTTTCATAAAGTGTCAACAATACGCATCTTAAATACTTGGTTAGAAAACATCCATCAGCCGGGGTTGATGACCTTTATCCGACATGTCTCGATCCTTTGCTTTATCGAAGTATGTGTACCTTCAACTCTCCTCCCTTGTTCCTCGCTTCGTATCAAGTGCCTCTATTATCCCCACGCCATTAGGCTTCTGATCTAGTTTTCATGCTATTAACCCGTACCTTTACTTATCTCATCTAATCATATCGCCTGCTAACATCTAAAGGCTTCCTACGGAAATGTGGGTGACACAGAGGCTCACATCAATGGACTAATCAACGCCGTTCACCTTCTTAGCCCTCTTGATAGCGACTTTGGTACTAGATCCGGACTTGAAGAAGAGCTTGCCAATCGATACTTGTTGCTGTAAGTGCCCGATAGACTACGAATATAGGCTGTTGCGCTGACCTCTCAGGACATATTATGCCTATGAGGGCTTCAAGGCTAGAATTTTGGGCAGCGATTCCTTGAGAGATATGTTTCGCCAGAACAACACGGCAGAATTTTCCACGTTTATGAATCTCATCTATCACTGGAAGACACAAAACGTTGGTCACCTCGAGATGCGCCTCAACGCTATGAAGCTGCTGCCCTTCTTTTTCGCAGCTCTTCCTCAATCGACTCAGTTCCACAACATCGATGCATCACCTTTAATTGACTGTTTGAAACATGTCACTACCTCGACCCAGACGGCGAGTGAAGACCGTTACAAGTGCGATCCTAGTTGGGAATGGATCGAAGGCTCAGAGTCAAGACTGCTATGTGCAACTATCGGCTCCCATTTCTCGTCTCTCTTTGAAGACGATATCACTCCCTCGTCTGGCCAAACAAGGTACAGCATATCATGGTCAAGCATGTGCGCTGCCTCGAGCCTGTACTTGCACGGCGTCCTAGAGCTTTGGAACGGTGGTGGGCCCATGGAACCATGCCTCTTTCGAAGACTCCTCTCTATCTTGAAACGGGATCTTGACCAAACTATCGACACGTTAGAGTCTAGCAACTTGTCGGACTTTTGGCTCTGGAGAGCTTTTCTAGGAGCTTATAGCATAGCGAAATGTCAAATGCGTGGCCGCGACCCAGCATTAGACGATCTCGAAAACGCGTTTGGTGTGTTTGTTGAGACATGGAAGAGAAAGACTGGGTTGACACTTTGGGAAGACGCCCATATGTGTTTGATCTCAGTGGCGTGGCCTCTAAGCGAACCTCATGAGCTGGGGTCAAGTGTGTGGAGAAGGGCAGTTGAGCATGAACCATGTTCGTGATCACGGTGGTCATTATGGAACTTGTGTAAATCCCCATGTTCAGTTATTCAGTTATGTATTTACAATTCACAACTCAACTTTTTATCACGTCAGACGCGAAGAAGAAAACTTTGCAGGGCCCTTGGCTGACCCGCATGGGCCCATCCTAGGCCTTGATATGACAGGTCACGGGCCGCATCAGCATTGTTGACCCACGCCGCTCTCGTTACTGTGATACCACTTTATACCATAACAACGTTTTCCGAATGGTCCTCATGCATAGTGTGCATAAACCGCAGCTACAAGCATAATAATGCTATTCTCTCGTTGATCGCTTCGAGTCAAGCGATGTTGCTCGAGCCGAGAATCGAAAACGGCTGGAATTTGGAAGCATTAATAGAAACCAGTTGGGTAGACGTAACATCAGTGGCATGATCAGAATGCGTCAGTTTTGTGACAGTTCGACTGACTTTTTACTGACTGATAGGATTAACGATGCTGGAGCGTGAAGGATATCGACCCATGCCGGCTACTGAACGTGCGGAATTACGTCGCATCGCAAACGGTGAAGCGGTGGGCCCGGAGAGAAACCTCCGCCCCGGCCAGTCAATGAGTGAATGGCCTGGGCTGGGCGTCCTCCCACTCCTCCGATGGCAAGGATCCTTCTCAGGGGCACGCGCCGTTTATGTACAAGAATTCCGTCAGGGTCTTTTAGGGACTATGGAGCAGGGGTTACATCATTGATACGTCACGCCTCAGATGTCATTCTTTCCACCGATCCACGAAAACCTCATCAATCGTCGAGATCGACTTCCCCCCATACTTCAGCTTCGTTCACGATGCAACTTACCATTTTATCCCCCCGACATTTTACACCCTCACCGTACATCAGATTGCAGCAACTCTATTCATTTCTTCGATTTATCGATTTACCTTAGAAAGTATTAGACGAGCTTGATCCCCAGGAAAATCACTTGGCGCTAAGATCGCAACTTTCCATCTTTCAGGCGCTCGGCAAGATGAAGACGACAGGCAAGGTCAGGGCACAACCACCAAATCCCTTCTTATCAGGGTCTACGACCCAGAAAAACGTATGTACGGAGGATCTAGACTTTGTCCTCTGCTGTACTTACGTATTACCCTAGCATTTACCCAACCTTGCCGACCCTGAACAATATGGCCAACCACTTTGCGACGTTCCCTTATTCCAGACCCGAACCTTGCCGTCGTCCTTGACTACCAGAGCCGAAAGCGATAACGTCGGCAAAATAAAGCTATCATCCGAGCCGAGTATATCATCAATCAGCTCCGAAAGATCAGAGAGTTCGGCGTCTTCGTGGTCTCGGACGAGTTCGAGGGGAGAGCGTCAAGATGGCCGTAGGCAGAGCCGCCATCAGGTAAGACGCACCTCTGCTCCCGACATGCCAATCGTATCTTTACTCACCAAACGGTGCAGCGATCCTCTGCACCACTGGATAAAAGCCTGTGCTGTACATCATGCTACGTAACGGAGACACCCAAATGGCGTAAAGGTCCTTCAGGACGATATACACTCTGCAACGTATGCGGTTTACTTTATGCAAAAAAGGAAAAGAAAGCCCGGTCTTTTCTACTGCGTAGGGAGTACTCCCAGGACTCAATTCACGACGAAATGTCGCGAACGTCATGACGTTTCGCTACATATTATACGATATTCGCCGATATGGTGCTCGGTTATTGGAAGTTCGTCAAGGTTCACTAACATCTCATCTACAAGCGACCATCTATAATACAATGCGGCGCCGAGACATTGACGTCAAAGTCGAGCGCGCATGACAGATGAAACGGCAGCTTGTGCGTCACATGATGGGGAGGCTCATTATTTATTTCGCGGCGTTGCAGGTTTGGGTTCCAAAATAACATGATGCAAGGAGCGCTAAGTTACAGGCGTTTTGGGTGACACGGGAGGGCGGTAGCGAGGTTTACATGCTTATATCTTTGAAGCCGGTGCATCACAATCACAAATAAATACATAATGGTTATGCAGTGGTCAAATGTGGCTAACTAATAGGCATTTCACAATCCCATTACTCGCTCAACTCTGAACAACCCCAGTAGCCTATTGGGTGATAAACAATTGACCTGATACAAGCTAAAGAAATTTTCTCAGGGTTCAGTTGCTATCGCTTTGAGTGGCATGATGCTCCACCAACATCACGAACAGGGGCCATACCGATTAAAACAAATAAACCAGCTGATACAAGCCAGGCTGTATTCCCATCACTATAAAGGCTCAGTAGCGACTTAGGCAAACTAAGTCCATGATAAAGGCAGACCTGCTGAGAAACATCGGTGTCTTCAGAGCTTACTTCAGCAAATGTATGGGTTACTTTCAGCGAAGCCTTGTGCCACTCAAAGATAGAGCTTATTGGCCCACTTTCTTGTGGGTCACGTGCCTTGGCAGTTCGAAGAAAACCGCTTCAACAAGAACATTTACCCTAGAACAGGAATTTAGCCCAGTTGAGATAAACTGCCAGGGTCAAATCTATCTGTAAAAACAGAAAGTCCAATTAGCTACAGATCCATTTCATAAGTTTTAAATACTCGAAGATTGACACATCTCCGAATAAAGTCGTAAGTATATATACCAATGACACCTGTAAAAAAGACAATTCCAATTACTGTACATCCTTTGCATCCTCTCGTTTCCGCGCAAGCTTATTCACACAGTGATTATCTAAGATTTCTATTTCAGGAATGTAGGTTCGGCTGAGCAAGTTGCCACTGAGGACAAGAAACCGGCTTGCACGGGACTGAGCAGCTTGGCGGCATCCACTCAGCTTCAAGTTTGGTGGGAATTGGTCCTGTGCTTGTGTCCCCCCATCAAGCATGCTTAAACGCGGGTTGGCTAACGGGTGATGCAAAGAATAAGCACCCCAGAAGTTACCCCAACTAACAATTACGCACAAGTGGTAGTTGAGGGCTCGTTTCTTTTGTCATCTAAAAGATTGGGTTGCGCTGATGCAAGGAGAGTGGGTGCAATGAGTGAGGCGCCGTGGCTTACGCGTCGATAACACAAGTACCGTAACTGTCATGTGAAATCGCATCAAGAAGTCCTGGAGGTGCCTGTTTATCGGCAGTTCTACTCTACTTAATACCTGTGAGAGGCGAGGGATGGTAACCAAGCCGCGACGCGAGGAACTGCAAGAATGGCTTGCCTAGCTTGCTTATTGTCCCAGCCGCTGCGAGGGGGTGGGACTTAGTGGAGATGAGACTCTTGAGGGTCTTGAAAGAAAAAGAAAAGAAAAGGGGAGAAAGTCTTGAAAGTGTTGCCATCCTGCACACCAGTTGAATTGCTTTTGTTACTGGGGCAAACCATTAGTCAAAACTCAAAGACAGTTGAATGAATTATATGCTCACCATCAGCGGATTCCGTTTTCCCGATTGCAAAAGAGGGGGAATTTGATGCTTATCAGGCAGTCCAGCACAAAGACCAGCCACAGCTGAAGCCCCCGCTTGGTAGCTTTGCTCCGGATCCGCGGGCGGACCCTGATTCAGGGTCCTGCACGTTCTAGACCAATTGTAGCAGCGATCGACAAGGGTCCTCTAGGGCCGTGGCTTTACATCAGCTTTGCGTAAAGCCCTAGAGGGGTATTAGTACTGCGCGATCCCCAGGTCCTCCCTTGAGTTTCACGATCGGATTTCTCAATGCCAACTCCACCATGAATCGACATCCGCTCCCAAAGACGGCAAAACCAGCCTCAGTGCGTGCGCTCGCGGCGCGTCGAAAGGTTCGAGGCCATGGCTGTCGAGCTGGTCCTTCGGAACCAAGTCTTTTCCCGCCCCGTCGCTGCTCATTTGCGCGACGCAGATCCCCCGGCTTGAGCCGACACCACGTGAGTTATTCTCAGACGCTTCTTAGTTGATCCGTTGCCGGTCATCGTGGTAACACCTACTAACCTATCTTAGATTCGACCAAGCGTCCAGGATGTTCAACATACCGGTCTACCTCTTTGCGAGGTTGCATTGTTTCAGACGGCAGCTATTCCTAGCCCATTAGCTACCAAACCTGAAAGCAACAGAGATGCTCAATTGCATTCCAAGGCCGCTTCACGCGCTTCTTCACTGCGCTCTGCAGCCGCGTCTGCGCGGTCTAGAGGATCCCGGTCCAGGGCTAGTCTGAAGGATACCTACGAAGCGCGCACGTGGCGGAATAGACTGAGACGGCACTCGGTACGACACCAACCCCGCTCATTGGCACCTCTTTGTTCTAACATGCAACCACAGAAATCGCCCAGGTCATTGGAGCCTAGTCCTTGTTGCACATCTTGCTTCACAAGAGAAACTCCCATGTGGCGCGAAGGTCCTTTCGGATCACACACGCTTTGCAACGTATGTGGTTTGCTCTATGCCAAACGCGAAGCCAGAAGCCGATCGCTTTTACTTCAAAGAGAGGCAGACAGAATGTCGCCAGTGTTTTGATTCTAACACGTCTCGTGGCAGGCATGACACCGCAGGGTATTTCAGTTCCAGCTGTTTATTTTCTTTGATATGTCTATTCGGGCGCTCTGGTTTTCTAGGCTTCAGGATTCATGATTGGCACGGAATTTCTTTGTGATGAGGCATGGTTTCTATACCCAGGCGCAAAAGTGGAAGCATTTTATGAGGTCTAGCTGGTAACTTGAGTTCATGTTAAGATGGCGTTCTTGGTAATGTACTGTCGTGTTGGGAATGATTGGAATAAGCGCAGATACCTCAGTCACTGTTATGAATTGAACAAAACTTGGATTACAAAGCATTGGACGATCCTACTTTCTGGATGCTCATTGACTCGTGCGCAACCTAACCTAGCAACCTCGCAAACCGGTCGTGATCTTTATAGTTGTTTAAGCCAACTTTGTTCAGTAAGCGACGCCTTTGAGTAGAAATAGTAAAGCTTGAGCACATCAAGATACATCAGTCTTGGTAGCCAATCATTTCATTGTTGAGATGCACTATTGTAAGTACATACATAGAGCCGTAAATCGACTCTCATTTCTAAGCTACGACAAAGCCGGCCAGATCATCCAACGACAGAGGGATACTGTTCCGACCAATACCCGCTATTCTTGCTTAGAAGGGACAACCGGTCTCGGGATCACAAGCGTTCCTGCCCTTGGGACAAGGCTTGCCCTTCTTGGTACGGGTGTCGCAGCAGTCAGCATCCTAGGCGAGAGGTATCAAAGGTCAGATTGAAATCCACACAAGTTGTACGAGACGTTAGGACTAGAGGTGAACTTACACAGTCCTGGGGAGTGATGCCGAACTTGGCACAGTAATTATCCTTGTCGGCGCCAACATTGCAGGCGCCTTGTCGGTTACAAGCGTCAACATTGTCCTTTCCGCCCCAGCAGCAGTTGGGATCAATGCTGCCTGCAATGATGCACTTTATCGCTCAAGTCAGTGTTTAGTTCTTTGGAGTACGGGTGTTTGGGGAAGCGGTAGATAATATGAAGACGTACAGTAGCGTGGACGGAGCTGGCGGCAATTGCAGCAAGGAGGATGTTGTGAAGTTGCATCTTGAATAAGAGATTTGGAGTTTAGATGGGAAACGGGAAGGGTGATAGGTTGTATCTTGAGCCAAGTAGAAGTAGTGGATGAGGATTGGAGATAAATGGATGATTCTTCTTCAGTCTGAGCGGACTCTTTCTCTCTTATACACGGGTTTTCTATACACAGGTCTTAAGACAACATTTCAACAGTAGTCTCCTCATCGACACTCTTGGTTTGTCTTTGTCCCAATTGGAATAGTATCGATTATTTTGACGCGTTGTCAACCAAAGTCTATTCCTCTTCGTATCGACTGATCTAGCTTGGCACGTGTATTCGAATCAAGTGCCGACAATAACTCACATCCAACCGTTGTTGACACGATCCATAATTCAGCCTTCATTCTCTGAAGGATTGAGTCTGTGTTTCGTTTCGACATGGGTCTTCAGCCCCATACTGGTCTGAGCCCTTTGAGGCGGTGCGTTAGCTGTCAAATGACGGCAGTCCATGTTAGGATATGATCGCCCTGCGATCGGCATGCACGTCACCAGAATATATATAGAGTTTGGTCATTCAAACCTTCGAGAGTTAAACATCGCGACCGACTGGTGGAATCTTGTTCGGACTATCGCTAATACGAGATTGATAGCTATTTCGTATGGGGCTCTTACGACGCATTCAGTACTTGTAATTTCTTGTGATGATAGTCAGAAACACGACTCAGCCGATATGCTAGTTATTGTAGCAGGCTGCGATTATCCAGAAACTGTTTGCTCGAGATAGTTAGGTAAAATTTTGGGCATATGTCTTCTAGCCTACTGCGCCCAGTGATACGAAATGGAAATTGCGTCTCAGTATGAACTTATGAATTGGAAGTTCTGCTTCATACATCAGTGCTGTTATTCGCTGGTTGAGCCTATTAACTGCCGATTAATTTACTAAAACCATATCTGAAAACTGATAGCGCTTATAGTCACCGCTTCAAAGGACTTTTCTTCGTGAAACTAGCTGTCAGCTGATCTTCAACCCCTTTTGGGTTGTTCACCAGGGTTAATGACTCGACTAGGAGAAGTAGTTCAACTTTAGATAGGTTGATTTCAGTTTCGAGACAACTAGCTCGAAAACATAGTTCGTGAGTCTCCATAGCTTTTGTCGGGGACACCGATGGGCTAGTCCTTTCCTCATGTAGCAAAAAAATACCGCGGGCTCTGAGATAGACTCAGCATGGGCCAACTGATGGCGTGGTCCTCTGTCCACGTGCTTTCTGAAACACCAACATACGACTTATCTTTTCTCCTCTAAATTAAGTTTATTTGAGATTGTGATAGTCAGTTATCTATCGGCCCGAGGCATAGAGAAGATACCCAAGATTCGACCGCTTGAGAATACATGTCGTCGATCTAGGGCTCGGCATTCTCCAATCGGTTCTTCATCCCTTATTGATCTGAGAGTTTTGAAACCTGGATCAGTTCTATTATCATAAGACCCTGTTAATTGATCTAACATAAATCGTTACATGGAGGATGCTGCAGAGGGTGATATCGACGTTGAACTGAATTTGGCCTCTTGAGTATGGCATATAGATTATTCAAACCAGTTTTGAGTTTCGGTGCCAAGAATGGAACCTCGGTACCCATGCCGGGGCTTAGCCTGGTCTCCTCGTGTCGTATTGCCATTGGGATCGACCTAGCTCCATCTTACCACTAGCCGGACCAGTCGAGTGTACCGATAGTCCGGGAGTTCTTGAACTACAGGAATATGCATTGAACCCTAAGAATGTATCAAAGTATAAAGCAACAGCAAGCGCTCTCGATTTCAGGTCTGACACCATCATCAGCAACAGAGAACTACATATCTCAAACTCTCAACTAGTCATTTACAAATCCGCGAAACTGAAATCTTTTCTATCAACAAAATGAAGTCTTCTCTGTTCTTCGCCGGAGTTCTATCTCTCATGGCCAGCACGGTGGCTGCTAGCCCGGCTGGACTCGACGCTCGACAGGCTCCTGGTGTTGGCGATACAAACGCTGATGTAAGATAGTCTCCTTCCCACCACTTGAACAGCATGAATTAGATTACGGAACTGACTTGAATGATCTGATAGTGCGATGAGCAGTACGATTGCTGCTACTCGTCCGAGGCAGCTTGCTTCCGACAGCTCGGTTACGGCCCTGGAAACATCTACTGCCCTCTCATGAAGTACTGTGCTACCTCGTACAACATTCCTCGAAGCAAGTGTGTAAGTAGCGAGATCTCCATCATAGTGCTTGTAACATCTGCTAATCTAAGATGATAGAACGCCGATTGCTGCTCCATTTCTAACGGCCTTGGCCGTGGCTGCCCTGGAAAATAAGGGGTCGAGGGTGAACGAGCAGCTTTAAAAGAATCATTTTCAGAGACAAGGATCGAGGTGGTAGATGAACGAAGGTAGAGAAGACCTCGATAGTAGTTACTAAACCTGGAAGCATGCCCTTCTCATTCTATATGAACAAATATTGTCTTATATGCACGTGACTGTACGCAAAGAAAACGTCTAGTCTCTCCGATAGGCTTTATCAGGGCCCAATTGCTGCAAAGTAAAAGTCTCTCAAGCAATGGAACTGACTTGAGGGTTTGTAGGTTCTTCCCATAGGGTCACGGCTTATGTTCTTTAATCGAGTCTGTCCTCTTAGTCAAATGCCATTGTATATCCAGGCTTCAGGCATACGCACTGAAATACTGCTACTAAACTATTCACATCGGGCCGGTATCAGAGTAGACTATTACTTGTTAACGAATTTGACATGTTATAATCATGTCAGCGACTATTATTTAAATGGCTCAATTCACCCATAGTACCCTTGTTATTTGTTTATAAAGTTCACAACTTCGATTTGAGACAATTGCCCAAAACTGGATACAAGAACAAACAGCCGCCTAAGGAAACCCGTCGCCGAAAGGGTTTGGCCAATTGGAGGGATCCAAACCATGTAGGATCTGGTTGCCGAGGTCCGCAAACTCTCCCCCGAGTGATTGAAAGGCCTGGGCTATGTCATTGGCGGCGAAGCCGATCTGGCCTAGCACGCCTTGGATTTGGTCAGCACTCCAGCCGTACGCGCTTTGCAGGGCTGAAGCTATCTGCGCAGCATCGTTGCCAAACACAGATTGGAGTGCAGAGGCCACCTCTTGTCCGGCATACCCGACCTGCTGCATAGTTTGCGCGATAGCCGTTGCCGATTGCCCAAAGGCTTGTCGAAGGCCTGCTGCTACAGTGTCGGCTGTGAAGCCTGCGTCCCTCATGGTAGCAGCTACCTGGTTGGCATCTTGGTCGAAGGCGGTTTGCAAGACATGGGCAACCGAGTCAACCCCCTGGATGACGTCCTGCTGAACCTTGCTGGCCCACGCACCAGCCTCGTTCAGTATGTCGCCGAATATGTCCTTGACATTGTTCTCGATATTGTTAAGGATGGCATCGAGGAGACCAGTTACGCTTGAGATGTTCATGTCAGCCGTAAAGTCGCCAAAGCTGCGATTGATGCCTTCGAAATCGAAGTTGCCCCCAACTGACAGTTTGATGTCCGATGAGCTTGTGTTGAGTGCGAAGTGCGCACCGACCAGTGCCTCCAAATGAATAGAACCCAGGCTTACACCACCGATCGAGCCTAGCGAAATACTGTCATTGATGCCGTATTGGAACGTGGCGGCTAGGTTGTGCCAATCGGATAATGTGCAACTCATGTCCGAAGTCAGGATGCCGGTAAAGCCCACGTCGAATTTGATGCCGTTCGAGGTGATATCGGCATCCAAGTGCCAATTTTCCACCTCAAATAAATTTATAGAACCGTTGAGGTGAAGGAACGGCGAAGCCGTCGTCTGAATCTTCAAGACTGCACCTCCTGGAGGCACCATCTGCTTCGTCTTGGCATCTTTGAGTGCCTGCTTCTGCGCAGCCTTGGTGATTATCTGATTGTTCTTGATGGGATTGTCGTTGGCATCCACCTTCAGGGTCACGCCGGCGCCATCTCCCTTTATCGAGAAGATGTTGCCGAGCGACAGGGGAGACATCTCGATGTCGGCTTTCACTCCGTCGGTGAGATTAAGTTCCACGTCACCGTAGAAGTCGAGGCCAAAGATATCGGCAGCTGCGCTGAAGCCGTAACCCATGTTGGAGAGCGACCCATCAGGCAAGACCACAGGTTTCATGGGGTCCTCAGACCACTGGAAGGATAGATCACTAAACAACACCGGTACGTCCACAGGACATTGGGCATTGGTGAAGACTGTATACACGTCCGTCAGGTGCATCTTGGGCACGTAGAAGGAGATATAGAGGGGATTTGGCACCTCCTCTAGCAATTGACAGACAACCACGAACGAGGTGTCGTCAAGAGGCACTATAGTATTGTTTTCAGCCTCACCGATGTGAAATTGACCTGACAAGCCAATTGCCCCACTTGGCGGCTCGAAGATGATTCCAATGCCTACGCCAAATGAATCAAAGTGGACGCCCTTCATCACTGGTGGCGCTGGGAGTGGACCCTTGTCTCCCTTTATGACAACGCCAAAGGCGGCCTCGATATTGTCGATTGTCATAGACAAATCAGCCTCAAACTTAGTATCGAAAATATCGAACGGCATGTCGCCAGTAACGGTGAAGACAACAAACTTGAACAGTGGGTTGATGTCAATGGTGACAGCGGGTTTATTGATGGTAAAGGTTGTCGTGCCGTCAAAGGGTACGTGCATAGCATCAAGGCCGATAGAGAGGCGGGTGCCGAATATGTTCAGGCCCACCTGATAATTGAACATGACCGACACCTGGATCTGCTGCACGTTGAATAGCGACCCAAAGAATTGCAGGGCCTCATCTGACTGGGCAGGCAGCTTCTTCAGGTCTATCCCGGCCTGAAGGGAAAGGATGTCATTGTTGGTGTTGCAAGTGAACTTGGTCACCACAATGTCTGGAAGAAACTCCGGCCAGCTTGCGCCTAGCAGCGTTGCGAGAGTACTGAGAGAATACAAGGCCTGATCCATAGGCTTGCCTTTGGACTCTGGTTGCTCTGCTTGGTATGTAATACCCATCATGTAGGTAGCAAACGTGCAGCTCTTGTATTTTTCCTGTCCTTGAAAGAATTTGTTCACGGGCGTGACCTGCGGCTTTGAGGTGTCTTTCCAAATGGCATTAAAGGCCACCGTGAGTGGGTCATTCTTGTTGTTGGTAATAAACTTGATGAAATCCATGGTGTCAGCCATGGACTTGACATCGGCCTCCCCTACGGCAAATGGTCCGGCGGTGACATCTTGCAAGTAGACAATTCGCGCAAGGGGGGAGTTAGAGGTTGCATTGCTGACGATCAGCACCGAGGCAGGGTGCTTGAGCTCAACTGTAGCCGTGGTCTTGGCCGGTACAGTTGCAATAGAGGTCAAGGTGCCAAAGTAGTTAGACTTGTCTTGGTCACTGAATGAGTCGTAGACCGTGACATTGAACTCCAAGTTATTGGCAAGAGATATTTTGGGGACAGACTGTGGGGGAGACATGGTGGCAGAATCAAGCAATGTGTAGAACAGAGGAACAGGAAGAGTGAAAGTAAGTGATAGATTCTTTGGGAGCTACGGTTGTTGTTGCAGTGGTGGTGGTTGTTACTTAACTTCGTGCAGAGGAATGTTAACTGGCAGGTTGATCAAGACCTGTTGTTAGTAGTTTGACACTATTAGCTTACGCGGGTACACCCGTCAGGTACCCGGGCCGTTCCCTCCGTCATAAGGCGGAGTATGTTGCGGACGCTATTAGTTCTAGACTCTGCATGTTTCTGCCAGTTAAGTTAGGGTCGGATGTCTGTGTGATACCCGATTACTGCAAGCAGCCACATACGAATCGATTACGAGGCACGTTATAGATTCTTTTCACATCTAAACGCTCATGTAGTGATGAAATGAACGGCTCATTCACAGGTTGTGCGGCTGACAATGGCTGATAGTCAGCTCGGAGCTGACTGAATTGAATCAATAGCGGTAGTGGTGGCTGGCTGATTCGAACGGCTGAGTACGACTATCAATGTGATGGGCAGCCTGAGTGGCCCAAGCTCCTCTGGTGGCGCTAGCTAACTCGAAGCAATACCGGTGCTAGTAAGTCTAGAGCTGTGTGTTTCACAACAATAACGAGAATGGTGGCTGTTTGAATACGAAAAATTTGACATGGTGACTCCTCATGGGGGCCACCTCAACTATTTCAGCTGCGTGATAGCTACTGAGATTAGTAAGTCAATTACGTCGTAGGGCTGGGTAAGATCGACAGTGAAACCTAAGCTAGCCTATTGAATCAATATTGAGACTGATGAGGATCGATAGTGAGAAAGGTGGCTGGCTGAATACAACTAGGAATGGCAGTGCCGGCATGTCTTACCCCTCATGGGAACTTTGGGAAGCAAACCCCACCATTCTATCCATGAGATTGATACCGAAACTCTAAGTACTTTTTTCATCGGCAGTATCCAGATCTTCGGCTGCTCGTTTTGAATCAATAAATAACGAAAATGCAGACTAGCTTATTTGAACTGGTGGTCAGAATTGTAGCTGGCTGAGTTTCTCATCCCTATAACGACTACGTAGTATAGATACTTAGGCTTGTGATAATATGTAAGACTTAATGTATTCAACGTCATCTGATAACACATGATTGGACAAGGACCGAGAGGAACGGCCCAGAGCATCCGGGGTTGCAACATGTGAGTGAGACATGCTGGGTCTCTCCGCGCGGGGCAACTTCGATAAGCCCGGCCAGCACAGCAATAGCAACATTATTCAGACTACCGTTTGCGTCTGCGGTATACCGCTACTGCGGCAAGGCTTTCATGTATATATATAGCTGCCAATAATGCTTGATTCCTACTTGATTCAAATCGACAACCATTCTTCCTTACAGCTCTTCAACACTTCTGAAACGAACTCAGCCTTCGTGCTTTTACTCTTAATCTTAAACAATCATGAGCTCCACCAGCAATCCGGTTGCCTCAATTACCAACAACTCGGGGTCTTCTGTGGACATCTACGATGTCTTCAACCCCAGCACCGACCCCAAGACCCAGGGGGCTTTGACCTACACAAAACTGGATACTGTGCCGAGCGGCAGCACCAAGCAGGTGCAGACCATTCATTTTGCCAGCCAGCTGCAGGCCATGTTCACGGGCAACGTCACAGCACTGAGTGGTGTCTACTACCAGCAGTTTCCTGTGACTGTCCTGGCGGTTTCCCCCTTCGCGGATTCAAACGCCTTCACTATCACTAAGGACAATCAGCAGAGCATGGTGGACTCGTTCAAGTTCATCAAGTACTCGCAGGCGAACCCGTCCTCTCAACTGGCCACGCAATTCCGCACAGCCCTGGGCGACGCGAAAAGCCAGAAAGATGCGGTCAACAAATTTTTCCAGAACACTGGCAGCTTCAAGCTGTGCACACTTACTACCTGGACCGCGGTTTTCACCTGGCAAGCCCAGTTCACAGACCCCTGGCAGGGTACCTACTACCTCTATAGCCTAGACAAGGTCCCGGCTTTGGTAGCTACGCTGGCCATTACAGCTAGCGCTGCGAACAGCTCGGCAGTACTGACTATGTCTGGCACAAATAACGAGAACACGCCGGTAGTCATGGCAGGTGATGGCACCATGTCGGAGCAAAACCAAGGCACTGGCAACCTGTCCGTTGCGTTGAAACCCACCTGGCTTAATGTAGCCCAGACCAGCACGCAGGACGGCAAGACCACATCTAACTATGTCATTGGAGCTGCGTTCACAGGCACCATCAACGGGCAGAAGGTAGCTGGTAACCTCAACCAGCTGGCCATCCCGGACCCCAATGATAAATCCAAGAACGCCAACAACAAGAACTCAGCCAATGGGTTTTCTCTTAGCACCCTCGAGGGCTTGATCGGAATGTTGACAAGCATTGGTATGCTGTATTACATGGCCAAGGGTCACAAACAGGCTGAAAGTCAAAAGAAGAATGATGCGGAGAAAGGCTCCAAGGACAAGAAAGAGGCGGATGAGAAGGTTGAGCAGGTTGAGAAGGACTACCAGGCAGACTCAGTGCCACAGGTGCAAGAAAAGGCGCAAGATGTGGAGGTCAGCGTGCCTGAGGTGCAGCAGGGCTATAAGGAGGCCGTTCAGGCCCAAGACATTCAAAGCAAGCAGGATACCATTCGTCAGCAAGAAAAGTCACTAGAGGAGGTTTTGGAAGGTGGAGCACCATCCGCGGCTACTGAGGATACGGCTATGAGCCTCGCTAAGGCCAGCGACGAAGTTGCAAACGCAGCGAAGCCTGAGACGAGCCCGGCTGATCGCGACGCATCTTTGAATGATGCCTCCACCACTCTGAACAAGACGAGCGAAGACATCCAGACGGCGTTGAAGGACCAGGCCGATACGCTTCCCAAGGAGGAAGCAGCGAAGCTGCAAGACGCCCAGGAAGCGATCGAACAGACGCAGAAGGAGACTGAAGCTGAAAAGGAGGTCCAAGAGGAGCAAGAGAAGCAGGACGAGGAGAACCCCGAGACCGAGGTGGATGACGCTAGCTTCGATCCACCTGAGGGAAGAGAGGCACCTCCCTTTGAGGGGCCGCTCTAAAAGGCCAAGCCAGGTGAGTGCGACTCACCAGCGTTACTCAAGTGCTCGCTGATAGGGTAGAACTTGAGACACTATCATTTAGTTGAAGAACCTAGCTACTGCATATGGAATTTGTGATTATAAAGGTTGTTTTACTCTTTAAGCTATTGTGTGATATGTGCGCTAGGTGCATCTTTAACCTAAAGATTGAGACACCATATCATGTGTGATTTTATCAGCATCACACCGCTAGAGTGGCTATTTGTAACGTCACGGAACTTGATCTTGGAAAAGTAGCAAGCCAAGATCGACGTATGGTAATGCGGGTATTGCTGGTGAATGTTACAACTCATTCTACACATGAGACATGTTTTACCTTTGCATCCGATAGTTTAAGCCCCAATGTGATCGCTGCCTATGGAAAGCGAATATAAGCAGTGCTCTGGTCAGAATCCTATAATTGGAGCTTTTACGTGGAGCATAATATTACTGACTGGAAGCCCGGATAGGCATGATGCTTTGTGGTTATTACATTGCTGGTCTAGGTCGGATAAGTTCTTTCTATCATGTCAAGTCAAGTCTTGGACAACAAAAGGCATTAGAATGCAATCGATCGATGAATTATGCAAAAAATGAACACTGTCCCGAAGTGTAAATAGTGCAATAGTCTACTTCGCCAAACATTCATTGTGAACTTGTATGTGAAATTGATTTTAACCAACAATCTCTCCCAGGGCCACCTTTTTTCTAGCCAGCACGTATGTTTAAGTCTCTCGCGCCTCCTGGCTTGATGGCTCACACGAAATCGAGTTGCGCAATGTCACGATGTCTTGATTATCCAACATGCGTTTTTTTAAACGTTCGA
This sequence comes from Fusarium sp. FL617, assembly GCA_030142105.1. Lineage (NCBI taxonomy): Eukaryota > Fungi > Ascomycota > Sordariomycetes > Hypocreales > Nectriaceae > Fusarium > Fusarium sp. FL617. The sequence continues at coordinate 1,111,549 of JAREIL010000007.1, read as the reverse complement.
AAAACTCCTCGTGTAGAACTCTCGCGTTTTCGAACTTTTCTGGGCCGAATGCTGATCCTCGTCTTCCGTATACCACCGTTTGCCCACTTCCCGATAACGCAAAAAAGAAGTCACTGTACTATTTTCCAAAAGCCAAACAGCGAGGAACATCTCGTTGTTTTTCACTGCGAAAGTAGGGTTACTCAGCGAGATACTTGATGATCCCCAGTTTCTGGCGCTTCTTTCTGTCGCAGGGAAGTTTGTTATTCTCGGAACAATTAGTACTCTGCAGAACGTCCATATATTCTTGCACAACGTCGCCGAGGTTGGATCTATCGATCATTTATGTTTCGAGTCTACTGAACTAAAAGTTTCAGCCTTTCTTTGAGCATGGCAAGACATCCGAGGCGTTCACTCACGAACTTGAAAACTATCTCTGTAGCTTTACTTCATCTTCACCCGAGCCTAAAGGACCGAACGCCACGCGGCGAGTTTGACAGTCTTGGATCAAGGCCTACTTCTGACCAATTACAGACCATCATTTCCATACAAATTCCCTGGCTGCAAAAAGGCTTACAGGGACGCATCTGGTTTGTCAAAACATAGAAAAGCTAGGCACAGCGGGGGAGTTGACCAAATTCATTGTCCTGAAGCGGGATGTAAGTACGCCTTTCGTCGACGTGACGCTGCGAGGCAACATTTTGCGCGACATCATAGTTCGGTTTTGCCTCCTTCGTTACAGGAAAGGAGGCCCCGGCATTCTTGAGTAGAACTCGAAACCTGAAAGACATAGATTAAGGTCACAATTCCAATGCATATCGTTCTTGGTTTTTTTTCCCCTCCTTTGGGATTGTCTTTAATATGATAGTATGTTGGGCCCGTTACCTTAAGGGCACAGTTTTCCTCTCTCAATCTTGAGGCAAAAGCAAGCCGGGTTGTCAGCCTCGAATTTTGGCTGACTTGTATTAGTCAAAACTCGGAAGGTGAAAAAGACGCATATCGCCCGATATTCCTAGCAATCGGCGCGACTTCTGTCGTGCCATGCAGAAGATCACGGATCGGCTGCCAAGAGCACTATGTTTTTTCGAGACTCCATACCGATAGCCGTGATCGAGTTTGGTGTCGGAGGTATAGTAGTAAATTACTCTTTTCAGCAAGGGCATACGTAAAAGAAAAGAAGTAAAGCCGATTGTTAGCTACAGGGATTTGAGCTCGCCATTCTGCAAAGCTTATACGATGGAGAATTTGCCGGGCCGAAAGGCAATTGAATCCACTCTGAAGCACGCAATTTAGCCTTGACATTTCGTTTGCTTCTAGATCGCACGAGCCACGACGACTGTGATGTCCGGTCAAATATCGAAAAGACTTTTATTGTGGCTGAGAAGGACGTCAAATGAGGCTCAAAACGAACCAATAGAACTTATGATGACACTTGAGACGTTGGTTCCAAAAGTCCCAGAATCTGCATAAAAGGATCAACACCACCCAACAGATGCTCAAGAATTTAACTTAAGCTTTGATGGTTTCGATAGCAACCCCGGTTCTAATGTAACCGCCCGGAGATCCATTCTAACCCATGGTGTTGTGGAGGAGCACAATCGTATCAGTGCGCCCTTGGGTCGTGATCTAACCACGGAATTTCTAGTAATTCTTATTAAAGAACAAGCTTAGTTCTTGAGCTATCCCCTAATTATCCACCTCCGTAACCCATATATCCCGCCCCCTAGGTGACAGGGTTCAGAGGGATTAAACATTCATAGGCCTCGGGACTTCAGAATACGGATGATCGTGTGCAATTACTCTTTTCAGCATGCGCCAAGCAAACTGTTCTGTCGTGCCCGAGCCACGGTCGGGACAGTCCGACAAAGGCCCGCAGCATTGTGACCTGCGATAAAACTTATATAGATGATCGGCCCTTATTCCAGTACCGTTTGCAAGAAGCTAGCTTTTTGTATTCGTTCTTCGCCAAAATGAGCGCTGTTCCAGAAAAGCCTGTCGGCGGAGACGAAATCCAGGCGGCACGTTCAGCTTCCAACGTGGGATCGATCAAGGACTCCGTTCTTGAGAAGTCAAGACTTCTTGGTGCTACACCAGAGGAGATCATCGAGGCTGAAGAGTATGGACGCACACTCGATTTGGAAGAGGCCAAGAAGGTGAGTGATCACAGTCTACATGTTCCATGCTAGGTTAACAACGGGACAGCGCGCCGAGACCCTGATCTATTTCCACCAGCACGACCCCAACTTCAACTCAGAGGCCATTGTCCGTTTGCAAGATTTCGTCAATAATCCTGACATTTTCGAAAACCCCGAGAAGCATGCAGAGACTATCTCCGACATCAAGACTGAGGTCTCCCTCTCCACCATCAACTCACCCTACGCCGAGGTTCGCGCCGTAGTGAGCAACAAAGACGACCCATCTACACCAGCTGGAACCATTCGAGCCTGGACTATTGGTCTATTCTTCGTTGTCGTGCAGAGTTTTGTCAATCAGCTATTCTCAGTGCGACAACCAACTATCCGCCTCGCAGCACCAGTTATCCAGCTGCTGTCGTTTCCAATTGGCAAAGCGTGGGAGAAATGGCTACCCAGGGGCGAGTTCACGCTGTTCGGCTCTCAGCTGCAACTGAATCCTGGAAAATTTAACCAGAAGGAACACATGCTGATTTCTATCATGGCGAATGTTTCCACGAACTTACCTCATTCAAGATACATTATCTTTACAAGTTGGCTCAAGAAGTACTTTGACTTACCCTTTGCTGCCGACTTCGGCTTTCAGATTTGTCTTTCGGTAAGCGCAACGCCCTATGAGTCTCGGGGGCTTCATGCTAACGGACACAGCTGGCCATGAACTTGCTTGGCTTCGGTCTTGCAGGACTTGCGCGACGTTTCCTCGTCTACCCGTCCTTCTGCATCTGGCCCCGCTCTCTTGCAACAGTCGCCCTCAATCAGAGTCTACACAACGGTGAGCCAAAGTTCAACTCTTGCAGATAACCAGCAACTGACCGTTCCAAAGAGTCTGGAAACGCAAATGTGCCAGGTCCTTTCAATAAGATCTACAACATGTCCCGCTACCGGTTTTTCATGGTCGCTTTTGGCGCCATGTTCGTGTGGTTCTGGTTCCCCGAGCTTATCGCCTCGGCTCTGTCTCTCTTTAACTGGCTTGCGTGGATCTCGCCCAACAACTTCAACCTTGCCGCCATTACTGGAGTGTCGAAGGGCCTTGGTTTCAATCCGCTCCCGACTTTTGACTGGAATGTTGCGACATACTATATTGACCCACTGCTGATCCCCTTCCACGTCACTTTCAACATGTTTTTGGGTGCGCTTTTGGGTGGCATTACTATTATTGCCATGTACTGGAATAACACCTACAACACCGGCTACCTCCCTATCAACACAAACACCATGTTTGACAACACGGGTTCCAAGTACAATGTGTCGTCAATTCTGGATGACCGTGGATTGCTGGATGCAGAGGCCTACCAGTCTTATAGTCAGGTTTACATCGCTGCTTCGTCTATTACCTTCTAGTAAGTCTGCGCTGCTCTAAACCACCAACTTGACACTGACCAGTACCAGCATCTACTTCTTTGCAGTTTACAGTGCAGTGATCTCTTACGCTGCCATCTACCACTGGAACGATATCAAGCTAGGCTTTGTATCATTGTGGGGAAGCTTCAAGAAGAACAGCAAGATCAACGAGCTCAAAGATGTTCACACTAAGCTTATGGATCAGTACCGTGAAGTCCCAGAGTGGTGGTACGTGGTTCTAAACGTGAGTCCTTACTTAGTACTGTAGCCGTCCAAAGATCTTTACTGACATACCTTCAAGATCGTCGGTGTCGCTTTTGGTGTTGCCTCCGTCGCAGGCTGGCCTACCAACACAAGCGTCGGCACTGTCTTCTTCGGTCTCGCTCTTGCACTCATCTTCACCATTCCAACCGGTATCATCTACGCTACTACTGGTATTGAGGTTGAGTTCAACGTCCTTGCCGAGTTTATCGGAGGAGCCTGGCAACCTGGCAATGCTTTGGCTGTGAGTTTCATACTATTCACAAAATTGAAAGACTGGGTCTAATGAATCTAGATGAACTTCTTCAAAGGTTTCGGTTACGTCACAGTAGCGCACGCACTCGACTTTGCGAATGATCTTAAGCTGGGCCACTACCTCAAGATTCCTCAGCGCCAAACCTTCTGGTGCCAGACTGTCGCAAGTAAGTACCGCCAACGTCCAAGCTGAAAGACACATACTGACCAGGTGCAATAGCTATCGTCTCTGCCTTTGTCTGCACAGGAGTGATGAACTTCCAAATTCAAAACATTCCCGAGATCTGCGAACCCACCCAGAAGGACCGTTTCTCCTGTCCTGGTGTTGAGTCTTACTACACCGCAGCTGTCCTATTTGGTTCTCTTGCCCCTCAACGGGTGTTTGGCGAAGGAGGTCTCTACACTGCCCTTCTCGCCGCTTTCCCCGTCGGACTAGCCTTCCCAGTCATCTATTACTACGCCACCCGCCATCTGCCCAAGACACACTGGCTTACTCAGATCCACCCTGTTGTCATCTTCAGCGGTGGCCACATCTGGTCGCCTTACAACTTGGCGTACGTTTGGCCAGCAGTAGTTCCTGGATGGATCTCCTGGGTTGTTATCCGCAAGAGGTACCTGTCGTTCTGGGCAAAGTACAACTACGTTCTTTCGGCAGCTTGGCAGACTGGTGTAGCGCTCGCTGCGCTCGTCATCTTCTTCGCTGTGAGTTATCATGGTGCCTCTATCAACTGGATTGGGAACAATGCAGACAGCGGCTGTGAGGCTGAGGTTTGCACGAGACTGAAACTCCCAGAGGGAGAGATCTTTGGGCCGCAGCCTGGGACCTTTGCTTGATTAAAGGCCCAAAACGCCCTTTGTTAAACACAATAAGAATTAGATATCCGTCTGAATGTTTAGATATGCCATTGACTAAAGTTTATCCTCGAATATGCGATGATGTGACTTGGTTTTGAATTGATAGATAAACGAAGGACGGCCTTTGACTGTTCACCAACTCTCATGAATTCCGCAGTTCCCCGCGCCTTTACCGGGATTCAGTGCCGGCCAAGTGAGATAAGAGCTGCCACGCGGAACCAAGAGGAGGATCATTACCAAGAATGCGCCTTATCTCGCAGTTATCGCGAATGCAACGCATGACGCTTTTCCGCGCAGGGAAGCTGCACCATGACCGTTGACAGGCCACTATTTCCTAAAGTGGTAATTTTAGGAGAAGCGATGGTGGAGTGAGTGGGTGTGAAAACCGTAGGACTCCGCATCGACAATCAATGAGTCCAGTAGCGCAAATACACCGTTGGACTCCGCATTGTCATCACTGGGTTTGGCAGCGCAGATAAATACCTAGCAACCTTATTTCTGTTTTTCCTCGTCCTTACGCCCTTTCTGGCTCAACGGTTGGTTTCGAGTTTGTTGCATTTGTTGTACTTGTCAGCAGCCATGTCTTCGGTTCCTCACCCACTTTGTCCATTGACAGGAGACGAGATCCAATCAAGTGCACGCTTGATTGAAAGCGTTTGGCCACAATCGGTATCTCTAAGTTTTAAGGTTATCACACTCAGTGAGCCACCGAAGGAGAAATTAGCACCTCATCTGGAAGCTTTGGAGAATGGGCAATCACCTTCGCCACTCGAGCGTCGAGTCTTTGTTGCATACTACGTCCGCAGAACTGTATGACCCTGGCTCCCCTCCACTGTTCGTCGTGCGAAAACTAACTCTATATCAGGACATATTTCATGAAGCAATTGTCAATTTGACGACAGGAAGAATCGAAAGTAATGTCAAGCTCGGTCCTAATGTTCATGGCAACGTAGACTACGATGAGGCTCAAAGGGTTGAAAAGCTTGCATTGGAGGATCCCAAAGTCCTAGCTGAACTTGAAAAGCTCAAGTTGCCGGAAGGAACAGTTGTTTGCGCGGATCCATGGATTTACGGTCAGTGAATCGGCCGCTTGAGCTAATTATCGTGAACTGACAGTCTCAGGATCTGATGGTATCGATGACGATATCCGCATGTACCAGGTTTTCCTCTACATGCGAGACCCAGCAAATTCCGGAGAAGCTGACTCAAACCACTATGCATTCCCTCTGCCCGTCTCCCCAGTCATCGAATGCGTTCACTATAAGGTGATTCGTATTGACGTTCTGCCCACTGGTGCTGACAACACCATCAAACCCCTCGCACCATACCAACCAAAGCCTCCGAATGAGTATATCCCAGAAAGCCAGGAGTTGCGCAAGGACCTTAAGCCGTTACATGTCAACCAACCGGAGGGGCCCAGTTTCTCCGTAACACCAGTCGGTGAAACTGGAAATATTCTCTCTTGGCAGAAGTGGAATTTCTTTGTTGGTACGTGATTAAACGGATGAAGAAGAAGTTCAAATACTGACGTTATACATAGGTTTCAACCAGCGCGAAGGAATGGTGCTATACAATGTCAAGTACGACAACCGCCCACTATTCTACAGACTCTCACTTTCGGACATGAGCGTGCCTTATGGTGACCCACGGCATCCATTCCACAAAAAATCAGCATTCGACCTTGGTGACGCTGGGGCTGGTGCGACAGCCAACAACTTAAAGCTGGGATGCGATTGTTTGGGCAGCATCCAATATCTTAGTGGTGTGATCAACGACGACCAAGGCAGACCACTGTCGATGGACAATGTTATCTGCATCCACGAACAAGACGCTGGTATTGGATGGAAGCATACCAACTACAGAACAGGCAGGGCTGCAGTTGTTCGATCACGAGAACTTGTGCTTCAGTCTATCATCACCGTGTCCAATTATGAGTATATCCTGATGTTTATTTTCAACCAAGCTGGCGAGGTCACATATGAAGTACGGGCGACAGGCATCTTATCGACACAGCCTATTGACCACGAGCTGGATAAGACTGGTGTGTCGTTTGGCACTGTGGTTCACCCCGGTGTTCTTGCAGGCAATCATCAACATATCTTTTCCCTGCGAGTTGACCCAATGATTGATGGTCACACGAATCAGCTCGTATATACAGAAGCTCACCGCATGCCGAGAGATCCGCACTGGAACCCTCACGGAATTGGTTACGAAGTTGTTGAGAAGAAGGTGGAGCAGACGGCTGGTCTCGATATCGACTATGACTTGAGCCGGGTATACAAGATCACCAACCCCAACTCTCTTAACCCTGTCAATGGGAAACCAGTCGGCTATAAGATCATGGCACCACCATTCCAGAAACTCATGGGTGATGATGAGAGTATCATTCACAAGCGCGCCGAGTTTGCGGACCACAACATTTACGTCACAACCCATCGCGACCGTGAGCTCTACGCCGGAGGCTGGTACACCAACCAATCGCGTGGCGGTACAGGCGTGAGAAGCTGGGCGCAGAGGAACGAGACGCTCACCCCAGAGTCTGATATCGTGTTGTGGGTGCAGTTCGGTATTAACCACATACCACGAATCGAAGACTTTCCTGTCATGCCGGTTGAAATTCTGAAGGTTCATCTCAAGCCTGTTAACTTCTTCACCAAGAACCCTGCGTTAGATGTGCCGCCGAGCGAGCAGAGCGTTAACCAGAGTACTTTGATCGAGACGAGCAAGGCGACGCAAGCTGAGGAGGGAGGATGTGGTTGTGGGACATCAGAAGTCCCATCTAAGCTATAAGATAGTATTGCCGTTAGATAAAATCCTCAAAACGCACGAAATCGTCACATGTAACTCGTATATGTCCTACATATAAAGAGGGTGAAGTGAACGATATTATTATACTTCATTAAATCTCTGGACATTATCCAAGGTGCTCTACATGAACAGTTGTTTCCTCTTGTATCTGAATCCCATCCAAGCCTTCATTGACTGTCGGTGGAGGTGTTTGATCTCTCCACGGGCTAGAAATCGTTATCTCCGTCCCATAGCTCCATCCTGCCCGTGAAGCTTCGATATCGTATCCGGCTGGAACATCGTCGGTCATTACAAACTCACATATTGAGCTCGATCCATTCTGTTGCGATATTTTTGTACCACGACTATTCTTGATGCCATAGCTTGGAGCCATGGCCTCGTCGATGGCGGCTCTCTTACTCCCGTGAGAGGCAAGAAACGAGCCAGGGATGATTTTACGAAAGACGGGTCGAAGCATAGGTAGAGAAACTAAGCAATTAGTCGGGGTCACACACCGGCCAGAGAACCGTACCTGAAATGTTCGTGAGGTTGCACTCAGCTGCTGCCAAAGCGATATGCACGCCCATCTCCAAGGCTACCTCTCTGGATTTACCATTGAACAAAAAAGACAGCCTAATGACCAGAATAGTCAAGACGCAAACACTGGCGATATATTAGTTCCAGTCGATGTATTAATGGTGGAAAAGACGCACACGGCACCGAAGCCAAAGAGTGCCATAACGGCTATCTTTTGGCCCAAAGGGAGATGCATTTTAAACACTTCCAGCAGGGGAAGGACGAGAATGACAATATCGAGAATGGCATGGGTCAACACGGTGGAATAGAAGTAGGTGGCAGTCTTAACATGACAGTCCAAATCCCTGCGGGCGACATCCCAGTAGGCCTGTGTCGGAATGCATTGAAGGGTTAACAAGAGCATTCGGGCAAGGGTCCAGCAACCACAAAGGACCATCACTATTTGTATTGGTATTCGCGAATTCGAGTATTTAAATAGGCGCCAATAAAAGGTCAAGATGGCGAACTTTGCTCCGGCGAGGCCAATGGTATACGTGAGGCTGCCGAGCCAGAGGAGGAGAAAGGACTTTTCGAGTCGCTCATCTTCGGTAAGGTTCGCGGGGCCATCTTTGAGCGGTCGGCCAAGGCCATAGTTTGCAGCGACTGCAACGAGAAAAGTCAGAGGAGACAACTTGTAATAGGGCATTTATTCGTACAAATTAATCCGACTATCGAATAACCGAGTGCGCCGATCTAAATGAGGAACAGAGTCAGCGGTCGCAAGTAAGCTGACGAATGGCACATAACGCACAAATGCGACCACGGCAAGCCAATCATCAATGCCATAGCCAGCAGTGGTCGTTCGTCTCGCGAGCAATCGAAGGACGAGAACGAGGGCAGCAATGGGAAGAGTGATGAAAATGGAAGCATAGACGTTTGGTCTATAATCCATCGTGCATTGTCAACGATGATGCTCCCCCAGAAAGAGCCGAAAGAAGATGATGAAAGGTCTAGAAAAAAGAAGAAGAGTGTCACAAGGGGAGGGATGGACAGAAGGAAGGACATGGATGTCTCATATGGACCACTCAGCTTGCAACCCCCGGACGAATGATTCAAGTGAAAAGATCGCCGTTCAAATCAAGAGCCAGGAAACCGACGCTAAAAACGTCGATGATGCCGCTTGGCAGCGCTAGAGCGCGCTATCAGCGTCGAGGAAGAGTTGCCGATGCGGGGGATGGCTACCTAACGTTTGTCCGTCGGTTTTTATTGCCACCTTTGTCGCTTTGGCTTTCTGGTTCTCCGGGGTAAGTGGGAACAGCTTGATTCCGTTACGAAAGCCCTACAGATCAAGGGTGGGTAGAGTGTGGAGAATGACGAGCTGGAGAATCGACATCGGCTGTTGTGACGCTTTGTTTAGAGCTTGAGGAAGAGGTAGAATCGCCAGTACCCCAGTACTTGGGTCTTTTACCTGACAATTATGCTTGACATACGTGATTGGGGCTGTGCCACGCAGTGCCGAAAACCATGCTACCAACCCCCAAGGCCCCAAATCCACTTGGTGCGACGATAGGGCTGGGAGACAGGCAGGACCCTCCACTGAATCGTCGTAAAGCCGTGGAATGTGATACTAAACCGGTACCTGTAACATCTTTCCCCAGATCGCCAGTAGCAAGAATAGCGATGGCCAGATGTTCATGCGTTTCTTGCCCACGATTACGCTTTAATTGATGACCGGTTCAAGCCTGAGCTGACGGAATCGAGTTACGATCCCTGCAGTCACGCGTTTTAGGCGCTCCCGACAGCTGAGAAAGGGACTGCCACATGTAAACATAACCATTTGGCTTAATTCGGATCGCCTAAGATCACTCAGCTAGTAACACTAGCCTTATCTTCGTACAGTAGCGACATTTCTACTTGGCGTTCCATTCGTCGACTGCATTGTCCCTGATCACCAGTTAGACAGCCCCAAACCTTGAGCACTTCCGGATACCCGAAGAAGCATTCTTATCTTTATGCTGGCCACTGGCTGTATCTCATACTAAGTCAACACGCCAAAAACTAGTACCGTGGATGTTTAGGGATGTCAGTTTGCCATCTGAAGAAAGAGAAAGCACAAGTTGTCAGTATTGATAATGTCGAAAGCGATTCTATTGTGGCCGACATCAGTTCTACCTGGGTCTCAGCATGCAGCAGCACAAATGAGGCTGTTTCACCCCTGCTCGCCTGGCCAAGGACATTGCACACTGTAATTAACAACTCAGGTAATATTAGAGAATGACGAGAGAAACAAGAAGCCTTTTGAGATCTTTTTTTTTATCAGTCTAGTATTTTAATGCCTGGGTTTGTAGTCTACCTCAGACATCCAGGCAGAGGTTAGTGCATATTTTGTGTAGATCTTCAATAATATTGAAGCCCGGCGTCTCCGGCATACTATCACTGATGCATGTAAGATCGCCATTTTTATGCTGAATATTCTTGCTGAGGTGATGGCGTGATAACAATGACTCACAAACTGGCTTCTTTATCCGATCGCAGGCACATATTCCTGCTGCTCATTTCTGCATATCGGATACCCAGCCGTAGTACTTTCGTCATGTCGATCATGCATTTGGTTCCATCGCAGTTGATTCATGTGTATTATGAGGCTTGAGATGTTGAAGTAATGTAGCACCTAGTCTAGCTTCCCAATGCACGACTATCGTGTCCATCATCCAAGTCGAACCTTTCTCCACATCCTCAGACACTCTTGTAGATCCATCGATACCGTTCCCTCAAGAGCAGTCGATGTGTCTCTGATCATGGCCACTAGTAGAGCTGCGTGGGCAAAGTCATCCTGGTCGTCTTGTACCGCTTGGTAATCCGACTGTTTCATACCCCCAACATCGGCCCAGGCTTTCCACTTGTCCAGCATCCGACAGATATTAGCTGCAAAATCCCCATCGAGAACCATACGGTGCAACATGAAGCCTACCACGTCTTTGACGCTTAGTGACTTGTCCCAGTGGTCTCTTGCTTGAAGCCATCGCAGGGAATGCTCTGAGACCAGCTTTGTGTCCCATTTGGGGCTTTGGAGGGCTTCCATCATTCTTTGATCCCGTCTTATATGGTCGGTCCTCACTTTATCACGCACTATAATTCGCACACCGTTAACATCGGGTCTTGAACATTTGGACTGGGTAGGTATCTTACTATCTTGCATACGCTGCTCGTTCTCCCTACGCATTCTGGCCTGCGCTGCAGCCTCCCGCTGAGCAGGAGCCATCAATGACTCTGCTGCGACTGCAGCACGTTGCTCCTGTGCCCTTCTGGCAAACTGGTCAAGAGCTGCACCGTAATCTCGATGCTTGGTCGCCCAGTCAGGCGTCTCAGATTCATCAGCCATGCCCAAGACCACCAAAACTCCGCAAGGTACTGTTTCTTTCCTAGCAAAGGACAAAATCTCATCCGGAATTTTGTAGTTCCATAATATCGTCTGGCTAGACGTCCCGAAAGCTGTAGCTGCGCTGGCAAACCAAACGCCGGTCGATTTTATTGGATGAATACGCAGATGATCGATGTACAGGCTGTCAAGATTCAGGGTGCTTGGGGCTCCGTAATGATTCTGCTCAGTCAAAGCTGTGACAAGGCCGGACATGGAGATCTGGCAAGTAATTGCATCGCTTGACCGAGAGTGGCTTTCGTTAATGGGGGAGTGAATCTCGGCCGAGGAATCTTTCTGGGCATCACCCTTTGTCTTCTCCAATCCATCTTCTGAAGTAGGACGCGACTTGTTCTGTGCACCAGAGGAGCTACCCGCTTGGTTGACATCCTCAGCCTTTCGAGGTGGTGATGGCAATCTCACCCAGTATGGCGGTAAATTGGAGTAGTCCCTTGTGATCCAAGAGCTGGACCAGGCCACAGCCAAGGAAAGATTACCATCCGAGTCATTTGAAGGGGCGACCGTTAAGGCATCTTCACGCCCTTCCGGAGACATCATCAGACAGCATCCCACCGGTGTCCAAAGGCCAGTTGAGCGAAGTAACTTCCAACCATGAGGATTTGGAACCGCGCCAAGATCCAGCAGATAACACACAAGCTCATCGAATGCTACCTCAACTTGAGGCTGGCGAACTTGGTCAGCATACTCAACACGTTGAGTTTTCATGCCAATTGAGTGAGTTTTCCAATTGAAAGTGGTCCAGCTACCACCAGGGATTGAGCTCCGATGACGCGAAAGAGTCCAGTACTCTGAGCGGTCCTGGAATCTGTCCAGTGGCATAACAGCATATCGAGGTAACTCTATCTCAATGACTCGATTGATAATGTCGCTCCGTGTCAATGCAGTCAGGCGACTATGCTGAAGCATACGCTTTATACGCGACAGGGAGATAAGCGTCGATAGAGTATTGTACAGGATTGGGAGGACTGAAAGCAGGGATGGTTAGCCGCTTGGCGTGGAATCGGGGTCAGGATAGATACCTCCCAAAACCGCCAATGGAACACCGATATAGGTGATGATATCAGTCGGTGACTTGCCATTGTCGGCCATGCTGGGCTTCTGAGACTGTCGCGTTGACAAAGAAACGCGACAAAGTCATAAAAGGGGTTTGTGAGTTCTGCAAGCTGAAATGAAGAATAGTGGCTAGGCTGGTTTGGGACTCAAACTGAAGCTAAAGCAGCCACACCTCGATAAGGGAATGGCGCCAATCTTCAGCTCTGACAGCCCGAACCGCAAGAGCCCTTCGTATCTTCAATCAGAACAAAAGACACTGATGAAGACATGCTACAGTGCATCGTTGAAATTTGGTCGATCAACCATCTATCACTCAAAGCCTAGCATGTCTTTGAACCTGTATTTCCGCGGTGCGAAGAACTGGAACAAACCCCATTGGTGCACGTTCTGTGTTGGAATGTGAAGGTAAGTAACTTAGCATTAGCCCACCAGGCCGTTCTGATCACTACGTAGTAGACTCAGTTTGCCAACGTTATATAAAACAGTCTAAACTTCCACGGCTAGCTGACTGGTATTCCTCCAGCCTGTGCGGTCCCTTCAATCTGATGATCAAGTCCATGCTGGAAGGCACAGCTGTCAAGGGTTCATGCATTAGTAGGCGATCGCTTCTTCTTTAGGAGTCGAACGCCGAGCATTTTCAAGTCAGGGTCCCATTTGTTTCACTCAGGTCAAATCGGATCCCGCGAACCCATGTTCAATGCCGCAGGACTACCGCTACCCACCCAAGAAGCGAGGGTGAAACAACTGGACTCCGCGTAATCTTCATCACCACATCATTTTTCTCGCCTCCGCTTTTTGAGTGAATAATTATCGCGTTGTTTACGTCGGCAGCCCAACATGCAGGAGGAACAAATCGTGAGGGAAATTCCATTCCTGCTGAAAGTGATGAGTCTAACACAATGATAGGCTGTAGACCCTGAGATCGACTCAGCTCTCGAGGTGGTACGTTGACATAATGGCGGTACATAATCGTCCTCTGACGATAATAGCCTCTCGAGGACCCTTCCACGTCTTCGCTTCGATCTAGTTTGCTACAATTTGCACAGGAGAATGGACGCACTTACCACAAGTTGAGCGAAGGAAGTGAGTAGGAACTGCTTTTCAAGTGAATGGATTTTGGCTAAGATGCGTTAGAATATGCATTCCCAAACGATGACGTGAGTTTAATCCAGAGCAGGAAGACTTGATATTAACCATCCCTAAAGGCTGAGAACGATCGACTCGGTCAGATATACGAATCCCATTACTCTGGCTATCGCTAACCACAAACAGACCTACAAGATAATCTATATCTGATTACTCTGGATGGAAAAAGAGCCTTGAACCCAGGAGCCGAGACTGCCAAGCGAGTGTTGGATATGGGCACTGGAACTGGCCTTTGGGCTCTGGAGTTTGGTAAACTATACCACCTTGACGTTGAATCTGCTCGAGACTGACCAATCGCCTATAGCTGATGAACACCCAGCAGCAGAGGTGACTTGTCTGTTTGGCCGCTGTTGGTCCGATATCTAACGATACTAGGTTATTGGCGTTGACTTAAGTCCCATCCAACCTCCTTTGTTCGTTCTAGCCATGCTCCCGATATTCGCTCGTGTCTAACTTCCGATAGCGTTCCTCCAAACTGCACGTTTGAAATCGACGATCTCGAGAAAGATTGGACATGGAAAACCCCATTTGACTTTATCTTCTCCCGTATGATGACGGGTAGCTTTTCCGACCCGGAGGTAATGGCCAAGAAGGCCCTTGAGTAGGTAAGATCTGTGCACCTCAGTCTTTAGATCCTAACAGTTGTTGCAGAGGATTGAGCCCTGGTGGTTGGTACGAAATTCAGGACATCCAGCTGCCCGTTTTCTGCGATGATGACACTCTCGACCCGAAGACTTCTCCGATTATGAAGTGGCAGGAGGCTCTTATCGAAGGATCGAAGAAGCTAGGTCGCCCGCTCGGCGCTTCTGATCAGTACAAAGCCATCGTCGAGGGAGTCGGATTCAAAAATGTTACAGAGACTATCTTCCGATGGCCCACCAACAGTTGGCCGAAAGACAAGAAACTGAAGGAGATCGGAAAATGGAACCTGGTCAACTTTGACGCGGGACTCGAGGGTGTGAGTTTGGCTTTGTTCACCCGAGTTCTCGACTGGTCAAAGGAAGAAGTGCTAGCGCTTTGCGCGAATGTGAGAAAGGAGTTGAGAAACCCCAAGGTTCACGGTTACTGGAAGATGTAAGTGTCTGATGCCTAAAGATATTTCATGATGTACTAACTGTGCTAGTTATGTGGTCTACGGCCAGAAGCCAGAGGAGAAGGAGGAGAACTAGTGGAGTACTCTGCACGGACGTGCTATTCCATTCCGAGGCAACTAGCGCCTTCGAATAAGTCAGATTTATTTGCAGGTACTCTCAGTATTTCTCTGGCAATATCAGCCGTCGTTTGCTAGTCATCCTTCCTCATGTGTATCGGTGTTGGAGCTGATGTCAAGCTGGGCTGGCTACTCAGAGATACTCCAATTATCTCTTTATCTGGAATGAGTGCGTCATTGTGGTCTGAGCACCGCCTCATAAGGCGTTTTTTTTTTGTTTCAACAGCTTTCTGCCTAGCTAAATACGAACTGTCCAATAGCTATAAAATTTCGCAGGTTGGCACTCCCTATCGAACCAACAACGATCCACTTCGGATGTCCCGGCACACCACAAACCAGGATTATGCTCGCTCATGAGGAGTGAAAAACATTTAAAAGTCCAGAATCTTACCAAATTGAAAACAACAACGAGCTTTCTTAATCCATACATAAACCTTTCCAGTCGCAATGGCTTCACCTGATCGATCCGCGATGGACACTCTTCAGATGTTCAATAGGGCGACGGCCGCGTACATTGTCCCCTTGCTTCTCCTGGCGTCCAACTTGGCCGCCTATTTCTCTCAAAATGAAGAAAAACCTTCCGAGATACTCGGTTCAAACATTCTTCTCAGTGTTCACCTGCTCGGTATCTGCTTATTAGGCCAGGGAGCCACTTCACCTCTTCCACGCAAAGCCGCTGTTCGAACTGAAAATTCTGAATCTGAAAACTCTGCAGATGAAGAGCAGAACAATTGTTGGGGAAGTTAAATAAGCCGTTGATAAAGATGTCTATCTAACACTCCAACAGACCTTCAGAAAAATCCTGGCTCTTGCCGCATTTTTCATAGTGATTGCAGGTGGTTTAAAGGTAAGATCGCCTTTCCACAAACTCTAGCAAAGTTCTAACGACTTTGGTGCAGTCACTCATAAGCACTTACTATGACTTCGTATCAGTCGAGTCTATAGGCCCTATTGATTGGTCTGCTGCAAAAATCGAATCTTGTGGTTACTTCAACGGCAATGCTGGCCCAAACGGTGAGATCCATTACGAATATCACGTAGGTAGACCCATCTGTCATAAATTCATCTTTGCAAGTCTAATTCATTGAAGGCCACTAGGAGGTATTGCGATAATGCTGACGAAGAGAACTTCATAATTGGTGCGATCAACGATCATATCAAGAACCATGGGGCTAAGCTTCATTGGACTGAGTGTTTGGACCTGACTCGTGGTGGACCATGGAATGGATATCTCCTTATCGGTCCTAGTGAAAGTTTTGACCATAAGACATACTGCGGACCAAAGCTCAATCTCCAAACTTCCGACTCTGGGGATAAGGGTGGTCTCCATTAGGCATTATACGGGATGCGGGAGAGCAGTGATGCGGGACATATCACGAGGCTCTATGGGTGTTTCGTCCGCTAAAGACTCAGTCCAGATTCATGTTCTAGAGTTTCCTTGCATGTGAGCGTCCTTCGATAGAGTCAAAGGGCCATTACGTGTTGACCAAAAGCTTGAGGGGTCACTAGGCTCGCATCAATTCCAGATAAACATGTGCCCATACCTCAGACTTCCAGCTTCTACCCGGTTTCAATCTTTCCTTAACCGCATCTTTTACTGTATGATGATGTTTGGCTCTTATGACTCTTGGATCGACTAAAGCTCTGTAGGTTTGTATAACCTTGAAATATTTCATCCATTCTGAACATCATTCGCGAAAGCTTCCTACATTTCTGTCGGAAAATTTAAAAGTCTTTTTGCAATCTCCAGACAAGCGCATGCTCTTTATCTAAACTTCACCGTGTAAATAGCGCTGCTTTGTGCCTTTTGAGGTGCTTGAGCAATTACATGTTCCTGTAAAGCATCGGACCTGATAAAAGCCAAGATTAATGTAAACGGAGTTCATTTGCCTCGTTGCCAACATCCTCGACCTGGCACAAGGCTCTACGCGACTTCCGGAACACTTACTAGGGTTGTCATATAACCTCTATGTAAAAGTGTTTTGGGCCTCAAACAAGGTATACATATATGGCTTTAGCATTGGGTAGGTTCGAAAAGTTGCCTATGGGTTTTCAATAGTCGTCTGAGCTAGTGATGGCTCTTGATGAGCGTCAAGGTTTATTTTCAACCTACCCATGCTTCATTCCACACGACAAACATCACTATTACACGTAAGATACCGACTTGGTTGAACTCAATCACAAGTTCAAAACTATGAACTGATAAAGAGCAATCATAAGCTTCACTGGCTGGAGTAGCCTCACGCGTTAATGAAATACGGACGTGGCCGATGAAAGTTAGCAGACAAATAGCCTGAACGGGCACTACGCGGGCCAATCACGGCTGTGAACATTTACCCCAGGTTTGGACTTCGGGGGAGTCGGAGCCGGCGTGGGTCACACCAGTCATTAGCCATTCCTCAATGGTCAGAATGGGTCTTCTGCCTCCCTCACTAACCGCGGCAAAGGTCAGAACACCCTCTTGTGCCTTGGCCCACCCCGGGGAGGTGAGGGGAAGGTAGTGGTGCAAATCCGGGGACGACGTCGGACGGGCATTCAATGCCGTCTGTGGACAAGGTCCCGTTCGCATGGCATGAGAAAGGTCATACGCATAAGCTACATCTAGAGCGATTATATAAAGAGTCTTGTCGGCCTGCGCTGCTGATGTTTCGCCCTGGCTTTGCAAGTCTTCACAGCATTCCTCCTCAGCGTAACAATGGCTTCAAAGACCGACGAGAAGACCGCCTTCGACCACGGCGACGAGATCCAGGAGGGTCACGTCGCTGTACAACTTGCACATGATGTCACAAATCAGAAGTTGTCCCCATGGACTCCTCGCATGTTCCGTCTGTACCTTGTTCTGGCATGCGCGTACCTGTGCGGCTGTCTGGTATGTCAAGACCCTCAGCGTTAACGCTTTGCAAAATCCAACAAGCTGACAATGAACTTTTTTAGAACGGCTATGATGGTAAGAGAAAACTGCGTTCTTTGATGTTGAGGCCAGCCTCTTCTTTCGTCTATGGCACTGACTTTATTCTCCGTAGGTAGCGTCATGGGTGGAATCAACGGAATGACGGCGTACCAGAAATACTTCAACATGTAGGTGTAACCATCACCAGATAATTACGCCACTAACACTCTTAAGGTCCTCTGAAGGCTCTTCCACCGGAATTATTTTTGCCATGTACAACATCGGTTCGATCGCAGCTGTCTTCTTCACCGCTCCTGTTAACGATCTCTTCGGTCGACGTTGGGGAATGTTCACTGGAGCTGCTGTCATCATCATTGGTACCTGCGTCCAGGCGACTTCCACCAACAAGGGCCAATTTCTCGGCGGTCGCTTCATCCTCGGTTTCGGTGTCAGCTTCTGCTGTGTCTCTGCCCCTTGCTACGTTAGCGAGATGGCCCATCCCACCTGGCGAGGCACCCTGACCGGTCTTTACAACTGTACCTGGTATATCGGAAGTATTATTGCTAGTTGGGTCGTCTACGGATGCAGCTATCTCGACCATGATACAGCCTGGAGAATTCCCATTTGGTGCCAAATGGTTACTTCTGGCATTGTCGTTGTCGGAGTTCTGTGGCTGCCTGAGTCCCCCAGATGGCTCATCGCCCAGGATAGGGTTGAGGATGCCGTTAAGGTCCTTGCTACATACCATGGCGAGGGTGATGTGAATCACCCCATGGTGGTTCTTCAAATCAAGGAAATGTCAAACCAGATTGCTGCTGATGCTACCGACAAATCTTGGTGGGACTACCGGGGACTTTGGAACACCCACAGCGCGCGACGCAGGTTGATTGGTGTCTTGGGAATGGCCATTTTTGGTCAAATCAGTGGAAACAGTCTGAGGTAAGTGCCTAACCTATCTGAACGACAATTCCTCTACTAACGCGTTCAGCTCTTACTACCTCCCCGTCATGTTGAAGAAAGCGGGTGTCACCAATGAGAAGAGAGTGTTGGCTCTTAACGGTGTCAACCCTGTTCTTTGCTTCTTCGGCGCCATCCTTGGTGCTCGACTGACGGATGTTATCGGCCGTCGACCTCTCCTGCTATACTCAATCGTCTTCTGCTCTTGCTGCTTCGCTGTTATTACTGGAACCAGCAAAATGGCTATCGATGAACCCAACAATACTGCGCCCGCGAACGCCACGATTGCTATGATCTTCATCTTTGGCATCGCCTTTTCTTTTGGTTGGACGCCGCTTCAGTCTGCATACATCGCCGAGTGCCTTTCGACCGAAACTCGAGCCAAGGGCACCGCCGTCGGTAACTTTGCCAGTTCAATCGCCTCGACGATTATTCAGTATAGCAGTGGTCCAGCCTTTGAGGATATTGGTTATTACTTTTACCTCGTTTTTGTCTTTTGGGATTTATTCGAGGCCGTTTTTATCTTCTTCTTCTTCCCCGAGACTAAGGACCGTACTCTGGAAGAACTGTCGGAAGTGTTTGAGGCTCCTAACCCGGTTAAGAAGAGTCTTCAGAAGAGAGATGCGGAGACTGTTATGAACACAATGAATGTGACGGGAGATGCAAAGCTCACGGCAGAGGTTTGAGTTGTCAATTGGAACATGGAACACCGTCGCAGATCATTAGCCTAACATCAAGTATTGTTCAAGAGATCCAATGTCTACTACTTTTGCAATCATCCTCAAAGTGTGACACTATTATTGATGCTGTATGTCTGTTGATAATTCTAAAAATAGCCAATTGATCACAACGTGAGTCTTACGATATGCAAGCAACGGGAACGAAGCACATCTTTGAGACGCGACTTCATTCCAAGAAATCCTAAATTTCGCTTCCAGTCTAAGCTTATTTCGTTCAACCCTTTCCCCATCTTCCCTAAAATCACTTGCCAAGACAACAACCCGGATATGATCTGCCGATGGGTCAAAGCTCTCCAACTCACGCCTCAATCCGCACAAAAGGCACATGATGTTACCAATTGTTTGCTCTTCATCCCTGCCATCCTCGAGGTCTCATGGGCATCAAGCTTTGCACCGTCTTGTCGCAATTGCGGAGATCAAGGACCTATCCAATCGGATGCTGTGCCCAAAGCTGGGGTAGATGGCCTGTTTTTCTGGGGTTATGCTTTCATTTTCCGCTCCAATCACCATCTCCAATTACCGTCGGACCGAGCTTCCCCGAATATGCTCTCCCCCATCAGTCCACTCATTCCTCCACATGATCCTTTCATTCATTATCTTCTCTTTTCCCCACGTTTCTGTCGGCCCGTACCGGAGCGAGCTGGGAACATCGCTATGAACCAGCGCCATGGAACAAGCAGCTGACGCCTTGAACGACTCTGCCGAGTGGCCAGCACGGAAAAGACTCCGAACATCACACGCTGTGAGTGTCATTCTGTCAGTTCTGCGTTGCACTGAGCTTACCGACGATAGTGTGATGCCTGTCGTACCCGCAAGACAAGGTTGTATCCTACCACAAGAGCCTCATCACACAGCTTGGCTGATAAGATATCGATAGGTGTGATGGAAACCACCCTTGTGCGACATGTGCAGCGATCGGCCAAGACTGCACCTTTGGGTCTGAAGCGAATTCGTAAGCGTCTATTCCAGAAGCTTTCTGCGTATTGTGATCGTAACGTTTGTCGCCAGGAGAAGCAAAAACGATCTGATATTGGAAAGCGTCCTCAGAGTTGAGAGAACCCTCCATGAATTGAGATCTACCATCGTAAGCATAAGAGGCAAAACTCCCAACTAGTTCTGCTTTAACTGTTATATTCCAAATAGCCAACAAATGTTCAACTGAGCTGCCAGCACCAAGCCCATAACTCTCCTCAAACCCATCGCACCAACTCTTTCTCAGGCTCTTCACCAGATCTCAACCTCCGTCGCCAAAGCCAGGCCATTCAAACACCTACAAGCCAGGATCATCGCGAGAATGTCAACAACTTCGAGAATGCAGTCTTGGACTCCATGCACACCTCCACGACGGAGTCGGTCCTTCAATGGCCTCATTTCGACATTTTCCCACTACTTCGCCATGATGGAGAGTCAATATTTCACCTCGAGCAATCACGTACGCCTTTGCCAGTTGCCGCAAATCCGATGTATCCATACGTCGACGCAGAAGATGTCGTCGCTATCCTAGAGGCATTTGAGCGCAACGTCAACTTTTGGTATCCTTCGATGTCGCAAGCGCAACTGGTTGATGTACGAGCGACTCTTCAAAACGGCATGCCTGCTGAGGATACAGTACATTCCTGCCTTTGTTTGCTTACTCTGGCATTAGGGTGCGCGAGCCAAGCCGCTGAAGACCTGCGGTTCTTAAGCGAGCCAGATATTGCAGAGAAGGATAAAAGGGTTCGAAAGCGGAAGTTAGGTGACATCTATTTCCAGTTGGCATTGAAGAAGCTTCACGTTGCACACCTACAGGTCGACTCTGAGAGCACACAATGTCTGTTCTTTACTGCGTAAGATGACTAGAGCTGCCATCCTGTCTTCTTTTCGCTAACGTTTTAGTCTCTATTTTGCATCGCTTGTTCGGCCACTTCAGGCGTGGGAGTATCTGAGTGCCACGGCGACGAGATGCATGCTTCTACTATCGTATCCAGCTAGTAGACAAGATAGCGAGTACGAAGAGCGAATTAGAAGGATATTCTGGTCATGCTATGTACTTGAGAGGTGACTTCAACTCTCTTCTGCTCTCGAGCACCTGGCAAAGTTACTGACAGCCTCTCAGTGACTATATGGCAGAGCTTTCTGCCTGTCCGCCTTCTGGAATCGCCCGCGTCGAATCCTCGGTCCCACTTCCAAGTACCTATCACACGCACACCTCCGAAATCGTCGAGGAAGAGTCTTCTCTCTACTTCCTCGCCTGCATCAGCATGCGTCGACTACTCAACAGAGTCCATCAACTACTCTACGCGCGAGACACCGGTGCCGCCTTTGATCACACGCGCTTCCCTCGGATCGTCGCTGAGCTTCAGCGACAGCTTGATGACTGGCGTGACGTACTGCCGGCATCTTTCTCATTCAGTGTCGATACTGAAGAAGCGGCGACTGCAGCAGGTGGCTTTCTGCGGCAGCGATACCTCACCTGCAAGGGAGTCATTTACCGACCCTATCTGATGTGGATGCTCAGTAGTAGTCATACTGAGGCAGGGGTCTCAGCTGTTAGTCCTGCCATACCAGAAGTCATGAATAATTGTAAGTCATGTCTCGATGCTTGCTTGCTGCACGCATTGGACCTCAGAGGATATCCACAGACGGTTCTGGTGGACACATGGATATGCTCGCTGTCGTAAGTTTCGCGCTTGATCGAAACCGAAACGTGCTAATATTGCGCAGCATGTCTGGAGCCATGCTCATTCTTCTTGCAGCAACACAAGTGCCTGCGTTGAAAGAATTCATAGGTCCTCGTGTTACTCTCGTGGGAGATCATCTCGAGAAGCTGTTTCGCCACTGGCGCGAGGTTTCTTTTGGAGGCGATTCACCAAGTGTTGATCGCAGCATGTGGCTTATACAACAAGCGGATAGGTATATCAAAGATTCCTACTGAAAGGATTTAAATTGCAGGGTTTTGTAAAATTGGACTTTTAATTCTAAGTATCTATATATACCAAATACAACTATACAAAAAGAAGAGTAAAGATGCCTCTCGTGCGTGACCATGCTTAGGTATGCAGCTCCTCATGAAACCACCTTCATGGAGCCTATCTGACACAATTCGTCTTAGATGCCAATCTTGAATCCTCCCCAGTTGAGTGAAACAAAGACGCGCTTGGGGTCATAGGCATCTCGGATCTTCCTCAAACGCTGGACGTTCTCCAAGGGGAAAGAGGCGAATGGGTCCTGGATCTCACTGGTGTCTCCCATGTAGATAAAGTCCCTTGCCAGACCCTTCTCGCGATTTACTGACTCAATAAACTCGAAAGTTCGGTGTTGCCAGTTGGTCATGCGGAGATCATCCTCAGCCTTCGCCCAGCCGGTGCTGAATTGCCAGACTAGATAGATGGGTTAGAGAAGAACTAAGACTTAAACAAAAAATTGAAGAAACTTACTGAGCATAGATTCCTCAGCCGGTAGGCCCCAGATGTTGCCAACACCATTTTTCTTTGCAACGGCCTGGGCGCTCTTAGGGATTGTGTTAAAGACGAGCGTGGGATAGAGGCCCTCGACATCATCAATGTCGTTAACAGCAGCCTTCCATGTCTTGAAAATCCACTTGATCTGCTCAATTTCGGGAATCATTGTGCCATGAATGGCTTGGACGCTATGGGACAGGTTAGTCTCGGAGAAAGAAATGTTTATAGGAGCTCTTCGCCATCTTTTCGACTTCCGGACGAGAGTCAGGGAGCAACACTAACCGGAACATTTGATCAGGTGATTCCAACAAAGCGTGGAAGTCATAAGGGCGGCTGACGTTGTGAACCTTGGACTCGGAGGGGATGGCCGTAAAGTTGGCGAACGCTGCGGGGGGTGACTGTGTTCCTTCTTGTACACCAATAAGCTGAGCCTCAACATGCTTGGTTGTCGCGTTGTATTGAATGGTGATAACCTGGCCAGCAGCGACCTCCCCCTCTTGATACTTGATAAGATTATCGACGGCGGTAAGGAAATCATCGATGCCAGACTCGTTAAAGGATTGGATGGTGGTGCTAATTTTGGGGATCTCAAGGGCACGGTAAGTGAACTTAGTAACAATGCCCAAGTTGTTAGACTGGCCCTTGAGACCCCAGAAAAGGTCAGGATGAGAAGTGTTGCTTGCGACAACTTGGGTGCCGTTGGCGAGGACAACTTCGTACTTTAGCACCTGATCCATGACAAAGCCATACTTGTTGTTGAAGTAATGGAAGCCGCCGATCAGTGAAAGGCCGGGAACACCAATGGTCTTGAGTCGACCACCCAGAGAGTAAAGACCATGAGGTGCAAGAGCTTTGTAGACATCTACCCATCTGTTGCCAGGGCCGGCTTCGTAGGTAAGTTCCTTCGGATGAACCTGAATCTTGTTGAGGTGGGTAAGCGCTAATAAAACACCGTTATCGATATTGTTAGATCCGGGGTACTGGTCAAGAAAGTTAGAAAGCTCTTGACGGAGTCTCATCAAGTCACACTCACGTTCATGTGACCGCCACCTCGGATGGCAAACTGAGCCTGGTGCTTGGAGAACAACTTGAGAGCCTGAGAAACCTGGTGAGCATCTTTGGGCAGAAAGACGCAGGCAGGTTGGAGATCTGCACGGATGTCCCAATATGCTGTAGTCTCGTTCAAATAGCTAGGGTCTGAGGGGAATACTACGGACTCCTCATACTTGTGAGAGAGGTCTGAGCAAGCGTGCTGGACACCTGAAGTGACATTGCTGGCGGCTGAAGCGGTACCAACGAGAACAGAAGCGAGGAGGGCCTTGATGGTAGGCATTGTAAGAGATGTATGGATGGGAGGTGATGGTGGCGATGGTGAGTAGAGATCAAGCCTCGAATCGGAGTCTGAGTTTAGAGTATTTAAGCAACTAGGTCGAGCTTATAGATCTCAGTCTCGTGTAACACTCGACAAACAAGAGTATCCACTCCAGCACTAAACATGATGAGCCACTATCCACGACAAGGCACTACGTACGTGCCATCTAATAAGATTAGCTGTATGCTGACGTATCATTAGAGGTGGGAATGCGAAAGTGCTTGCTGGGTACAGGGCTGAGTTGGCCAGGTGCAACGCAAGCACTGATTAGTAGGCTACACAGGACAATATTTAACGTGGGCACAGTATCCATGAGCCTAATATAGCTCATGCTTCACAGTATCAGATTGCGATCGTCCTGTAGTGGCTCGGTTTCGGTTTCGGGTCTAATTGCCTTCTCATTCCCGCTCATCCTTACTGTAGATCATATTATGACGCTGCTACCATGATCCAGATTCAAGCATTGACGTTAGGAAATTTCGTGAAACATCATACTTAATCAATCAGGAACAGTAGCTTGATTTGCCAGTATCAAGATGCAGGCGTGGTTCGTAGAGATGCATGATAAACCCAACTTTATCACAAGCGGCCATCACAGCACTCGGAACATAATCAAATCTACTGGTTTAATAAAGAAATACTTTGGGTAAGGATTGTATCATCTAGAATTCTATGATGTCTGAATGGTATAATAAAACACGCCTGCAGATAGTTGCCACGCGTAAAGCGAGCCTGGCTTAATGTATCGATCTTGTGAACGGTGGTATTTCCGAGAGAGTTTCCAAAGTAAGTATCACTTGGAAGGTTATTGCTTAACGCATAATCAACAGGCCTTTGTCTCATAAATACGCGTGTGCTTGAAGCTGGTGGGGAAAGCGAAACCGAAACCGAGAGCGAAGTAGCCATTACTAATCGTCCATCTGGCTAAGATAATGACGCCATTGTCTCACCCATCCAGTGATCTAGGGTAGGTCCGAGAAACTCGTAAATGGTCCTTGATTCTGAACTAATCCCTTTCTAATGTGGTGTTGTACATCGTCACAAGACCGAAACAAACCATAAAACGCATGTATAGAGCTCTAGTCCTCAATATCTCATACAGCACACAACAATAACGCAATCGTCTGTGACGCTCAATTAACCACTTCAGTCGCAAGAAATAAATCACTTGAAATCATTTTCGAGCTAATATGAAATCATCAACACACACAACTACAGCTAGTATCGGTTAGTATGCTACCACGAACTATATTGTGCAATATGCAATACAGATAGCTTGAACTAGTTTGTGTTTATATATCTGTTTATCGTTTAGGTATTTGGCGTCTGAGTCATCACGTGTCAGGATCTAGTGATAGTCACACACTTATATGGTTTAGTCGATCATTTGGGGATCGCGTGTTCCCCAGACGACTGACTTCGTGTGAACTGTCCTACTCCTCTTTGTCTTTGACGATAGGCAAGGTGAACGGTGAGGCTCGCTCACGGCCGGATGCCCTGTGACTATTTGCCAAGCCTCTCGAAGCGAGCCCCGCTCCGGCTCCGGTACCCCCGGATTTTGAGCCAAGGTAAGCTTCCTAGTCTCGATTGGTTCGGGTACATTCAGCCTGTTTGGGTGTAATTGGACATGATCGTCATGAATCGAGCCACGTACCCGCACCTATCATGTATCCCAGTGGAGATATCTTGTTTTCTGAGCCAGTCCCAAGCACGTGTTTGTGAGTGAGCAGGTAGAGACGTATCACGATGCGGGCCTCATCGGATGCGGGGCTTCAGCAATTGCTTGGAGGATGTCAAGATAAAGGCTCCGAGCATTCCTCAACATTGAAAGTTCAGTTCATTCTACATGCCATTCAATCTCAGCGAAAATATGGGAGACCACGTGAAACAGGAGCCCAAGGGTATTTCTCCCCAAGAGGATGAGTCTCGACCAGACTATATCAACGAGGCTGTCTTCAGGAGAAACACTCTCCCCACCCGATCTTACCATATTCCTGATACTTCTGTCTCGCTTAACGGCACTTGGGACTTTGCCATCGCTTCTACGCCTCTTGAAGCACCAGAGCCAACAGAGAAAGACATCACTTTCGGTCAAATTGAAGTCCCAGGCCACTGGCAGTTGCAAGGCCATGGAAAGCCTTGGTATACCAACGTCCAATACCCAATCCCGGTCTGTCCGCCATATGTTCCCACTGAGAACCCCACGGGAAGCTATCGCCGGCAGTTTCACATTCCCGCCGCATGGGACTCGGATTCCCAACTGAGACTTCGTTTTGATGGTGTTGACAGCGCGTATCATATCTGGGTCAACGGCACCCTTATTGGCTATGCCCAAGGCTCGAGAAACCCCTCAGAATTTGATATTTCGGCCTTTGTGAACCGCGATGGAGAGAATGAGCTCTTCGTGAGAGTTTACCAATGGTCTGATGCGACGTACATCGAAGATCAGGACCAATGGTGGCTTTCCGGTACGTTACGCAGCATTTTCAGTGAGAGCCCAAACTAACATGTCGCAGGAATCTTTCGAGATGTCTACCTCATCTCTTTCCCAGCTGCTCGCATTGAGGACTTTTTCGTGAAGACAGACCTCGACAGCAGCTACAAGAATGCGACCGTGACTGCATCCGTCGACGTCTTTGCTGAGAAGGCTGCGGTTCTTGAGCTTACTCTCTCCGAGCTGGATAAGAACGGCGGCGCCGCGATCAGCTCCAGCAAGATTTCCGTCGATGGAAAGACCAACAAGTTCGATCTGAGCCTCGAAGTCGAAGATCCTAAGAAGTGGACAGCTGAGACGCCATATCTCTACTCAGCTGAGCTAACCCTCAAGTCCGAAGACTCAGAGACAGTACTGCACAAGGTTCAGCAACGCATTGGATTCAGGAAGGTTGAACTGAAAGAGGGTCTGATGACTGTTAACGGAAAGCGAATTCGTCTCAGAGGTGTCAACCGTCATGAGCACCACCCACTGCTCGGCCGCTCTGTGCCTCTGGAGTTTGCGAAGAAGGACCTACTCATTATGAAGAAGCACAACATTAACGCTCTCCGCTGTGCTCACCAACCCCACGACCCCAGGGTTCTCGATTTGTGCGACGAATATGGCCTGTGGGTCATGGCCGAGGCTGACCTCGAGTGCCATGGCTTCTACGATGCTGTCGCGCGACCGCTCGATATTCCTGAGTCCATGGATTACGGTGAGAGGAAGAAGCTAGCCTTTGGCAAGGCCGCGGAATTTACCTCCAACAACCCTGCCTGGAAGGATGCGTACCTGGACCGTATCCGGGCCGTCTTGAACCGTGATAAAAACCACGCCAGTGTCATTATCTGGAGTTTCGGCAACGAAGCATTCTACGGAGATAACCACAAGGCCATGTTCAAGTATGCCACAGAAGCTGATCCATCGAGATTGATTCATTATGAAGGTGACATGGAAGCCGAGACAACACACATGTACAGCTACATGTATCCCAGCGTTGATCGATTGATCCAGTCCGCAAAGGAAGAAGGAGTGAAAGACGGCAAGTTCGAGAAGCCCATCGTTCTCTGCGAGTATGGTCACGCTATGGGCAATGGCCCCGGCTGGCTAGAGGATTACGAGCAGGCTTTCCGCGACTATCCTCGCCTCCAAGGTGGCTTCATCTGGGAGTGGGCTAACCACGGCCTGTGGAAGGAGGACGAATCTGGCGCTGGCTACTATGCTTACGGAGGTGACTTTGGTGATACACCAAATGACGGCACTTTTGTCATGGATGGCCTACTGAACAGCGCGCATCAGCCCACGCCAGGACTTACAGAGTTCAAGAAGGTCATTCAGCCTGTGGGATTTTCCTATACCGATGGCGAGCTGAAGGTTGAGAACCGACACGACTTTGCCGACTTGAACCACTTGACCGCATCTTTCAAGGTCGAGGCACTCGGAGAAAAGTGAGTTTCCCCCGGATACCGAATAAAAGAGATACTAATTGTGGGATAGGTCGACCTTGGTCCAGTCCGAGTCTTTCGACATTCCTAGTATTTCCGCTGGAGAGACACGCTCTGTTTCTATCCCCGTTGACGCCAAGCGATACAGCAAAGAAGGCGAGGTATATTTGACTGTAACATTGACGCTGAGGCACTCGACGGCTTGGGCTCCTGCGGGTCACGAGATTGCTTGGTACCAACACCAGCTCCAGGCACCTAAGAGTGCTTCAAAGGAGCCAACTGTTGTGAGCAACACCCTCTCTTCGAAGCTGTCTGTAGCCGAGGAGCGCTCGGCTGTCTCTGTCTCCGGAAAGAACTTCCACTTTACTTTCGACCGAGCTCGCGGAGCTCTTAAGAATTGGGTCTCGAACAACAGAGCACTGCTAAGCGCGGATCCCACGACGAAAGCTGCCATTATTCCCTCCTTTTGGCGCCCCAAGACTGACAACGATGTCTCTTGGGCGCTTCTGTATTGGCAGAGATTCGGCGTTGATATCCTTGAATCCCAACTTCGATCTTTCTCGGTAGACTCATCCAACCCTGAGAAGGTTATCCTGAAGTCTCACACATTCATCACCCCAGCTGTTCTGAACTGGGGCTGGGACTGCGAGATTGAGTACACTGTACATCTTAGCGGAGCCCTCGGTGTCAATGTTACACGCCTGTCTCCCACCGGATCTATCCCAGAGCACGTTCCCCGGATTGGACTCAACCTTTATGGCAGCAAAACACTGGAGCACGTCGACTGGCTGGGTCTTGGACCCGGAGAGAGTTACCCCGACAAGAAGGATTCTCAGCGCGTGGGAGTGTGGAATGTCGAGTCTATCTCTGAGCTTCAGACTCCCTACGATGTTCCTCAAGAGAATGGCAACAGAGAGGACACCCGATGGGTCTCACTTAGGGACTCTAAGTCTCCAAGCATTGGACTGCGAGCAACTCGATTGGATGGAGCGCACTTTAGTTTCGCTGCATCGCATCACAGAGACTCCACTATCCAGAATGCTAAGCATCCTCCCGATCTGAAGGAAGAGGACGCTGTGTTTATTAGGCTGGATGCCAAGGTTGCGGGTGTTGGAACAGGTGCTTGTGGACCAGCGGTTAGGGAGGATCTCATGGTTAAGACGGAGGAAACGACCTTTGGCTTCTTGATAGAGCCACTATAAGCTAGAACGATAGACATTGATAAGCTAATTGCACGTACTGAACCTGTTTCGATCATTGCAGTTTTTGAGCAACGATCCATTCCGTCACACGTATATGTATGTATAGTTGCTACTTTGGAAATAATTCTTTGAGATAGAGCAAAATCGCACACCTGTAGAACAAAAGTTTCTGCATGCGCAATAAAATATCTTGCGCGGTATCAGTTGAGCCTTCGTCTGATTAGAGTGGTGTGTGAGATCACAGAGACAGAGTGATGCCTGAAGTGCTTAAATGCTTGTAGAAAACTTCAAATTTTTATTGCCAAAAATGACTCGCTACAAAAACGCTACCACGCATGAAACTAACGTGATTCTAACCCGGCCTCAAATGCTCAGTATAACATGAATACTTTTCAACTCTATCATATAACCATTATAATCATTTGTTTAATCATCCTCAACCTCAACCAGCTCAGTAAGCATGGCATCGATGAAGCCACGCTGGTCCTCAAGGAAGCGTCGCATGTTGGGAATGTCGTACTTCTTCTTGGCCAAGGCAAGCTTGCGCTCGTACTTGGACCTGGCGCGGAGTCGCTCCTCGAGAATCTCAAGGCGGTACTCGGTGTATTGGTGGTAGAGCTGGTCGAGGTTGCTGATGCCTCGGACACCAGTGAGGACGGACTCGTCGCGGACGAAGGGAGATTTGGGTCGGAGGGAGGTGACCATAGTGATGCGTTCGCGGCCGCCGAGGGCCTTGAGAGCTTGGTGCTCGATGTATCGGCCTTGAAGGATAACAGCAGTGCCCTGCAAACATTAGTCTACGATTTCGCAGTAGATGCGCGGTGTTCAACTTACAGTGCTAGGTCCACGGACCTTGATAATCTCGCCGTTGGGCTTCCGGACAGCAGTCTCGCCGCCAACCATCCCAGTGCAATCAGACATCATGACGACACAGACAAAGGGGAAAGAGTCGTAGTGCCAAGCGACGGAAGAAAGGTTGTCGTTGTCAGCTCCATCGTTGGCCTTGGTAGCATCAACGCGAGCCTTATCCTCACCGAAGGAGACCTCGGCGGCCTTCTCATCGCTGACAGAGATGTTGATGTTGGCGACATCAAAGTCAAAAGCAGGAACAACCTCAACGCCGGCAACCTGGGAAATCTTGGCCAGGGTCTCGGGGCAGTGCCAGGCATCGTAGGTGAAGGGAGCAAGGTCATGGCCCATTCCTCGGACCATGTTGGCGTTGAAGGTAGAGGCGTACTGGCAGTTCTCGAGCACAGGAGGGCTGAAGATCTCAGCGCGCATCTGCTTGATGGCTTCCTCGCTGAACAGAGGGAAAGGGTCGGAGCAGGCATTGGGAGAGATGCCGTGGCCCTCAAGACCGATCTCCTTCATGGTGAGGATCTTGCTGGGAGGCTGGAAAGCCAAGTGCTTCTCCGAATCCCATTGCTCACGGTTGGGAATCTTGGCTCCATCGATGAGAGATTGGGGGAGTTGCTTGGATGGTCTGGTGGCACGCTTGGTAGCAGGGCCAACGACGTTGGGAGGGGGAGGGGAGTTAGAGACGAGAGAAGGCATCTTGTAGGATAGATGATCGAGGACTTGTCAAAGTTCTGATGTTTGATCTGATGAGGATGCGATGCTGTTGACTTGCGTTGTGATTTAGAATTTAGATAAGAGCGGATGGTAAATATTTATATCATTGACAAGTCTACCCCAAATATTTCCCCCGCGTCCATCAAGATGGTGCCCCGGAAATTGATGAGTCGGCCAGGAATCCGAGCGATGGAGCATGGCAACATTCTGGAACCCCAAGTTGAGTAAGAAATTTAGGTTTTGGTGTTAGTCTCGGGAGTTTAGATGGTCACATGGCGTGGTCATTGATGAGGCTCCCGAACCCTGCCCTTGCGTTTCGGGGTTCTCCACGTTCTTAGCGCGCATTGGGGTAGGAAATAGTGTGTAGTCTCGGGTTGCCCAGCCGAAGTACCTACACGGTACATGTAAAATTTGAGAAGCCGTTGCCTTTTGCGGGAAGGTGATGCTTTATTTGAGGCTTCAATTGGATGGAGATTTAACTCCGCTGTCATGGAGATGTATTGTCGAAATCATGATGTACTTGATTGAGATGATGCATCGAGATGTAAATAGCTGACGTCGCATGGTGTGGACGTTGATATATGCACTCTGTAATCAATGCACCATGCACCAAGGATGTGTTGTCACCCATGTTCTGGAAGGAAAGGATACGCGCAAGGATACAGTGTTTCATTTAGCTATCCTAAAGAGTGCGTAGCGGTGGAGAAACGATTATCAGGCTTGATCGTAGTCCTCTAAAGTGATTGCGCAGTGCGCAAAGTAAATACGTGGAGCCGTTGGCGAGTGACGCTGTCGCGATCATTGACGTGGTAATAGCTCAATTGGCATCGTGCCGAGATGATCTGATTAAAAAAATGTCTTCACAATAAAAAGCCTTCGGGTCGTGATGCTGGGGTGGAGTGGAGATTGGAGATTAGGAGGGGCGAAATGGGATGGGTCGAGTTGGCTGGCACAGCTTGACACTCTGGTAGGCTGATAGTCATAGTCACAGTTCACAGTGATAGTGACAGGCATAGTTCACAGTTCTAATAAGTCTGAGAGTCAACTGACGTCCTGCGTTGACTTGGATTTCCAGCCTTCGCGTTGTCCGAATTTCGCCCAAAAAAGCCGAGATAACTCGCGCCTCGTTTCTCTACACGGTGATACCTCATTTTCCACAATCTCGACCGTTTTGCGTGCGTCGTCGCAGAGTGACCGTTTTACTCGGCGCATTCAGCGGTTCAAAGACTCCACCGTTACGCTGCATGGTACTCGCAATCATCAACAATCATTTACCAACGATAAAGCGTGGAAAAAACCGATAACGGCGCCGTTGATGTGATCGGCTTGTTTTCCGACGTTCTCGGGATCTTCGTTTGTAGGTGTGGAGGGTTTCGGCTCGTCTTTGGGATGAGGCCACGAGCCCGCGATGATGCGGGTAACCTGACCTGCACAGATGGAGTTTACAGCTCGGATATTGTTTCAATAGTGACTTTATCCATGGTAAACGTCTTTCGATTTGTATTGAGATTGGTGTCAACCTGATGAGTTCAGTTTTGAGTCTCTTGGTAGTAGAATGTGTTGAGAATACCAGCAGCATAAGGTTACAACGCCGATATCAGTGGAGCTATGTCGAACTGGTGCCTGTCCACCTGTCACACTTATGACCCCGAAGTTGGAATGCACATTGTCATCGAACCGGGCCGGTGATTTCATGTTTGTGGGCACTCTCAACTCCGCAAGCAATTCAAGTGCGGCCGATGCTTAGAACAACCAACTCCAAGGCGTCAAAGAATCAATCATCATCAAGCGAGTGAACGAATGAAACCTATCGGACTCAGAACGAGCGTCAAATAGCGTTATAATCCTGATCCTTATTTCATCGCTGAGAAACTATTTCTAGCACAGCCTACGCGTGGATCTTATCTTGAGGCCAGAAGCGAGATATCACAGTCCATTGTTGATCCCCCACCGCCACCTCTATGCTCACGAGACTATCTATCAACCCCCACCGCCACCACAACCTAGGTCGCAGATAAAACGCCTGACCTGAACGACTAGAGTCTTTCATGAAAGCGGCCGGCTCATTCGGCTTGCCGAGCCGAGTTAATCGACAGCCTTGTACATCGCGATCATGTAAGATATCGCGATCAAAGATTTCATGATACACCCTCTCTGATTTGAAGTCTGGTACCTGAATCCAAGTCACTGCCAAGGTGATTTCTAATATCCCCCCCAAGGCATCTGTCCGTAGTAGTCTGTCGCAGACCTACGAGATTTCGAGAATACGTAGACTGTTCTGGTTGGGACATCGGCCGCATCTGACCCTCTGACATCGTACTCGTCTAACAACAGATGCAGTCGGCTCTCTAATCGCCTCGGGAGCCAAGCTGACGACTTGCCAAGTGTCCCAATGGGTTCCCAACCAGCGCCCTGATTTGGGTTATTATCCGGTCTGACTGTGTTCCAGTCAACCAATCGCTTGTGTGGTTTTCGAGCACAAATTGAGACGTTGGGTCTTGAGATCGTACTAGTGATCGACACTTCATCCGAATCATCATCGCTAACTTGGCCGAGTGGTTAAGGCGCTGTGTTTAGGTTCTCATCAGAAACCAAACCCGCAGTGGGAAACCGCGGAGGTTCGAACCCTCCAGTTAGCATCACAAGCGATTCCTTCTTTTTGTTTTTCTGTCAAAAAATAATCCAACCGACTTTTGTTCTCGGAGGTTGTCCAACATGGCTTCACTTTTACTGCGGGCTTGAGCTTAGGCTCGAGCTCAAACTCCCAAAGCACCATCTAAAGTCGAAAAATCGGCAGTCAGCCTATTCCCAAAGTCAATTGGCTATATACTAGTGAAACCACTCAGAACCATAAATTTCTTACAAGAAGCGAGATGAGACTTTCCACAATCCCCACGTCGCGCCAAAAAGTGCCGCCCAGGACAAGACTCCCTTTGCGATAAAAATTGCCTTGACGATTTGAAACGTCTTTTTCTCATTCAATCGTGGAAAAGGCTCATTGGGGACATCCTTATCCAGGAATTGACAAAGAGGTTCCCAGCCATCCTCAGCCTTGAACAAAAGGACCTCTCTGTTCCGTTTCTTTGCCTCATGCATTACGTCTGCATAGTATTTCTCATACGCGATGGCAGTGAATGGAGTGTCTTCTCCGTACTTTGTCTTGACAAGTTTTATCGCCTCCAAATTGAGCGTGTACCACATCCGATCCGTTTGCCACAACAAACCAACCCATTTGAACCACGGGCTGAAGAAGAACCCAAAGCTGTCTTTCGAACTCTTGGCCCAAACCTCTGCGTTCGGTCGCTGGTTTAGAACTATCTTCGCATCGGGGTATGCATCCATCAATTCGGGCGTGAAGTAGACAACAGGAAGGTCGCAGATGGAGCGATGTCCGTGGATAAGCTGGAGTACTAGCTTCGACCGCACTTTGTCATCGGTTTCGCGTAATGCAGCAATAAATAGGCGAAGACGTGATGGGTGAGGAAGAATCTCTGCCATATGCATACATGGTCCGAGACCGAGTTTCTCAAATGCCGCTTGTAACGATGATGTGGCAGCGCGGGGGAGACCAGCTCCAATAACGAGAAGAGGCACAGCCTCAGCATTCGGATCGCCAAGCCCACGCGGATCAGTGACAAAGCGCACCATAATGACTGAAAATCACAGATGATCACAGATAAATAACAGCAGTAAGATGACCTCCGGTTAGGTTGTATCAAGAGGAGTCATCATATGATTTATATAGAGGAACGCCAAGAGTCATTGATTCTCGTGAACCCGGGCGCCAAGCTTCCTAATGCTGACAGCAGAAGGCACAGCAGATTCTCCATGTAAGTTTATCCCTGAAATTCCTCAAAGATGGGTTATTATGGAGTACTGGCAGCGTTGAACATGACCACTTTAGGCATAGTTGGGCCCCAGAGCCACTGTAGGGGCCAACCGGCGAGCTGGAGATCCTGGATACCAAGCCGGTAATGTCCAAACTAGGCTGGTATGGAACATAAGCTTAGACTAGAAATTAGCAATCCTACGATGCACGCTGGTGACCATGTGTTTTCCGGGTAATTGGGTTAAACTACTTTGCCCAAATTCAGGATTCTTCGAATCCTTGCAATTAGCGCCTTGTCTTGTTAACGCCGGATCAATGGAAATATCCGCAGCCCAGTAGATGACGGTTTATAGTCAAGGTTTCATCCAGACTTGATTCCAGACCCATTCTTCATCAGCACCGCATTGTCGATTGTGAGCCTATTCACTCTGCATAATGAGTGATGGAACCCAAGGGGCTACTCAGTATACTTTCAGTCTTATTCAACCTACCTTACCATGTACACGGCATGCAATCCAACGCCAGTAGCATATTCAGAGGGACTAACGTTCGTTTGAACTTCGAGGGACTTGCATTTCAATACACCTGGGGTCCCTTCTAGTCCGCTTATACGAATAATATGTTTTGTATCTCTTAACAGCCTGTAAGATTGGTTAGTACGCAGAGCTATGCCGACCCAATCAGGTGTTTCGTATAAAGGATACTTTCATCTTTGTATCTACCCAATACACATTCCACATGTACGGTCTTCTTAGGCAATTGCAGCTCTATACATTATGGCCAAGCATATTTCCATTTCGGCGAGGTGACCCAGAAGCCGCACGCCAAAAGAAGAAGAAAATAGAGTATGTGGAGGAATCGGTCTCCTTCCAGTCTTGCGATCTTTAGACAGATACTAGAACTTGCTTGTTATCTCTGTGGATAACCGAATATTTCATTGGGTTGAGATCCTGACGTCAACCCGATGAATGGCTTTATGACGTCAGGCTATCTTAATCTAGCAAAAGACAACGCGAATACTCGACGGCGCAAACATGCTCTCGCATTCTAGTAAACTAGAATATTCTTCAAGTTGACCTCGAAAACCTCAGACAAGCAAAATGGAGCCATAATTCGAGAATAAAAACGCGGAGCTGTCAGCCCATTAACGGGATTTGACCGGGTGCTCTTTGAGGATCAGCATGGCCACCGAGTTACGCATGTTCTAGGAAGTCTAAAGCATAAGTAAATCAAGCTGGAGGAGGTAATGATATGATATTCATATGTCATTGGAGAGTATAATTTCCTATCCTTATGCTGAACTTGATCGATCTCTATGAGCAAGATACTCAGTAGGTAGAATAACTGCCGTGTGGGTCGTTGTCTGTGTTTTGGATGTCGGCGGTATTTATTCTCATGATGGAGCATCGAAATGCTCCTGAATATTCAAAGTAATTGTTTTTCTTCTGGCTCAAACTCTGGACTAAATTGTTTTCCTGTATATCCGCCACCTTGGCCCCGAGGCCACATTGTTTCTCTACCCACAGTTCTTGTAAGTCTCGAGGTGTCGACGACTGTCAGGATTGTATAAGTGTCCCCAGACTAGTAAAGTAAAAGTTTGGAATGAAGCCAGTGAGTTCACAAAATTATAAGCAGACCTGGGAACTCAATGCCGACTTGGCAAAGCCTCAATGCCTTGGTGGCGTCTCCGTTTGGCGGTCAAGTTGCGCCATCTCACGCGTATCAACATTTGATTGATTGATTTTAATTAATTTGGCCGAGTTATGCGCCCTTCCAAAAACTTTCACTCACGCTCCTATAATACTAACAACCTCAAATACCTGCGCTAAACGTACATGGTAATTGCAGGCCACATTCCATGATAAGGGCTTTTTTTTTCGAACCCGTTTGCCCAGGATCCGTGGTTTTCTGTTGCAACTAGTTTATGTTTTTCTGATTACGGTGCGCTTTTACACATCGTGAAAAGAGTTTCATCCATCGACCGTGAGGAGAACCAACTCATGACCTCAAACCACTATGTGCACCCGCTATAACAATTTTTCATAGTTCTCTGTGTTTTAGGTGAGTTTGGTGCGCGACGATATCTATTTTTATTTTTATTTTTAAAGCCTCATGAAGCTGTGAATAGATAATTAGGTATCCCTACCCTATACCACAGCAGCAGCCCAGAGAATGAGATCTGTGTATAGTGTGCATTGTCAATGATGTATTCCTATTTGAATCTTCTCTTGCGTGACTTTAGTTCCCTTCTCTTGATGCCCTGGATCATGGTTCCTGAAGCCTTGGTGATCGACCTCATCGACCCGTGATTCTCGATGACGACAATGACATCATCACGGCGGCATCCCTCTCGCAAAACATGTCACTTCGATGCAGCTCTAGAAACCCAGAATCGACATGATTCGCGTCAACCGCGTCAGAAAAATACGACTGAAAACGTTTTACATCTCACTACTACAGTATCAAGAATTCTCTACGCACAATCCGCTTCAGCGAAGGTCATCATCAGAGCCAGCCAAAATGAGTTGGATGGACAGTTGGAGCCGCCCTTCCAAGTCGCAAGCAACACCAGCACCGTTCTATCTACTACCCGGCGGCGAGGACACACCTTACTGCCACTCATGCGGTAGAGTCATTAGCACTAGACGCACTACTGCTACAGCTAAAACCAACACTCCTGTCAAGTACTGCTCGAGCCGATGCCGGACGCAAAAGCCTGGGAAATTGGACCGTGAGCTCGAGAAGGCCTTTGTGAAATTGCTTGGCGCAGACGAGGGCACATCTCCGGACGCAAAGAAGCCGACAAAGGGAGGAGCCTCAGGCAAACACAAGAAGGGGAAGAATAGCAAGGGCGATAATCGAATCCTGGTATCGTGCAGCGCCGCGGAGGAACTAGTCTTTGGACCCAACCGGACATCGATGGAAATAACAGACGAAGAAGACCATAGCGACAACGAAACGTCTCAAGCGTCAGAACCTACACAAGCCTCAGCGGAGCCACCATCGTCTGAAGAAGACATGGATCTCGCAGGAAATCTCAAAGATGACAACTATGTAGACGGCGACGTACTAGCTCGCCTGTCCGTCCGTAGCGGCACACGCATCCGACCACCGCAGTCGGTCTCTGAAGTCAACGGCAGCGTCGGCGGCGAAAAGGGCCGCGCAGAGAGGATTCAGGAGACAGAAGCTATGCTCGAGAAGCGTAAGCAGGGACAAAAACGCGCCAAGGAGCGCGAGATGACAAAGTGCGCGGCGCGACGAGGCGTCGTCTTTGGGTTTGCTGTTAGTGAAGACGGTGAGAAGCGTCTTTGCGAGGCAGTCATGTCTGGAAAGGTCGTGGAGCCAAGTTTTGCCAAAGGGGATTGGGCGATAAGATGGAGAGAGTAAGGTGAATGAACACTGTACATTCCAAGGCCAAGAAGGGCTAGAGGCTGGGCACTGGATATATCGGCTTCACTTATGATCATGGCGGGACCCGAGAGAAGGGACAGTGGCTGATCGCTTACAGTTATTAGCAATTTTTATGACGCGCGCCACATACCCATCCGCCGCTTATCTTTGTAGTCGTGATCCTAAGCGCAGGGGCAGAGGAGCCCTAGATCAAACCAGGAAAGAATGTTGACCAGCTTTGGGATTGGCTATCGGCGAATAAGATCAAGCTCTCGAGTCACGACTTCAAGGCTTTGAGTTTTGACAACATTGTACTGATTAGCAATCGGTGCGATAGACGAGTCTCTGTATGTAGGCATGGACCCCTAGGCCTAAGAGACGTGTCCCACACGGACGAGCGGAAGTGATGGGTCCTTATCGGTAGCTAGATCATCTGTAGTCTTGAAGATGGGTCCGGGGTCGCTTACGCTTGTGCCTGTCCTTGTGCTCGTGAAGAATTATCGATTAAATAGCTTCGCATTCATTTCCATCCCCATCCTAGATGCAGGAATACATAGCTATTGGTTAACCTCCTGGCTAACGTTGGAGTATTGCATTTGAGCACGTCATGAGTTGAAATGAATGGGAACACCAGAAAGTCTAGAATCTTGACTGATTCCATCCAGGGGTAGTGGAACGACATCCGGGTTCCCCAATCTTGTCTTACAGGGGTCAGCGCCTTGGGTGCTGCAGATAAAGCGAGACGCGATTCGGACAATTCATGATGGCTGTTACACTACCATCAGCCTGGTATCTAGCTGAAGGCTCATGGATTCCTGGCTGTTGGCGACTGATCGCATTATGCAAGGTCAATGATGACCACGAGATCCATGCACATGGAAACACAGGAATGTTTCTGAAGAGCCTATGTAACATCCGGAATTGATGTTATACTTTTCGCGGGGGAGGCGAGACAATGGCGTACGTTAGCCGGGAATAATAGTTCCATGACTAAAATCTACAGGAAACGGCCAAGATCCATAGATAAGGCCAGCCCACCTGGTCTAATGAATCAATGACTGTCTGGGGTAAGACGATTTGATTGCTGCCAAGCCTGATGCAGTAGGTGATAACCCAAGTGTCAGCCACTGGCCCCAGCGCATTTTACGCATTGCGGTAAAGTATTGGGAGTTAGCAGGGCACTATGGGGAAGTGGCGCCACGATGGATGATAGGGCGTTGTTTAGCAGAACAATGTCAGGATAGCTCAACCGCTCATAGGTGGCAGGTCGTTTCATATTCTCCCGCTTACGTCGCTGGCTATCAGTAGGCGCAGTGCTCGAGGATAGGGGATCAGCAAATTTGACGGATCCCCTCCCGATTAATCGGGACCGAGACGCGGCCCGGTTGGCTTGCCCCTGGTAACGTGCATCCGAGCTGAGCTGGCTGAAGCTGAGGCCAGCTGTCGCTGGGAGGGTGGTTGAGTGATTTTCTTGCGGCTGAGGCGTCATGAACAACTCAGCTTCCTTTTCTAGAATGATTCTCGTGCTGAGCAATTTTAAAAAACTCTTCTTCTTTGCTCCCACCTGCTTGAATGGTCAACATGAGGCTGAATCTGCGACTCGTAGAAAACAAAGCGCCATTGTCTTGTTGTGGAAGGTCTGCAATGACTCTGCCACCATTAGTGTCTGTCTCAGCTCAAGGGCCAAGAAAAAGACTCAGCTAACGATGTCAAATGTATGATCGTTCAACCAACAACCAACAACCAACACCAAGAATCAGAGCAAATACGTCACAAAATTGTTAATTGTCTTCTTCACCAGGCGAATTATTCCCTTTTTGACGTAAATCACTCAGGCACTCAGCAACGATCAGCCCTGCAAGTTATCCACCGGACCAAACCCACCGGGCCACTTGGCCGCGCTAGGCATAGACTAATGAGAGACTCTGGCTAGCATTTCCGCCAGCAGAACAGGGTTCATGGGCTCATGGGAGCGAGTCATTCGAACGCTGAGTTCTGGAACAACGATGCCAAAGCCCAGCATTCGTGGCTCCCCCCCTTTACCCCAGAGCCTCAGAGCCTAGCAAGGAGACGCCTGGCTCCCCGGATCAGACCAAGATAAGAAACCATGCCTCAAGGATCATAGTATGACTTGGCCGAGGCCTTTCCCCAGGGCCTAGTTCCATCGCCACATGCAAAGGTAGGGGACCAAGAGGACTTGTTTCCTTGCATTCAAATGCAGATCATTCCCAACACCCGTGCTTTTACTGCCCGATGAGACTTTGGTTTCAGTCTGCACATTGCTTCTTATTCCTTATCTCATCTAAAGCAATAACGAGTCAAACTGCGGCCTGCCGCAGCTTCACGCCCGCCATGAGCCTCAAGTCCGACATCGTCAGCGCCGTGGTCATCACGTGGGTGTCGGCTCTGCTGGCGCTGATTGCACGCGTCTTTGCTAGGCGCATGACAAAGGTTCCTTGGTGGTTTGATGATTACTTGTGTGTTGGTGCTTTTGTAAGTCTGATTGATCGGCTCGCCTAGTAGTTAGGTTGCTTACAAGTTTGTAGATCTTTGGCATCGGGTATAATGTGGTTATGATATATTGTAACACACCTCGTCTTCCAATTGAACATCGATAGAGGCTAACTTGCTCTTAGGGGCCGAGACATGGTACCTAGGCACAACGATCCCCGACACCGTCAGTAAGGCGGATTACGAGAACATCAACCTTCACGCGAGATTGATGCAGTTCCTCATCTCACTCACCTACTCGTACTCGATCGGCTTCTCCAAACTATCGATCCTCTTATTCTACTGGCGCATCTTCAAGCAGTCGGCCATCCGAATCCCGATCCAGGTCATGCTCGTTATCAGCGTCGCCTGGCTTATCCTACGTACTTTTATGGTCATCTTCCACTGCATTCCCGTGCAAGCCTACTGGGACAAGTCCATCGAGGGAGCTACCTGCAAGATCAACGACTCGCAATTTTTCTTCGGTACTTGTCTTACTCATTTTGTTCTCGATGTTGTCATTCTGGCCTTGCCTGTCATCGAAGTCTTCAAGCTTCGTCTTCGCCTGGGACAAAAAATTGCCATCACTGCTCTCTTTGTTGTTGGTTTCGTGTAAGTTACTCGATGAATGATCATCATCACATTGAAGCTAACAGTCACAGTGTCTGTCTTGCTTCAGTCTTTGTCATCGTTACAGCCCTCCAGTACGACCCCCATTCTACACAGATGCCTCGCGATGTGGCCTCAAACGATATGTGGGGTTGCGTCGAGATCAACGTAGCCATCGTCTCTGGTAAGTACTCACCCTGGATACCACAGGCTCACATACTTACTTGAATAGGATGTTTCCCTCTACTACGACCAATTTTTACCAAGATCCTTCCCAAGAGATTCCTCAGCTCCGCTGGCAGCAGTCACCCCATCAGCCGAACTACACCTGGCATCCGGCTTACAACTATCAACCGCACAAACAAGGACAAGGAAGAGGACGAGACCAGCTCGACACACCAACTGGCAGACCTAGAGCAAGGAATGCCTGGAGACTTCGAGGTTATTGATGGCAAGGAGGGCCCTCGAACATACATTTCCAGTCGGACTACAGAATCCCTTCATTCGAGGGAGCAAGACATGGCCGGCATCTATGTCCGAAATGACGTGGTGATGGAGGTTGAGAACTCAGACCACACATACGCCTTGAAGCGATAGAGCAAAGAGAGCGATCTCATGTAATTTTGTTTTTTTATCTATACCCATATATATGTACAACAGTTATATAAGAGCGTCATAGGCCTTTCAATATTTATTACAAGATCTTCAATCATCTATCCAATTTCCACTTATAAATCCGTGAAAGAAACCAAATCATCGAGTAAAGAACGAAGTTACTGTTTAGCTGTGGTCCGCGATAGTCTACCCGGTCATACACTTTAACCGCAAACATCCGAGACAAGACATTCATCCTCCTAAGTAAACACTACAAGGTCTCAAATAGCAATTACTAAAACTACCAGAGGAGCCACACCCGACAAGACCTCCAGCCTCCTATACACACTTACTCATCCCAATGATCCCAGTTCAAATGTCAAGTGTAGTACGCATGCTCCCTGGCTGGACCATGAAGTTGCAATTCCTTGGAAGATTTCTGTTACGTTCGGTATCCCGATACCCTTTTCCAATCGAACTCTACGTGAAATTCATATATCAGCGCTTTAGAAAACCTCAAATTATATCAAAGCCAGAATTTGGACATAAGACCGCTGGGACGAAGTAGCCACTCATTCGTGTTGTCTCTCAGTTGGAACACTTTTTCAAAGCGCTCCCAGGTTATTCCCCCTTTCACTTCATAAGAGTCTATCTTGCTTCGCTGTGACAAGGTGTTTATTAGATGGAGATACTCCTTGCTGAGATTCTAACTCCGATGGAACACATAACGGTGACACTCTAGATCCCGTAACGGACCCTCCCTCCCTACAACTCCACGCGTTGAAAACCCAGTTTCATCAAGTCTTAGACTGACTCCTCTAGGTCACAGGTAAGTCCTTTTGGTGATCGAAGTGGACGACGGTGCTGCTTATCCCTGGGCTCCTGAGGTATCTCAAATCAGATAGAACTAAAAACTAAAGTTGATACACTTTCTGCTATTCGTAGCCTAAGAACGGGCAAACCCCTATAACAACGATACTTTCTCCCTAGTTCGAGGCGAAGTAAATAACAAGATGTTGCAGAATTTCTGTGTCTAGATGATCCATTTGCTGATGCCGATGCCGAAGGGCGAGAAACCTTTACTCATGCTCGAGTTGATAGAATCATGAATTTACTAAAAGGACTGTACAAAAATAGTGCTAGAAAATTCTGCATTTGATGTAGAGACAGCAAACAGATTCTGATATTATAGTCATTATAAACATGAATTTAACTCTAGTCTTCTTAGGATCGTGATGCTAGTTATCATAACAGGAAATGACTTATACCCACCCCCTAACCTTCAACTATATGCAAGTGAGAACAAATTTAGACGCCAAACGCCTCGCAAGATAGCCGTTGCTCCACTCTATACCAATTCTGTCCCTCTAGTCTGAACAACTGTCTTTTTGACCACAATATTCCATCCCTGCTCGGCCTGGTGCTCTTCACTCTTCTTTGCAAGATTTGACTGACTGCTGTTCCAATCATCCAACCCTGCAACAGAGTCAGAAGCTTCCGAACCATTGTCGCCCTTAACGCTGGCTTTGCCGATATCGTCGCCATGGTCGATAATAGTCGTGACTCCGATGCGCTTTCCAGCATTGTCGTGAAGCTCAAAAGCATCACCACTCTTGGTGCCATGGTTGCGCAAGTACCCCCCATTTGGATGATCGCTGGCTGTTCTCTTCCATTGTCGGGCGGAGGTTCCGTGCCCTTCTGCAGAGGATCCGCCGCCGAAGAAACTTCGAAGAAGTGGTCGAAGGGTCGCCACTCCTGAAGCAGTGATGCCAAGTCCAGTTTCGACGGTCGACCAGATGGCAACGTCTGAGGTAGAATAGAGGAAATCGTCGATGTCGGTCAGAGAATAGAGATACGGAAAACGGACAATCGTCGCGCTCGAAGCACTGGGGT
Source organism: Fusarium sp. FL617 (assembly GCA_030142105.1). Lineage (NCBI taxonomy): Eukaryota > Fungi > Ascomycota > Sordariomycetes > Hypocreales > Nectriaceae > Fusarium > Fusarium sp. FL617. The sequence continues at coordinate 1,067,619 of JAREIL010000007.1, read as the reverse complement.
CGAGATGTCAGCTCTTGTGTACGAAAAGAGAAACTTGTCGATAAAGGAAACATACATAGCACCGGCAGCCAAGATGAGTACGACAGAAATCTTCATCCTCATGCTCATCTGTAACTTCCAGACCAAAAAGATTGGAAGAATACTATACGTCCAGTCGGTCAAGCAACTAATAGCCGAGTAGCAGTAGAAGGCGTTTGAAACCACTGAGGCGTCTAAGCAGCTCCCATTCGGAGGGTCATTGGTGTATCGGAGCCAAAACAGCGACGTAGGTCGGCATTGCAGCACGAACAGCAGGAAAAAGAACAAGCTGTAGACTTCTGTGATGACGGTGACGGTCCAGATAATGATCTTATGTGTCTTGGTGACACAAATTCGTAACAAGAAGATTCCAATACTGGCTTTAATTGCCATGTTGGTCAAGACGTAGAGGGGCTCGCAAGTCCACCACATCTACAACAACATTAGATCAAACAGCCTTATCATGCGCCGCATGGCTTTCCTCAAACTTACCTGCATTGCTATGGGAATGTCATCATGGTCGATATTCTTAAGATGCTGTCCGGTACCATAACGAACGCCAGTGATCTCATAAGCACAGAAGACAATGAAAAGAAACTGTTATGTGTTAAAAGAGCGCGACTAAGTAGAGTGAGTTGCGACAAGACATACCTGAGCAATGACGGCAAGCCAATCATCTGCCGCAAACGCTTTAATAACCCAAGCACGGCAGTAGGCTCGAAGCAGAGTTGCAATTGAAGAAATAACCACAAAAGTATAGGTGATAGCAGCGATCTGGTTACCCCGGCTCTCGATCGCCATGGTGTCGAGGCACGTGGGTGGGTATGAGTGGAAGAAAAAATGGAAACAGAAAACAGGAACCGGGAAACAGGAACGAAGTCCAATTATCCAGAGCGAGGCAAGCCAGACTTTAAAGGTCAAGTGGCACAGTCGCCACAAGCCACCAACGGCGAACTCGACCGGACGACCCCACGTGGGAAAGGAGGACGGACTCTCGAAATTCATCTCAACTTAACTCGGCATTCGAAGCGTTTGACTGAGCGCTCGAACCTGGATCCGGATGTCGCGAGTCAGTTCCGTAAGCGTTCCACGATTTTCAGCCAATCTGCCGCGTGGAATGGCGCTTTGACAGGTGTCCAGCTCGGCATTGTGGAGGACTAACTCAAACAAGACTGGCATTTCTCCAAATTTAGCCAATTGAGTCTTCGCCTCTCAGAAATACTGATATCATTATTCTGACTAGACCCGGAGGCGTTTCCATGTCGTAAAATCGTCCAGTCTCAGCGCGTTCTTCATGTCGACTATTGCCGCTTGGGCTTACTCAAAGCGTACTTCATGAAGATCTCGGCGAACCTGATCTACATCTAGCGCCAGTCTAGAATCTGATGATGTCTGGATCAGCGAGTAGTTAAAAGTCAGTCAGCCAGCTGCTTTTTGTTCACCTAAAAAGGAAAAGGCATCGCAACGCTTGGACATTTTCCATCAAACCAAAACTTTGTATGTGTGAGAGCATCATCTAACTAACCTCATCTCAGCATTATCCCCGCGCCCCACCACATGTAAGATGACCGGTCCCTTAACACCGGCAGAGCGGCAGCAGGGTTGTTAAAGTTGGAACGGAGTTTTGAAACACAAGCCGCGACAGCTCTTAGACATCAAGACGCACAGCAGCTGTGATCAGATAAGACAGAATCCGGGGACTTTTCCTTCAACATCATCAATGCCAGGTCCCTCGGATCGGGCCGACTAACGGCGAATCCTCCCGGGCTACCGCCAAAACTGACAGCTTCCAGGCCACGGGCTGGTAACTGACTCAGATCATCGGGGAATTTTGGGACCGAGACCTGCACGGACGAAGCTAACCGTGGCGGGAACAATGCTACACATATTTAGTCATCAAGTGAAGGTCTGATCGCCTCAGGGATCGAGGGTCATAGCATTTATCTGCCGGGGAAGAACACGTTTCTGGATATGATGTGCTATCCCGCAGGCGCAGGGTCCCGCCCGAAGCTAATGCAAGGTCCCTGGTTTTGAAACGGTGATGGCATCAAAGCATCATGTATTCACTAATGTAATTGCAAAAACTGGCTACCTATGCGGAGTGAAATAGTCTGCCTGGGCGCATCCGAAGCCTGCTCTAAAGATGCCGAGGGTATTTCGACCATGTCCCAGTGGCTATTGGTCTCGCCATCGAGGTCCACACCATCTAGCAATTTTGATTTGGCTTGAAGAATGGACGTCTTTGAACAGTTCATTGTTGGGACTGTCCTGTTCAGAAGCATAATTTCTCGTGTTCCGTTTCATGCACTGCAATCATTCCTTTCCCGAATCTTCACTTGACTGATCGAGATTTGGGCTGGGAGTATTGGGACGTGCTTGAAGTCGAAGGCCATTATGAGAGGAGGATGGCCGATCTTCAATGACGCCCTTTTCCTTTAGAATGTCCACGACAAACGGCGGGCGGTTGTGGGGTGTTTTGATAATGTAAAAGTCAGTAACCGCACTCACACTGACATGTGCAGGCCCGTAGACGTCCTGTAATGTTCTTATCAGTCGGCCGAAAGATACGACATCTTATAGCGAACCCAGGTGTCAAATGAGGGGGCTGGGTTTGCTGGTCGTGGCATCTTCTTCGCTCGGGCTTGATATATTCAATTCCACGAAGCGTGACAAAAAACAATTGCATGAAATCTCGAAGTAAAGGAATGGTGCAAACGGTGAGAGACGGTGCAATTTAAAGTAGCCCCAGTCGAAAGTCAAAAGTTGGAATCATATACTCTTCGGAGTCTTGATTGGAACTCAAACCATACAGTGATGAACCCAACACGACAGAGATCGACTCTTTATCCAATTATCGTTATTGCCATGGCTGGTTGCAGGTGTTGGCACCACAGCTTGTTTTAGCTTACGCCTTCGATTCGATGCTGAGTGTCTACTCAATGAATCACGTGCTGGTTTGCGTGGAGGTATTACGGCTTCGAATGAATCACGAGACCTCTTGCTCACCTTCTATTCAGAACCTTCCTCCTCAACCTATTGCACCTGCACAAATCATGTGCAAAAAACTCAGGCACTTGCGTGCCTACTACTTTGCCTTCCAGCGGACGATGCACATTCAAATCTCTTCTTGACATCATCCATCAGGCATTCGCAAAGCTCACCAGTATCAACATCACTTCACACCATCACATCACCACTATCAGCAACTTCACAAGCATCATTGCAAAATGTCCCACGATCCGCGAGACCCTGCCACTACCGGTGACCCTCCTGCTGTCGACAACCCTCCTCCTGTCGACGTCCCTGTCCCCAACGAAGGAGCCACAGTACCTTCCATCGTATTCGACCCAGAGCAATACCGACATCAAGAGGGACTTGATGACACATGCCGCTTGACTAAGTACGACAAAGAAGATGGCGTCGTTCGCATGGTTACCGGCCGAACGTTGACGGACCGAGAAACAGATGATACAACACTATGTGTTGAGATCAGGAATTGGGACCAAAATTGGGAGGTCTTCTTTGGCAAAGAGCCAAATTATTAGAATGAGAGAGGCAGACTTGTATCAGAGGATTTCAGAGGGCTGAAACAGGATCATGCCGTGGCATGTATGGCATTGGAGAAAGCAATGGAGATCATCAAGAATCACTGGCGATCGAAAGTGACAAAGGTGTGCATCAAGCTTCGTTACCCATACCTCATCAGTCGCATGGGCGAACTCGAGTCGGCCAAGAACATTGAAGCCATCGCAACCTCCACGCCTGCGCATAGGGTCCTCAAGCCCATTTACGACAAGGTCATGGAGATGAGACGGTATAACGTACATGTGGTGTTTTGGGATGGTCGAAAGTGACTAAGCTGATGAAAAGTCCAGACAGCCCATAGTTGACAGATCAAGACTTAGGGTGGCTTTATGAATTATAAGGATAGCATTGCATAAAATAGTCTAATACGAGGCTTGTCTCTTTTTAACTGACCCTAAACTTATGATGACTTTATGGATTATGTGGATAATGTTCTATAAGATAGATTAGGCTTTTCTAAACTGAATCTTAAACTTTATTCAAGTATTCCATAGTCTATGATCATCTTCTGCGGCTGAAACAAGAAAAGCCAAGTGGCCATCAAAATAGCAAGAAAAGCGCCACGATGCAAGGGTTCTCGTGTTCATAAGGCGTTCTCAGGCTCGAATATCGGCATTTGCGCCTTGTGAATGTGAGACTAACGCTTCAGCTGAATGCGTGGACCGGTCCAGACTCCGCCCGTTTGACCATGGTGAGGAGGCATACTTAACACTCACTCATCCCCTCAACAGGAATTGTCTTGGGCATAAATACAGATTCAATCGTGAAAAATACGAAGAAGCTTATCTAGACAGTAAAATCGATCACCAGCGCGTTGTGCACCACGAAATTAAGATGGCTAGCAATCCGCCCTACCAAACCTACCAGCCGTCTCCCCCGGGCCACCCAGGCAGCCAAATCCCACAGCCGCCCCAAGTTCAATACCCTCACCAGCAATATCCTTCTCCCCCAAGTCAGAGCTTTCCTCCGGGTCAACAACCTAATTATCAGGCGCCTACCTACGGGTATGCAGGGCCTCCGACGACCCCAGCTCAGCAACAGCCACAACAACACCCTGCTTCTTCCGCCCAGTTCGCGCCTCCACCATCAGCGCAAGCTGCGCTACAATCATCAGCTCAATCACTCTACAAGACTGGAAAGGGTCTGCTTGGAAATCTCGCCAGTAGCATCAAGTCAAAGTACCCAGCTACTCCAAACACTCCCGCCAATACGACCTCATACACGGGTACCCCACCAAAGCCGAATTACAATCCTGCTCAGCATCCTACACAATCGCCGTTGAGCCCTTCCCAATTGTCTCATATCCCCTCATTTCCACAGGTGTATGGGCAGCCTCAGGTACAGTCCAACTACCCTCATTACCAACCAGCGACACCAGCACAGCAGACCAATTCCCCTACCACTGCTGCTTACCCTCCAGCTCCATATAATGCGACGCAGATAGCATCGCCTGGCTACTCTCCAAGTGTTCCCGGTCAACCAATTCAGCCTGGATATGCCCCTGCTCTGTCGGCCTATCAGCAGTTGCAGTCGCCCCAAGAAAACGGCTTGACGAGCCCTCCAGGCGCGACCCCTCAACTGCCAGTTCAGTCACCACCCGGAGCCATTTCGCCATATCCTCAGCCTCAGTTGCACCACCAGCAGTCCAACCCATACCAGCCGACGCTTCCGCCACAGGGTCAATCGCACCCACACGCCGCAGCGCATGTCGGCTCTCCCAGCCATGGGCAAGGTCCTCCTCAGATGCTCCCACCACATCAGCATTACCAGAGCCCTATTCCTCAACATCATCAGCCGCCGTATCAGCAACAGGTTGGCTTGATCAATCCGTATGATCAAGCAGTCTCGCCATCGGCTTCTCAATCTTTCGCGCAACCAGCAGCTCAAGTTGCCTTGCCCACCCATGGCCTCCCAGAGTCGCATCAAGCTCCGCACCAACAGACTGGTTTGACGAGCCCATATGAACCGACCACCTCACCTCCGGTGTCGCAACCATCGCCTCATTCAGTGACCTCACCTAGCTACGTGCAAAGCCCTCACCAGGTGCTTACAACCCAACAACACCACCAAAGCGCTGTTCCTCCTCCCCACCTACAACCACTGTACAGCCAGCCGCCTGGTCCCATGAACTCGCACGAGCCCGTGGATCAAGCAGTTTCGTCGCCTCCACCGTCTCAGCAGACGCCCTATTCAGTAGCTTACAATGACCCTCCGGCGCCGCCATTACAACAACACCACAGTCCTGTTTTGCAACAGCCAACAAACTCAACTCCCATATCTCAGAGTACGAATGCGATCCAGTCAGGACCTCCAGTGCAGGATGGGAAGTACTATCCTCCGTCGCTGGAGCAGGCACCTCAGCCGGCAGGCGCGCCAGTAATTCCGCAACTTACTCCAAGCTCGACTTGGAACCACAATCCACCTTCATCAGCTCATGATCACCAAATAGATGTAACAAACTCTGGAAAACCTTCGGCTGCACATCAATTCCAGGCCTACAGTCCGCCCACTGTTCAGCAAGATCCCCAAGCACAATATACGCAGCCTCCTCAGCCGGCTGCAGATGCAACGGACGCCCAGTATCATCCCCCGCCACCGCCTCACCCACCTCAAACAGGACATTCAGATGTAGTCTCTTCTTCGCAGGCGCCAATCAGTTTCCCAGCAGTGGCGGCGGCAGGCCAGAACTTCCAACCGTACCACCCATCGCCTCAACCAACACCCTACCAGCCAGGAGCGAGTACGGACAACCATTCTCCCAGCCAGCAAGCTTCCAATAGCTATCATCAAGACCTCCTTGTCTCTCTATCAGCACAGATGAACAATCTCAATGTTCAAAATGACAACCAATATCCAGCACCACCAATGAGTGGACCTGCAGTCAGTCAAGACGGACCACGAGGGCCACCGACATGCCAAGCCAGCGGAGCACCTTGTGACATTCTCCCGTATTGTCCGGAAGACAGAAGCGTGGGATATTCTCTCGATTGGTATCGCTTTACAGATGTGCCCAAGTACCTTATTTGCACCAGATGTTATGCCGACCACGTTGGGAACACCCATCTTGCTGGTCATTTCGAACGGTTCCATCAGCCAGACGGTACAGAGTCAACATGCGGTTTCTGGTCACCTCGTACTCGAGAGATTATATGGCCTCAGGCGCTTCAAACCAGCGACATCGGTCCCCTTCGCACCTTCATGGAAAAGAGCCTGAATGTCCCATCGTGTAAGGGACGAGTCTGGAGCACCGGTGCCGATGGAATCAAATGGTACGGTTTGGCCAACAACGAGATCGAAGGTTTTATTTCGTGCGAGGCTTGCTACGAAGATCGCATTGTGGGCACGGCCTTTGAATCTCGCTTCTCGCCTTACCGACAGCAAGGCCAGGACGAAAAGTGGATGTGCGACTTATGCATTCCCTACCTGGCGACAGCTGCGGTCAAGATGTCTAAGCAGAACGATTGGAATGGATTTGTAGAAGCTACAAAGGTCCGAATTCATCTTCCAGCGTGCGAAGGCAAAGACGTAGAATCCAACAATGGCCAATGGTTTGTTCCTCGTCACAAGATTAAAGACATGGCCATATGTGAAGCCTGCTACTTGGACAAGCTCGCTTTGACAAAATTTGGTCATGAATTTGAGCGTCATCAGCAAGCACAGGGCTTCGATGCCTACATGGAGACACTCGGCCAGAGGTGGATATGTGATTTGAACGATACAGCTGTCAACATGAGCATTGCTCTTGAGGCGGCCATTTATCGTCGCGATTTTGATGTCTTTTGGAACGCGGCGAATGCTATATCTGCCCTTGTGCCTTGCACTGCCAACGGTATAATCCGTGGCACTTGGTGGTCTGTCGCAGGTGGATGTCCTGACGTCAGCGTTTGCGAAGCGTGCTACAAGGGAATCCTAGAGGCGTCTGGTCTCGAGAAGTTCTTTGAACCTGCTCAGCGCGATGCCACTATCGACGTTGTCTGCACTTTCTGCCCTGCAACTCCCCGATGGGGCATGTTCATCACCAAGTTCGCTGAAGCTCTCGACAAGGGTGTTTTCAGTTACTTCACCGACTACGTCAAGAAATGGGCTGGGGTGCCTACCTGTCCCGGCATCAAGAACAAGGACAAGAGCAAGTGGTGGGGACATCCAGAGGCTCTGGCCTGCTAGGATTGTTACCTGAACTTCTTAGCCGATACATCGCTCGGCCAGTCTGTTCCTATCGTGGGCGTTTATGACGAGCGGCCCTTGATCTGCCAGTTCTGGTCACCTAGAATGCGAAACATGTGGCTCGCAGCCTGCGCTGTTGGACCTCCGGAATCACCAGAATCCCAAAAGGCGTTGGACGAATTCCGAGCCTTTGGAGCCCGGCGCGTTCAAGTGTACAACGCAACGATCCCCCATATCGAGATGATCGACAGGATGATGATGATGAAGAGGCAACAGGCTCTGCAGCAGGGCCAGCTGAGCCTGATGTATCAAAGCATGGATGGAAGGGCTTCACTAATGGGCACGACGGATGGACACTGGCATGGTAACAGTTCGATCGGATACTATGAGACCGAACATGGGGTTACGGCTGCAAATATGATGAATAACATGCATGCTGGGATGGCGGAAGGGAATAAGATGAGTGACTGGATGCAGATGGCACAGTTGAAAGCTGCATGGATGGAGGTAGAATAGTGTTGGTCTTGTCTATAGCGTTAGATTGGAAGTTCTGTTCGATGCATTATAAATTCTTTTGTCTTTTGTTTGTCAACTTCTATCAAAGAGAGGCACGGGCGTTCGTTTATCTAACGTCCCTCTGTTATCCTAGAATTGCTGTTGGGATTCTACTCTGTATCAGCCCCCAGTACGCTCCAAAGCACCTATCACCTCAGCGCCAGAAACATCAACGCAAACAGCACAGGACACGTCCTCGTGCCTACCTCTTTCTTTGGTTTTCCAAATGATTTTCGTGCCTCGAGAGGGCCAACAGAACCAAACGCCAGAACCAAAACCCCCTCAAGCACGCACAGGCAAAGAAACCTGCAGGTATCCAACTCCGCTCTCCATCGCATACGCAGGCGCAATGAGCTTCTTCAACAACGCTATCGCCTCGTTGCCTCCTCGCCCATCAGAAGTCCTCTCATCCTCCCAGTACTGGTAAAGCTGCCACCACCAGCAGTGCGTTACTCCATCGAGACCCTTGTATCCGGCAACTCCATCCAGACCTACACGCTTAGCCCAGGGTTTGTCGACAATGTAGTGCAGGCAGATGACTTCCTCATCGCGCCAGATGTTCGGATGCCAGTACCGCATTGTTTTGATGGCGTTGTACTGCCATCCCAGCGCAAACCATTTGCCCTCGAAAAAGAAGGCCAAGAAGTCCTGATCGGGAAACATGAATTCTGAAAGCAGAGGGGTGGTGTTGAAGACGGATAGCATTCTATCCCAGAGACCCTCGGAGGGATGAAAGATGAACATGCCACCGTTGAGAAGCTTGTGTGGCTCCGGAGAGGTAGCAGTGGGCTGTAGTGGCTCTTCAAGCGCCGTGGGATGAGATAATGGTGTGTATGCGCAATTCTCAGCCTTCCAATCCTCAGGCGCCCAGGAATCTGAATCGAGGTTACACACACAGACGTGGTTTGCGGCGATCCAATCATCCGGCAGATGCGTTTCAACTTTGAACACGCTGTCCATATTATCCAAAACTGCCATGTCAGCGTCAAGGTAGCAGACAGCGTCATACTCAAACAGCTCGAAGACGCGCAGTTTGGTCCACGTATCAGCGAAGCGCTCGGCGATAAGCGTCATTTTAATACCCTCCGGCGGGAGAAGATGGTCGCATTCGCGCAGTATCATATTGCATTTGGGCGCTTCCGATTCGAGCACCCGCTTAGCATCCTTGGGAAGATTCGGCGTGTACAGCACCACGAGAGGGTACTGCGAGCCATTGCGCTTGAGGGTGTAGGCCAGGATAATCACCCCTGGTAGATACGAGTCGCGTGTGATGAGGGTTGCATAGGCATTGTGCCTGGTCTTGGTGTCGTTGTTAGCCATATTCGTCGCGACGTGCAGCGGAGTGTGGGTGGTGATATGTCAGACGGGGCCGATGATGAGTAACGTTTTATATCGATTTTTTCCCGGAACAAACGGACGGAATAATTGAGGGGTCTGATTGACTTCGTGCACGTCATGACCTAAATGTGTGCGAATGAAGTCATTATTCAGTGTGCTTATCCCTTACATATGTACCTGGTTATTCGCGCTAGATATTCACCATTTGTGAAAAGCGCTGTTTACTTATGGGAAAAAGAAAGCAAAATGCCGTGGCTGGGTCAGAAGACGTGATCAAATGCATGCAGATGTGCTGTATCACGCAGAGAGATACGTGGGAGTCCATCGGTGAGCAACGGCTGTGGCCTGCATAAGCTGCAAGGCCTTGGCCCTGTTTAGTGTAACCGGATTAATTGGTACATCTTCAGGGCGAACCGTTGAATGGAGTGGCTGAAGGTGCACGCAAAACAAATGACCGTTGACAGAGATTATCGATGAAACTTTCATGGCTTAAAATGACGCGCCCATTAAGAAAACAAGCACTCGTTGATCGCTCTTCAAAGATCTACGATCTAACACAGGCACAGACCAGATCCAGATCGTCGGGAACTAATTCAACGGTGAGATCTTGGTGCAACATCTCACCCCCACGGCACGGGATACCTGTTTCTTCATTCGCCAAAGCTCTACTTTTATCTCGCACAGACACGTTAAACTTAGTAGTTATCCACAGCCTGCACAATTGCTCCCGCAGCGCCCTGGTCCAGGTCATCCAACGCCTTCATATCCTTGTCGTCAAGATCAATGCCATAGACGTCTGCATTGGCCCTGATGCGCTCTGGAGTATCGCTCTTGGGTAGGGGAACCCAGTTCTTCTGGAGACAATAGCGAACCAACACCTGGTTTGGTGTGGCGCCGTGCTTCTTAGCGATGCTAGTGAGAGTCTTGTCGTCGGCCTTTTGGTTCCGCACAAGAGGAGCGTAGGCTTCCACGATGATGTTGTTTTTTTCACAGTACTCGACAGCTTCTCTCTGCTGCAACCAAGGATGCAACTGGTCTCTTTATTAGCGATTTTTTCTTGCACGTCTCCGTAGGAACTTACCTCAATTTGTTCCACATGAGGAGGCCACACCTTGGCAAAGTCCTTGAGCCCTTCAATGTGCTTGATGCCAAAGTTGCTCACTCCAATACTCTTGGCCTTGCCCTCCTCATACAACCTCTCTAGAGCCTGCCACATCTCTTTTCTCTTGGCCGCACCTGGGTTGGGGCTGTGAATGAGGAAGAGATCGACGTAGCCGCTCTCTGGATCAAGCTTCTTGATGCTCTCCACGCATTTCGCGTAGCTCAAATCGACGGAGCCAGCCGCCTCCAGGATCTTTGTGGTGAGGAAGATATCCTTGCGGGGCACGCCTGATTGCTGCACCGCCTGTCCAACCTCAGCCTCATTACCGTAGTACTGCGCTGTGTCGATGTGGCGGTATCCAGCTTCCAGCGCAGTGAGGCATGACTTGACGCAGACCTCTGGCGGCGACAAGTAGACGCCAAAGCCGAGCTGAGGGATTTCGATAGAATTAGCCAAAGGCAGTGTATCTGTTTGTGAGCGTTCCATGGTTATGGTTATTGTGGCGGGGTGAAGTGAGCACTAATTAAAGACGTAAGATAAAGTTATGGTGTTGAGAATGCAACAAGGTAAATGAGAGAGGGGTATTTCCCAAAAGCAAATTGTGTCACTTTTCCCGATGTTGTTATTTTTTACGTGCAGCGCGTAGAGATCCAGTCATAATGAAGTCTGTTGAGTCGATGACGTTTCTATGCTCCTCTTTTTATCTCTTTTGTCTCACAGACAGAATCAATGATCTCATGAGTGCAGAAACCCACTGCAAGCGTTGAGTGAGGGGTCATCAAGTGTGAGTATAGGCCTCACGATATAGACGAATATTTACTGTCTTGTCATTCATTCCCGACTGGATCATTCCATAATGTCTTCTGTTGATCCGAATTATTTTGCGTGCACGCTTGGAGAGGCTGCAAGGCTAAAACAACAGGCTCACGACTCAGCAGCGTCATGGAAGACGGTGTTGCAATTGATTGTTCAGCAAGCTCGAGCTATTCCTCAATCGCCAGCCGTTGGTTTCGCGGCATTTGATCATGAGAATAGCAGTAAAGGTTGTGTGAATTGCCGAAACTTGTAGTTAATCCGCTAACCAAGATAGCACCTCGGTACCTCCTCTCATTTCAAGACCTCTCAGAACTATCCAAAAATGCCGCTCTAATATTATCGGACCAGCTGCCTGCGCCCAAAGCAACATCCTCCTTGACAATTGGACTTTTATCTGCCAGTAGCATCGATTTCGTCCTAACATGGCTTGGTCTCATGCACCTGGGATATACGGTGTTGCTTCTCGCGTGAGTCATTTACTCACTAAATCTCTCATTCCAGAGAATAACAGTTTCACAGGCCTCAGCTGGAACCACCAGCAATCCAACATCTTTGCAAAACTCTTCAGATCAATGTGATTCTCGTCGATGAGACTTACAAGCACAGGGTTGAGGGCGTGAAAGACGGCATTAAGATCATCAGAGTCCCTTCGTATGAACATGCTACACCAACCGGAGATCTCCAGCAGAACCACGAGATCTCGGAGACAGCCTATGTCTGTCACACTTCGGGTACATCATCTGGACTCCCCAAGCCCATTCCACAAACTCAATTTGGCGTTATGGGTGCTCTTTACAGCTTTCCGGGGCCAAACAAGCCGGCAACGTTCTCAACGACGCCTCTCTATCACGGAGGCTTTCCGGATTGTCTCAGGGCTTGGACAAGCGGCGCTACGATATGGTTCTTCCCTGAAGGTCACGCACCCATTACGGGAGCCAATATTCTAAAGGCACTCCAATTTGCCCGCACCGAGAGTCCAGCCCCTGTTAAATATTTCTCATCGGTCCCTTATGTCCTCCAAATGCTCTCCGAGGAGGACGGAGGCCTTGAGATCCTCCAGTCGATGGATATGGTCGGTGTTGGCGGCGCTGCTCTCCCTCCTGCGATAGGTAACAGGCTGGTAGAAGCAAATGTGAATCTTCTGTCACGTATGGGAAGTGCAGAATGCGGATTTCTCATGTCTTCACATAGGGACTACGCGAAAGATAAGGAATGGCAGTTCCTCCGGCCCATCGATGACCCAAAACTGCTCGAATTTGAACCACGCGACAACGGTCTATCAGAGCTTGTAGTCAAGCCCGAATGGCCTTTCCTGATCAAGACAAATCGTGAGGATGGATCGTACGCTACCTCAGATCTCTTCGAGCCACACCCAACCATATCGAATGCATGGCGCTATCACAGCAGAGCCGATGCACAAATCACTCTCGCTAACGGCAAAAAGTTCGATCCTTCGCCTATCGAGGGAAGCATATTGGCTTCATCGAGATTAGTCCAGGACGTGCTCATCTTTGGTGGTGGTAGAGATTACGCTGGTGCTCTCTTATTCCCTGCTTTCAGTCAGACCAGTGCCGAAGAGGTTCTGGACTCTGTGTGGCCCCATATCGAGCGGATGAATGCTGAGAGTCAGGGTCATACTCGTATTACCAAAGCGATGGTGGTTGTCGTCCCGACGAAAGACGGAGAGAAGCCATTAGAAAAGAGCAGCAAAGGCACGATCCTTCGTCGACAAGCTGAAGAAAGATACGCAACTGAGATCGAGGGAGCCTATAACAGCAAGGCCTTATCCAAGGACATATCTGATGAGCAGCTTCCAGAAGCAGTAGCCGATTGCTTCCATCAAGTCCTTGGACGCCATGTTGAGCCAGACCAGGATTTATACCGTCAGGGCGTGGACTCCATCGCTTGCATTCAGATTCGAAAGCTTGTCGAACAAACCTGTCTTTCTGGCCGAAACGATCAGCTTCCTTTGAACGTCATCTATGACCAGGGCACCGTCAAAGCCCTTATCGAGTATCTAAGACGAGTGCGGAAAGGTGACGATCAACAGAAAGGCGACAGTGAAGATGCAGAGCTCAAGGCCATGCATCGGCTTGCTGAGAAGTACAGTGACTTCCAGGGAGTAAAACGCGCTTCTCGCGTCCAGCGAGGCAGAAGTGTCGTGCTGACTGGAGCCACTGGATTCCTGGGAGCACATATCCTTCATCTTCTTACGCAAGATTCCAACGTTGACAGGGTTTATTGCCTACTAAGAGCTGAGAGTTCATTTGCTGCTCACGAAAGGGTCTCTAAAGCACTCAGCCAGCGCGGCATGCCAGGCCTTGAGCAATTCGACAAGCCCCAGCAGCACCAGAACAAAGTCATTTGTCTTCCATGCAAGCTTACCGATGATGATCTTGGACTCTCAGATGAGGACCGACAAATCATTTTGGATAACGTCGCCACCGTTATTCACTCAGCATGGGCCGTCAACTTCAGTCTTCGACTCAACTCTTTCGAGGATCAGATCATCAGCACTCGAAACTTGACAAGCTTCGCAGCTGAGGCTGGCGCACGATTCATCTTCGTCAGCTCAATCGCAGCAGTCAGCGACTCGACTGCTCGCCCAATCACCGAGAAACCGTCCCAAGACCCCAGTGAAGCTTCGTCTTTGGGCTACTCGCGCTCAAAATGGGTAACCGAACGAGTTTGTGACGCTGCAAATGAGCAGCTCACGAGCACATATACAAAGGGTCCTTTCGCCACGATTGTTCGTGTCGGGCAACTTTGCAGCAATGATTTAGGAATTTGGAACGCTACTGAGGCTTATCCGCTGTTATTATCGACGGCAAAAGTCGCTGGGTGCTTACCAGACCTTACAAATGAAACACTCAACTGGCTTCCAGTGGAGCAAGCTGCGCAAGCTGTCATTCAGGTGGCTTCTTCGGCACCTCAAGAGGAGAAGGTTGATCCATCGTCAAAGACGCCAGTCTGTCACATTCTGAATCCACACCACACACCCAGCTGGACAGAGATGTTACAGTGGCTATCTTCAAGCAAAGAGGGTCCCAGCTTTGAGATAGTCTCCCCACAAGAATGGCTGAAGCGCCTGGAAAGGACTTTGAGCGAGAGAGACGATAATCACCCTTCGCAAGCTTTGTTGGGCTTGTGGAAGCAATCGTACGGTCGTGAAGTGAATGGCAAGAATGACACCAAGGATGATGAGCTGTCCTTGTTTGATGTAACTCAAACGAAGGTTGCGTCCGCCACGATACGAGAAGTGAAGCCATTGGACCGTGAGCGGATGGACAAGACTTGGAAGTGGGTTAACGATAACATCAAGGGGTAGTGGTTTTCTACATCAATACCACGATCTACATATACCGCTACAACTCCACCTCTTCTATAGGCGATAGAGTAGATACATGATAAAAAGAACTGAGCGTTCAGCCCGTCCCAGAGAGTAAGAATTATCCTATGGAGGCGAGTCCTTCAGAATGGATATTATTGGCCAATAGAACTGTAAAGGGTGAGATTTATGGCAGTAGCAGCAACAATGGTTCTTTCTGGACTCTTTTGGAGTTTTTAGAGGAGCGGCAAACTGGATGGCATACTATTCCGCCATGTCCAGATTTTCCTCGGCTGCAAACCTGTGAGAAGAATCCACTTTGTATTAAGATTATCCAGGGAGCTAAATGCCTTTCAGAGGCGCTGAAATTCCATGAAATGGATTCCATGCTTCCTGGTACTGGTAAATAACATGTATGCATGAGAAACTGTCCGAGACGGTGTTCATGTAGTGATCGGACGTTACTGAACAGAACAATATTTTTGCGTATGGCTCCATGACCTGCCGGTACTCTACTTGAAATCCAGTAATATACTAGCTTATCAGTAAGTGACATCAATGGGCCCAAGACGCCAATAACAAAAGATGCCCTTGGCCCTTACGTATTTTTCTCCGTGTCCGTAGGGAGCTTGAGAGCTAGCTGATCACGGATCCAAAAAGTCTCCGCTTACGGTAATAGTGTCATCTTCTATTGATAGCTATAAAAACATATCAGCATGACTGTGCCTCATTTCATATTCTACCGGATCTTTGCTATGCTTACTTGACTTCATCTTACCTCATCTTTCGTCGGCGAAGATGCATTTCCAGCCTGCTTTTGAAGTTATTCCACCGACGCCTTTCGTTCACATCGCTCCTACTGGGATAACGATGGAGGCTCATTACCTTCGCAACGTCCTTGATGTCTTGATTGTAGGAGGAGGGCCGGCCGGTCTCTCGGCAGCCTTGTCTCTAGGTCGTGTCCTCAGAAGTGTAGCCCTTTTCGACTCTGGTGAATACAGGAACTATGCCAGCTCCAACGCACACATGATCCCCACGCATGACAACAAGCACCCAGCAGTTATTCGAAATGAGATGGCAGCCGAGATAAAAGCCAAGTATAAGACCATTCTTTTCACTAGTGCAGCTGCTAGGTCGGTCCGTGAGACGGCGGCGGTATTCGAGGTGGAAGATGCGACTGGTCGGTGTTGGAAGGGAAGAAAGCTCATACTGGCCACGGGAAGTCGCGATATCCTCCCCAACATACCTGGCTATAAAGAAGCCTGGGGAAAAGACATGTGAGTCTCCACCTAATTGTACTTGAGTCGATCAAGGACTGATTAATTGTTCAGCTTCCACTCTTTACTATGTCGCGGATTCGAGGAGGCCGGTGTTGGCAACGCCGCCGTTCTTATCACGTCTGACAATTCAGCTTATGTTGAACAAGCTGTTATTTACGCCTATACAGCACGCCAAATCACGTTAGATATTACCTTCCTAACCAATGGTATGCACCAAATCGAACAACATCCAAGGATTGCAGCAGCCAAAACGCAAGGTCTCAAGGTAGACAACAGACCTATCCAGACTCTTACGAAAGCAGAACCTGGATCTCTCATGACTGTTGAGTTTGTGGGTGGAGCTAGGTCTTCGTATGGATTCATGGTTCACAAGCCGCGGACTGTGACCAGAGGGTCTTTCGCTGAACAGCTTGGCCTTGAGATGACGCCAGGTGGGGAGATCTCGATCAAAAATCAACTACAAGAAACGAGTAAGCACGGTGTCTTCGCCGCTGGCGATTGTGCGACCGTGCTGAAGCAAGTCGCTGTTGGAATGGGACACGGAGTTGCCGCTGGGATTGGTGCCAATCTCCAAATCGTTGAAGAGGATGTGGGTCGATAGATTGATCTTATTTAATATTCGTCCATGAGTTAGGAAAATGATGACTATAATTAACTCTTTACTGCACTAAGCTTTCGATAACTTGTGACGGCCTTTATCGGCTCGGAGAGTTCGACTGCAGAATAGAGAGAAAATTGCACTATGAACTTAGTCTCTGGTGTCGTTGTTGGTTAGTGTTGTCGCCTGACTGAGCACGTGCCAACTTATTGAACGAGGGAATACTGGCGACTAGAGCGGCTGATGCCGACGATCAACGGTAGTTGTGGCGTTGCAATACACAAGGATGATGCAGTAGTGGTAATGGGTCCAAGGCACAAAGGCCTCTCACTGAGGCACCAAAACTGATCAGGCGTTAGGCTGGTCGGAGTCTGGGGTTATGCCGAGAATCCTGACGCTCGAGATCTGGCTGTGGACTTTCAGCCTAACTAGCAACAACAAAACAAGGCTTTCACATGCACTCCATGTTTCAGGCGGAGATTTTCATATCCCAAGTAATTCGATCATGCAGGACTATCCAGTCCAGAACGTCACATCAAAAGTTCCATGGCACCATAAGCATGTGAGGCAATTGCTATACGCTGCGTCCATGTCCTCAACGCCATAGTCCAGGTCATGCCTGTATTGATTTGAGTCCTATGCGGCAACACGAGATATTTTGCAGAATGGTCAGCACTTTTGCGCCGCCACCGCAAGGATCCATCTACCAGGTGAAACACAACTACGCATTAACTTACGAACCGGGCGTCCTGACCAGCAAAACAGCACCACAAGTTGTTAGAGATTCAACTCGCAGCTACATTTGTAGGCCTTGAAGTTAGCATTTAGCTCGAAATCTGTCCAGGAAGCATAAGTATAAAGGGCGCTGCATGACTGTCAGCCGCTCAGATTGCTCTACATTATCCTGCCACTTCACCCTCTCAGATTATTCATCTCTTCAGCTCCCACTCTCAGTCGAATATCACGATGCTCATCTCCTCTTACTTGGCATCCGGCTTATGTGCCGCCTCCATTGTCTTCTGTAACCCTCTCATCATTCCAGGGCAAGATGTCGAGAAAGTTGCTCGAGACAACGCTCTTAACACTCGTGCCGCCCCTGACCTCAGCGCTGCTCCAGCCAAGAAGCCCTTCTATGCCATTGCTCACCGATGCAACGACATGGGCGCTGTCCAGCGTGCCGTCAATGATGGGGCAAACGCCATCGAGATGGACTTATTCGCCGAATCTGACGGCTGGTGGGCTTCCCATGACGGACCCAGTAAGAACGGAAACAAAGCCACGGACATGTTCAATGCTATTGCCGGACATCGGAAGGCTGGTAAACCAATCACCTTTGTCTGGCTCGATATCAAGAACCCGGACGCTTGTGCTCTCAATGATCAGGCAAAGCAGCACTGCTCTATCACGAAACTACGAGATCTCGCTAGGCAGCTGCTTGAGCCCAGCGGAGTGCGAGTACTCTTCGGTTTCTATCAAAATGAGAATGGCCCTGCAGGAAAGCTCATCCGGACCGGCCTCAACAGCATGGAAGCTATGAATATCGACGGCAGGTCGGCACCCTTGAGAGACTGGTTCAATGCCAACGGGCCGGCCGATGTCAAAAAGCGCGTCTTATCGTATGGCGACGTTGACCTTTCCAATGGATTTGGCACTTGTACAGAACCAGGCGATGCGCATCTGACATGCACTCAACTACGACAGGCTACCGAATCTCGGGCATTTGGTAAGGTATTCGGTTGGACAGCCGTAGTCAATCAGGTACAGTTGGTAGAGTCGCTACTCAACGTCAATATCGATGGTATTATCTATGGCTTGGGTGGGGCTGTCTATGGTGGAAGCGCTGGACAAGCGCTTTCGCAGATCCGTAGCTCGCTGGCAAAGCATAGCGAGTACTACTACGCGGGAAAGAACGATTACCCTTGGTAGATATCTAATATGGAGTATCGACGTTGGGGTCAAACATATCCCGCCGAGTGCCACCTCGGCCAGGGTATATCTGGCAGGTGTGTTCCTCGAATGGGTTATTTCCTGTCCCGTACAAATATGAATAGACTCCATCGTCGACATCAACAAACCACCCATCTCCTTGTACTCGACTCTCTAGTGCAGAAGCGACCATATGTACGCTAGGTCTCTCCTCTATCGGCCTTGAGCGCCAGTCGAGAGTATCACGCATCTCGCGGAGCAGATCTTCATAGCGATGTTCCGGTGACCCAAGCGCCAAATGAATGATTTTGACGGACCGCAATGATGGTGGTAAAGCAGCTAAGAGACTAATGAAGTCATTTAGCTCCACAATCATATTAGATATACCGAAATGTCGAAGTTGTGGCCAGTGATCTATAGGGAAGATAGTCCGCAAAGGCAATACATCTTCGGGTGGTACATCCTGCCCTGGTGCTCCGTTTTCAACCTCTGTAGTGGCACGCACGCAGACGTGCTGGATGTCTTTTGCTTGAGCTAAAGCATCGTGCAGGAGTCCGGTTTTATACGACACCCAGTCCTCATACTCAATAAAGCCTGTAAAAAGACTGAGGTCGAGGTGTCGAAAGCCAGGGCGCTTCAACAAGGTAACTAGATCATCATACTCGGCGCAATGCTGATCAAAGATTCGGCTGCTTAAACCAGTTTGGACCTCGTGGCCTCCGACTATGAGTTCTGAGATGTGATGATCCTCGTATTCAACCAAGGCTCGAGTCACTAGCTGATATCCACGCCACTTGGCTCTATATTTGTCAGGGTTACATCCAACACCATACATGTTAGAGTAGAGATCATGTTCCTCCTCCTTAGCCACCCACGGAAGCTCATCAATCGGAGTTCCGTCCGCGTTATCAAACTGAGGCCAAGCTTTGGGTAAAGGATAGTCGAAGCCAGGAGGAAATGCCCTGATCATAGGCGTCCTGAACAATGGCTGCCACAGTCGACCATGTGTCGAGGGTGTAACAGTAACTCGTCTCAAGAAAGGGAAACGACGCAAGCCATATTTAAAAGCTTCGATGTCAGCATTAGATGCGAGAACTTGGCGCTGGTCTTCCAGTAGTGGTTTGTAATAGGCCCAGGTCTCTTCCAGGGATTCAACATCGGGATCAGCGTGAGGATCACTATCATCATAATCATAACGGCCTCTTCTGAACCACTCTGGACAGCCATTTGCCGTTACAGCTTTATCTGGGTGGGTGTAGTTATACTCGTACACCCGTCGCTCATGTTCTAGCTCTACCCCAGTCCGTAAGCGTGCGTCATCCCAGATGATCTCAGAAACTTGGTGGCGGAAAGTTTCATGGTCTGCAATTGCACGAAAGACTTGGATGTTGAGAGAATTGGCCGATATAAAAACACGATCGAATCGCAAGGGGACATCCCTCGCCATTGCTTTGCATGTTACACGCAGGTTTTTGATATCATGGCGCTCTAAATGAGAATAGATGGCGTCGCGTAGTTCCTTCGGTAGCTGTGAGAGTATAAAGAGGATGCCAAGGGTCGGAGATGTCATTTTCGCTAGGGCCGACTTGCTAGGATGAAGAAAATACTTAAACTCGAGACTGGGTAACGGCGTCTTTATTTATAACTTATGATCGCTAGTTAGTGGATACAGAGCGGAGATACGGTTAAATTAGTAGCCACAATGAGCCCGCCACAGTCCAGAGCAGATAAGTCGAAGAATAATACCATAGATCCCTGATCCCAGTCCCTGCCGAGCCATCGTCGGCAGTATTTGTCCCGTCTCTTTTGATATCAGCATCTTCCCAAAGCGAGTACGGGATTCCTTTAGCCTCCTTTGCCTCCTTGCTGCTACTGTTATACCATTTGGTCTCCCCAGACGCCGGGATGGAGCCGTTATTGCTCCAACCTTCAAGCCTATGCGCACAGACCTGGACCATCGTACCATTTTTATCTTTGTCGTCTCCTTCACAATCGGTCAAGAGTCCTTCCCAGCATTGTAAGGAAGGTCTAAACTCCCAATATCCGGTCCATCCAATTGGTATTCCAGGCTCTGTATTGTGGTAAGGCAACAGGACTGTTTCGTTGAAATCCACAAATTCGGCAGCCTTGGGATCTACGGCATCTTGTACTACACCTAGCACGTACTACGGATTTGAAACTATGACGTTCACCGTCGCCTTAGATTCGATGGCAATGTTGGCGTGCGTGTAGTCGCAGAGTGTCTTGTTTCCGCCGTCGGATTCAGCAAGTGATTCCGTACAGATGACTCCCTCTGACACGCGACAAGTTAAAGGAGTACCCTTTGAGAAACCTCGCTTGCCGTATCTACCCTTGTGCTCGAAGGATTTGCAGAGACTTTTGTGATGGGGTGAAGCTAGGCTTAATGGAAGACAGAAGAGTGCGAGAGCTGAGTGAAGGTTCATTGTGGAGATATAGGGGTGTTCAGATTTGTGAAACAGGTAGTTTATGAAGCAGGATATGATGAAATCGACTCGTTATTTTAATAGTTACATGAAGTCGTAAATGCAACACCTTTTTATATTCTGCACAAACATGCCTTGTGACAATTCCATGTCTTACATTGCCACGGATGGTCGGCAATCTCAACTCTTGGCATGTTGGTTGCGGTGTTACTCGTAAAAGAAGCTATCACTTTTAGTTTCGTCGATCTGGCGCTCCTGAACGTGGGTTGGATAATTTCTTTCACTGAATGAATGCCTTGGTAGATCGGCATCAGCCTTAAGGCTGTGTGCCATGTGCTACACGAGGATGATGTCACACTAATCACAAAACGAGCGCTATAGTTGGTTTCAGCGACCAACAACACCAAACTGGCATTCCAGCTTGGGTCCGTTGGTTGAAAGTTACTCCGACAATAAGGACAGGACCAAGGTAACAAAGTACGAAGACCAATCAGCTTATCTGGCAACACACAATTGGTCATAGAGGGGCTAAATATGAATTAGGTTAAGAACGTTGGATCTGCTTGCTATATTGCATGCTACGCGGAAGTCTGTCCTCTTTGCCACATGTATTCCCTATGCGTGCTAAATTACGTACTTGGAGGTTTCTTTCAACAGATATGCCGGCCTCTGGGCTATATCGAGCCTTCAAGCGCGTCTACACTTATCGATCTGTATAATCGTTCTCTAGATTTGATGTTGAATCGCATACAGCAAAGCTTCTCGATAGAAGTTGGGCACTGCTCAAGTCGTTAGCTTAGACTAGATAAGCGACAGAATCCTTTCTTACAATGTTCTGTAGAATCTCCTACAAACCTGATAAGCTCAATCAGGTTTGTGATACTAAACGGACTTGGTGGCGGTCCGTCGATTTCGCTAGGTATCAGCTTAGGAGGACTATCCTTGAAGATCCTGACTCCCTGATCGGCGTGATAAAAGTCGGTCTGGTCTGGCTTCAGCACCGTCGGGGGTACTTGAGGAACAATGTCGGTGTTGAGAACAACTCTCCACGACTGGCCTTCGCTCTTCAAAACTTGGCTGTTGGTCCATCCGGCCCATTCTTTACTTCCGACCCGAGGGGATCCAAAGGTGTACTCGTCACCCATGGAGAAGCTTTGAGAGATCAACTCTGGCCCACCGGAGATCAATGCAGCATAGCAGAGGGAAGAATAGGAGCCTCCGAGCGAGTGGCCTGTGACATGTACTCTTGGCTGTAAAGCTGGCCCTGTTGCTATGGTTGTAGACTGGAATGTCGCCGCCAGAGTGTTCAGCTTTTTCTGAATGGCTTCAAAGGGGGTCTCGTCCATACCGAACTTGCTAAAAAGCCCAGTATAGACACCCGTAGATACAGACTGGAAATCCAGGTCTTCACCGGCCTTCATGAGTTCATAGTTGAAGTCGACCAGATCTTCCCTCAGCTGGAAAGGGTTGGTTCCCTTGAAGGCCACGCCAATAAACGGCTTGTCCGTCTGCTTATCGATTGGAGCAAAGGCGCCACAGAATGGTCCATCCCATCTCGGATGACCATCTGGGCTCTCGATAACTAAGTCGCAGATGTTGAAGAAGTGCATGCCCCACAACTGTGCCAGTTCCTCAATCTGCTCATGGGCACTGTGATACAAGTCCAGAGCTTGACGAAGCTGAGTCTCATCATTGGCCCCAGTATCTTGGTACAGTTGATAGGCCTTCGTAGCCTCGAGAACAGTTCCCCAGTCTCGGAGGTAGACCCCAACGCTCTCCATGAAGGGCAGGAATGCAATAGACCAGTTGATGGCTTCTTTGCCGCCAAAGACCTGGTCGTCAATTGCCTCCTGGATGGTGGCCTTATTGTCATTACTCCATGACTTCAGCAGGTCGAGTACAATCTCACATGAGCCAATGCCAGGTTTGCTAGACTGCGGCGGCAGCTTGACTTTGGTCAGTCGCTCAAGGTTGTCTTGGGCAAACTGGTCCTTGAGGTCTGCAACGGAAGGAGGTTGGCTTCCCATAATGGCTGATTCGGCTCGTCTATAGAAGGTGTCTTAGTTGTAGTTTTAGAAATTCAAAATTACGGGTCAACGATTATAGATATAGTTGACAGCTAGTCAAGGCACATGCAAGAACGGAACCTTATTAACAGGCGCCACAAAAGCCACCATTCTCACCGGTGCTCAACGCTATCTTCACATATTCGGTAAGCTGACATGTGATTAAATACTTTTGATACTATAATATGGCAAAAAGATATGGAACGCGGCACAAGCCGAATACCGTAGCCTGTGCCGCATGGAGCCATGCATGAAGTCTGCCAAAGTCAATTGTCTTGACCTTTGAGACCGTTGGGGTACATCTGCATATGCGGGCGTTTCTCGAACGATTTGGGCCGACTCTCAACGGAATGGAACCGAATTGGGCTGTCTAATCATAGTAGCTGAGTTGGCTTATTATTGAATTTGTATCACATGCCAAAGTCAAAAATACTTACCCCCAATTATCTGTATTCATGATTTAGTGAACCAGACCTACACGAGACCAGACATGATCCAGAATACATGGGGGATCTGAGGGTCTAAGACCTGTGAGTATATGCTTAGTGGCCGAGCGAGAAGGATCTCTGGCAGGGCAAGTTTACATCGCCGGATCGACTACGCACATTTCACAACATAAGAAGATAGAGCCGTCGTTTCGTTGGGCCATTCACAGTCATATTAGCTGACTGTTACTGTTCAAGGTGAAGTTCATCAACCCCGATCAACTGGCATGCGCAAAACGGCTTGGATATCAGCCTAGCATTCTTAAAAACATACCTTCAAAGTTGCCCCATCACATAGCATATTTGCAGATACCAGGACTTTATGTCTCACCGTTACCATGTTCTCCAGCCTGCGCTATTTTGTCGTCATGCGATGCTTTACGGTCAGTTTCTATAGGCATTGTCCTCCAGCGATAGGAGACTGTTTCCGATAGAGGCCAAGCTCAAATTATGAAGCTCGCCAGAAAGAAAGGTGAGAAAGAAAATACAAGCATGATGGAAAGAAATTCAGGAGAACGAACGGAAGTAACAGCATAAGCGAGGGGATTCAGAGCCCTGACTTTTTTCATGTCAGCAAGCATGTGAGTCCCTGCCTCAGGCCGCAACCTGGACAGAAGAGGAGAGACAAGGAAGGGCAATTCCACCTAAGAGACTGCGCCACATGTGGCTAAATTGAGGCTGTGATATTCGCCGGCTTATCCTACAGCTGATACACTAATTACACATGGCAATTATTCAATGAGAGCTAATGTTTGCGATGCGACAAGATATTTAAAATCGCGACATATAATCACAAACATTCTAATTGACAAAAGTGTTGAATTGAATACATATTACCGAAGACACTCCCCGTGCCATTCTACAGTAGTTCAATATCACGTCTAATCACCCACCTTACCAACACATGATCTCAAAAACACTGAAGACAGGGTACTTATGATCAAGACGCGTCGTTTTGATGTTTGCCATGGACGCTACGCTTCCCGCATTATGGAACATTGTCGTGTAGTAAGTCGGGGCCAATCGACTTCAATTATCCTTTGCATATTCATCTTCTGCGATGCGGCGTCTCAGAATCCACTCTGGGTACTGGCCTGGATGGTCGTAGCCCCACAACGGAACTCGGCCAATGCCCTGACCTATTAAAAGGCCGATTGCACTTCTACTCCAGGCATAGGAGCAAGATGACACTATTATCCAGGGTATTCAGCATCCGAATTGCTTACTTCCACGGTAGCACGGAAGTGGCCGTTTCTGAGACGATTTTTCTGGCATCATGTTCTGATTTCGGGCCATCGGCGGCAATCACTTAATCCCTGAATCACGCAATCGCCGCTTGCCCACGATTGGTAAGCTGACAGGGCGGATAAATGCTAGTCCGTCTGATAAACGCCTCAAAGCAGTAAAGTGGCATGCGATAGCGGGTACGTACAGCACGTAACTCGATAGTACTTTTTCTGGCGTGTCCTGTCGTGTCTTGAGCTTTTTCTTGCATTTGACCTTGTTTCAACTTCAAAACACAGATCAACATGTTGTCAAGTCGTGTGTCATTGGCAGCTCGCTCTGCCGGCCGCTCAATGGCCCTGAGCCAAGCCCGTCGGGGCCTTGCTACTGCGGCTGCTGTGTCGTCTGCTAGCCGAAGCCACAAGGTTGTCGTGATTGGAGGAGGTTCTGCTGGTCTCTCTATCAGCCACCAGCTGCTCCGAACTGGCAAGTTCGCCCACGAGGATATCGCTGTTGTCGACCCTGCCCAATGGCACCACTACCAGCCCGGATGGACACTTGTTGGTGCTGGTCTTAAGACCAAGGAGGAGTTGAAGATGTCTCTGCCTGAGCTGGTTGACCCCAAGCTCAAGTTTTACAACGTCGGCGTTGATGCTCTCACACCCGAGGATAACTCTATCACCCTTGGAACTGGCGACAAGGTTAACTACGAGCACCTCGTTGTTGCCCCCGGTATCAAGATCAACTACGACAGCGTCAAGGGTCTTCCTGAGGCCCTTGCTGAGAAAGACTCCCCCGTCTCCTCTATCTACGGTTACGACTTCTGCGACAAGGTCTGGCCCAACATCCAGAAGCTCCAGAAGGGTAACGCCATCTTCACCCAGCCCGCCGGTGTCATCAAGTGCGCTGGTGCTCCTCAGAAGTCCATGTGGCTCGCCCTCGACCACTGGAAGCAGACTGGTGTCTATAACCCCGAGAACCCCTCTGCCTCACCCATCAAGATCAGCTTCGCCACCGGTCTTCCCGTCATGTTCGGTGTCCCCAAGTACAGCGCTGCTCTCGAGCAGATGCGACAGGAGCGAGGTGTTGAGGGTCTCTTCCAGCACGATCTCGTTGCCATTGAGGGCAACAACGCCGTCTTTGCCCATGGACAGGACAAGGTGACCAAGCCTTTCGACTTCCTGCACGTTGTCCCCAAGATGGGACCTCATGCTTTCGTCAAGAACAGCGCTCTCGCCAACGAAGCTGGTTACGTCGATGTCAACGACAACACCCTCCGCCACAACAAGTTCGCCAACGTCTGGTCCGCTGGTGACGCTTCCAGCCTTCCCACCTCCAAGACCGCCGCTGCCGTCACATCTGAGGCTCCTATTCTGGTCAGCAACCTCCTCCGAGCTATTGAAGGCAAGGAGCCCGAGCCCGCCTACGATGGCTACACCTCATGCCCTCTCCTGACCGAGTACGGCAAGGTCATGCTCGCTGAGTTCAAGTACGGTGGTGTTCCTAAGGAGACCTTCGGAAACATTCTGGGCATTGACCAGGCCGTTCCCCGTCGTGCTTTCTACCACTTGAAGAAGGACTTCTTCCCCTGGGTGTACAAGAACTACATGGTCAAGGGAACATGGGGCGGACCCAAGGGTTGGATCAAATAGATAAGAGTATTGAGCTTGTACATGTATGTTAGACTTGGAGCATAGACGGCTGCGTTGAGGAGATATGAGAGCATCGTATACCCGGGGAAGTACGGAATCAAAAGAATAAAAGTAATGATTCTATCAAGCCTGCATATTTATCCTTCCGAAGGGATACCCGGCCTTGACCTCACATCTCATATGAGATGTAGGATCTGAAAAATCATTGCAAAACCGATATGCAAGAGAACAATATTACAGAACGTAGCGAAAGTTGGGGTTCTCCCTGTCAGTCAGATCCTCAAAGGCGTGCACCATGCGGTCATCAGCAGCCTCGCGCACACCCGAAGCAGCGAGCTCATCTCGCCTCTTGTTTTCACGACTGAGATGCCATCGGAAGAAGACAAGGACGATAACAAGCAGAGCATAGCAGCCCAGGTGAGAAGAGAAAGCAGTGTGGTATGTGGGAGCTTCCTTGGCCTGTTCAATGGTCAATTTCAATTCGAGTCAAAGTATTTTAATACGGATAACTTACGAGGAAAACCTGACTTCCAGCTGCGTTACCGGCACTCCACCAGATAAAGTTGTTGGCGATGACAAAAGTCTTCTTAGTCTGACCGGCGACGTTGCGACTCATCATACTCAAACCAAGAGTCTGAGCGGACCAAAAGGAAAGTGTGATGTAGTAGCAGATGAGAAGACCGACCGAGGTGCTGAAGTTTGTGTTCTTAATGGTCTGTTGCTCACGTTAGTGGCAAGATTCTTTTCCAAGTCCGTGGTAAACCTACCATGATCAAAATGGTGCCGACGAATGATGGGACAACAAAGCCAAGCATCGTGTAGACGTTCTGGTTCCACTTCTTGACAAGGTACACTGAGCCAAGAAGGACGATGATGATGTAGAAACCAAGAACCATAGCGAGGAGCTGAGTCTGCAGTGTAGAAAAGTGGAAAGCCTCCTTGATAACAATATTCGCAAAGGCGCCGAGACCACTAGTAGGAAATGTCGTACAGAACTGGATAGCAGCGTAGCACCAAGTCTGCGGGTCCTTGATAGCCTCATAGATCTGCTCTTTCTTGAAGGTCTTGTTCTGAATACCCGTCTGATTATCACGCACTCGCTCAACCATCAGACGTTTATCCTCTTCACTGAAACACTTAGCTCTCATTGGCGAGTCGGGCATCCACCAGCCCACGAAAATGCCGAAAATCAGCGATATAATAGCATAAGACAGGAACAGCCACTGCCAATTCTTGAGCGGGCCGGAGCTTATAAGAGTAAAACAGTATGCTAGAAGACCTCCAACTATCTGTTGCATGCCATTCATCATGTACCTTGAACGCGCGGAGTCAGTTTCTTAAGGTCTTTGTTGATTATTTTGAAGTGGCTTACCAATATGTGACTCGAGATGCTTGTTCTTCGCGACGGTACCACATACCCGAGAGCACGACAAAGGCGGGTTGGCAGGCAGACTCGAAGATACCGAGGAGAGTACGGACGGTGATCAAGCCTTTAATGTTGCTGGTGGCGGCGTGGCAGCCGAGGACGAGACTCCACGCGATGATGCTGAAGGACAGGTACTTGGCGACAGGGACTCTGGCGATGATGTAGTTCTGGGGATACTCGACGAACAAAATGCCGATGTAAACGCAGGTTGTGAGCCAAGGCCAGTTCTTGTCGGGTTTCCTACTGATGTCAGAATATGGTCCTATTGGAATTTGTCGGGAGAGTTACCCGTCGGGAAGAGCCATGCCTACGTCAGCCGGCATGTTCATAATGGCACTGGTATCTCATTAGTATCGGTTTTGAAACTCTAGGTTTCAAGTACATACGCAAACGAAAGAGTTCCCTTATCAATAGCTTGCAAGAAATAGGTTGTGATCATGACGACCAACACCCTCTTGTCAATCATCCTTCGGAGGCGTGTGCTCTCCTCAGGTGAGATGAAGACAGCCTCAGAACCGGCGTATTTGGCAACTTCCTTGTCGATCTTATCGTAACGGGCCTGGACATCTTTGCCAGCGTCCTCTGCTATAGAGGCTCTTCGCTCGACGTCGTCTTTGGTGGATGAGGGACGACCAGTGGCCCGATTGGCCTCTGACTCGATGTGAGACATGGCGAATAAAGAAGAACTCTCACTTCAAAAGTGACAGAGATACAGAGACAAGAAAATCGGGAGCAGATTGTCTGCAGAAAGAGGGGCGACAAGAGGAGAGTGAAGGGCAGGACCTTAGTCCTTTATTCCAATCTCCATCCCTGTCTACTTCTCCTCTTCTCTCGAATGCTACCCCAACTCGCAAATGGGGTGACGTGCCGTGATCGATTAAGCATGATGGGTCCACTGTCTCCATGAGCTTAGTCCCCACGGGGTCGTTATAACCGAACTTTTGTTGCGGTCCTGTCTAATCTGGGGGCGGCGGGGAATATCAGGAGATGCGATAGGGGGCCTGGGGTAATTCCCCAGATGATCAGATGTGGCAGCAACCTCTGGATCGACGCGATCCGTCAATCTTTGTCTCGCCACTTGGACTTCGTTCACTTTCGCGATGAATGTGGTGTTTATTATATCGCCAAGATGATACACTGCGCCTAGACTTTAGCTAGCCGTATTCTCCAACTTCTCCAAGACGCTTTCATCGCCAAGAAAACGTGTTCCGTGCGGCGCAGAAACGCCCCCAACCCCCCATTTCGTTTGGAGAACATACGAAAAAGCCTCATTGTCGCGACTGATTATTCCCAGTGTCAAAGCGTCCAAATCCTCAAAAAGTCGCTCTTGCATATAGTGGCCTGAGTCACTTTGTGGGGTCTCGGTGAGACATACGCCGAGGGTCTTTTGTAAGGATCAGACCGCCGTGGCTTGGCTGCTTTTTTTTCCACCAGAGACAGGGCTTTAACCCGGAACCGAGTGTGACTCGGTTGGGGTAAATCAGGAAATTCAGCTTGCGGATCCCAAGAGCAGGGCCGATGCTTGTTGCGTGCTATCTATTGCATCAGCCAATAAAGAATCGACCTGGAGTATTGTAGTATATCGGGTTGTTATGATTGGGTTCCGTATATTGTGTGATTGGCATTTTAATGGCGGCTATTTGTGATATCGCAGAACTCTCCACTTGGTACGTTGGTGGACGCAAAGTGCTGGATAAAGCTAGAAGGCTGCCAACTTCTTGTTGTTCAGAACCTATATTATATATGATTCACCCTTGCCGGCCTAGTAGCTTGTCTTTTGATCACGAGGTCAACAGATGGCGTAGACCTTTGTATTGCTATGATAGCTCATAGTATTCGTTACAACGCCGATATCGAACCCGAGCGCTTCTTCGTCTCCCACTCCCCGAACTTGCAATGATCACTATCATTGAAAATCTTAAGTCGCACCTAAGCTTGCGTTTCCGGTGCATTTATGGAGCATTTTGCTGCTGGATCTATTCCAAACATCTTGCGAGCCTTGATCAAGGCCTTACGTCGCACACGAACCCAGCGCTCAACATTGAAGCCAAGGTATTCCGGGTGCTCCAAGCATTGTAACAGCTACGAGAGCTACGTATATACTCTCAGGTTTTGCTAGCTGGTTGAGCTGTACGGTTTGAATCAGCTTGATTAGCCTCCGTTCTTCAGGTAGTTGGTTTGTTGACTAAGAAAGCTGACTACCGTAGCCACCAAGCAAGGAGTCAACTGACATGGCACATTACTTTCAGCCTTGCATCCTTTTTTACTCTACGCAAGCTAGCATTTGGAAGGCTTGTACCATACGTATGTGTACAGGAACGACACCTCAATCTCGCAGCAGTCGCCATGCTCGAGTTGGTATTGGCTCTTCATGGACCTGGAGGAGAGACCGGCTGGACTTTGGCCCGCAGGCGGGTAAGAAGATATATTTTACGCCGCAACTTTGTTCATGTAATACGAAAATACGTCGCTGGGTGGTAAGCCATGACTACTGCGCCTCTAGCTGAGGACCTTGAGGGGCTTAGTGTAAGTGTTGCACTAACCGGCGATGGTCTTGGAATTTTGAAAATTGACGAGCAAGCCAATGAAATAACCGAAATCCAAGACCGCGCCTCTTGAAGAAAAATAGATACATACATATATAATCAGGCTCCAGATTCATCTAAAATGTGGTCTCTATCATTGCCCGCTGTCATATTTGTTTATTATCTACACTTCCCAAATTAAAATACACCTTCTAATGCGTTTCTTCAACTCTTTCACTGCCGTGACCGCGTTATCGGCAACTGCTGAGGTTGTCTCCGGCTTCATACTTCCACTTCGGCGACGAGAAATCAAACAGTCGAACCCGGCACCTCTGAAAGCGACAGAGTATGCTTCTATCTTTGACGTCGAGGTTCAGTTTGGCAACCAGTCTTTCATGCTTCTAGTCGATACTGGAAGCAGCGACACATGGGTTGTAGGAACTGGTTTCCAGTGCATTGATTCATCCGACAACTCGATTCAACTGCAATCTAAGTGCAATTATGCTTCTACCTACGACATCACGTCTACCTTTCGGCCTGAGAAAAACCAAACTTTCGGTGTCAAATATGGTACTGGAATTGCTACAGGAATGGTGGGATACGAGGATTTGACTATGGGAGGTATAATGGTTACCAACCAGACGGTGGGCATCGCCAACTCTACTGACGACATCGGTGACGGAGTCCGCAGTGGCCTCTTGGGCTTGGCTTATCCTCAGTTGACGTCTGCTCATCCCGGGGTCAACTATCCCAACGACTCTCTGAGCCTGATCATAAACCGTGCCGTCTACGATCCCTTTCTCCTCTCCATGCACAAGCGTGGCCTCGTGGAGCCCTGGTTCAGTCTGGCTATCGACAGGCTGGCTGGCAACACTTCTTCAGGTCATGGAGGATACCTAGGGCTAGGCGAACTACCACCCGTAGATCACTCTGATGAATGGACTACTGTTCCCGTCGAGGTGTCAAAAAGCATTCCAAAAGCTTTTTATGCCAATAGTAAGCCTGTTCTTACATGGTGGACTTTGACCATCGACGCGGTAACTTGGGGTCCTGCATCCGCCTCGTCCAATTCTTCATCTACACTTCCCACTTCCAACACGACAACCAACTCAACCGCTTTCCAGGCCGTTGTTGACAGTGGAAACCCGAGAAACATGTTTCCTGTAGAAGTGGCGCGCAAGATCAATGCCGCATTCGACCCCCCTGGCGTCTACGATAAGAAGAGAGATGCATTTGTCGTTGACTGCGACGCTCACGCGCCTGCCCTAGGTGTAGTCATCGGGGGGAATACGTTCTGGCATGACCGGCGAGACATGATTATGCATGCTAAGGACGGAGTATGCACGAGTGGCGTGGGTGCAACCCAAGAGGCCTTGGACATTGCTGTTCATTTCCTTGGTGATACTTTTCTCAAGAATGTTGTGTCTGTATTTGATTTTGGGGTGGACAAGATGAGGTTTGCGGCGCGCGTAGACGGTCGGAATGGCACTGGTAGCGGTAACGATACCGAGCCAGTGCCCGCCTCTGGCGTGCCTATCCCCATGTCTCCTGGAAATAATGCATTTCTTGTATTAGCGAGCATGATTGTTTTAGTTATGCTGTGACCACTTAGGACCTTGCGGGACATCTGGAGACTAGAAAGGTCGGATCTAAGGACGTTCCAGTTTGCTTTTAAGAAAGGTTTAAATAAACTTTGATATAATTCTTACACCAGACATAAAGCTCATAAAAAATTACCGTAGTCCAGGGACAGCTGCGCTAAAATTAGAAGAGCGGATGTTTGAACTGCGTTCCATCGCAATCGGTTTCGGTTTCGCTGAGCAGATCCGCCGGATCGCCGGAGTCAACATAGACCAACATCAACACGCGTTGCGAAAAGATCATAGAGACTTCGAAATAATATACATAGATAGTGTGAGAAATTCAGTGCCAGCTTATTCTTGTGTCACTTTCCTTATTTAATTCGACGCTCACTCGCTTTTTCTCATCACCGTATTTGATACGGCCAAGCGCAACTGCTACCGTCGGTGTTCTTCAAAGTCAGCACAAACTGTGATTTTGATCAGACTTACATAGTAAACATCGGAACATGTCTGGACCTTCCAATTTCTACCAGAGTCCGTACATGGAGGACTACGACGACTATTATGCCAGACAAGACAGCTCCAACACCCTTTACCAGGAAAGCCCTTACTCGCGAAGCGGGTACGGCCCTGAGGTTATGAATTCTTATTGGAACCACAGGTGAGTGTATCTGTTTGTGAACACGGCTTCCTAGCTCAACATAGAACCCAGAGACGGCTTCGAAACGGACCCCAATAGTTCATGGCAACAAAGGCCGTATCATCGTGACGATGAGTACTACAGTCAGGATGGCAACTCTCATTTTGAGTATCAAAGCGAAAACAACGACGAGGCGAATCCACATCAGCCGAGACACAACCCTGTCTCATACTCGACTGCAACATCCGAAGCCTTCGGCAATAATGGTTCCGTTGACTACGATGAGGTCGACTACCTATCTAGAGAATACCCGTCACGAGAGCCATATCCTACCTGGGCGTCTAGTTCAGATCTACCAATAACAGCCGAGGAGATCGAAGAAATCTTTCTAGACCTGACGAACAAGCTTGGCTTCCAACGGGATAGCATGCGCAACATGTTTGATCACTTTATGACCCTCCTTGACTCCCGAGCTTCACGCATGTCCACAGAGAAAGCGTTGATATCGCTGCATGCAGACTACATTGGCGGTCACAACGCCAACTATCGGAAGTGGTACTTCGCATCTTACCTCGATATCGAGACTGCCGATCGAACAGCGAGAGGTGTTAATCTGTCAAATGAGACCGAGGAAACAATACCAGCGGACGAGGACCTTGACACAGCTGAGGAGCGGTGGAACAATCGCATGCAAAACATAACCCCTCAAAAGCGTGTCAGTCAGCTTGCCCTCTATTTGTTGTGCTGGGGAGAAGCAAATCAGGTCCGCTTCATGCCGGAGTGCCTCTGCTTTATTTTCAAATGTGCCGAGAGCTTCCTCGACGCTGAAGAAGCTACCACGGAGCCCATGGTAGAATTCTACTTCTTGCATCATGTCATTACCCCGATCTATCGCTTCCTTCGAAATGAAGCCTACGAGATTCGCGATGGAGTTTACGTTCGCCGCGAGCGAGATCACGACAAGGTTATTGGCTACGATGATTGCAACCAGCTCTTCTGGTATCCTGAGGGTATTCGACGCGTCATTCTAAACGACAAGACCAAGTTTATTGACATCCCAGCCTCCCAGCGCTATCTCAAGTTCAAAGAAGTCAATTGGAGCAAGTCCTTCCTCAAGACCTACAAGGAATCAAGGTCGCTCATGCACCTCGTCATCAACTTCAATCGAATATGGATCATCCACTTGACTCTTTTTTGGTTCTATACTGCTTTTAATGTGCCATCTTTGATCGTTGGTCCAGACTACGAGCAGCAGGTGAATCAAAAACCTTCTAGAGCTAAAGCTCTTTCTGCTGTTGGCTTCGGCGGCGCGATTCCACCCTTTATCCAAATTGTCGCCACAATCGCCGAGTGGTTCTACGTACCGCGGCGATGGGCCGGAGCGCAACCTATAGGTCTGAAGTTGGTCATGTTGCTGGTTGTTCTCGTCCTCAACGTCGCTCCAGGCGTAAAGGTCTTCCTGTTCCCTGGCCCCAAAACGTTGGATAATTATCTAGCTATGGGTCATATCGGCATGGCAACCCAGTTCTTTGCCTTTCTAGCAATCATGCCCTCTGGGAACTTGTTTGGCAACCTGTTCAAGAAGAAGTCACGTCGCCCCACGGCCAACGAAGTCTTTACGGCAAGCCACGCCACGCTGCACGGAAACAACAGGATCTTCTCGTACCTTTTCTGGATAGTCGTCTTTGGTGCCAAGTTTGGCGAGTCGTATGTTTTTCTTTCTCTGTCGTTCCGAGATCCAGTCAGATACATGTCCATCATGAACGTGAGCAGTTGTCAAGGAGACAGGCTTTTCGGGGCAGTTCTTTGCAGACAACAGCCGACAATACTTCTTGTGGTTATGATGATGACAGACCTGATTTTCTTCTTCCTCGACACGTATTTGTGGTACGTTCTTGTCAACACGATCTGTTCCGTCTTGCGGTCTTTTTACATCGGGTCTTCGATCTGGACTCCGTGGCGGAATATCTTTTACCGCTTGCCTAAGCGAATCTATTCAAAGGTCTTGGCTACGCGTGAGATGGAGGTCCGTTATAAACCCAAATTGCTGGTATCCCAAGTTTGGAATGCTATAATTATCTCCATGTACCGCGAGCATCTCTTATCTATCGAGCACGTACAGAAGCTCCTCTACCATCAAGTGCCTTCGGACAAAATTGGTAAACGGACATTACGAGCGCCAACTTTCTTCGTTGCCCAAGGCGACCATTGGTGGGACAGTCAATTCTTTCCTAAGAACAGCGAGGCCGAGCGTCGCATCTGCTTCTTCGCCCAATCTCTATCAACACCCATCCCAGAACCCATGGCTGTGGATGAGATGCCAACCTTTACCGTTATGATCCCACACTACAGCGAGAAGATCTTGTTTTCACTACGGGAAGTCATTCGCGAGGAGGATCAGTACTCACGCCTGACAATGCTCGAATATCTGAAGCAGTTGCATCCTCACGAGTGGACTTGTTTCGTCAAGGACACAAAGGCCCTAGCTGGCGAAGATGATCCGTCTGGAGTCTCTGACTCTGACTCGGCTCATCTTAGCCGTCAAGTAAACAACCTTCCCTTCTATTTTCTAGGCTTCAAGTCTTCCGCCCCAGAATATGCGTTGAGGACTCGAATCTGGGCTTCCCTACGAGGTCAGACCCTGTATCGAACAGTGTCGGGCTTTATGAACTATGGGCGTGCTATCAAACTACTATATCGAGTCGAAAACCCAGAGATGGTGCAGCTCTTCAAGGGATATGCAGAGAAGTTGGAATATGAGCTTGAGCGTATGGCCAGACGCAAGTTTCGTATAGTTGTGGCGATGCAGAGGTATGCCAAATTCAGACAGGAAGAGCAAGAGAATGCCGAGTTCTTGCTGCGGTCCTATCCCGATCTTCAAATTGCATATCTGGATGAGGAGCCAGCTGAAAATGACGAAGACGAGCCTCGGGTCTACTCGGCCCTCATCGATGGGTATTCCGAGGTGCTCGAAAATGGTATGAGGTGCCCAAAATACAGGGTCCAGCTATCCGGTAACCCCATCTTGGGCGATGGCAAATCTGATAACCAGAATCATGCCCTGATTTTCTATCGCGGCGAGTACATTCAGCTCATTGACGCCAATCAAGATAATTATCTTGAAGAGTGCCTCAAGATCCGCCGTGTCCTGGCAGAATTCAACGAAATAGATACGGTCTCTGGATACGAAAACGACTCCAAGGAAGAGGGCCACGAGCCGATCGCCATCGTGGGTGCTCGGGAATACATCTTCTCTGAGAACGTTGGAATCCTAGGCGATATTGCTGCCGGCAAAGAGCAAACCTTTGGTACTCTTTTTGCGCGTACCTTGGCTCAGCTAGGCGGTAAGCTACACTACGGCCACCCGGACTTCTTGAATGGCACCTTTATGACAACGCGGGGTGGCGTTTCCAAGGCGGAGAAGGGCCTCCATCTGAACGAAGACATCTACGCGGGCATGAATGCAGTTATGCGCGGCGGCCGGATCAAACATTGTGAATATTATCAATGCGGCAAAGGTCGCGACCTAGGCTTCGGTTCCATCCTCAATTTCGTCACCAAGATCGGAACGGGCATGGGGGAGCAGATGCTCTCCAGAGAATACTACTATCTTGGAACACAGCTTCCCCTCGACCGCTTTTTATCGTTTTACTACGCGCATCCCGGGTTTCATATCAACAATATCTTCATCATGGCTTCGGTGTACATGTTCCTTATCAGCCTCCTCAACCTCGGCGCTATTCGGCATGAAACCATTAAGTGCAACTATAACCGGCACGTCCCAATCACAGACCCATTATTCCCCACAGGCTGTGTCAATACGGACGCTCTAATGGATTGGGTCTATCGATCTATCCTTTCCATCTTCTTCGTGTTTCTCATGTCCTTTATTCCTTTGACTGTGCAAGGTCTAATGGAATCGGATCCCTGGAGAGCAGCCTCACGCTTTATCAAACATGTCGTCTCTTTGTCCCCGTTTTTCGAGGTGTTTGTGTGTCAAGTCTATGCCAACTCCGTACAGCAAAACCTCTCCTTTGGAGGCGCCCGGTATATTGGCACGGGACGAGGCTTTGCTACGGCACGGATCCCATTCAGTGTCCTCTATGCGCGGTTTGCTGGACCATCGCTGTATTTCGGGTCGAGGCTATTTTTGCTGCTCTTGTTTGCAACAATTACAGTGTGGCAGGCAGGCATAGTCTGGTTTTGGGTTACCACATTTGGTCTCATCTTCTCACCATTTCTCTATAACCCTCATCAATTTGCTTGGGACGACTTCTTCATTGACTATCGTGAATTCTTGCGGTGGTTGTTTAGAGGACATGCTCGTTTCCACGGCTCGTCGTGGATCACCTTCTGCCGTTTATCCCGAACGCGAATCACAGGATTCAAAAGGAAGAACCTAGGCGATCCGTCCTCAAAGCTTTCTGGGGATACTTCTCGCGCCTCGTTCAGCTCTATTCTTTTCAGCGAAATCTTTCTTCCATTGTTATCAGTTATCATGACAACACTTCCCTATCTCTATATCAATGCACAGACAGGCGTGCTCGCAAAGAACAATCACGACACTGGAGTTAAACCCACAGACTCTCTCGTTCGCCTTTTGATAGTGGCGTTCGCGCCTGTAGCCATCAATGCCGGAACGTTGGCTGTCATGTTATGCCTTAGTTGTGTTACAGGACCACTTCTCAGTCTCTGTTGCAAACAATATGGCAAGGTCTTAGCTTCTATCGCATATGGCATATCTGTCATTGGGTTGATCATTACCTTTGAGGCGTTTCTTTTTCTTGAAGCATTCAACTTCACTAGAGCGCTTGCTGGAATGATTGCCGTTGTTTCGTTGCAGATGCTGGTACTAAACATCATCATCTCAACGACATTGACTAGGGAGTTTAAGACCGCCTCCTCCAGTACTGCCTTCTGGACAGGTCAGTGGTACACGCTAGGTCGCTATTCCATCACTGCACCATTTCGGGAACTCGTCTGTAAGATCACAGAGTTGAGCATGTTTGCGGCCGATTTTATGTTTGGGCATCTACTTCTTTTCGGAATGCTACCGCTTATTCTAATCCCACAGATCGATAAGGCTCATACTATGATGCTCTTTTGGCTACTTCCAAGGTAAGCTTGCCCTCTGAACACCGTTGGCATCCATTGACCGACATCCTTAGTCAACAAATAAGAGGACCAATCTACTCGATGAAGCAATCCAAATTGAGGAAGCGGCGGGTCGTCCGGTTCACTATCGTATATTTTACAATGTTGCTAGTGGGAATTGGCCTCATTGCCGGACCCCTCCTGGCGGGCAAGTATATTCCTGCCAGCATTTCCAACATCTTCGAGGATTTAGCTGGCTTTCGTCTACTTCAACCTCATGGCCAAGACAACAATAACACGAACGGAACCCAACAGACCGGTACGGGCATGGCTGGCTACACTGGAGCAGGGTTTACCTCTGGCGCTTCAGCACATGGATCAACAGCAGGAGTCACTGGCAAGATAAAGCTTTTTTGAAGAGTGAAAGCGTGTAAATAAATTTGTCCTAAACATTTCGCTGCCAGAATACGAGCAGTGCCATAGAATTACGTCCTCGGAGCAGACTAGTATAGGAAACTAACATACTTGACTTCTCTAAGTTCCATTCTTATTTGTCTGAGATATTAATCATCCCGATGTGCTGCTCTGAGAGTGTAACTTTAATGATTGTAAAAAGCATTCGTCCAAAATACAAGTGATTATCGGAGGGGCTGGCATTGACGACCTTACTAACTCTATGATAGCACAAAGGCTGGCCCACAGAGGTAGCGGCCTTCTTTACGTCGTATATACTTCGCCTTACTTAAGCTTTAGTACACTAGCTATTTATCACAAATACCATGCGCTGAAACACCCTGCAGATTGGCTACTGACGATAGCATGTACTGGAGTATCTAGTAAGAACCTACTACTTGTTGCGATATAACCTGTATGAGTACAGGATATCTTTGGGGTCACCACTTTTGGAATTTGGATGTGAACAAGGGAAATATACGACTTTATTGTGCTGTGCAGAACGCTGTGATAGTTTTTCACAAATGAAAACTGGTTTCTATATATCAGCTTTGGTTTGCTCCGAGCTCTTTGTAATATCTCATGCATACGCCTTCTACTTCTTTCTCGCACATGATGATGTTATTCATACCCGTTACGACCACAGATATTGCCATTTACTCAGCCTGTCGCCACGGGGAGGGCGAACGAGAATCATAGGCGTGTCCCGGCTGGTAGGCTCGATGATCTTGGGCATGTGCGTATCGTCGCTCATGGAGCAGTTCTTCGTCCATCGCGATGTTATCGGTTGACTGTATCTTGACGTGATTGGCTTCGAAGTGTCGACCGCGGTGAGTTCCATTTGCACGGAAGTGCCTAAAGTCAAGCCAGGTAATAATAGTGAGGTAAGACGCGATTGTGCTGGAGTGGGATTTTGATTAGCTAGATGTTACCCTTTGGATGTTGTCGATATACCTCATAATTATGCCCAGAACACACACAATCCAGCTGAGTATGCAGGTAAAACCTTCGCAGAACTTGAGATTTGCTTGGATCATCATAAACACGACTGCCCCCCAGAACACGATCTCTAGTGCGTTGAGAATAACGTAGGCTTTGAGACTGGACCATTTCTTGAATGCGTGCACATGTTCTGATAATAGTTGATACAACAAGATAATAAGAGATTTCGCGCTCTGTCATCGAATTTGTTAGTAACCAGTTTTGTTATTGATCCAATCGGTGCGTACCATTCCCAGTGCCATGGTATTTGATCGACCCCTAGGGGCATTCTTTGGCTGCTTCAGCATTCGTATGACTGATAAGATCAGCACTGCAACGATCAAGAATAGCTCTACAAGATGAAGAGGTAGCTTGAGGCGGTTGCTGAAGATGCCAGCCATTGCTAATTTTTTGCAGAAAAGTGATTATAGGATGGTTCGGAGAGCTTTTTGGGACGAGCGTTTGAAGGATGGCAGGCGGTTTGATTGTCGGAAGACTGGAATATTTGATCGAAGCTATGAGTCGGTAAGGAAGTAGTTCAGAATTGGGACTCCCAGTTCTTAAAGACCATTTTAGATATTCTGTTCAGAGCTAATTCACCAATCCTAAGCTTAACCCTGGATATGCTTAAAGTAGATCATCGCCCACGCTAAGACTAATTGTGGTGCCTCGGTTTCGGTTTGCGCCGCCTCCCTTGGCCCAACAGGGGCTCCGTGCTCAAATTCCAGGTGGAATTGAGCGGGACTGTCTAGTCATCTAGATGAGGCGCTAAGTAATTGCACAGCCTTATGGTACTACTCCGTTGAGCATATTGTATACGCGTCGTTACAGTCTGCATAGTGCGAGGTTCCGCGTAAAGATTAATACGTACGCGTAAAGCATTAGTCGATGATGCTTCATTGTTAAAGTGCCTGGTGAATGACAGAGTAATTGGATTGATCTTATCGATAGCCTGTGTCAGGCTTGCCTACACAATTTCCTAGACTTTAATGCTCAACAGAACAGTCCCTAACCGCAGAAAGCTTTATTGAAGCTTGGGTGACAAATAGGTGATTTCAGATTCGAGTTGCATCAAATTAGTCGGTAACTAGACACAGATGGCAGGATATGTGCTTTCTGGGCAAACCTTCAGCACCCAGGTAGTAGATATTAAACGATCACTTAATATAACTCCTAACATCTTTAAACATGAACTCTCACATTTCTAAGTCCCAACACTAATATACTGCCATTGATGATCCCCGGCCTCAGCCCCATGGTTATGCGGCCATTCAAGAGCCGCCAAAATTCATTCTCCGAGCGAGCCGGATCGCCGGAATCAGCAGGATTGCATAAAGCACAAGGTCTGTGACGGCAATATTAAGCTTATTAATATCAGAGGTGGGTCGGGCCGACTGTGAGCCATGATGATTATCAGAAGCAGTTTCAAGACATGCCTGCCTCCACAGGGCTGTGCTTTAATGATGAGCAGGGTACTCAAGATAAGTTGAAGACCAAAACCGAAACCGAGACCGAAATGCTGGAACCACGACGAAATAGGCATAAGGCGTGTCTTGCGCTAGAGCAAATTAAAAATCTTGTCAATATGTTGGGTATACTATTGGACAACGGATATAGCCGTGCTTAATTAAATTCCAGATGAAACCTCCATGTGGCATTTTTACACATCACCCAAAAAGGATCAGTGGTTGATCTTGTGTCCATGTCTTGACTCGTGCTTGGATCTATTCCTGGCTTCCAAGACTAACATGGAGATCCAATTTGCTCCAATAAGGACTTAGTTGCATCCAACTCCGGAACGATCCCGACCGCGGGAGCCGAGTTTTAACAAAAGTGTGAATGGTTGTCTTAGGAAAAGGCGCCATGGTAGAGTCTTATACAATTTAAAGATCATCAATCGCACTGATCATTCAGATATGTTTCGACATTATTCACTATCAAGATTAGGACTACATCGTGATGAATGTACGTAAACGATACAGCATTACGCATAATGGACAAAAAGGTACCATCCGTTTCCACCATCTGATACGCTGTTTGAATTGCATGTCATAGGTAGAAAGTCTGAACAGAAAAACTGGAAAGCCATGCACAAAACATATGGGTCTCTCTTACGGCTCAAGACAGCAGACGTAACTTCCTGAGCAAACTCTCTTCGTCAATAACCTGCTCATAAGGATCTTCGGACGGCGCCTAACCCTTCATCAGTTGCGTAATTCCCATCTCCGAGACAATATAGTCGGTGTACTCCGGACAGAGCTCTCGGACTTTTCCAGCCTCCTCATTCTTAGCGATAGTATCCTGCCTTGCCTGATTAATGAAGTCCTCGCGAGCTTTCTCAACAGTTTCGTGGTAACAACGCCGCTTGCAATTACGTATATGAGCGTCCGCTTTGGTCCGCACATCGATACACTCTTGCTTGCGATGTCTGCAGACTTAAAGAATCTGGACATCTAGCTATTCAAGGTGTTAGCTTGAAATACAGTCCAGGCTGAGTAGACACATCCGATACTCACCTCACTCAGTGTTGAGCTGTGCGTGAGCACAAGCTTGTCGTAGGCGAACAGCTTTTGCTCGTAGTAGTATCCCCAGGCAGTTTTCTGAGTGGTTTCACCACCGGAGATATCGTGCCAGACCACACCGCTATGCAAGTTATCCGCATAGGGCGTGGACTTCCGGGTGACTTCGGTCTCGCCCGTCACAGCGCTTCCGGGGGCGTTATGATCCAAGCCGCGGAAACAGCTGACCAGTGTAGACTTGCCCTCGTTCTGACGTCCGACCACGCCGATATTGGACATGTTGTTGACGTAACCAACATCTAGTCGTGAGGTACGAATCTCTTCGTCTGACACCACGCGACTAGGTGGTATTCCCCTGTTCGATGGGTGAGGTTATCAGAAAAACTGCATCAATATACCCTTTCAAAAGGGGCAGGTAGGTGAGGAGAAGCTTTGGTCGAGGTAGTACTCACAGTTTGTGCAATTCTTCTTCCAGCTTGAGCCTTTCGAGAGTCGCCTCCTTTTCGGCTTCGGCATCTGAGGCTCGTTTTTCAGCCTCCTTCCTCTCGTTCTCTTCCTTCTCCACCCTTTTTGTTGCTTCTCTTGCCTCCTTTCCGTACTCTCTGACAAGTCCGTCAGAACTGCCACCCCCGCCACCCATTCCAGCCAGCATGCCCCCGATCAGTGCAATCCCGCC
Source organism: Fusarium sp. FL617 (assembly GCA_030142105.1). NCBI lineage: Eukaryota > Fungi > Ascomycota > Sordariomycetes > Hypocreales > Nectriaceae > Fusarium > Fusarium sp. FL617. Next base: position 1,025,141 of record JAREIL010000007.1, on the reverse strand, counting down.
GAGTACACCAGCGGGTCCGCCAATCTCGATGGTCCCTGTTCTTGCATTGAAGTTCATGCTGCCGAATTCGTAGTTGCTTCTCGGAGATGCCCAAGAGGCTTGATTACCAATGGTGATTGGAGGCTGATGATCGAAGTAGCCGGTGGCATCCGTATCAAAGATGCTAAGCTCAGGAGTGATATCGTCATCAGAAGAATGGGACATGGTTCAATGAGATAAGATGCTATTGCGACTTTCCTACCGCATCATGCCACACCACCGAATATGGGACGAGGTAATGTAGCGAGAAGTAAAGGCAAAAGAATGGGCTGGTAAACCATGAGCCATATTAGAGTGAGAAATATGGCAGGGCTAAAGGTATTTATGACTGTCCCGTCTACCAAAATCCTCAATTCAAAAATGCCTTGCCGCATGCATCTGGCCGTTGGTTGTCGAGCCTCACAATTTCACCCATTCAGGATTTAATACATACCAGCCTGATCCAACGCCCGCAGATTATGCTGACCCAACAAGTCTTTGAGTTTGTGGAACTGCAAAGTACAATTCGTGTACCAACATCATTCGTTCAAGGTGACGATGGCCGCAGATGGCCTCAGTTGTACAACTAACGAGCCATTCATGGGTTTTCGCCCAACACCCCTTCCATAGGCAACGCACAGAATTTAAGGCTGTGTTTTCACTGAAATCGTCAATAATTGGTGATAAGAATACAAGCTCACTGTTAGTCATACTCGGTGATATACAGACTGGTCGGACTAATTACCACTTGTCTCGATTTGACAAGGATCCTAGAATCTCAGTCCAGACTAATGCTGCATTTAAACATGCTATCTGTGTACCCATGCACGTGGCTAACTTAGAGTCAAACCAGCAGCTCGTGATCTCTTACAGATTATACCCGCACATGTAAGAATGCACTGAAGTCGATTATCTAGTATTGCAAGAAACTAGATAGTTTCGTAATCTAGCACAATACTAGGCAAAATCTTGGTGATATTTACTGAACGCTGCGTGGCACTCTGATGATACGGTTCACTTTGAAAATAATAATGGCCTTTTCAGGGCTGGTTCTAAGCTTTACGATGTGTTCTCTTCATGGCCGAGTCCTTGGCCTATTTTGATGATAAGTCATGGGTGTTGGTCCAATCGACTGCCCAGCCTTTGTGGTTGTAGCAGCCAACTCACCACGCATACAGAGTCTTAGAATAATCATCGGCGTCACATTTTTCGGGAACATGAATGCGAACGGGATTGTATTCTTAGTTACTCGTGTATTCGTAGGCCATTTTTTGAGATCAAGTCGTTCTCGACTAGTTTTGCCCGAATACAACCTATCCACATCTCAGACTCATAGATATTATCCAGGTAATAGACAGCAGTGCATACTACAGGCACACTGCTCCTTTCCTATGAGCATAGATCCAGCCAAACCAGTGCGAAAGCCACTTCGCACAATAATGAGCGTCCTCGGATCCCGAACAACTTATATACAGTAGTTGACGAGACCGATATTTTCCTCTAGTTCACCTCGGCATCTTTTCCATATACCTTTATGAGAGGTATGACCAGGCGTTGACAATTAAAGATCCCACAAGTGCGTTCCCCCATTCTCAGCATTTCGTGCATCTTCCGAGTCCATGGAGGGCGACATCAAGGACGGCGACATCGAAGGTGGATCGCTGCTCGGCACAAAGGTACTGACGGCATAGTCTGCCATGCAAACTTTAGAAGGAAAGCGACAGTATCCTTTACCACCAGTTCGATGACGACAATCCGTCTTTTGGCAAACGTGTCCGTGTACACAGTTGGCTCGTCGGCAACCACCACGACGAGAACAGGGGACTGAACGGGCGAGGTTCTCAAGTGCCGGTTTCAGTTCTTCAGCAATGGGAGTATGGTCGTATTCACAGTTGTCATTTTCGCAGGAGTTATAGAGTTGTGCGTTATTGCAGAACTTTCTGTCTTGAGACAGTGCCTTAAGGCGCTTGACAGCATCTGCATCAGGAGGAGGTAGGTAAGGGTCAAGACGATCTTCGACTGCATTGATGGCGACAAAACCATCGGGGATATCTTCCCTCTTTGGCAGCGAGTCGATGTTGGTTTTGCCGTTAGATAGGCTAGAGCGTCGCCAGTCCCCGGAGTAGTTCCTATCCGACTTTGTAGCGTTGCCGATAGTAGAGGGCGAAGGCGTACTATTGTGGCTAGATGTTTTACCATCGATGTGGGCGAATCTGCAGCTGTTGCCATATTTGCAGTTACCTTGGCCGTAAAATTGGCATACTGTATTGCCGTCGTTGGTATTCCATTTTGTTGATGTAAAGTTTGAGTTTGAGTACGACAAGCTAGGCTTGCCCATGTTGGTAGAAGAAGACAATGTCGTCTTTGTCTGAGCAGTAGTGTAGGCGTATGTGAGAGGCATCTGTCGGAAGACACCAGGTAGTTCTTCAATGTTCATTCCGAGTCTGTCGAACTCCTTATGGAACAGCAAGCTCGGTGTTCGGACAAGCGTGAACCTTTCGCGATTACCCCTAAAGGGCGTAAGATCGGAGACATAGCCTACGTCGTGGCAGGCCGCAAAGTAGATATGTTTGCACTGAGCATTGTCGGCATAAAGACGAAGAATGGCTTTGAGTTTAAAATCGGCATTCTCCTTTAGTTCACCGGCGTCAATAAAGTCGGCAAGGCCATAAGATCTGTTAAAGCCAGCGGTAAAAGATGAGAGAGACCGTTTTTCGGCACCGGAAAGACCATTCTTGCAAAGGGCCTTGGATAATCCGACGAGGTTGGCGTAGACACGAACCATGACCTCACAGCTTTCGAGACCTTTGCGGCGTAGACTATCTTTGATAGTATCGTTGAGTTGTTTTGCAGCTCTGCTACCACCTTCTTCCCCGTCTTTGACAAAGCGTTCATCAAAGATGTATCCATCGCCGTCGACGACAACGAGTGCGAAAGGGTTGCGCTCCTGTCCACGAGCGAGTTGTTTGTAGCGCTCTCTGCCCTCGCGCTCTTCTTCATAGTCACTCTTGAGGCGCTTATAGTCCTCAATAAGGACTGCATATTGGTCCAGAATCTCGTTCAGGGCGTCATTCTTTCGATACTCAGCAAGCTTGTCAGCTGCTCTGTCGATTGTGGCATCAGGAAGCATGGTCGCAGCAAATAGCGGTTGGCATCTGGCCCCGCATTGCCGCTTGATGCGTAGCTGCACCTGGTGATGTTGGAATGATTTCTGAGGATCAGTCGATAGACGATTCTTTCTCAAAAGATACCCCTCGTGATAATGGCACGTTGTGCTTATGTTGAGTGGTGCGGGCACGAAAACTGCCCAGCAAATTTAAGGCGGTGCCCGATTGCAGGGTCATGTGACCCGACACGTGGGTTGCACTGCGCGGGCGCCTAAACGCCAGCCCAAATTCCTTTGTTCATCAACACAAACCACAGACAGACGGCCACGTTACAACGGTGCTTGTTATTTTTAGAATGGCAAAGAATCATTGAGCGATGTTCTTCGCCTACAGGGAGGTGCCTAAGATCAGGTCTGACGCTTACGTCATTGCTTTTGTTCAAGGTGATACATGGGGAGGGATTTTATGCAATTCCTTTCATGAAGTCGATCATTTGAAGAGAAAACCCGCAGTCTTTTACTTCGAGCTCGTTCCAAAGCCATAAGAGAAATTTACTGAGAGAAAGTGGAATTGTGGGAATGTTGAGTGAAATTAATTAACCGCTAGAGTCTAGAATACCTAAACCTCCGCTATCTGTTGTAACCAGTTTCCGAAAATCTGATTCTACTCCTTTATCATTGTCTTTATAGTAATATGAACAAAGGTGAGAGTAGAGATACTACTCTGTAGCTATGTGCTGTTCTTAGATCTTTGTTCCTCCCACGCCTTACTGAAAGCATAATCAGTGTAACCATCCAAGCTCTTCACTTTATAAAAAGTGTCTCTTTCATACTTCGTAAGCGGAATGTCGCTAGCTAATCTAAATGGCAGGTCAGGATTGGAGATAAAGTGCCTTCCAAAAGCAAACGCGACAGCCTGGTTCTTGAAGGTCGTTTCCAAAGCTTTGTTTGCCTTGTCCAAGGTGTAACCGCCAGCAAGCACAACAGGGCTCGATTGTGCCCATGTTTCCAGAGCAAAGTCGAGTGATTCTTTGTCGTCAACCTCTTTGTCCACGTTTCCGGCGACGCGAGGCTCAATCAGATGGAGGTATGCAAGCCCAAGAGGCTTCAGTTCGGAAATTAGATGTGTGAATTGTGGCTCGGGGTCTTTCATACGCATCGCTTGGAAAGTGCTGAAAGGCGATAGACGTATAGCTGTTCGGTCTGGCCCGATTTCGCGCGCAACAGCTCGTGCGATTTCAAGACAGAATTTGGAACGGTTCTCAATACTTCCACCCCATTCATCGGTTCGTCGATTGCAGGTGTCTTGGGTGAATTGGTCAATCAAGTAACCATTAGCTGCATGAATCTCAACCCCGTCAAAACCCGCGTCTATAGCGTTCCTGGCGGCGCTGGCGAAAGACCCTACGCATTCCCAGATCTCTTCTGTCGTCATGGGTCGAGGTGTTGGATGCTCCTCGCTGATGGGAATATCGCTGCTGCTGACCATCTCCAGTCCGGCTTTGTCTAACGCGCGTTGTCTGGCTGCCCTGCCTACGTGCCATAATTGCATGTATATGTATGAGCCTTTTTTGTGAACCTCGTCTGTTATGCGTCTCCACCCTTGGATATGCTCCTCATTATAAATCCCTGGTGCATTCTCGTCGCGTCCTCGTGACTTGGCTGAGATGAAAGTCGCTTCCGTGATGAGAAGCGTACCAGGCACTGAAGCTCGCTGTGAGTAATATTCGAGCATCATGTCCAAAGGAACATGGTCGTCATCTGCTCTCAGCCGCGTCATCGGCGCCATGACGACGCGATGCTTGAGAGCGCAACGCCCGATACGGACAGGACTCGCGATGTTTGTCATGTCTTGTATGTAAGTATTTGTAAAATGTTCGGAAACTTCAACAATAAATCCCGAGGCAGTGGGCTCATGAATGTTCTTGAAGTGGATTGTCGAAACTGACTTAGTCAAAAGACGCAATAATGAGCCCCGCATTGGCGGAGCGTGACGCTTCGACCCACGTATCAATCTCGGTCGGATGTTAAATACGGAGTTGGTGGATACGGATCCACGTTTCGGAAGTTATATCAAGCCATAGTTTCCATCGAAACATTCTAGAAATGGGCTGTAAATAAGAAATTCTGTAACAATATCATTAGGATGTAGTTTTTTGGTGCGTTTTCAGCCCAATGACGTAGCTACCCTGAATCTGGGTAGTGAGGTTAACCACGTCCACGATTGCAATTGAATAACAATTCAGGCTCTTATTCAAGATTCGGGTTGACTTAAGCCACTCTTGATTGTTATATGAGTTGCCTCTGATAGCTGGCTTGTGCAGCTTTTGCATAGTATTCAATGCAGCTCGCAAATCTAGAAACCCTCTTGGTCTTTCCAATCCAACAGGCTCAGCAAATGGACACGTCTTTTACGATACATAGGGTCAGTATCTTAGGAAGAACAAAGCTATCATATTTAATAACTACAAGACATTCCCATTACCAGCCCCAGACTCAATAGCTCTAGCTCTATACCCATCGCATCTCAAAGACTTTCCGATATATATACTCGTCTGACCGCTTCAAGAAAGCACTCCGTACGCCCCGATATTGCCTTTCCCGCGTTTCAACGGTTTTCGGTTGCGGCGCTAAGTCATGGCGGGGGACAGATAGCAAAACATGAGCTCGGAATGCTTAACCGGTACGCGTCACTGGCAACGGGATTGCTATCCGATTGTGCAGCTTGTCAATTAAACTACGCCGATCAAGGGCCAACAGCGCCCGCCCTAGCCGCCCTTTGTACCGCGTGGTGTGCTAAAAGTTGAGAGTCTGGACCCTGATCTGCGTCTGCCCAGACTCTGGGGTAAGCTTTGTGCTAGTTATCGGGGGGGTCGACAATTTCTTCCTTGACGTGTAACGTGATAAGAAACTTGGTTCATTTGCAAGAGGTCGGAGATGCCAATATTTCGTCTTGGTTTATTTCCTGGGATACTGCGGCACAGCAATGTCGGGTGTCATTTGCCAGCCACAACCTTATCTTTGCACCTGCTGTGAAAATGCCAATAAATCTTGGCCGAAGCAAATCATAGGCTGATTGCCTCCCTGGATGCCTGTGATCACAGAAATACCCCTCATTCAAACATATGTGGCTGGCTCCTAACTCTTGGCTTTCGTAGTAGTGTCACACCCGAGGCGATAGTCTCCCCTCCACAGTGCTATAATGACCCTGGGGAAATTTACAAATCAGTTCGTATTTCTCATCAATCCTATGAATTTAAATATGAGATGGATTGGTAAGACGTAAGAGAAAGAGCGTGTTGATCGTCCCTTCTATGGATGTCAGATTAGATCATGCCTGTCAAGCTCAGGGCGCAAAAAACTGCGAAAATCGGCGCCTTGGCTCCAGTTCTGGGGTCGGCTTTTGTCAGCCAATTAGATGGCCCCTGATGCACGACCAAGGCACCGACTCGGCCAAGACACCCAATCAGCGCAGGCTTGGGCCTTGGCTGAGATAAAGGGTCATGTGTTGGCAGACGGAAGTTGTCTTGTGGCGGAAGTGAAATGGCCCGTTCAAGTATCGGGGCACAGGCTGTTTTTATTTTGTTGTTCTCCGTCAGACACTCCATGTTTACTCGATAAATCGATGAAATCGAGTTATCGTATCCCTGGTCAACAAATTCAGTACCTATTTGAACACTCACAACCTCAAAATGTCGGCTACAATGGTGTCAACCACCACAATGACTCTACCTGTAGAGACTAAGCGCAGAGGTAGCTGGGTGCCTACACGAAGAAAATCAGAATGTCCTCTCGAGATTTCCATCGATAGACACTTTGAAGCCAAGACCTACACCTCGGGCTCAACCGTTGCAGGAACAGTGTCATTGTCACCACAGACCAACCTCACCTTTGACGCCTTTGAGATCATCTTTACCGGCTCCGCATCGACTCTCGTGCAAATGTTTCATCAGGGCACAATGCCCAAATCAGGTCACAAGTTCCTCCTACTCAGAATGCCAATTGCCGAATCTGCTCTTCCAGCTTCCGGTGTGCTCCAAGCTGGACAGACTTACGAAGTGCCTTTCTCTTTCGTCATTCCGTACCAACTCCCCAGCGCAGCGTGTAAGCACCGAAACGCGGTGATCCGCGAGCGACACTTGCAACTACCACCAACCGTTGGATCTTGGGAACACGACGACATGGCAGTTCATACTGTTGGTGTTCAGTACGCTGTTGAGGCACGGGCATTGCTTACGACAGACAAGAGAGGCAAATCTCACAGCTTGGAAAGATGTCATCCTGTCAGAGTCATGCCGTTCCTGCCGGAGCAGCCACCCCTGCACATAGCTCCCGGAAATCCTCGATTCACGCTATCCCAAGAAAAGTCGATTCGCAAAGACATGCTCTCATCCAAACTCGGATACATCCGAGCAACTACAAGGCAGCCAGATCCTGTCATCATTTCAGCCGACAAGCTGCAACCTTCGGATTGCTCGCTAAGCGTCGATCTTGAGTTCTGGCCTACCTCCAAAAAGGCCGCGCCTCCCGAGATATACGCCAAGTCAGCTACTATCAAGGCGTCGACTTATTACTCAACAGGCCACATTAGCTTTTTACCTGATCAGCACAGTTATCCCAGTGTGATGCCCAACCCAATTCTGAGTTTTGTCCTCGATGAGAGCGCGACGGTGAACCAAGCACCAAAAGTGGTTTGGGAACCAGCATCAGGATCTTCTTCGGCGCAGAGTTCCCGCAGAGGCTCGGAAATGTCAAACATGGACGACGAGCCCCGTCGTACGAGCTCAAGACGAGGCTCCAAGAGCAGTGATATCATCAAGACGGAACCGCCAAGACACACCGCCACACTGCCAATATCCATCACACTACCGAGCCCAGACAACAAGATTCTCTTGCCAACATTTTATTCATGCCTTATTAGCCGAAGCTATATACTAGAAGTCGTGTTGGCTGCGAGATCGCATGGTTCGAGCTTTACGCTGAGGCTCCCCCTGCAAATTGCCGTGGATGGCAATAACGAGACAGACCCTGATAGCATCCCGACATATGTGAGTAACACTGCATAACCTTCGCATCGATGGAAATTAATCATCCTTGTAGGAACAAGTCCAAGCTGGGCAAGATTCTTATGATACGCTGCCGACTTACGAGATCGCTATCTAATGGTGAGCCAATTGGTTAGGCCCTCTATCGGAAGGACTTGGGGCGATTCTGTTTATGAAGAAAATTGTGACTTTAAAGTTTATATACCCCGTCGATCATGGATTTTTTGAATTATTATTTAGTCTAATTGACTTATTATATCACATAACTTCATGGGTTCCTCTTATTTTCTCATGGTTTCTGCAGTCCCGAGTCCGTCTTCCGCTTTGACAATACGGATATGTATTCTTCCGATCAACCACGTCCGAGTCTGCTATATATAGCCGCGTTGGTCTCCACGTATTGCTCTGTTCTAATACCAGCTAAGAAAAAAAAAAAAACTCAATCATAGACCTGGTGTTCATGATAAGTTGTCCCACCCCAGAAGCCCAATCTCGCATGGGGTTTCTGCATCAGTGTCATCCGGATTATAAGCAGACTCGATCTCTTCACGTAGCTCGTCCATAAACCATATAGAAGACCCGTACGAGTATCCATCCACCACAGGACGTATATATTCCCACTGGTCCAGGTATCTTGGAGGCCGACGATGGCATTGGACGTCTAGAAACCTCCTGTCACTGGTATAGTAGACATTTGTGTCGTACCACTTGGTATTTTCCTTGAAAACAGGGGCATCTTTTTTTCGTTTTAAGTTGTGGTCGATGAGCCAAATCTTGTCAGCCCTAACCAGACCATAGGCAAGTCGCTTGAGTATCTGAACTATAGAGATCTCGCCGCCACGACCTGCCTCGAGCAGCTGGATCCCCCACTTATCATCGTATTCTAGTGCAATATGGCAAAGACCGCTAAAGCCCTTCTTGGGTGACCCAAGAGAGATGTCGTAATCCCACTCGGTCCAATCAATGCTCTTCAGATTGTCAGCCTGAAGAACGAAGAGGTCGCGGTGAGGAAGGACAGTGAAGTAGTGGTGGGCTTTGCCAGAGAAATAGAATGTCGCGGGCTTGTACAAGGCTTTTGGGGGGCCAGGTCCGATGGGAACCATGGTGTCGTATTTGCGCCGAGACTTCCATCCCGAGGTTTGGAAATGGTTCTCCATTATCATCCACGACTCTTTGCATGCAGTCCAGAGTCCGCCGTCAATAAGATACGTTGATACGTTCTTGTCGCTGCAATGAGTATCGACATTATCGAAATATCGATTCCATAATGGAACCGCGAGATGGTGGTCATGGCTATAGTACAAGTGAGCAACACATTGGGCTCCAGTGGCATAGTCCAATTCAGAGTGATAAAGTCGGAAAATGTAGACTCCAGGATCAGTTGGGCGAATGACGGAATTCCAGATCTCGTTTCTTAACTCCCCTGGAAGATCAGGGAAGCGTTCGAATGTAGCCATGGTTGAAGATGAAGACTGAAAACGATGGTAGGTGGTCTATCAAGTGGAACTTCGGCAGAAAGTTCGACAGGTCCTTTTGTGTGCGTGGTGTGGAGTGAGAAGAAGAGGGACTATAAAAAGGTCGGAGCAGAGGAAATGGAAAGGATCTTAACGACCCCGTATCTTGACAGGCTTTACGGTTTGAGTCAAACCTCGAGGTTCTTGAACGTGGCCAAAGCTTCAAATGCGGAATTAGACTTTGGTTTTGTAAAACTCTGCCAATAGTGTTCTTCGAAGGCAGGACCTTATTCTAAAATAAGGCCGAAGTATTATAAGTAGTAGTAAAACTCTACCTAATTCTAGGATAATTTTAATAAATAAAGTATGATTTAGGATAAAGATTAGCTAAACTGCCTATTTGTTCCATCATCTCTTCCCTAAAGTTAGGCAGTGTTGATAATCTAGTGACCCGCCTGGCAGATAATTAATGACCCCTCGCTATTTTTCTAGACGCCAACCCTATCCAGTCGCAAACAAGTCGCGGCACCGCACAGTGAGATAGATGGTTGGATTGCCTAAATAAACAAATCCTGCACATCATATCTCCTTGTCCGTGAGCACGTTTTCCTTCTGGGTAGGAGGGCTGTCAGGGACGTGGCGCTGTCTCAGGTTTCCAGCCTCGTCATGATCCGCATCCCATTTCTCAATCTCAACGATAGGCACCCTGACCAGGCGATGGGTGTTGGCACCGTTTGTATCAACTTCCAAGACTTCAGGTCGAATCGCATACCCCCTCCACCGAGGGATGACGTAAATCCAGAGGACGTAATAGACACCGCACAAGATCATACTAGAGATCAACGTCAGTGTTCTATTGCATACAATGCCTTGGTTAAACGGATGACATACATTGCAATACCAACTACGCAATACGTTGCGTACCAGAAGCTAACATCGCCAGCATATGGACCTCCCTTGGGTGGGTACCAGGGCATAACGACGATGAAGATCTGGATGAGGATGAAAAAGATGGCACATACGTCCCAAGCCTTGAACTCGGGACGATCTCTTCCAACGCGCTTGTTGTGACGTCGAACAAGGTACAGACCGATACCCATTGCCAGGAAGAACAGACCTTCGGGATAAGTCTTTAAACTCACGACTGTATCCATGATTAGAACTTCGTGTTTAAGAACCAGTGGCGTATAAGCTGGACTTACCAAACTGGAATGCATCACCAGCAGGAGGGGCGACGATCATGATGAAAGTCATGGCCCATTTCAGAAGATAGGGACCGATGGGTGTTCCGAAAGGCTTTGTCGACACCCAAAACGTGGTGAAAGGAAGGACTCCTTGTCTAGAATCGCTCGTCAGCGAGTTCATCCTGCAGATATTAGACTACTTGTGACTTACCGTCCGATCTCTCGGATCATTCGTGACTGGCCGATCAACACTGCGAGAAGGTTGCCATAAGCACTCAGCAGTACAAGCACGTTCAAAGCTGTCACGGCGCCACTAGTTCCAAAGACACTGGTGAAGAAGACTGCAGCTGCGATCTCATTGGACTCGGCGAACTCTTTCTTAGGAACTTCAAAACACGCATCAGCCTTGTACAATCTTAGCCATGCGAAAACTACTCACCAGCAGCAAAGTATGCAATGTTGCACAGCATATACAAAACAGCCACGAGGATCACAGAAATGAAGCCGTATTTCTTGATAGTTGGAATGGGTCGCTTGACTTCGTTGACCACGTTGAAAGCGTTAGCATACCCAGTGTAGGAGAAGACAATATTGACCAAGGCTGTCGAAAGATCGTTTCCATTGTCGGTCGTTCCATCGAAGGCGTTGCGGAAGTTGACGTTGGGGTCAGGGATTCGCGAGACGTTGCCGCCGAGAACAACAAATCCAGTGATAGAGATGCTGTGGAAGTTAGAACTGGAACATGGACGAGAGGCGTCTGTACTTACAAGATGAGCGTGAGAATCTTGAGAATACCGAAAAAGTTGACGGCCCAAAGAGAGTATTTATTGTGTGCAATTACACCTGCGCAAAGATGTCAGTATACCATTTCCATCCTTTTAGAGTCATTCCAACTCACAGATGACAGCAAGTGTGTAAGCAGCGATGGCCACTCCTTTCATCTGCCAATCACTAGGCACCTTTCCAGCAATCCGCCAAAGATATCTAGAGAGTACTAGAGAGATAGTCAGCACTTAGAGTAAAGTGGTTTCCTTAGGCCACCAACCAATTGCGTTGCTACTACTGAACGACAAGATAACAGATTGAACCGCCCAGGCGATGGGGAAGAAGTGCTTCGGCCGAGGGTAGGCTTGCTCGAGATACACGACTTCGGCTCCGGATCGGCTCGGGAAATAACTAGCGAACTCGAGATAAACGCAAAATCCGGCGATGGCCATGATGAAGCCGATGAACCAGTAGAACAGAGCAAGACCAATTGATCCCGTTGAGTTGAGGATACTTCCCGCTAGACAAGAGTTAGCAAGCTGGTGGTCTTGATGGTAGCAAGGCTCCACCGCTACTTACGAGTTGAAAAGATACCCGTTCCAATCATCTGGTTAACGTTAAGAAAAATGATGGTGAGCCATCCAACGTGGTATCCCAAGGGAGAGTTGGACTCGACCGGAGCTCCAATTGCCTCTTGATACGTCGGCTTCGCGCCGTTTCCGCCCTGCACTCGAGTAAAGGCGAGGTTTCCATCACGGAGAAGCGACGGATCAGAACTGTCTGAGGTGTAGTTGTGATCGGGATCAACGACAACTGGCGCAACTGCAGGCTTGGGACGCCAGCTAGATATGGAAAACCCCATGATAGACAACAATAGCGATGAATATCACTTGAAATTTTGGAAAAAGGTGTAGCAACCCTGGGGAACACAAAGGAACCTCATCTTTCCCCAGGAATCTTCCAGTTAATATTCACATGAAAAGCTCCTGGTCATAAAGTCCTACCGTGTCGATCGCTTCACCCCCGGTTGTTTGAGGATTGGCTATCGATTGCGTGACGCTAACTACCTTCCAGTCTGGTAGAAGCACGCCATCGGCCAAGGCATGACGCGAAGCTCTAGTGTTACGTTGACCAGGCTCCAAAGCATCAACGAGAGGTTCTTTCGTGAGACAGCACGACCAACAACGGCTTGATTTAATAGGATAGTAACATTGATCTTCGGCTTAATTGATCATCAACTAAGCCACAGACGTGGGGATGCAGTCAAGGTGCCACTCTCGTGGAACCCACGATCAAGATTCGTCCCACCGCGATGACCGTGGCATGTTGTTTTTCAGGCTAAATGGGTCTTGTCGGGCGTTAAAATTAAGCATATCCTTATTTATTGGGTCGGTTCACTCCGGGAGCTTTGGGGCCTGTACCAAGGATGCGCCGTCCCTCATTCCTTGACGAGGAGGGTTATTTCCTCCATCCTAGTAATTCCCGTCGCGCGATCTAGCACCTAACTAATCCGGACAACCGAGCTGCGTCCAAGTCAGCATTGGAATCCTTCTTTGTTCGTATCCAGCGGTAAGCAAACAGATTTGATATGGTGCAATGCTTGGTATAGATGCAGTGCTTGTGCTAAGCCTCGGCGTGTCGAATCGAGATGAATCTATCGTTCGAACCGCGTTCTTGGAGTTTGGTATTTGTTCTTGAGGTGCTTGGTTTGCTAGGCCGCTCAGCAACTGAACCGTGAATGCCAGGCAGCCTTCTGGCTCTGCCTTTGAAGAGAGGGCTGCCATGTGGCAAGGTGAGATCACTGCATTTAGATAAGTCAGAGCAGGGTCCACAAGTTCTGCTTTGGTATCTCAGGGCTGATGAAACCTTTGAGCTGGTGCATCTGTATTTTCTTTCTGGTCGTAAAGTTATAAAGGTGAGATCGACGGAACTGATGGCCATGTAATATACTTAAACCACTCAAGTAGATTCCATAAAAAAGTACTAACAGAATTTCGAAATTACATCCTTAAGTCATACAACTAGCTCATGCATAGTATCTACTTTCTCGTTTAAGTTACATGATACATTTTCCCAAACCCTTGCCCCCGACCGCAAGTGCGCAGCAAAACAGGGTGACAAGTAGAGCCAGAAAGAGGAATATAATCAGCCACTATCATAGTAAGCTTGTTCCATAAGTATAACGAGGTGGTGTATTATGAGCGTCTGCCCGGGCCTATCCTCGCTTCTCCAAAAGCCACACAACTTCCCGGTGCAGGAGCGTCAACGCGCTTGTTCGTAGACGAGCATAGCAACCAGGACACTCACCACCGTCGTCGGCAATGCTTTGAGCTATCTAAGTAACCGTGCCTGGACTTATAATGTCAGAACTGAAAAGGGAATAACGGGGATAATTGCAGTCTGGTTGTTACGTTCTTCGGTCGCCGCAACAGACGACACGGATGCGCTCGAAGCAGTTGATCAAAGTAGATCAAATTGATGGTAAACCAGGTGAGCACCTTCACAAGGAGATAAATCTAGACAACAATGCCGCCCTTGACTTGATTTATACTTGTCAGAAACCATTTTGATAAACTTCATGCACTGCGCCGCTGCATTCACTGTCATCAAGATGAGCTGACGTGTGAAAATGGAACGACTATAAACAAAATAAAATCGGACTGGGTGAGTCTTATCTTTATCCTTGGAAGATGTTTCATAGGTTATCCCAACCAAGAAGCCCAAAATAACACGGTACATGCGATACCACCCCGGCGGCACGATCCTCGAATTGGTAGGCTACCTCCTTTGCAAAACTAATTGAAGATTTCCCATAACCACCGTCCCCTACTGGTTTGATGTATTCCCAGGAGTCTAAAGCCTTTGCGCCTTGCGCACAATCGACTTGAACAAACTTTCTGTTGCTGGCATAGAAAGTTTCGTAGCGACCTTTGAGATCCAGTGGGAATTCTCCCACCGTGGGAACATCCCGAGCATTTTTCTTTCGCTTGAGGTTGTGATCTACTACCCATATCATGAGAGAAACACACTTTGCGGGAATACCGATGAGGCTTAAGAATATCGGAGGATAGTCTAGGTCGTCGCGGTAGGCCTTATCTAACTGGACTCCCCACTCTGGATCATATTCTATCGCGATATTCCTGAAAGCTCCATGAGACGATCGCTCAGGCCAGATGTTTGTGATGCAATTCAGGTTGGTAGTGACATCCATTTTGTCTCCTTGTAAGACGAACAGATCCCCGCGTGGGAAAAGCGTAAAGCAGTAGTGAGAATCACCAGAGAAATGACGCCGTTCGGGCCTGCCAAGACCTCCTTGACACATCTTTCCGGCTAATGTGTTGGGTCTTGCCGCTCGAAAGTCCTGGTGCCAGCATCTTGAGCTACAGTGGGCAAATTGTTTTTTCATGATAAGTCTTGATTCTTTGCAAGCAGCCCAAAGTCCACTGTCGATCAAATATGATGACACGTCCTTGTCGGCGAAGTTGGTGTCGATACTCTTGAAGTATTGTTCACTTGAAGCCGCAGAGAGGCGATGCTGGTGTGAACAGTTTGCCAAGGAGGCGATAACCGCGGTCGCAGGGGGATTTTCCTCCCAAAGTCTGTGGAACCGCAAGATGTTTACTCCTGGAACGGGAGGTCGTATAGCAAAATGCCAGATTTCATCTCTAAGTTCTCGAGGCAAATCAGGAAACAGATAGAATGTAGTCGCCATCGTTAGAAATCTAATGTTTAAAAAGTTGAGAATTAGGAAAAGGTGTCGAGATGTCGTGGTGTAGTGGTGATGCGTTAAAGCTTGTCGAGTCTGCTTGCGTGAGAACAGGAGCAGAGCAGAGGGTGCATGGGGATTATATACTATACTTCGATAAGCTTCAGACGAACTTAGCCTTCTGAGTCACTACTTGACTTTTTAGGTTCATTGTGGAGAGACGCACCGAAGTATCACTAATTTTGACATGAAGTCAAAGGTCAAACTCACAGCACGGCAAACTTCAAGGTAGTCAGGTAGAGGGGGATTTGACATCGAACCACGAATGAGCTTGACATAATCTCGTTCAAGCCGCCCCTATGCATATCGATAACCTTTACAGTTATTACCGTGTTTCAGAAGGCGCTGTGTAAAACCATCGCAGAGATTGGTTCCTTGAGCTTCATCATTGAAGGCATTGTCACGAGGCATAGTAACTCAAAACCTTGACTTTAGGTAACCGTGTGAGCTCAAGGTTGATATGCTTGAAAAGTGAAAAAGAAGTGTCCTTTGTAACGGTTAAAGTTAGGCCCGCGTAACTTATTCAAGGTCTCACATAGGAACAAGGCATAGATGAACATTCATTCACGATCCATCACATGCGTCTTCGCAACTCCAAATGAACGGCCAATTTAAAGGATTGGAAATCTTACTCGATATAGGAAACGATGAAATGTGCATGAAAGCCGGACTTCTTGAGACTATTCAAGTTCGACAGGTTCAAGGACAGTCAAACGTCCCTTTCCTGGACCTAACTATCGCCTTCACCCGAGAGTTCACGATGACTAAAATACTTCTCACGGGCAGTTCATCATGCTGTAGCTCATCTGGGGTGTTTCCGTGGTTAACCGGTCTGATGTCGGGGAACTCCAAGGTCAAGGTTTAAGGTAGCGGGTCTGTCAAATCATGGCAGGGTTTGTCGGTTTTATGTAGCTCAAAGTAGAAGTCTGAAGCATCGTCATTTCGTCACCAGACAGGGCCCTTGTTTTAGGTTTCCGCTTCGGGTAATTTTAGGCACCCTCACACGCCTTGCTTTTCGGTATTCCAAATCCGTGGGTTTCTAGCCATCTAAATACCAACGAATTTTGGGGATGCCAGTCGTCAGTATCGTCCATGAGATATAAGAAGTATCTGATATTTCCTGCTTGTCAGATCTCAAGGAAGAATTCGTGTCTCATCTTCCTTGCCTCGGTCGGATATACGAGGCTGCCCATCTTTAGCGTCACAAGCACGACCCACGAACAAAGAATCCCCGCATTATGCTTGAGGATTCATTTCCCCATGGGGTATGCAGCTGCGTGAACCGGCTGACTGCTACTCTAGCAATGAACGGGGCCGTTAGACGGTAGCACGGCAGTTGCTGTCGGCAAGGAAAAGAACGCGGGTTTATCTACCAAAGGGGAATACCTGGGCATTAGCAGCGTCATGGCAACCTACTAACTCGCAGATCACGAATCATGCTATTTAATAAAGCCGCGAGAATGCTTCCGCATGATGTGGAACTCTCCGCTTGATCCTACTCAACCCCGGACATTAGTCACTGTCCCCAGACTTGGTCCCGCCTATGCAACGGTAGAATGTGAATAAAATGGTGAATGTGCCCAACGCCGTGATGTACTTTGACTGTGGAGATCAAGATCTATCTTCAAAATGTATTCTTTTTTGAAGGTCACTATTACGGCTTTCTTACTAGCAAGAGGCGCCTTTTCCAGAGATGCACCAACTGCGAAAGTCAAGAATGGCACTTATAAAGGCAAATACGTGGCTGGATACGACCAAGATCTCTTCTTAGGCATTCCTTTCGCCCAGCCTCCTGTTGGCCCACTGCGTTTCCAGAATCCTCAGAGCCTAAATGAGACATTCGATACCAAGAACGCTACTGAGTATGCTGATTCTTGCGTCGGATATGGAGTAAGTTACTCACTCGAGTGCTGTTGTGGACTCGCTTGTTGACTTGATGCAGAACAGCCCGGCCTGGCCTTTCACGCTAGGCGAGGATTGCCTGACATTGAATGTCGTAAGACCCGCAAAATCCGAGGGCGAAAAGGACACAAAGCTACCAGTTGGTGTTTTCATTCACGGCGGAGGCTGGTCAATGGACTATAGCGCGAACGGAGTCTATAACCTCAGTTTCATCGTTGAAGAATCTGTGAAGGCAAGCAAGCCTTTTGTTGCTGTCTCTCTCGACTGTAGGTCATCTTTCGCCCACTGACTACTACTATGGCTGACAGGTGGTAGACCGTCTTTCGTTCTGGGGATTCATGGCTAGCAAGGACATCCTCGATGCTGGAGTAGCCAACCTCGGCTTGAAGGACCAACGTATTGCTCTGCACTGGATTAACGAGAACATCGCTGCATTTGGCGGCGATCCATCAAAAGTTACCATTTGGGGCGAAAGTGCTGGTGGCGGTAACATAGGCTACCACGCTACTGCTTATGGCGGTCGAGACGACAAGTTGTTCCGGGGTCTCATCTCAGAGTCTGGTGCAGACGGAACTGATATGGAGAACTTCACAATTCCACAGAAACGCTACGACACTATTGTCGAAGCTGTCGGCTGCGACAAGAAAGAGGACAAACTCGCCTGTCTACGCGATGTGCCGTTCGATAAACTTAACGCTACCATCGAGAAGGTGCCAGGGAACTTCTACCCCGTGGTCGACGGCGACTTCATCCCAGACTACCCATCAACGCTTCTAGAAAATGGCAACTTCACCAAGGTACCATTTTTACTTGGCACCAATGCAGATGAAGGTACTCTGTTCAGTGGCCTTGGTGTTGACACGGATGATGAAATCGCTGATATCATCCAATCAGCTGGCCCAGATTCCAACACGACCGAGATACTGATGGCACTTTATCCCAACATCGATGCACTTGGTCTTCCTGCGTACTATCGTCGCAAGGCTAGTGATCCCGTTAAAGCACAGTTCAAGCGCGCTGTTGCTCTGCAAAGTGATCAGCTTTTCACCGCGTGGACTCGTGCGAGAACTAATGCTTGGTCTAAGCATGGAGCGACTGCATACTCTTACTTGTTCGAGTCGCCGAACACTAACTCTCCTCGTAAGAAGGCTCCCTGTCGTGACTATGTTATCGGACGAGATAGGTTTGCTAATGTGCTTATCAGGGAAATACATTGGAACTAGTCATTTCACAGAAATTGCCTACGTTTTTTACAACAAGCAAGGCCTGGGCTATGCGGAGGGTCAGAGTCCTCTCGAGAATGCATCGAAGGAGGTCCTCGACCTGGCCAAGCTTGTTACTCGTATGTGGATCAGCTTCATCCATGACCTCAATCCTAACGAACACGGAAGTAAGTCCTGATGCTACTAATTTATGCCTCTCGCAATTTGATAACTAACGCACGCTTATAGTTGCTGATGTTCCGGAGTGGCCTGTCTATAAACACGGCGGTGGTTACGGACAGAACTTCTACTTTAATCCCAATGGTTCGAGTATTCAGCCTGATACTTTTCGGCTGGCGGGAACTACCTTTATAAACTCAGTTGCGAAGGAACAGTATGGAAGGTAGTAGTTAGGGCAAGATAGAAACGTCTCGTATATGTCGTTGCACGTCACTGTAAATATTTCAAACACATCCATCGTCATCTTGAACCATGCACATCATGTCCGGCAATTTCTGGATTATGTTAGAAAATTCGAGGTCGCTGCTATCAAAACTTGAAGCTAGCTATGATCTCAGAGCTTGAGGATGTTACAGTAACCGATGAGACTGTTAACGTCTAGTACAAACCCAAACTTCAACGATGTTACATCCGCAATTGTACCTGCCAAAGGGAAGTGAACTTAGTTAGCCACGATCTGTTTAATTGACAGTTGCTAGTGCATCGGTGTGGCATTGACATCGTGGCGTAAAGGCTGGCCGCTTTGACGTAAAGAATAAATCATGCGACGATATAATCGTACGATTTTCTATGTGGCTATTGATTGTCGATAATACACTCGGTTGATCGTTAATCGCTCATGTCGCCATCTGCAAGTCCATGAATGTGGCTTCAACGTGCCTATTAGTTGGAAGATTGCGGTTTTAATCACGCCCGTCCGCTATTCATTGGATGTCAGAGCGCATCTCGGCAATATATCATGTACACGCATCGCGCTATGGGTCAAGAGAAACAGCTCCCATAATTTTTAATTGGCAATGCCTACCAAATAACTTGGCAGTATGAGGTCTCGGCCCGGTCACAGTCGTCGAGAGGCAATACTTACGTCGTGGGACGTCACTAGATCTTGGTTGGCGCTAACCCTAGAGTTGAGTTTGACGCCGCATCTATCTTCAGCGCGCGCCAACAACCGCCGTTTAACAAGGCATGGATATTGTAAATACATATTGATTTCACTTACACGTGTAATCCAACGGTGTGAAGCGGGATGGCGTACACCACATGGTATCGATACCACGTTGGCGGTGAGAAAGTTTGACATGAACGAAAGGTGGAATATGCTCTCAGGAACACCCTCGCAAACCAAATTAACGTTTTATTCTGACTTATGCAGTGATACCTGCAAGAGAATATCAATATTGAAACTTTATCCTGACCCAGGAAGAGAGCGATTTCGAAATGATGAGAGACTATTGGCTTTGTCCACTTTTAGATGACATAGACTAGCTTCATTGTTGGTAGCCGCAGGTCGACCACGTCAACCAATATTGAAATGTGGTAGGATAGCCTGACCCAACCAAAAGATCCCGGGGTTATTGGCGTACCTCAGCCGTGCCACGAACCAATGACAATTTAGAGAAGCTAGGAAAGGTTTCCAATATCAAACTATCGTTTACGCATCCATGCATACAAAGGTCCCTTTCCAAAGACAAACCCGGCGTGAAAGTAGAGTTACTTGGACCTCCATTCTGGCTTCCTCTTCTCCAAGAACGCCTTGACACCCTCTTCTTTATCAGAAGTTCCAAAAGCAAAGTAATACAGACTCCTCTCAAACTCGTGATCCGCCCCCAAATCATCAGCTATGATGAACATGTTAGTCAACATGACACGCCACGGCACGGGGCAGATGAACTACTGCACAGGCAACCACTTACATCTACATATTGCTTCTTTAGCCAAGCCCAGCGCCGTGGGGCTCAGGCCCGCAAGCGTCGATGCCGTGTCTTGAACGACCTTGTCCAAGACCTTGCCACTGTCATAAAGCTGTGCGATTAGCCCAGCGGACCGGACCTCTTCCGCCGAGATGGGTCTTCCGAGAAGAATCATCTGCATCGCCTATCTCACCTCGTATCAGCTGCCAGCTCATCAGGTTACGCGAATTCGTCACATTACCTTGAACTTTCCCACGGCGCGGGTCAGCCGCTGTGTGCCACCAGCGCCGGGGATGAGGCCAATGGTGACTTCTGGAAGACCAAAGCGGCTGTCGTGCGCGGCAAAGATCAGGTCGCACTGGCGACGTCAGTACGGTACGGCTTCCGGCGACAACTGTCAGCTGTCAATAGAAACTTACCATGAGAGCAAGCTCAAAGCCCCCGCCGAGCTGTCAATCATAGCAAATTCGTCAGCATTGTCCAACATTGAAGCTTTGCCTAGTCTGGCTTTTGACAACTCACCGCCATTCCCTCAACCGCAGCTATTAAAGGCTTGCGCACGGCTCGCATCCCCGAACAAAGGTCCGACAGATAGCGGCAGCCCCGCGCAGCTTCCGCATCGAGCTTTGAGATCTCGCCGATATCAGCTCCCGCTATGTGCCTCGTCAGCTTTAGCCCTGTGCAAGTGCCGGGGTACCCCTGTGGAGTTTGTGGATATCTCTAACCGCAAAAGAAAGTTGAGCTGCCGGTGATGACAATGACTCGCACGCCATTGTCCCTGGACGCCGTGTTCAGCTGTTCCAGAAACACGGTAATGAGTTCCTGCGAGAGGGCGTTGCGTTTGGAGGGTCTGTTTAACGCGAGGACGCGTACGCCTTCTGCCGGCGTGGAAGCGATGACCAATTGCTCACTCATTGCCAAGGATCGATGATGGTGACAAAACCTAGAGTGTGTAGAGGGACAAGCTGAAAGCATTGCACTCGGCAAAATTGACTCGGTTGATGAGGCTGCTTTCTGCCGACGTGTCGGGTTGCGTTGGCTCAAATAGTCGGGTACGTCAATAACGCGATTTAGCCGTGCCGATCAGTCAATCCGAGGTGGATAATGTCTTTGATTCAACTGAGACATTGCCGGGTTTATCCCAAATCCCAGCAAAGCTTGCAAAGGTAGTTTTTAAATGGGAAATTTCACGGTCCCCAGCTGAGGCATTTTGAAAGGCGGTGGTTGGGGATCAATTTCCCCGTTGGGAAGTCTTCATGTAAATCGCACATTTCGCTGGCATTGCTGTCGATCCTGGGGTCTGTCAGTCCGCTGGCTTGGTCAAAGTGTCAGGCCGTTCGCATGGCTAGCGCGAACCGACGATCTATGGCGCGTAGATTGGATTGACAGCTTTCCTAGATGGGATAGTTTTGTTTCTATCGGTGAGGGAAACATAATGAAACTCAATGGGAGGCTTAATAGTCGACTCATAATGGTTGTCCGATAGGTAGCGACATGAGTAAGCCAGGAACTAGCTGGTCAATATCTCAGCACAACTTCTCAGTTTAATACGCTCATATACGACCCCACCTGTACGGTTCATGTGAGATGGTCTCAGCTTGCGTCGTT
The DNA here is from genome assembly GCA_030142105.1 of Fusarium sp. FL617. Lineage (NCBI taxonomy): Eukaryota > Fungi > Ascomycota > Sordariomycetes > Hypocreales > Nectriaceae > Fusarium > Fusarium sp. FL617. The sequence goes on along the minus strand of JAREIL010000007.1, from coordinate 1,003,160 downwards.
CACACAGTATTCAGCACCCCCACCTCGGCTCATGTGAGATGGTGCAGATGCCGGAGCCAGATCCTGCAGTTTCCCGCGTGCTGTAGATGTCTTGGCTACCCTTGTATCCGCAGCCATGGAACCATCGCAGATCCCTCTATATGCGGGCCTACAGGGGTCCACAGACCGCACCACACGCTTTCGACGGTGAAGCTTTGACAGGTTCAGGTACCTACTTACCTTGGACTATAGGGCCAAAGAACAGTGTTCAGCCATCGAACCATGTCCCTCTCAGCCATCCCATTCTGTCATGTGGCATCCTGTTGGCTCGTTAGTTAGTTCCCTCGACGCTATCTATCCCAAGCGTCCAACTGCATGTCTTAGCTTGGCGTATGCTTCTCCATTTACCAACGCATTCAGGACATGTTTGGCTGAACTCGAAGTCTCGAGGCGGAGCATATTGCCCATAATAGCCAACTTTTGGCATCTCGATACAGAAAAAGACGCATTCTGGGGGCGGCTGGGGGCCTAAGCTGCAACTTGGGCACAGCAGCTGACTGGTCGATGATGAACTGTTGGATATCCTGCCAAGCATGACGAGAAGGCTGGTGAGATCAGAATGTGCTGAAGCGGAGAAGACTGGTTTATTTAAGAACAGCTGTCTTGTGGTGGAGTGAGTTCTTATGCACTCCTTAATTTCAAATCTTTGATACCAATTTCCACCAAATCTCCCCTTCCACACATTCAGCATTTGAGTTTTTTTATTGTTGTATGACGATCATCATTTCATCTACCACACACCTCTTTCACGTTACAGCTCTAGCATGGCATCGCCTGTAATTGCTGTCTCCCCACGGGGAACTGCCGTGCCAATCTCGTTTACACAAGGTACATGCAGCAGACCTAGCTTCTCAACCGTCACTGAAGCCTTCCACCACTATGCCACATCACAGCCTTCCGCCATCGCGGCACGGGATCTATCTACCGAGCCAGCTAGTGAGATAAGCTATGGTGAGCTTGCTCGCCGTAGCATCGTATTAGCTCAAAGGTTACGAAACCTAGGGGTTGTTCCTGGAGATCGTGTACCCCTTGTTATAAAACGAGGCGTTGGTATGCTCGTTGGTATTCTTTCCATCCTATCATGCGGAGCTCAATATGTTCCCCTCGACGGAGGCGTTGTGGCAGAAGAAACTCTGCGGTTTGTGTTGAAACAAACTGGCGAACGAGTTGTCTTGACTTCAAAAGCAACAGCCCATCGTCTCGACAACACTGGCGTCGCACACATAGTTGTTATCGATGATGTAGAGGAGACATACGAACCACACAACGAGAAGATCGAGGACTTCTCTCCCTTCAGTAAGCCCGAAGATGGCTGCTACATCGTCTACACATCAGGTATGTTGTATCAAACTGATACTATCATTATGCGTCATTCTTACAAAGACTAGGCACGACAGGTACACCAAAAGGAGTTGATATCACTCACCGAAATGTCACAAACCTCGTATGCCAAGCGCCAGGAAGCCTGGGTATTATCCCAGGAACCTGTGTTGGTCAATTGTTGAACGTCAGCTTCGATATGGGTAGGTGCTCGACCTTGACATATAAAAAGACAATAACTAACAAAAAGTGTGAAGCTGCTTGGGAGACACTTGGCTGTCTATCAAATGGCGGTACCTTGGTGCTGCGCGGCTCTGACTGGTCAAAAGCCCTAAAACAAGTAGGTCAATTCTCCCCAAATCTTTGAAACCTTTACTAACACAAATTTGCAGCTCGATGTCCTCATTTGCACTCCCAGTATCCTCTCAAAACACAATCCCGAGGATTATCCAAGACTCAAAGTCGTAGCCACAGCAGGTGAGCCAAGCTGTCAAAGGTAAGCTCCTCCCCACTGTCATGAAAGCTCGTGACTAACCAGTCCCAGACTTGCCGACCTATGGGCGTCTCACGTGTCGTACTTCAACTGCTATGGTCCCACAGAAACTACCATCGTCAACACCATACAACCGCATCAAGTGGGTCAGCCTCTATCCATTGGAAGACCGACACCAGGAAACAACGTCTACATCCTTGACGAATTTCTTGCACCTGTACCTGTAGGGGAAGTTGGCAATGTGTGGGCTGGTGGCTTAGGCGTTGCTCGTGGATATGTCAACCTTCCCAGCAAGACGACTGAGAAGTTCAGACTTGACCATTTTGCTCAGGATGGGTAGGTTCCCAAAATACATTCACTGAGTGGACCTCGATAACTGACTCTATATTAGATCGAACATGTACAACACTGGTGATCTTTGCCAATGGAACTCAGACGGCACTCTCCACATCCTGGGGCGTATTGATGACCAAGTCAAAGTCAAAGGCTTCAGAGTCGAACTTGACGGCGTTGTTGCCTGTCTCAAGTCATGCCCTCCTGTTCAATCAGCGACTGCTCTTCTCATTGAAGGGGAGATCCATGCCTTTGTCACCCCCAGCCACTGCCCTATTCCGGTTGTCGAAACCCATCTCAAGACTCTCCAACCCTACTACGCCATGCCCACGCACTATCACCAACTTGAGAGTATGCCTATGACTGCAAACGGCAAGATCGACAAGAAGGCACTCCAGATAGCTGTGGCGCAACCACCCGTTGGCCTTGTTCGCGCCCCTCAACCAGCGGTCATGGCACACTCACGCATGGATTCGAATGCTTCAAGTGCTACGCAGCTCAGTTCCTTCTCCGATGCTTCTGATACCACTCTTGTCGGTGATCATCAGTACGATCTCGAGAAGGCGCTGCCTGAGAAGGATCTCCCCAAGCATGCGCGCGGTCTCCGCTACAGACTGCTCATCGTCTACCGCCGCCTCTTCTCTCTGGTTGGCTTTTTCAACATTGGCGCTGCTATCGCCCTCTTGCTTACCGGAGTAAGTAGAGAGTGGCTGGGTATCATCACAGCCATCAACCTATGTACTGCCGTTCTTGTCCGTCAAGAGTTCGTTATCAACGCCCTCTACACTATTACCTGCAGTGTGCCCAAGTCCTGGCCACTTGCTATCAGATCTCGTTGCGCCAAGATCTACCATCTTGGTGGCGCCCACTCTGGCGCAGCTGTCAGCGCAGGAGCATGGCTTTTGGCGTCCAACATCGCAGACATTGCCTGTATGTTCGGAAGCTGTGCCAACTGGGGTACTACTTCTATTGCTTCCAAAGTCATCTCATGGATCCTTACTATCATGTTTGTCGGTATGATTGGCCTTGCTTGGCCATCAGTGCGCAAACAGCACCATGATCTATTCGAGAGGACTCATCGATTCGCCGGCTGGACTATGCTCGTCCTCTTCTGGGCCCAAGTTGTGCTCGCAAACTACGACAGCGCTCCGACTGGCACGACCCTCGGACATGCATGTGTCACATCGCCAGCTTTCTGGTTGTTGGCCGTAGCTACAGCAAGTGTCGCTTCTTCCTGGTGCTTCCTCCGCAAAGTACCCGTCGAAGCTGAGAAGCTCTCGGACCACGCCATCAGGCTTCACTTTGACTATCCCGTACCTGTCAACGGTTCATTTACCCGTCTGTCACATTCACCCCTCAAAGAGTGGCACTCATTCGCCACCATTCCCGCCCCCGAATCTGTCAACGGTCGGCCGAAGGGCTACTCGCTCGTCGTTTCAAACGCAGGCGACTGGACCAAGTCCACGATCCAAAGTGGCCCTTCCTATATCTGGACCCGGGGTGTCCCAACATGCGGTGTCATGCGCATCGCAACTCTCTTCAACCGCGTCGTCCTTATCGCAACCGGCTCAGGTATTGGTCCCGTTCTCGGACATATCCAAAACCCCAGCTGCCCAACACAACTCATCTGGTCCACAAAAAACCCTGAAGAGACTTTTGGCAAAGAACTATGCCAGACCATCAACGACCGCATCCCCAACGCGGTCATCCATGACACCAAAAAGCTCGGACGACCAGATCTGGTAAAGATGGGCTACAACCTGGTTAAAAGCTTCAAGGCTGAAGCTGTCATCATCATTGCAAACGAAAAGATTACGAAGAAGGTAGTTTACGGTTTGGAAACGCGTGGCGTACCGGCATATGGCGCCATCTGGGATAGTTAGGTTCATGAGTTTGGAGTTTATGTTTTGGTACATTTGTTTTATGAAACAGCATTTGGGATCGGAGTTGGTGGGTGATTAGCTTTACAACACCGCAAACGATGTTTAGATGATGAATGATTACTGTTGTATGATCTGAAGCGGACATGAAACATTTTCCATAAACAATCGCGTACTGGAATGTGGGTGGCCTTGGCGTCGGGAATTATCAAGCTGAGACTGAGTTTGGGGCAAGATTGACTTGAGGAATGATCTTAGGGCCCGTTAAGCTCCGATTGAGTTCGATGTCTGATCGACACGGGCCGAACTTGATGGCAGAGCAGATCTGGGTAGGGTGGCTGTAGCATAAGAGATTCCATCGCGACCAACATTGTTCATGCAGATCGTAAGTCATAAAGGACGTTCCAAGTCCGGATACTCGTAATTCACAAGAAAAGGAGATCAGGCAGAGCCCGTAGTTAGTCTTAACTTCCTATACTCTCTCACTCTCTCCCAGCCACTCGCACCACATGCCGGTCTTGCCTTCGCCTACTTTATATACCCTTTACATCAGAGGTTAGTAGTCACTTTTACTTTCCACTTACCCCCTCTTACCTGCCTTTACTTAGACACCCAGACCCTCCGTTTAAGTCAATGTTATAACAACCTATGAGGAGCCGCGCCTGACTTCAACCTCCCTTCGCTAACCCTCTCTCTTTCTTACCTCTTCTTAGCTCTTATAGCACTCTGCGATACCCTAAACTCTAGAGGTTGGGGGCCTTCTATAGGCTGTTAACTCTTGTCTTTTTTCGTTTAATATGAATTTAAGCCTTAATTTTTTACTTTAATTCAATAAAAACTTAAAAGGATAAGTTAGTCCTATTTAAAACAATGTCTAAAAGTCCTCTACCCTCACTATACCAAGATAACCTTCGTCACCCATTGCGTCAAGTCTGGTAGCTCCTGGAGATACTCTCCTAGCTGATTCAAGAAGAACATTCCGACCCTCTGATAACATGGTTCCCGCTCGCCAGTCTCTTCAACCATCTGTACAACTAGTCCTTGATACTCTGTGCCCGAAAACTCCCAATGGCGTAATAACAGCAAGAATGCACGGCTTTTCAGATTGGCAGAAGGCGCCAAGCTATCGAGATGAATACTACAAGTTGATCCTTGCCAAACAGGACTCCTAGGTCCCAATGAAAACCGATAACGCCCCGGCCAAGAATATTCTGGCTCTGTATCTTCTGAGTCTGTATCTCCTGAGTCAGTATCGTCCGACTTTGCATCTTCTAGGTCCAGCATATCCAGTCTCAGTAGTGGGGCTGTGAAGCGGAGTTCTTTGTTTGTTATGTGAACAAGACTCTTTTCATGGTGGTTGGATGGAAATCGCCCGAGGTTCTCCATCCAAGTGCCACATGCCCCTTCAGGAGAGACCCGCCTGAAGCCGATCTCGCCCCTTGACGACACCCAAGACCAGGTGGGGAACTTGTCATTAATATCTAGTGAACTCGGCGGGTCTTCTGACCTCCAGAGCAACTGTTCAAGGCATCGCCACTCAAAGATACCTGCGAAGTAATCGACCCCGTGGCGCTCTGACAATACACTTGCAATTCCTTGAACAGCTGCCAGTCTGTCACTGGAAAATGATAGATGCATCTGAGCGTAGTGTTCTACTAATGCAGGCCAGCCTTCACCTAATGCCTCCTCTTTCTCAGAGCGTAGAATATGACATATATGTTGTGTCTCGTCGTCCGACAACCAAAGGTCAAGTACGCAATCATTTGTCTTGCGATCCTCGCTCTCGAAACGAGTCTCTCCGAAGGATTCTGGGGGTTCTCCGTCGAAGCCTTTCTGGCCCTCCCAGAAGAACCCATCTGAGCATTCCCAGATCAAACCATTGGCGGTCCAGTGAAGAATACGAGGGGAAAGAATCCATTCTTGAAGGCACCAACCTCGGTTGAACAGTGAGCTGGGGAATCTTCGTCTGGAGGCGAAGGGCGACGGTAAGAATACGTTTGCTGGGTTATACCACTTCTTGAAGCCGTAGCGTGCTACTTGCCGTTCAGATAGTATTCCTTCTGAGCTATCGTCTGCGTTCGACGCTGCGATACAGCACAGAGAGTTGGAATAATAAGATGCCATGCGCATTGACTCTCTCTCCCAATCGGCCCTTGCCAAATCGTCTTGTTGTTGCTCATTGAGAGTTTTATCGGCCTGTATAATGCATACGGCATCGACCCATAGATACTGTATCTTCATCAAGCGGGTAATCCGGATCGCGTCTTGAATTGTCTTTGGAAGAGTGTCGCACTCTATCTTATTTTGTCTTTCTTCCAGATTTCGACTTGTTGTTCGTGCAGGATCGTTCCCTGATCCCCAACAGTAGCTCAATATGACATACGGCCATGCTTTGTTTTTCTCTAGAAGATCTGTGGTTTCTACCAGTCGTGCTGTAGACTGAGCCTCAGATCCCACGTCTATTAGTCGTGTCGGCATGCTGTGCGACTCCGGGTCATGAGGCGGAAATCTGGGGCAGCTGTTGTGCTTCCCTGAGCGCGTACACGCCTCAATCCAAGGGTTGATGCTCTCATTAATAAGAGTCTTTAAGTCTTCATCCAAACTCGACGATGAGAGCCCTAAGTTTTGATATTAGCCTTGCGTTTCATGACACGCAAATTTGATGTGAATTACTTTTCACCATGGTAATTGATTGAGATGGCTGAATCTCATCATCACCTTCCATGAACCACATGAGCTCTTCATCTCGCGGGCCCGGGTTGTCCATCACAAAAGACAGCGACCATAGGCCGCAATTATGTTCGATATTCCAATGTAAGATATCCGCATCCTTCAGACCTATTCTTTCGTAGGCTAGAAGCAAAAAGAACGTCTGACAAAGCGGGCAATCAGTCTCACATGACGTCTCCAGTTCACTCAAAGTCTCATGATGGTTGAGCGACCAATTTTCAAACCCATTTTGGCCCGGAATGCCCTTGTGTTCATCTGGATCCCAAGATATTGAAAGACACTTGCCGCACAATCTCTTGTTGGACGCAGGGATTTCTCCATCGGCTTTAAAGTCCGGCCGGTACTGTAGTGTTGATTCGTTCATTGATAATAGGCTTGTGCTGAGTATGCTTGAGTGTTAACGAGGAAGTAGTTGTAGAAGTGAAGTTGGAAGTATTTTAAGACTTTAGCGGCTGAAAATGCTGATATTTTATACGGCACTATTATTAGGATCTCCGCCCGAATTACAAAGTATTGCTTGCATTGATACCCAATACCTTCACTACGCAGAATTCTAGTATTGGCAAGATATATAATTGGACGATTATCTAATAAATGCCTGCACAAACCTGTATTAGAACAAGAAATTGCAGGCATGCAGTGCGCTACCACCCTCATTCTCTTTTTTGCGGTGTAGGCCAAGCCTAGTGACACGTCACTGCGTACTACTCTTTATTTCCCTTCTCGGTTTGCCCAAGAAAGAGTCGGTTTCTACGCACCGGTCCAACAACTTTTTGGTCCCCCACTGTATTTACCTACCGTGCAATCTCTTAGCTGTGCCTCAATCGTGCATGTTGAGAAAGCAGTTGGCAGTTGAAAAGAGCAGATCGCGTAATTTATCCCCTGTCGCCAGGTGGGATTCTGGCCTCAGTCCAGGGTCTGGTCTTGTCCAGCGAAACACGGGCTCTTGCAGCGTACCTGCAACCTTGCAAAAGCCGCGAACCTCGTTTTAATCCACCCAGTGGTTCTTCCCATTAAGCACCCTAACACTTTTTGCTATCATGCTTAGATGATAATCGAGGCAATGAATCCTGGCGTCAGAGAGAATTAAAAAGCGCCTCTTCTCCGTTCCTATTACCCGCTCCCACCTACATCCAAGCGTTACAGTAAAGGCCTGTTTTGAGGCCCCTGAACAATCGAGGGGGTCAAATCTATGGTCGCTAATTGAGCCTCAGTCTATCATCTTCACGTGATGAGTTTAACCATATGGAGTTATGAATGAATATAGCCCAGGTAAGCTCGAAATATCAGCTTCTGAATAGCTTAAAAAGTCTTGATAATATCTCTAAAATTATTATAGAAATGGAAATGTAGTTTAGGATCTAATTTTACCTCCCTGCACTCCTCACAGCGTCTTATATTATAAGCGAGCTTAAATATCAGGTGTACCTGGACCAGAAGATACTGATACTTCTAGTGGCGTTTCTCTGCACTTCTTCCCGCGCCCATACTCCTTGCCTTCGATCTAACATACTAGTCCATTCATTAATCAGGCTATCCCTTCCTCCGCGACCGGCGAAATGCAATAGAAAGTCACCGCGTCTAGCATGGTACCCCTTCAAATCCTGCTTGTCCATATTGTCTTCAAACTCTGCAGGTGTGCCTTTGGGATAGGTATTGAACCACCACTGAGGAACGACCTGCACATTGCGCCGAAATTTTGTCTCGTTCATGACAATTTCCATTGCGCTTTGCTCAGTGAATGGAAGCGAAACATTTGGTCTGTAGTATCGAAATGCCGTGATAGCGCTGAATAGCTCTATCGCCCACTGGTTGACACGAACAAGGAAAACGCCGTTATTGAGGCCATTCCAGTCGTTTGTGACTATCAGATGTGTCTTGTCGTCCGCCTTTTCCTCTCCTCGCTCCGCCTCGATCGCGTCGGAACCGTCGGGATTATCGAAATTATCGGGATCTTGGGAACCGTCAGGGGAATCGTCAGGCGGAAGGAAACTTGATATGGGCCGGCATTGGTCAAGGATCAGAGTATCTCGGTCCACCCAGAAAAGCCATTCCAAGCGCTCTCCAGCAGGTTTCATCATCTCATCTAGCAGCAGAGATAGGATGAACGCTGGCTTGTTCCAGAGCGAGTCGACAACCGAGGTGCACATCACATCGAGATGGGTATCATGAATCATGCTATGCAATACATGCGTTCGCAACGCCTTCTGATAGTGAGTTTCGACGGTTCCGAAATGAGCTGTGACTCTTCCTATCCTAACATCTGAATGCGCGTATGATGAGATTTGCTGGCAATCCTTCCGTATAGACTTTGCATCAACGAAGAGTGAAGAAGTCAGTGATGGTAAGCATTTGCTTCCACCATGAGGGTGAATCAGAGAGATGCTGTCTTTTGTGTGGCCATTGAAAGAATGTGACCAGTCCCGGTAACCATAGAACGAGTAGATTTGGTAACAAAGGAGAAGGGCAAAGAAAGAAACAACGACCTTCAAAGCGAGCGAAGCCGCTGACCACGGTAGCTTCATGAGTTGTAACATGATGATGATTGTTTAGATGGAAACTGGAGGAAGAGAACTCGGTCTTACTCTTTATAAGTTACGAGCACTCATGTTCGAGGCCATCTAAGAAGCGCGGAAACAGTTTCTGCGGAGCGTCCGGCTACTCAACTCCGCCAAAGTTGCTGTTCCATGAGACAAGACATTGCCGCTACCCGTATTGCCAGGTGACGATATTCCTTGAATAAACCACATTCAGATCATTCTTGTGAGCGCTCGGACTTAATGAGTGGGCTAGTTGATGGCTGAGCAGTCGTGCGGCTGTCTAGACGCCAGATGACACGAGCTAGATCGCGATACGAACAATCAATGACATGAAACGAGGCCCCACTGAGCCAAAATGGTGGGCCTGACTTACGGCACTACCAATGAGATGAAGCACTAGAGTGATCCGAGTGGCCATTTATGGAAGGGCTGAGATCCCCGAGTGAAACGCCTTCCAGCCGTTATTTTAGCCCCGCTTGGTGTTCAGCCCATAAAGAGGAAGCACGCGACCAACATGAATACGTTTTACCCTGGTTAGCTGTCTCGTAACAAATGGGTCAACATGACGACAATTAAACCTCAAGAATTGTTGCGTAAGAAGCGGACAAGGGCAAAAGTGCCAAAGGTTAGGACTGGGTGCACGACTTGGTAAGCGTTCGGTACTTCCCAACCTATTCTATTCGTCCGTTGTGCTGCAATATGAACTTGATGCTGACAGACTATGCAGCAAGTAAGCAGCACGTTGAATTGCCCCTGGCATAGAATTCCCGCACTAACATGGTAGTCAAGACGTCGGCATCTGAAGTGCGATGAGGCCAGACCCTCATGTTTTAGATGCTTGAAGGATCAATGGAAATGCGATGGCTATGAATTCAACTACTTACCCAACACATTGCTGTGGCCAGCTCTGGAAGATGGTATTTTAACCGATTCGACTGACAGCGCCCTCTACTATCATACTAGAGAGTATGTCATACCGGACCTGGAGGTTATTGGCGATTCTAGAGGATTCTGGCACGACATCATTCTACCACTATCGCATTCGAACAAGTCAATTAAGCACGCATTATGTGCACTGGGGGCTTCTCACCAGCGCTTCCTCGCCACATATCCTGGACATCTCGTCAATGTGTCTCACACGACTGACTACGACTATCAAGCTGGTCGGAAGTACAGCGAAGCCATTGCTTTTATAGGACCAGTTATGGCAGAAAGCTCGAAGGAAAACATCGAGATCGCACTCCTCTGCTGCACTATATTTATATGTATCGAATGCTTACAAAGGCGCTATGCCGACTCGGTTCGTCATCTACGTGCTGGCCACCAGCTGCTAGATACACTTTATGAGCTCAGTCAATCAAACGGGAGCATTCATCAAAGAGGAGATAACAACCCGTGTTATCTTCTTGATACTTTGACCAAGATGTTCTCTGCCCTTGACAAGAATGTCGCAGCATTCACGGGGGATACTTCCTTCTCTCATGCAGATCGACAGACTCAAGTATTACAAATGGGCCATCCCAAGACACAATTTGCCAACTTAACCGAGGCTGAAGACTCTTTGTCCAACTTGAACTCATTTTTTGACAATCTTATCTTCGGTACGAAATCTCCTAGAGAGTCTCTTGGGATGATTGGCTGCATGAGTCCAATACATGCAACTACCGATTGCTTCTTAACCGCACTCGAGATCACAAGGCCATTGTTCTTAACATGGAGTTCCCGGCTGGAGCTATCTAAAATCTCCCAGCAGGCCATGCAGTTGACAATTCAAGAGAAACGACGCATGGCCTTACTCTCGCTATACCAGACTACATGGTCGGCCTTTATCAAAATGGGTTCCTATCACGCCGGTCTCCAGACGCGCGATTATGACAACATATTTGAGAGAATCGAGGAAATCATGTACCTGGATAAAACTCCGGCCAGGCCGTTGTTTGCCTTTAACGGTCACCTGGTATGTGAGCTTTCCACTATCTGCGCTTCATGCACAGATGCCGAGATCCGAAACAAGGCGATTATGTTACTGCGCTCCATGCGACGGCGTGAGGGCGTGTGGGATAGTTGGGAAGTAGCGAATGTGTATGAGAGTGCATTCAAAGCTTTGGAAGACGGTCGATTGACTTTGGAATTTCTTCCGTGGGGCATTACACAGATATCGAAAGAGGTATCCTGGTAGAGCTTTAGTCTGTGTTATGGATATTAGGAATTCAATTTACGCCATTGTTTTCTTATAAACGGTGTCATACAACAGCCTTTTCTTGTATGTTTATTCGGATCCAGGAAGCCAACGCTCAACGAGACAACGCCCGCCTAACCACTCTATAACTACTGTACCGCTAAAGACAGTGCGTGCCGCGAGGCTAAATACCTCTTTCTTATCTAACCATACTCCTCTCATCCGTATGCTAATTGAACGGCGACCCATAGGCCAGCCAGTCAGCTTCCGGATCAGGTACGCCATTGTTTCTCGTCGATTCTATACCAAGAGCTTGCGCCCGCATAGGCTGTAATTGTGACTGACTGCCCGAGCTCGCTGACACCCGAGGATAATTGAAGAACTCAAACACATCAATGTTATCCAGTTCGCTCAAAGAGGTAGCCTGTGTCGATGTGGGCTCCAGGCTCGAGTGCCGTGCTGCAGACGTCAGAGTAACCAGATCATAAGCGCTCCTAGTAAATATTAGCTGAGTTATTTCATGCAAGATCATGCTGTAACACTCACCTCCTCATCGCAGAAAAGTTCATGTCCCCTTGCCGGGCTCTCTGCACGACCCGGTGAAGGATCTTGGAGTAATTGTTCGCCACCTCCCAATGTTGACCAACATCGCGCAAGGTGTCGATGAAGAAGTCAATCTGTGGATCCACCTGGCATCCAACAGTAGCAGCGTGAACAAGTAGTAATCGAGCAGCTACCCAGAGCGAAAAGGCGAACGGAGGTCCTAGAAGGTTCAGGCCATCTGCTTCAAGGACATCACGGGTAATGTCGCCCAGACTCTGAACCGCGGATAAACACCTCTGCATAGCATAATGTGATGGAACAAAGATGTGGGATTTTACTGTCGGATACGCCGCGGAAGAGTGCAGTCGCACAGCAGCCGTGACGTACGCGCTGTGCAGCATGAACCAATTGGCCACACGACTCGCAGGATCTGAATGGCACAGAGCAGAGATCTTGCTATACTCACTCGGCAAACTCTGTAACCAGCCGTCAAGCGTCCGGTCGAGGTTACGATAGGTGTTGCGCCATTCAGCCATACCACTTGCTGAAGTAACATCAACAGGTGTTTTAAGAAATTCGTGTATCCTGCTCAGGATGACAAGAAGCTCACAATGGTAGGAGAAACTGCCGAGGTTTTCAGGCTTGTTGACTAGATATGTCATTATGGGTGACTGTTGGTTGTTCCATGCACTTAAAGACCGTGTTTCAACAGGCACATTCTTGGAAAACAAGTCATATGAAGAGGGTAAGAACCGACTTATTTTGTTGTCGTTGAGAATAAAGTCAAAGGTGGGCGTGGCAATGGTTGCATATCGGTCCAGAAGATAAATCATCCAGTATAATCGTCGTCTGCCCTCGTCTTCGATCCAAGACTCAGGTTTCCCTGCAGCGACTCTGTGAGCGGAAGCTGTATGCGCGACCTCAGACGTCTCTGCGGACAAGAACACACTGCTTTCCTCGCACAAACCGAGTTGTCTGACGTTCTGTGCTAACAGAGACAAGAGATTCCAGCCGCGCGGGCCATTGGATGTCCCAAGTTCGTCCAGAGTGATTATAACGAGTGCTCTCAATGCGGAGACAGTGATGTGCTCCATGGCATATATCTGAACTGTATGTTTAGCCACAGAGTGGTAATATGAGCTCATCTCTGGCGACAATCTCGGATCCTTGAGGAAGCGTAACGTTGTAGCCACAATAGCGTAAAGCAGTATTCGATCAGACTCTTCCATCGAAGTCGAGCCAAAGAAGGTAGCAAATATAGTTTTCCGTTCAAGGATTGGACACCAGGTGTTGCAGTGCTTAAAGTAGAGGTCTACCAGGCTGTATATGATGTCGTGAGGTGGCAAATCCATGGTATATGATTGCAGTGACGGATCTCGTCGAACTGCAATTGGATTTGGAACGCTGTTTGGTTGAGAAGGTGTAGCAGCGCTGGCACCTTGTTGCGTGTGTATTGAAGAATGGATGTTGCTATGGTTGCCAACCTGCCATGGACTTGAGACGCCAGGTGATCTAACCTGCGAGAAGGAAGAATTCCGCGCAAGACTTGCTGGTGTAGGTCTACTCTCATATTGTGGTGCGCTATAGCCGATGGTATTCGAAGGCGATACACCCGGTGAACCACTCGAAGAGTGATCGTTGACAATATGTTCTTCAACCCGACGGCCCAGAGCTTGCAGAAGAGCATCAATCCTATTGACCTTGGCTTCAAGCTCAATGCTGAAGCCATTGCGTCCTGCACCTGGCTTCTGCCGCTCAAGATAGACACAAGCACGATTGTGACGGGCGCACCACGAACAAGCAGGCTCAGCGCGGTCGCATTTGACCTTGCGAGCCTTGCACATCTCACACCTATGACACAGACGACTTAGAAGTGATCTCTTGACATTTACAGAGTGACATACGATATCTTTTGGTGTTTCTCCCTCCTCCGCTTCTTAGATGGCCCAGCACCAGTCAATCTAGACTCATCGCCGCTCGAACCATCGTCGTTGCTAAAGGTCGAGTTGGCCTCTTCTTCGACCATGGAGGGCCCGCTGGCAGACGTCATGACGATCTCTCCCTCCACCTTCAGCTCAATGGGAAGACAGGCTGACAGACAATGGGGTCTGGGTCTGGGGAAACAAGCTACTGGGGACAGGCAGAAACCATGCAACTCAATCGCTCACTTTAGCAGCGTGGAGCAAGGTCTGGGTATTATGAGGCGCAAACGCAGACGGGGTTCAAAGTAGGGCCGAGCCTCGGTCGCATGGAGAGGGAAAAGTGTGAGTGACCCGAAGTGGGAGGAGAAAAAAAAAGATTTGCTAAGGAAAATTACTGGGGCAAAGCAAGCAAACAGCCAAGCAAAGACGAGATCGGCGACAGTAAGCAACCAACACCAACTGTCTAGCCTCTATCTAGAGGGTCAATTGCAACCATATCAATCGTCAAAATACGACTACAACACAATCAAAATATCTGCTGACCTGGGAAACTCAATTCCTTCTCGGACAGAATCCAATGCCATTACTAGACAAAAATCCGAACGCTACGGCGGGCGGGCACACCACTAATCCCTGCAGCATCTTAGCTCAAGACAGCATAGCCAAAAGCCAAGTCCGACGTTGGTGATGAGGAGGTCAATCCATCAGAAACAAGCATAGTTTCAACGGTTACAGACCTTCTATCTATGGTTAATCATGCATCCCCATTACACATGTGACAGAAGCAAACTGCATGTTCGGACGTAAATCCCCGGCATCTAGCATGCATTTCCCCCTCCCCGGATCACTCGGCGTTCGTGCGGAGACTTTCGAATCCCTGATCCCTCGAAAAGCCAAGATGACTTCTTCAGCAGACGGGACCAACCGAAACACAGAAGAGCAGCATGGGTGTCGCAGCATCTACCACACTAATACTGCAACATGAGATAGCCTACAATCTCACTCTAGATCCCCCCCTCATCCGGAAATAACAGTTCGGAGCCGCGATGGTACGATGATTAAATACTGGTGGCAGCCAGAAGTAGTCAAGTTCTGATCGAGAACGGTTTAAGCTAGTCGGCTTATTTCTGCTTTGGTAGCCCTACAGGAGTGTTCCATCAGGCAGCAGTATTCAAGACATCCATGTATATACTAGTACAGATTCGACTACTAACAAACAAAAAGCAACTTTCAGTAGAACGCTACAAGACATCCCTTTCACTCGTTGGCCCAACCCCTCGACATCTCAACGGCCTTGGTCCATCGGCCAAACCGACTAGTCGCCTCCTCCTCAGGAATTTGGGGCTTGAAGATGGTACGACCTTGGGTGTTGACATCCTTGAGGTCATCAAAGCTCTTCCAAATGCCGACAGCAAAGCCGGCCGCAATGGCTGCACCAAGGGCCGTCGTCTCACGCATGCTTGGTCTGTTTACGGGGATGCCAATGAGATCAGACTGGGTCTGTAAAACGGTTAGTCTCTTGCTGATTCGCGTCCTGTGGCGCAGTGTAGACAAGGGTATATAAATGGACGTTTTTTTTTGTTTCTTGTCTTACGTACCTGCATGATGAGATCCGAGTTGCACATGCCACCGTCAACAGCGAGCTCGGTCAACGCATGGCCACTGTCTTTCTCCATTGAGTCGAGAATTGCTTTTGTCTGGAAACATGTCGCCTCGAGAGTAGCCCTCGCAACGTGTCCGCGCTGCGTGTACGCCGTGATACCAAAGATGGTTCCTCGCGCATCGTCAATCCAGTACGGCGCAAACAGCCCGCTAAAGGCCGTGACAAAAGTGCACCCACCGTTATCCTCGACCGTTTCGGCGAGAGCGCTTAGCTTGGCGGACGACTCGATGAAGCCAAAGTTGTCCACGAGGAACTTGACGCTTGACCCGGCGACAGCAATGCTGCCTTCGAGAGCGTACATGGTGTTTCCCTCGCCAAAGTCAAACGCGACAGTCGTAAGTAGCCCGTGTGATGAGATGACAGGCTTACTTCCGACATTGTAGAGCAAAAAGCAACCTGTGCCATATGTGTTCTTGGCAAGACCGGGGGTGAAGCCCTTTTGTCCAACAAGCGCTGCAGATTGGTCGCCCAGACACCCGGTGATCTTGACGCCTTTGAGGGAAGTGTTCGCAAGGCTTCCGTAGGCTTTGGTATCAGAAGACCGCACAATTCTTGGCAGTGTAATCTTGGTCTGATCGATGCGGAACCAGTCCAGAATATCCTCGTCATACTTGAGAGTTTCAAGGTTCATAAACATGGTTCGCGACGCATTGGAAGGGTCAGACACGTAGACATCGCGCTCAGTTGCGCCGTTGAGCTTATAAGTCAACCAAGTGTCGACCGTTCCAAAAGCAAGAACGCCGCGCTCATACGCATCTTTAACCTCGGGGATGTTCTCCAGCAGCCACAGCAATTTGCTGACAGATGGGTATGTGGAGAGCGGAATGCCGCATCGCGAGATCAACTCGCTGGCGCCAAGACGACGCTTGAGACGACGAACGAGGTCTTTTGACCGCGTGTCAGTCCATACAATGGCGTTGTGCAGAGCTTTACCAGTTGTCTTGTCCCAGACAACGGTGGTCTCTCGCTGGTTTGTGATGCCCACGGCCTTGATCTGCTCGCGAGAGTGACCCTGACCTTCAAAGGCTTCAACAGCGCCATTGATGCACTCTTCAACAGAGCTCACAAGCTCCTCAGGATCATGCTCATGCCATCTAACCAGCAAATGTTAGTACTCAACGTCAAAAGTGACAGAGATATGAGTTATCATACCCAGGATGAGGATAGAACTGCTTGAATTCAAGCTGGTGAGTAGCAACAACTTCGCCACTGGTGTCAAAAATCAGGAAACGCGAGCTTGTAGTACCCTGATCAATGGCACCAATGAAGGCCAAGCTGGGCTTTCCATTGAGGAGAGGCATTGTGTTAGGGAGTGTTTGCGGGGGATGTGTCAGATGGGGAAGAGGAATGCAACAGTGACTAAGTCGCAAAAAGAAAGGACAAAAAAGGCTGGTGAATAACAAGTTGAAAGCTTTGACTGGGGACGATTAACGTTTGTAAAAATCTCTCGGGCTGCAATTCTTTAGAACTTAAGTATTTCAATCTCGGTACCTAAGACCAAACAAACCCGAGATTTAAAACTCACTTCTCGACAAAGTCACTCCCCCGGGGCAGCAACTCGGGGAACCGTTTTCCACCCCCTGGCCGTTGGATTTCCCCAATCTGCGGGGTTCCCATCAACGTCCACGAGATCAAAGCTTTGAATCCGTTTTATGATTGGAGTTTGACACCCCTGGCAGACACAACCAACATTGACTTTCCTGATCAAGCTGTAAGCCTCGGATTCGTGATACCGAATTACAGACGTCGTAGTGCCGGTCACAAGACACCATCGGGATCGTATAAGCGAGCGGAGAGGAGGGGGCGAAGCTAGTTGATGACAGCTACCTTCCCCGCAGAATCTAATATCCTCTGGGACCCAAGTCCGTGTTCCAGAAGCTTGTTTCTGAAAAAGGATCCTCTCTTGGCACGTCGGAGTCGCATATCTGCGGGTCAAAGTACACATTGACCATACCTTATTTCTAGCCAAGCCAACCTCGGTCAACCGGATGTCTGGGGTACGTTGCCGTCCATTCTTTTGTTTGCTTGGTTGGTCTGGGGGTGTTTGCTGAGGTGGAGAAACAGCCAGTCTCGAACACTCTTGCCCAACCCCCAGCTTCGGTGTAAGCATCCAGATCAGAACAACATCTCGGTGTTGATATCCATGGAGAGAACTGAGGGAGGGTGTTTGCGTCGTTTGTTTTTTCGGTGTGTGCCTCCGAGCAGCAGATTGTTGGCTTCACATGACTACCAAACTCGAGCATCTCATCTCCCAACACTGCCGCTATCGTTCGATTGTTTCGGGAGTAGTCGCTGACTTTCCCCTCCTCGTCGCCAAAGTACCTCTTTCCTATCCCAGGGCGGATCAGCATGCTTGTAAGCCACCTTTTGCTTTCCATTCGTGATGATGGGAGAACGACCGAGAGGGCATTGAGTTCGGTATCCGGGAAACCCGTCGTATGTGCACCGTGTTTGCAAAGGCCGAGGCCGAGAAGACGTCTTCAAGTCCTGGGCATTCTTGGCCGTAAACGGGTTGAGGGGCAAGAGCACGCTGTTTCGTCCTTCTTGTCGTTGCTGACCATAAATTGTAACGTAATCCCCAGAGTTGCCGAAGTTGATGACGCCAATCCACATTGTAACCTACATCTGTCGACACCTTCATCGTCTTTGTCCTACGAGATAAAGATCAGTTCCTAATAATGCCCATCTCTACTATTAACGACTCTATCTCTGAGTCTTCTGTTCATAAGGCTGGCATCCCTATGAAATCAGAGATGGGTCAGAATGAAAAGTACAGCGAGGCACCCAGTGATCCGACGATCCCGACCCCGCCTGAGCAGTTTGCCTGGAGTCGGGTGAGAGAGTACTGTCAAGATGCTTTTTCAGAATTCTTTGGCACGTTTGTCCTCCTCCTCTTCGGTGACGGAGTCGTTGCCCAGGTTGTACTCAGCCGAGGAACAAAGGGCGATTACCAAAGTATTTCTTGGGGCTGGGGGTAAGTCTTCATCGCCATAGCGATCAAGCCTCTCACTGACTTGAAACTTTTCAGCCTTGGTGTAATGCTTGGAGTGTATGTCGGCGGTAAATCAGGTGGTCACTTGAACCCAGCTGTGACACTGGCCAACTGCATATTCAGAGGCCATCCATGGCGGAAGTTCCCTGTATACGCAGTCGCTCAGGTCCTTGGAGCCATGGCCGCCGCAGCAGTTGTGTATGGCAACTACAAATCGGCCTTCGATGCTTTCGAAGGAGGTCCAGGCATTCGAACTGTCATCGGCGAGAACGCAAGTGCCGGTGTCTTTTGCACCTATCCTGCCCCGTTCATGACACGCACTGGCATGTTCTTCTCCGAGTTCGTCGCAAGTACGATTCTGCAGTTTGTCATCTTTGCCATGGCCGACAGCTCCAATATTGGTGCTGGGCCTTTGATGCCGCTTGGCTTGTTCTTTTTGATCTTTGGTATCGGTGCTTGCTTTGGTTGGGAGACTGGCTATGCTATTAACTTGGCTCGTGACTTTGGACCTCGTTTGGTGTCGTACATGATCGGATATGGAACTGAGGTGTGGTCTGCTGGCGGTTACTATTTCTGGGTGAGTCCAAGTCTGATATCCTGGAGATGAACGTGATGTTAACAGATGTCTGTCAGATTCCCATGGTTGCTCCTTTCTGCGGCTGTGCTTTTGGTGGTTTGCTTTATGATGTTTTCATCTTCACGGGACCTAGTCCCATCAACACACCAGGCATGGGCCTCTGGCGTCTCGTGAAGCCTCGACGCTCGGTATGGTCCAACACATACTCTTCCACAGCCTCTCCGGTATAAGCATCATGATGCTTGACAGAGGGTTGCGGATGCTTCCGTGGTGAGGACAAAGTATTCGAAGCAGCGTGTCAAGTCTGAAATTCCACTCGGAAAATGCATTGAATGTCAACTCAGAGGATGACGATGATGAAAGGAAAGGTTTAGGTGGGAGGTCGAGCAGTTGGCAAAAGAGAAATCCACAGACGACGTTAACCGTTACTCCGTACTGTCGATCCTATTGTGGAGCTGGCAGTAGGAATAGCAATGTTGGTAGTCAGTTTAGACGCGTAAATGAGATCATGTTATCCACTTGGATGATCACGAAGATGACCTGCATGCGATGCTGAAGGAGCGATGCCTAGTTTCTTTGTTACGTCAGTTATATCCATGAAGAAACGCAACATGTGTTGAAGTTGTTTGCAAAGTAGAGTATTTGCGTCATTGTTGGCTGTGTCGCGGTTTTTGACTCTGGGAGCTGTCGGGTTGCCCCATTGGGACTAACCGAGCAGTGACAAAGAACTCACCCTATACCGCCCACACAGGACAAGATTCTACCGTCCATTCAATCACATCAGCCATTACCGGGCCCATTTTGAGGGCAATGATTTCGCTATCCGGGTTAACTTCGAATTTTCGTTGTTTGAGAAAAAAGCAAACATGCGATGTTGATGTCGGTTGGATTGTGGTGTTTGTTGTATTTCGTGTGAGACCACGGCTGTTGTCACAACAATTCCACGAGTCACAGAGCTTATGCCCAACTTCGCGCGCTGACTGGTGGAGGAATTTGGGGTAAGACAGCACAGCTCATTGGAATCAATTAATCGAATTCTTTACACGAGATGGATAATATGGTAATTCCCGCATTGCTCAGCTTAACGACAGTCTCATGACCAGCTCGAATCTTTTTGTTGCAGATTCTGGACCAGCTTTCGGGGTTTCCCTCCCCGAACGTGGGGGGCTAAAATTAAACTCACAGCAGCGAGCGCCGGACCGGAGTGCGCCTTCGGAGCGGATCAATAAACCTCCAGACGCCTCTAGTCCCTCTTTGGTCACACTCGGTATTCGATCTCGGTGTTCGCGTACCGAGCTGCATAAGCCCAGGGGTAAAATCTCGATGTCAACGTCAGCAAACTCGGTAAACAGACCCCGAGATGCATACCCGATTCTGCGACTTGAATGAGGCTCAGGACCAAATGCGCGCCCTCATGACCCAATTCGCGACGTTTATTGAACAGCTTCACCTCAGACTGCGGGTCAGACATTTCTTTTCCCAGGCTAATTCGGGCATTTCAGGAGTAAGTTACGGTCTATGAATAGGCTAATACTGGGCATCGCCTGAGGCCACTAATTGTTATGCGCTTAATCTGCATCAGCCGGAGCGTAAAAAAAAAACAAGCTGGGTACTGTAGTAGAGATCCATGATATCAGAGACGATTAAAGAGACCCATTTCCAACTCCGCAAAAATATGGAAACCCTCTGTCATTCTCCAGTCTCCACGATCATCGCATAGCCTCTTGTTCTTATAAACCCCTTGGTCAATTCTCTCTTTCATCTTTATTCCCCAGACTCCAGACTCTCCAGCTTTCTCCAAACACTCGGCCCATTGCCACAAACGGTCGCCCACTTGCGCAAATCTCCCCAGCGCAAACACCACATACATACATACCTTGCACAACAAAACACCACACACAATGCAGCAAAGATTACGGTCCATGAAGCGCCCTCTGCTCCTCGCAGCAGCAGCCACAACAACAGTCACCCTCGGCGGCGCATACTATGCCACCCGTAACAAGACACACGCCGTCGAAAATGCCCTCGTCCCCATCAAGCGCGACGCCACAGGCCGCATCGTCCCTCCCACATTCAGCGCAACAAAGACCCGCGCAGAGCAACTAGCCGAGCTGCGTCGCAGCAGCCAGCCCGACAAGGACACAGAATACGACCTTCTCATCATCGGTGGCGGTGCTACCGGAACTGGTATTGCCATTGATGCCATCACCCGCGGCCTCAAGGTCGCTCTCGTTGAGCGCGATGACTTCTCCGCTGGTACAAGCTCCAAGAGCACAAAGCTTGTCCACGGTGGAGTGCGATACCTAGAAAAGGCCGTTTGGAACCTTGATTATGGCCAATTGCAGCTTGTCATGGAGGCTCTTCGCGAGCGCAAGACTTTCCTCAACATTGCGCCTCATCTGTCCAGCTCATTGCCCATTCTGTTACCCCTCCAGAAGTGGTGGGAGGCTCCCTACTTCTGGGCCGGTACCAAGGCTTATGACCTCCTCGCTGGTTCCCAGGGTCTTGAGAGCTCTTACTACATGAGCAAGAACAAGGCTCTTGAGGCTTTCCCTCTTCTGCGCAAGGAGAACATGGTCGGTGCTCTGGTTTACTACGACGGTCAGCATAACGACTCGCGCATGAACGTCGCTCTCGCTCTTACAGCTGCTCACTACGGCGCTACTGTTCTCAACCACGTCGAGGTCACCAGTCTTGAGAAGGATGCCAACGGCAAGATCAACGGCGCTCAGGTCCGCGATGTCCTGGCCTCCAAGAACGGCGACTCTGCCAACGCCGAGTCCTTCAAGGTCCGCGCCAAGGGTGTCGTCAATGCTACCGGTCCCTTCACCGATGCTATCCACCAGATGGATGATCCCTCGCGCAAGCCTATTGTCGCTCCCGCTTCTGGTGTTCACATCATGCTTCCCCAGAACATCTGCCCGAACGGTCTCGGTCTTCTCGACGCTGCTACCTCTGACGGTCGTGTCATCTTTGTTCTTCCCTGGCAGGGAAAGACCCTTGCCGGTACTACCGATAACCCTTGTGAGGTTGAGCGCGCGCCTGTTGCTCAGCAGAACGATGTCGACTTCATTCTTAAGGAGGTCAGCAAGCTCTTGAACCCCGAGTCTGCTCTGTCGCGAGCCGATGTCCTTGCTGCTTGGTCTGGTAAGTAATATCTCGAACGCTCAATTACATCGCGATACTAACAATTACAGGCATCCGACCTCTCGTCAAGAACCCCAACGCCAAGAACACGGAGTCCCTCGTCCGAAGCCACCTCATCACCACTTCTCCCTCCGGGCTTCTTACCTGCGCTGGTGGCAAGTGGACTACCTACCGTGAGATGGCCGAGGACACCGTCAACGAGGCCATCAAGCTCTTCGACCTCAAGCCCCAGGCCGTTGCCCTCCCTGACATCAGCGGTGCTGGCGCCTCTGGCTTCACCACCCGCGGTGTCTGTTGCACTCGCAACGTTCCCCTCATCGGCGCTCACGGTTATTCTACCTCTCTGGCCTCTCAATTGAGGGAGGCTTACCCCATCGACGCTGACGTTGCCGACCACCTCGCCCACAACTACGGTGACCGTGCCTGGACTCTCCTCTCCATCAACCCTGCTCTTAACACCCGTCTCGTCCCCGAGCTTCCCTTCCTCGAGGCCGAGGTCTCCCACGGAGTCCGCTCCGAAGCCGCCCACACAACCGCCGACATAATCGCCCGCCGCACCCGTCTCTCATTCCTCGACTCCGCCAAGGCTCTTGAGGCTCTCCCCCGCGTTCTCGACATCATGTCCGCCGAGCTTCAATGGAGCGCCGCCCGCAAGCAGCAAGAGAAGGCCGACGCCATCCAATTCCTTGCCTCTATGGGCCTTGAGCAGAAGACTTCTGCGCCTGTCCAGGCTTCTCAGGAAGAGAAGATGCCCGCCCGTGGTATTGAGAGCGCACCCCGACCTACCCGTGTTGGCGGTCTCGACGTTGACCTGAACGGTCTTGGCGGCACTGGCTCTTACAGCAAGTCCCGCGACGACTAAATTACGCGATCACCTTTTTTTCCTTGTTAAAGACAAGCATGTAGCATTAGAAGATTCCCAAGCATCGGAGAATTTGTTATGATAAAAGCATCGGCGTTCAGATGGAGGACTGGATTTGGAATGGCATTTCCTTGGCATTTTACTTAATTAATGAACCATCTATGATCACTTTCGCATTCCCCAATTGTGTTCAATTATCGTCTCTATAACATTCGGAGTCAAACTCAAGGCCTTAATGCCCCAAACACCTGGAAGTAGTAAATTCCATTCATTTCGACAACCGACTGCTCGTTTCCCCCGGCCATTAATTGGAGACTCTCCCCGCAAATAATCCTGTTTGGAGAATCCCCATCTGATCGTCGATGTTTTCCCAGATCTCCATAAATTTGAGGCTCCATTACATCAGGACCCATATGGAGCCCCATATGATCGATGGAGTGTATCGTGAGCTTGTTAGATTGATGACGTATTTTGCAAAACGCGTACGGGTCACCTACGTGACTTATTACCGACGCAACGCGACGCTGTCGGACCCACAACTCCGACAACGATGAGTTGTCTCTTGGCATCACGATGATTGAACTCGAATACTAGAGAGAAGTAACCGCAGTTTCGCGACATGTTCCAAATACCCTGGACCACCTAAGCGCGTCTGCCGCTGGGAAGAGGCAGCATGCGCCGCGACAGATGTTCCCTGTCTAATCGCGCGCACAGGTTGTCACGATAAGTTATCTTTCAGCGTCATTGTACAGGTGCATAGCCTATGGCCATCACGCATCCCTAGGGAAGTTCGCAAGCAGACTATATCCTCACAATATCATTGGATCACCCACTCAGTAGGAATGCCATAGCAATTGTCGCTGTGATGAAAGCCCGTCAAGATTATCCACGACAGTCTCAACTGTGAACGCGCAAACTACCGTCATTGTCCCAGTTGATGTAGCTAGGGCCCAAGGATTGATATTCGAGTGGATTATTGGAGTCTTGAACGGTTGGCTTAAGGCAGAGTAAAATCAGCCGGTCTCTGGTCGAGAAGCGCACCGGCAACACAGACGATGAAATGCCAGGAAAGACGACCGGTTGTGCAGATTTATCTCCAACCTCCAAGGTCTTTGTTTGGGTGGTTTGTGAAGTCAAATATCTCGGATCGATCGAAGTTCGGAGGGTATGCACTTCGTCTGTCGTCGTTGGGAGTGATAGGTCCGTCGGTGCTTGAGATCGTGGTGCCTTACAACGGTGTAGAATGTGTCAGTTTCTGACTGGCCCAAGATCGTACAAGTATTGGGACTTGCCGCTTCAAGATGCTTACAACTATGAAGGAGCTCTAGATGCCAAGGATCGGTGAGATAACTCAGAAGGAAAAGATACTGCTACCGCTTGCTCATTTGGAGCCAGATGAGTGACAGCATCGAGGCCCGTTCCACCATGATCTCTGTCATCCCCACGTAGAGGGGGCATGTATGTTCGTGTTCGAGAAGGCATGGAAGGACCAAGACGGTATATCGAGCGTTTAGAGAGCGAGGGCCATTTCGGGTTTCGAAGAGCCACGTCGAGATTGGAGGTGAGTTTCGGGTTTGGGGGCTTATGCCGCGGCAGCGATTTGTCCAAGTCCTGGGCGCACCTGACGTTACTACGAGCTAGTTCTTGACAATGAATAGATGCTTACGGCACGTAGTGACGCTTGTTCTTCGATGGATAAGATTCGGGTCAGGGCTAGCGGCCAAGATTCACGATGTGTTGGATGAACCAGGAACAACGTCTTGACATGGGTTGTGATGAAAGGAAGACGACGATATTCGTTAGAGACACAAATAAGTGAATAAAGACGTAGGCTAGCTGTAATTTTGACGCGGGATTATTCAAGAATTGTAGTACTGCAGTAGCTCACTTACAAGACTTTCCAGGGAATCAACTGCTTGCATCGAGGCGTTTTCCATATGGTCGAGAGCCTTGAAGATGCAGCATAAATACAGAGATACCTAGGATGATGAAATGTTACAAATTAATGTTCCCAAAGGCAGCCTTGTTGATGGTGCATGGGTTTCAGGCAACGTCATGGGTTTCTGCAGTGTAACAAACATCACTGGAACAAACTAGAAGTTCTGTGGATGTGGGTAACAGATAAAATATCCCACTTCAGCCTCCCGTCTCGTGTGGCATCCATCAACCTAACTCAACAGCTACAAACGTTTGCTCTTGATACCGTACCGGCATCGCCTTTCATTTCGACCACTGAGGGTTTGTCTACAATGATTTTCAGGAGAGAATGATTGATGAACCATTTACTTTACTTGAAACTTGAAAGGGCGCCGCCAAGGACGGATGTATTTGTTTTGATACTGTAAGCCTGGTTGCCAGTGACAGCCACTGGCACAGGCTCCGTTGCCGGTGCATCCACTCAACATATACGACTCCAGCATCGCAATCTCGACGCGTCTCGAGAATTTCTCACTTCCCATCTGCTTTTGTTTTCTCTTACAGGCTTTATGGGCTGTATTCTCTCTCATACTGCCGTCACCAAACTACACTGAATCACGATGCCTCCCAATACTAGGGTCCCAGCCCCCTACAACAAATACTCCCTGGAGACATGCGTACTCTTCCGCCGCTTCTACAATATCGTCGGAGCATGGCCCTGGCAGCTCACTCAAGGTTTCGAGCCTCCCTACTGGGGTCAGAACTTGGTCCAGGAATTCACCACCTTGCTCAAAGTTCGCCTTCGTGATGCACCCGGCGTCGCACAGAGCGAATTAATGGCCTATCTGAACAACATCTCTATGGATCATCCTGACCACATTTACGCCGGTGCTCTGAGCAGGGTGGCTATTGGTAGAGCTTTCAAGTGGCTGGACGACAGGAGCAGGGTGGCCAGTACTCGTGGGCAAGCTATCAACACAAACCCTGCGCCGCTACCTCCCACTCGAGCTGAGCAATCTGCCTTAGGTGCTACTTCAGCCCGAGGGGATACTTCCGCTCAGGAATGTGACGAAGATGACGATGTGCCTTCTCGCTCAGTTCGTACGCGATCCCAAGGTATGTCGAACTCACCAAGTGAATGATCATCTTTTGACAGTGTCTTCGCAGCTCGACGAAATGCACACAAGCGCGTCATCGATAGCAGTGACGAAGAGCCCGACGGCGACGTCCAATTTTTGAGCTCAAACCCCGCTCCCAAGAAAAAGTCACTCATCGTCACCCTCAAATTCACGCCGCTAAGAGGCCAGAAGCTATCTGCTGCCATTGGTGACTGCATCATGGTAGCTACTCGTCGTCCGAACCCTCTCACCGTGGATGAACCTAATGAACCCGGCTAGGAACCAGGTCAACAGAATCAGTCATCTGTTCAAGATCAACGCGACGATGAGTCTACTTGGGAAGGGTTTCCCGACCATCCATCCGCTGAAGGATTGACCTCTCCCGATATGACGGTAAGTATCTCTGTTCGCCCTGACCGTTCAAGGAACATACTAATGAGTAGTTGCAGTACATGTCCCAGGAAGGTGCCCAAGACAACTACGTCGCGTATCTCAAAGAGCGTATCTCCAAATCAAATGCCAACATTGCTCGCACCCAGAGCGACATCGACAACACCACGAAACAACACAACGAGCTCCTCGAAAGACTCCGCGTCAAGACCGATGCCAGGGAGAGAGCAACCACCGATGTAGCCAATGCTCGTCACGCGCTCCACCGAGCTTCCGTGCGCTGCAATGCCGAAGCAGAACTCCAACACGAACTCCGCCGCCACCTTGGGGAGAATTTGAACGAGGGCGTGGCAGAAGCTGTTCGTTTACACCTTGAGGCTGAGGCTGATCTGGCTGCTAAGGCGGACCATCTTGCAAAAATTTGTAACGAGGTCCAGATGACTGAGTACCAGGCTTCTTATCTACCATCTAAGATTAATGGTCTTCGAGAAACTATGAGGGCTGAGGACAAGGAGCTTCGATCCTGTGTTATGATGTGTCGTCTTGTGGATATGGGCGTGCATTTAGTTGATGCTCTGGGCGATAAGACTTTGAATGAGTGGACCGACGAGCAGATGCGTGATTTTGGGCATGGAGAGAATGATGGGGCTATCTAAGATCTTCATGGTCTAACGTATGACTCAGAAATGGGCGAACTTGGGCTGTTGACACGCTTTTGTGTTGAGAGGATGTGGTTCGCTGGGTTACTGTGGGAAGTTCTATGCGCGGCGTCGCAAGGTCTGATATCAACGAAAGAGCCAATGGTTTGCGATGTATTAAATGACCTAGTCAGTTTTTGATAACTCAACTGTACGATATCCCAAGATTTTCTCGGCGGTCTGTCGCTCCGAGTTGTGCCAGAACACGTTCTCATACAGGATCCAGGTAACAGTTACTGCCCAGCTTCATGATCACCAATTTCATTTATGTAGCTAGGTTAACGATAGAGTATTATTGATTGCGTTGAAAAGTTCAACCAACTTATCCATAGCTCTCGCTGCCGAGCTCAAGTTCCTTTAAGTTACCCCGAATGACATTAAATACTTTAAACAAGGGCTTCCTCGATCGGTCATCCCACCTCCAAACCCCAAACCTGCGCTTTCGTATCATCCCAATACTTAGGGTAGAAGCTGAGACTCTCCCAGTCTGCGAATTCGCCAACCGCCTAGCATCCAGCCGTCTGGTCTTGTAATTCGGTTGACAGGAAAATTTCTTAGGTTCAATCAGAATAAGCGAATACTGTCTTTTATCCTTACCAGACTGGTTCGTCTAGATGGCGGTGGTATTGTTTGAAGTCTTCCTCATTTTTGAATTGCCCTACA
Source organism: Fusarium sp. FL617 (assembly GCA_030142105.1). NCBI lineage: Eukaryota > Fungi > Ascomycota > Sordariomycetes > Hypocreales > Nectriaceae > Fusarium > Fusarium sp. FL617. The sequence continues at coordinate 975,154 of JAREIL010000007.1, read as the reverse complement.
AGGTTGTCGTCTCGGATTCCTGGGTCGCTGGAGGCATCACGACTTGAGGGTCTTTGCGATCAGCCGGCTTGCTGGTACTGCAACATCTGCCTGCATCTCGCTTGGTGATACGTGCTCGAACTACATCATCAAGAACCGGAAACCGCTAATTAAGGTTGAAGCGCTTTTAAAATGAAGCTCTGCAGCAATAGACCTCAGGGACATGGTAGATACTGCGTATCTCGAGGGAGGGCTAGTGCGTCCTGTACGGCTTGGCAAGGAAGAGGCCACATAACCGAGTGTTGGTTCTAATTACTTATGAAACGAGGTCGACCCATACACATCCCTGAAGCCTAAGGCATCAATTTCGGCTGTTGCCTGCTTGAGTATCACCATATCCTAGCAACAACAAAATTATCGCCAACTCACGACCACAGCTAAAAATGACCCGACAACAACCCCCGGAACCCGCAACCGCCCTCTTCACAAAGCTCTCTCCAGAAATTTTGCGCCTTATCTTTCGACAATTTTGCTCTCACTGTAGCGGCGATTACCAATGGCCTTTCAGGGCTGTACCGCTGTCTGCTCAAGATAATACGACCCTGTTCAACCTCTGCCTGGTCTCGCGGTATTTTCGAGGCATAGCCCAAGAGATTTTGTACCATTCATTTGACCTCGACTGCTTCAAATGGCCAGAAGATCATTTGGAGCGAAGGCTAGGGCCTTTTCTCACAACCGTTACACTGCGTCCAGACTTGGCCCGCTCAGTCAAAGCCGTTTTTATGCGGCAGCCCTTGTTCGAAGATTTGGATTTTGAAGAGGCTTATCAAATATTCAACATTTGTGCGCGCTCTTTGGGTACCAGTCCTAACGACATCTATCGGAAGGGCCATGCGTCTCAAGTATCGAGCTCAGCTATCAAGCGGCCGTTCTTCTTTGGAGAGCATATTATCAAAGATATAGAGCCAGGCGACTATGTAACCATCATTGCTAACGAACTCCTGACCATGATGGTGGCTCTTCTACCTAACTTGGTCCATCTTGGAATCGAGAGAGGTCCCATAAGATCCTATACGGGACCATATTTCTGCAAAATTGACGTGTCACCGGCCACGCTCGATGCACTAGGCATCACCGCTCTTCGACTCAAAACCCTTCAAAGTGACTACGCACCAAAATAGCTACTATCCCGGACCCCAAATCTCGAGACGCTAGTAACTAGGATATACGATTCTTTTCCCGATATGCCGAGTGTTAGGAACCTCCATATCCGGAAACAGGCATCCATCCGAAGGCAGCTCAAAAAGTGTCTGTCTGCATGCACTGGTCCCCTGTCTACCTTTTCCTATACCGCAGAAGACATTGAAATATCTGATGTGATTGAATGCCTTGACTACGCTAGGTTCCACGCCAGTCTCGAGTCACTCTACCTCCTTCAGCGTCTTGAATCGGATTCCCTCGTGATGAAGCCCATACCCAGCTTAAAGCTATTTACTAAGCTGAAAACAATCTTTATCCCTACCGATCACATCAGTACATCAAGTCTCGAGGCGCCTCAACTTGTCGATGTCCTGCCATCCAATATCACTTCTTTTACACTTGTTAGACGCGATACGCCCGTCGATTTCACCACGGAGGATTTACAGCGTCTTACCAAAACAAAACCTACCCCCTTCGCATCGCCAAGAGTAATCAGAGCCAACGTAGAGAAAGAGAGGGTTGGTCTTGATTACCTCTGGGCTGCGTCTGATTCACGCTAGACTACACCATATACGCATCGTTAGTTAGATCTTGCTGTATACAAGAAAGCATACCATTTTGGAGAGATGGACATTCTCAGGAATATCTAGACACCAATATACTCAACTTGGAACTTATTTCTCTTGCCGAGTTCAAGTAGGTATCGAGAATTATTATCTTTGCTATCACCATTTGGTAAGCTGACATTGAGCGGTTACTGACTCCGCAAGCGGTCACGTGTGATAATACAGGCATCAGCTCCTCATTCTCATCCTTGTAATCAATCTTCGACCCGATTAAAACGGTGTAATACTGTTGCTACAAGCTAGCCTTCCAAACACATATGCCCGACCACGATAACATAAGGCTGAGCTTACCAGCCTCGAGAGCTGACTTCCAGCTTGCCCTCATTTGCACCCTCGCCTTTGATGCTGATGCGATAGAAGCCTTGTTTGATTATCACTGGGGTTTTGAGACCTATAGTAGAGCCCCCGGAGATCCCAACACCTACTCGACTGGCCGTATTGGCGATCACGATGTGGTCCTCGCCCACATGCTGGGCGTGGACGAGGCGAATCCAGCCGAAGTCGCTTCCAACTGTTGTTTCAGCTTCCCTAACATCAAGCTGGCCATTATCGTCGGCATCTGTGGAGTCATTCCTTTTCATCCTGATACCTATGATGAGATCATTCTAGGTGATGTCGTGGTGAGCCAAGGCATTGTTCAGTACTATCTGGGACGAGACTTTCCTGATCAGTTTGAGTACGAACACATGCTCGAAGAGACCATCGGAAGACCCAATGCTGAAATGCGTACCCTGCTGTCTAAGCTTCGTTCTTCAAAAGCCTTGGAGGCCGACATGAAGGATTACCTTGACGTGCTGCAAGATCAGCCAACACTAGCTGCCCAGTATCCCGGACCTCAAAACGACAGACTCTTCGAGGCCTCGTACCGACACATCGATAATGACAGAACGTGCGAAGGATGTGGCTGTAACGGCAAACTGATACCGCGCAAACGTCCAGAGGAAGAAGAACCACAGCCCAAAGTTCACTTTGGGCGGATAGCATTTGGCGACAAGGTTATTCAGTCTGGAGAAGAACGCGATGATATGGCTCGAAAACTGGGCGCTATTGCTTTCAAGGCAGGGGGCGCAGGGTGGTTGGACAACTTTCCATGTGTTGTCATCAAAGGCGCCTACGATTATGCCGACGGCCACCACCTAAAGATTGCCCAACGATATGCTGCAGCAACAGCAGCTTCTTGTACCAAGGCACTTCTACGTCGCTGGGCAGTGTCAGTCAATACTGGTTTGCAACCACTTCGGAACCCTAGCACTTCAACATGGCTGACGATGAGACACAGATGCGGCACGAGAGTGGGTGCCTCATTGTACGCCAGCGTCATTCTGTTGGACTGATGAGAAGTTGCTGACTCACCAGTAGTTCTGGTTCCATTCCCACAGAACGACTCATTTGTTTGCCGACGAGCCATCCTCGAGAGTTTACGACAGCAGCTACACCCTAAAAACCCACAAGCGGTTGCCGCGCTCTTCGGTTCAAGTGGCATGGGGTTGGTGTTCGCCCGACGAAGATCATACATATGACTGACTGTTTCTAGAAAAACGCAGATTGCCTTGTCTTATGCATACCGCGCACGTGCTGAGTACCCAAACTTGTCAGTCTTCTGGGTCTACGCAAGCAGCGCCAACCAAATGCGTCGGTCCTATAGCTCCATCGCCCATGCGTGTCAGATACCAGGCCACGACGACCCAAACACGGACATCTTACTGTTGGTCAAGCAATGGCTACAAGTCGAACACCAAAAGCCCTGGCTCATGATTGCCGATGACGCCGACGATATCGGGCTCTTCTGTGACGACGACAAAATCAGCAAGTATCTTCCAGCTTGCAAGCAAGGCATGGTGCTTGTCACTACTAGAAGCCAGGAGATAGTCATCAGGGTCACCAAAGCCCATCACGTCTTCGAAGTGGATCGATTTACAGACGACGAAGCCCGAAGTCTACTGACCGCGAAGTGCAAAGGTCCACTGTTTCAACCTTCGAACTTGAGAAGTCTGGCTTCCTTACTCAAATATGTTCCTCTTGCATCAATTCAAGCGGCTGCGTTCATAGAAGAAAACCGAATGCCTTCTAGTCTATACCTTGCACTTTTCCTCGAGCACAAACGCCGAGGTCTCGTCAAACTACTCGATGAAGATTTTGAAACAGATGGAAAGAGCTCGGAAAGTTTCCAGATTGTAGCCGAAACATGGCTGTTGTCGTTTCTCCAAGTCAAGGACACATTAGCCGGCGAACTACTCTGCCTCATGTGCGTATTGGATTGCCAGTCGATTCACGAAAGCTTCCTAGACAATTACATCGAGTGCAAACACAAAACTACATGGCCTTTGCAGCGCATCAGGGCTGTTGACATTCTCAAGAATTTCTCCGTGGTTTCGGTAGCACGAGATAACAGTCTTACTGTGCATCGACTTGTGCAACTGGTAACACGAAGATGGCTCATTCAGGAAAACAAAATGGCATCTTACACCAGCGCAGCGCTGGCGACAATATGGAACCTGTACTATTCCCAGCCTAGCCTCCCGACATGGTGCAGCAGGTCAATGTTCTTATCGCACACCGTTTCAGTCTTGCAGTTACAGGACACGATGGCGAAAGTCAACTATGGGGAGCTCAAGGCTGGCTTTCTCTCTCGTATGACCACACGCCACCTGATGGATCTTGGACTGGGGGAATCGGAGTCGTTTAGCTTGCAGAATATCACGGTTCCTCGAGCCTGGCTAGAAAACGAGGATGAAACACCTCTGACCTCCACAAAGAGACTGACCAAAGCGTACGTTAGCCTAGAGTCCTGGCAGGAAATGTCGACGGCTTATGAAACAGCGTTGACTCTGGCAAAGAGGTTGGTGGGAGATGAGCATCTCGAGACCTTGAACCTGATGCTGAAGCTCGGAGTATCCTACCTTGGCCAAAGTCGTATCAAAGATGCTCAAGACCTATTTTCACAGGTATGTGACACAAGTCTAGTGGTGTTCGGTGAAAACAGCTCGACGCTCCTGGATAGTCTTCGACATCATGCTGCGGCATGCAATCTTCAGAACCAGCTACCGGCAGCTGTGGAGTTCCTGGAGAAGGGGCTAGTCATTTCCCGGGAAGTTTACGGAAAGGTGAGTTTGGGTACAGCTGTATTCCAGTATGAACTGGCCACCGTCAAGTTTGACTCGGGCTTGCATGAAAAAGCCGTGGCGTTGATGATAGAATGCATCGATACTTTGAAAGAAGCTTTTGGGCCCGAGGATCCATTGATTGCACGGCCTGCGCAAAGGCTAGAGGTGTGGGAGCAACAGTTGGATGGAGGATCCGAGATCTCACAGGAGGCGCGGGATGTTCTTCGAAGATACCACTTATTGCCGTTTGGGACGGAGAGTGCGGAGGTTGATCTGAAACGATTGCGCGAAAGGACACGAGATTCACGAAACAACTAGTTCCGTTGGATCGGTTGTTGAAGGAAAGCTATCATGGCTCGTTGGTTGATACCCTGATAGCTCACATCCCTTATATCCTGGCGGTTCGATGATCGCTTTGTAAAAATAGACGATAACAGAGAACCAGGTCCCTGTCTATTTCTCCACGTAACCAGGATCCAGCATGAAACAAAGGCGTGGCCGACATGAAGGAGGGATCTGACAGCTCACCCTTGCTGTTGTCCCCTAATGGAAGCGGGTTTACGTCGAACACTTATCACAGAATTCTAGAAAAATGCTATGTAACCCTAGGAAGATGAGAAGGAGAAGTGACGTGAGACCCAGTGGAGTTTTTTTGAGCCTCTTCAGACCATGGCGCATCGTCACACGTGGTTCGTGGATCAATAACGGACCCCATACCGAAAGCGACCCTGGTTTACCGAGGCATTAGTGACTAAAATGATCTCCACGATTCTGGTGTGCTTGGACGTGATGTTCCAAGCGATGCGAAGTGATTACCCAGAGTACGGTAGTGCGCTCACTGTCGTGTTCAAGCCACTTAAAGTTGGCCGAGATGCCCGGCCGAGTCATGGGCGGCGATCTAGTGCTGACTATCGGTGCGCCGAGTCGAACTTTTCTGTGGTGAGATGGTAACTGCCGAGTTTATATCCGGCCAGTGATTGGAATGCTGGCGCAGGGGAAAGTTTCTGAGTTGGACTAGAAACAGTAGTGAAAAGCTTGGCTCTCGCAAGGGCAGTTTCACCCGTTCTCAAGTTTGAAGTTGCTGGCTTTTGTGGTGTCTGTGACGTGATAAAACAGTGCATCAGCATTGGAACACAGTCCTGGCAGAGTGATGCATGCTGATTAAATTGATCGCCGACATGAATATGAATGAAAGATGTTCTCGACTCAAATAATACGAAGCCACCCGGACATCAGCCAATTGTCGGAAGAGGAATCTGGCACTATTTAACGTAGACCTTCAACAAAACAGACGTTGAATCATTGACTTTCCCAAATGTTTCGTTTCAAGTCAAAGCGCAGTCTCACCAGTTCGTCCCAGCTAACCCCAAGTCAGCACCAAAAAAGCATCCGGCGCTTTCATTCCGCACTTGAGACGACCCAGTGACCTGGGCCCCAAGACCAAAGCGGAAGGACAGCGACTTGGCAACGGAGCCCATTTCTCAAAGGATTCCCAAGTGCCGAAATTTGACACGCCAATCGTCTGTGGCGCTCGACTCAGTCGATAGCCCTCTTTCTACCCCTGACTCAAGTCGAGTGCGGTGGGCTGTTAGTGGTGGAGAGGGGTTCTTGGAGGGTCGGAAATAGCCAGTCCAGAAGGATATGGGGGAAAGAAAAAATAGGGCCGAGGGAGGTTATCTCCGTCGGGGCCATTACAAAACTTGTACGAATACTACGCGCAGTATTGAAGGACCACCCAAGACGGAGAACGGAGATGAAGACGGGAATATTCCCCCGCTCAATGCAATCTTTTGATACTCACCCTTGTAGATCATGCATCGTCGGGGCGATCATGTCATGCGCGCACCAATTCCAGGTCCACGCGCTCGGGTAACACAGCAGGGATGATGATGTCTCTAACAACCTGCACTATGTCAGGGCGCTGCCACGCTGTCTGTCGAATCAGATGTCTGCATCACATCCAAGCCTCTCGAGCGTCAAAGCAGAATGTCATAGCGTAGGATGTATCTCGTCCAGACACATGGCTAAAAACCCAAATGCTCCTTTTGCCACCCACACGCCAAACCGTTCCTGGCTCTCGTCCCGTTGCACTGACACGTTCCAACGCTTGACGTGCAGCGGGGCGCCCGATTCTGGAAGAGTAAAAAGACGTGGTCGTATGTACCTTAATTCTTGTAGAGAACCTATAAACCAACTCGATCCTGCCGACCCCAGATCTGCTTTGCTTCCGTCTTTTGCTTTTTTTCTCCTAGGGGTCGATCATTCCTTTTTCGAAGCTTGTGAGAAAAAGAGTTCGTTCATTAATCATGTCGGCTACTACGACCGATATCAAGATCGCTTCCATTGCCATGGGGTTCACCCTCGGCTTTGGTTTGCTTACTGTCTGGGAGGCTTGGAAGCAGACTCGAAGGAACCGGAATCCTCTGCGAAGTACTTACATCTATATGCTTTGGGGTGAGATTCTCGCCAACCTCATTATCGCTATCATCGGATGGATTTTCCTCGACGGACTTATTGGCCCGACGTAAGACATCAAGCGTCTCACTTGTCTCGGAAGGATCGTACTAACCTTTCTAGTGTCCCTGTCCTTTTCTTTATCCTCTTCTTCTGGGTATTCGAAGTCCAGCTGCTCATGCAGATTATCGTCAACCGAATTTCTATCATCGCCGAGCATCGATCTACTATCTTCAAGCTGAAATGGGGCACCGCTTTGTCTATTACTCTTATCAACATCGCCGTCTTTGCTATTTGGATTCCGTCACACACCGTTCCTCCTACAAGTGACCTGTAAGTTGGTTCATCAGGATTGTTTTGATAAATAGGAACTGACTTTTGCAGTATTGTTCGTATCAATGAAGTTTGGGACCGGGTCTCCAAGGTCCTCATCTTGTTCGTTGATGCTGGACTTAACTGGTACTTCCTCCGAACCGTCAAGAAGCGACTCGTCGAGCAGCACCGATTGAAGAAGTATGAGCCTCTCGTCGGCTTCAACGCCAAGCTCATGGTTATCTCTATCCTCATGGACGTAAGTACCTCCGTTACTGCCCGCCCCAACCCAGCTGGTCCTAACTCCCACATCAGGGTATGCTCATCGGTCTCATGTCTCTACCAAACCAAGTCGTATACATCCAATTCCACCCCGTCGCATATATGGTCAAGCTCAACATCGAAATGTCTATGGCCAAGCTCATCACCCGACTCGCAAAGGGTGAGAACTCGGACGACTACTACCCCTCGATGTCACACTCGAACCACCAAAGCCACCACCAAACAAACGACGCCCCATGGGCGCAGGGAAACAATGTGCAATTGACGCATCGATCAAAGGTTGTGGCTGGCGATTCTGATGAGGATCTGGCAGGTACTGCGGACCGACACAACGGCGGACCTGGTATTCATCGACGAACCGAGTTCGAGGTCACAGTGGAAGCGAACCCCAAGGGTAACCCATTTAGAGGACGATCTGAGTCGGTGGATGAGTTGCCTTTGACGTCGAATACTGGACACCCTAAGGAGGGTGTCACCGTTGAGGAGAGAAGCAGAGGGCCCTCCATGTCTAGCAGCAGGAGCTCATAAGGAAATACATAACACACATTTTTATAGTAATGCATAATACCCTTTTGTATAAAGAAACCACCCAAGCTCTCCATGCGTATATGATATTTGCATTAACGCCACTTTGCCGCACTGTCACATTTGACTGACAATCTTTGTCCTCGGGACACCATAAACATAATTTCACAAACTTGAGACGATTTTTGAATATACTTTGCGTAAGTCATACGACTTTAGACTAGATTTCGGCTGCTATTGAAGGAGTCAACTCAACCAGGAACAATGTGTAACCTCCGCTACGTAAGCCTGGTACTGCATCAGCTTGTGTGCACGCCGACGGAACTCGAACTGACTACAACATCTCTCAGGATCTGGGAGCTAGCCTCCTTCGCGCCTTTCTGGGCGTATAGTGGGCCGAGGTTGTCGTCATATCCATCTGGTCAACAATAAAGGCATGAGCCTGGACCCAAACAGCCTCCTACATATGCTCGGCGGGAACAGGGCGGGTGAAGGGAGCGGGGGGCACGAGCCCCATGATCTCGAGATGGGAAGGTAGACGGGGTTCATTGTGGCGCAAAGGGGAGAGTGTTGATGGGACAAGATATAACAACAATATAAAACTAATCATCTGATAACGGGATATCTGGAGAAAGTCCACAGAAACCAGATGAGATTAATGAATGTAATGTCTAGGAATAGCTTGATATCTAGTGCTCGTAACATGGCGACGCAGAGAGATAGGGTAAGGGACTATCGATAGCACCTTTGGACGAACAAAGCGCGACGAGGCAGACCTACTGGGGAAATTGCTAAATTTCAGGATAGTTATAGCGCGACCACATACGGGTTTTAAAAGTAGATAGGGTAAGCCTAACTTTGACACACTTCCTAATCCATTGAGTCTTCTGTGGTCGATGCTGATCTCTTAATGTGATGCCGTCCAGCGAACTGATGGATCTATTACGCCTACTCGTCCTCATGATGAAAACAAGCGCCGTGGCAGCTGAAGAACATTCAGCTCAACTGACTGATTCAATTCCTCATACAAAGAAATTTAAGTGGCTTAACCGGGGGTTGGTAGGTTTATTCATTGACTTGGCTTGTTCTCGGCCATAACGAATATGCCCCGATACAGAAGAATTCCTAGAGCTAGAGATGATCCAGAGGAGGATGGTCTGCTGGAGTAGTAGACCTTTGAAGGACGAAGGCGGGAGCGTCGGTACCGTGATGATCAGGGTGGACAAGCAATAGGCGTTCGAAGAGGATTTCAGCACGGATACAGACCTCGGTATATAACGGCTCATGGGGCTAGAGGCTCGAGAGAGGTGAAGCTTTGAATGTGGCCTTACTGAATACAAGTAGGCTTCAGCTATGATCTATAGCAATTCTTCTGCTCCCCACTGCCTTTCATGCTGTGGCTTCCCCAAAACAATCATGTTCTGTTCAAATTCTTCAAGCATGGTATGCAAGCATCTAGATATGGAATGGCCAGTGGCTCGCTCGTTTTTCACAAAAGAAATCTTAGGCCACCCTGCCTTAACCATATGTCAAGTACAATGATCTTGAATGGCTTCAGAACACTTGACTTACAAGCTGTATTGCGACATTTCCGAAACCGAGACCCTGAAGCATCTGGATAGCTTCAGCACACCGCTTTATGTGATTTGCCTTCTGCTTTGATATGGCTTCCTCTAGACACGTGCTTCGGAGCCACCAGAGGTCCCTTTCTGATAATAGTGGAGGAATGACACTGTCCATGGCACGATCTGGCCAGGAAAGTATCTGGTTATACCAGGAATTTGTCCTCAGTCTGCAAATTGCCATGTAGAAAGATCTACTCACGGCTATCAAAAAACTTTTCTCTCCCAGCACCTGCTGGACAGAGAAAATCGCATTGATAGTATCGTGGCCAGAGGTGCTCTGAAGTTACGCTTGTGGCAACGGCTTTGAGTGAGACACATACCTAGAGCCCTAGAACAGCAGAAATGGTGTACTTCTACACCTCTATACAGCGAGACGACAAATTTGAGGGAAGGATGGAAGCAGGCATCATTCTGCGGTGTCCGCCCAATAAATTCGCAACGTTTCTTCTCGACACCGCTAGAATATGTAGGATGCTCTTGGTGCAAAGAAAACGCAGCCATTGTGGCCAAATGGATTAACGAGAAGACTCTGAGGACTGAGAAAAGATCAAGACGGTGAGGGCTGTATCACGCAATGAATAAAATATGGTATCGAGATGCGCTACAAGCTGGTACTGTGGTTGCCGCCAAATTGTTGTAAGAAGAATGTAGCAGGTTCTGTTGGCCTTTTTGTTTTGAAAGACCCTACTTCGTCACAGTCTGTCAAATAATCCCTTCGAAAGTCTCAAGCACTAATTCCATCCAATAATTCCAAGCACTCGGGTCAGGCCTTCATTCCAGTCACATTAGAGTTCCATCTGGGCTTTAAGTTAATCGCAGATCCTGCCTGTTCTATCCAATGATGGGCGTCAGCCCTATCATCAGTCGCTCTAGACTCGACGCGCCACACTAACATTGACGTCAATTGTGACTTGCCCCTGTCCCTGCCCCTGCCCCTTCTTGAGAAAAGTCTCCTTGTGGTCCCTTTTGTGTATGTCATTACGCTCAATTCGTGATCTACATCCTCCCTACGGAGTAATATTCTTTGTAAAGGTTAGAATTAGTGCTTCATACCTCATTCAAGGCCGAAAACGTTGTCTGTAGCACCCTCGATAGGCTCATCGGGTTCTGGCTTATGCTATGTTGTCACATCCCCCATGAATCGTGGCTTTATCTGAGACATGCAAGTACAAGTGGCCAAGTATCGTTGTCTGGGGCTATTAGATCTGAACTCTCAGGTAATAAGTTGCCCCCATTCCTTCGACGACACCCCAACCAAGTCCGGATGCGGACGGCACCTTGACCCACCGCAAAATGTGTAACTTCTCGATCCTCCCAACTTAGCTTCTTCCACTCATCGCTTCGTCGCTCGGTATTGACTGTCATATGTCGGATTTACCGTTGCGGTCGAGTTATTACAGGGGACCATTGGAACGCTCGGAATCTGTGTTACCGACTGAGCGGATTGGGGCTTACTCGTCTCAGTTTTTGATAAAGGTCCGGTCTCTTCACGGGTGTGCTCGACCGTTCAACATCCGTTTTATCTCCACTCTCAATGGCAACGGCTTCAGCTCCGGTTCTGTCGCTGTGGTCTCGCACCCCCTACATACCCCAGTCCAAGCCCGCCGACTTGATATGGACTCTTGTTAACCTCATCACTATCGCCGTCTTGGCTGTTTTTACATGTAATTACTATGTTCTCGGCACCATTCAAGAACAAGAAAGCTGATAAGACGCCAAAACAGTCCAGAAAATCGTTACTATTAGGTCATGGCAGAGAGTACCCTTTGCGGCATGGAGTAAGTCGTTGCAGTCTTGAAGACAAGGAACAGGAGCGAGTGAGAGCAGATGATGACTGACCTCCATTAAACGCAGTGGTCCTGGCTATCTATATCGACTCTCTTTGTTTTGTACTTTCCGCAGCCATTTTGCAGAAGGTTTATGGTGTAAATAGTAGCCCTGAAATCTGTCAGGCCGCAATCTTGCTTTGTTTGATAGCCTATATGTCGACCAAGGTAGTATGTACACGCATTTACCCGATATAAAAGGGTTACTCAAACGCCGCCTGCTGACATATCATAGTTTATCTATGTCTTCCTTGTTGAGAAAGTGGTAGGTCGCTGTATACCTAAGTTTTTCATGACCAGCATACCTAACAATCGGCAGCATCTTATCCGTAGCAATGGCAAACCAAGGATGAAGTCAAGACTCTACCTCTTCAACTCGTTTGGAATGCTCACCTGCTTTTTTGTTATTGTTACTCTCAACTTTGTCTAGTAAGTCCAAGATTCACGAGGTTTGATAAACGTTTAGCCTGACACAGGCTTGTGAACAGCCGTTACGCCCGGATGGAGCACGGTCAGTGCATCATCGGAATGAAGACTGTTGCCCTGTTGCCTCTTCTTGCCGCGGATGTTGTTGTTAACATCTACTTGACCTCTCTCTTTCTTATCCCGTTAAAGAGTAAGTATTCCATGAGACATCATATTTGGACAGGGCAATTCACTAACCCATTGACAGGTCTTTACTCGTTCAACAAATCACTGCCCAAGAGCCAATCACACTTTCGTCTCCGTAATGCTGCCTTACGCACTTTTATTGGCTCCTGCTGCACATTGCTCAGCAGTGCTGCGTATGAGTTCCTCAACCAGCTCTGACTAGCCCGACACTGACATATCAACAGAAACATGACAATCATGATCTCTATGGGTGGTGAACCTGGCTGGATGTGTCTATTGTGTTGCAATATTGATAGTAAGTTTACCTCCTCAAACCACAACGTGGATCCTTTCCTGATCGATCAAAGTCCTGTTCTCTGCCGTTGTCATATATTGGGTTACTTCTCGTGACAGTGCTAGTAGCGACACCCAATCACGCTCCAGCGACTATCAAGGTGGCAGCCGCCGCTATGGAGCTCGCTCGTCCACGGGTGAGGGTCGTTCTGCCGCACCCATATTGGGTTCATCAACCGGCACTGTCGCTGAGGTCGCTCTGATTGACTCTAATACACGCCACTCCGACTTCGGCAGTAGATCTACTGCCAGCTTTGTCAGGGATGATTGCAATTCTGGACCTAGCAGCGGTGTTACAGTTACTACTACCATACAGTGTCAGAGCAGATCCGGTAGTTTCGGTAGCGACAGTGGTGATATAAAAGGAGGAGCCGGCATTAGAACCAAGGATGAAGAATTAGCCTATGGGCTTTCACCGCAACAGGAGAGTTTCACCATTGGCTATGCCGAGGTTACTAAGCCGCCCCGAACTTGTATAACTAGTAGTAGTCAGAAGAAATAAAGTAGTAATGGATTTCTTATAAGATGTTAAGCAAGCTGGAGACTAAACGTCCTTTCTCAAGATATTTAGCAAAACGCTCTGAGATATGATATTAATAGAGTCGCGTAATATTGGAAAGCTTCGGTGTTAGACATAAGGCTAGGGCCGAATACCGTTGCGTATCCATACAGGCAAAAGCCTATCGAGCTGCCATGGATTTGAGATTGCGGTTACACTGAAGGTAGTGTCCTAAAAACTAGGGCTATTTCATCAAATCCTCGTGGGTTCTGCACATTAGTGCATTATAAGACAGGCTCCATTACTAGTCATAATCGTCGAGGTAGTCCAAGTAGCTTTGACCCGTTGAGGTGGCAAGTTGATATGCGCATCAAAGGAATTAAAATCCTCGAGCGACTGAAACCCAAAGGGATGAGTCAAAATTAATGTCAGAGTATCATTCCAATCAGAGTTCGATCAGCGGGCAGAACTGATGATCCTTGAGATGTTTAAGTAAGATCCACGATGTCCCTTTGAGACTTTGATGTATTTCTATATCTTTTGATAACATTATATAGTGAATCAACGACATTTCAAACCATGCCTTGGTTACCATTTAAATGAATCCTCTATTAGCGTTATCACGACGTAAAGTTCTATTATCAAGACTTGTCGTGAACACAGCACGCCATGATCTAGATTTATGAGAAGGCTGTGTAAGTATTGTCACTTTAGAACATTGCTTGATAAACTCATGGAAACACTTTCATGGTCCTACGGACTACGTCAGGCACGGAACCACCATCGCACATGTCTGATCAACGTCGCAAACACTTCCAGATAAGACAGCAGAACCTATCATACATTATCTTACTTTTCCTCAGCGATTTTTTACAATTTATGTGAAAGCTTAGAGATATGTATGCTATACGGACACTCGGGCAAATACCTGGGTAAACTTTTATCGGTAACAGACAATTCTTACTGCCTGATACTGAGTCATTGTGATGCAGGGCCTGCAACTTTCTTTAAGGTTTTCTCAGTAGGTATAAATTGAATCAGTCCCTGCAAATCAATCCGGTCTTCCCTCCTGCACACCATCTTTCACGGGCAAGCACAAGTCCACGACTTCAGACATTCGCCTTACCCCCCTCCGCTGGTGTTCCAGACGACACAAACATTACCAAGATGGATCCTTTCAGCAAACTACCACCAGAGTTACGTGAGAAAATGTTTATTCAGAGTCGATGCAAGACATTCATACCGCAGCTCATTCAAGCCTCACCAATCATGCTCCGTCAATACATCTCATCGAAGGCGTACATTCAACGGACTTTGCTGGCCCTTGATTTCGATGACGATATGGTCCAGGATGCAATGGCGATTATTCTTACTCACTCTTCGAACATCTCCGGGAAATATGGCAAAACAGTTCAGAAGCTTCTACGCTCCTGGGCGCATAATGAGTTACCAAATCCTCTACAAACAAGGGATATTCGACTACTCAACCTGCTCGATCAACTACACACCGGGCTGTTATTTTTCATCGAAGATTACCTCACCAAGGCAACTGTCACCTTCCAACCACGAGAGTATCTCTGTCTCCCGGATATGTTCTCCATCCAAAATAATCTAGTCTTCAAAGCCCGGAAAGTGACTACCAGGTTTGACTCCAGCAAGCTCACAAACTCGGAAAGGAAGCGCTTGCTGAGAGCATTCTTGAATTATGAGTTTCAGTGCAAAGCAAATCATATCAAAGTACTCACCGAGTTCGAGCGACATGCTGTTGATTGCGTCAAAATCTATATGTGCTCACTTTACGGAGCTATGTTTGCTCAGTGTGGCGATTCCTGGCTACCAGAAGCTCCTTCCAGTCCTCTTTCTACCACAGGATTGCTGTATCCGGACGTCTTCTATATCAACCCTGATGTCTATGCTTCTGACATGGGACTATCGGGTGAGGATCATTTCGGTATGGTATGGAAGTTCATGAGGTCTGGCCTCGATCTTGCTACGACATTTCTTCAATTTACCACTGGCAAAGTGCAAAAGCGAGAACACCTCAAGATGTGGTTTACGGAATTCTATAAATTAGGGTACTACTCTTTTCCCTTTATTCACAGCTTCAATGAGTTCGTTCCGAAGAACCGTACCGAGGAAGTGACCGAAAGAGACGATCCGGGCATGTATCAGCTGCTTTACCCTCTGTTCTCATCTGCCAGCGCGGTTCGAAAGAAAGTATATCAACAGCGTGCCTGGCTATTTTTCGATGATCACCGACTCTACCCATCACTAGGTGCTCCATGGTCAGTCTTCCCAGAGAAAGTGCAGATTAAGGAGGAGCTTGCGAAATTGCTATGGGTCGAAGGCTGGATGGGCGATCCAGCAGGTACTAGAGCCTTGCATCGGTCACAGAAATGGCACGATGAGCGACTTGGGAAACTATCAGAAAACTCTGAGATTGGGGAGCCCCACGACTCGAATTTGGACGAAACGTGTCAATACTCACTGCCAGATGTCGAAGGAGGAATTCCTAACAGGGAACTGATCCCATTCTGGAAATAGTGTTGACTTTGTATCAGACCTTGTCCAATGAGTAACAGCAAGGATTAGGGAAGGAATCTGTATTGGAAAGGACCATGCTACAAAGGATTCGTGCAGACAACACATGAACAGACTGGTCAGCTTCTGTAATACATTGGGATTCTCCATCATTCTCGGCCTCTCTTGATGATAGAGTAACGCAGGACTAGAAGTGGTAGAAAACTCGGAAGGCTTTCTTTAATGTATCTGATTTATTTATTTAGTAGTATCTAATCCTCAAAACACCTTCTATCGACCTGAAAGTACACTTCACTTCCTGCGGAGGTTGTCCTATTAGTCAGTAAGTGCTGGGATTGCTGTAATGTCTCGTGGGTAAATGACACAGGAACTGAATGATTGGCGGAAGAAACGGGGGTGTATCAGCCAAGCACAGATGACAAATTGCGCCCTTGCTTGTTATGGCCGCCGGGTTTTCGACGTCTGGTCTCTTTGATTCCAGATTTTGATACTCAAGTATTACTAGTTGAAGTGTAAAATTACAGTGTTGTCCTTATTAGAGCAGAATACAGCACAGTTTTCACCCAACCTAAAGCGATTTCTATTGCCCTTCTTGTTAGAGTTTCGAAACTCGACTGGTACTCGGAATATGCGACGGTTGTTTCTCGTAATCCATGAGCCATCCCGTGTTAGACCAAGCATGCGCGATGACGCTGCGGTCTGCCATAGCGTGCGAAGATCAAACGCATCATCAACGTCGAGAGATCGGACACAATCTCCAGATGAAATGTCCCATATCTTGACGGCGTATCCGTCGGAAAGCGGCACCAAAGCCGCAAGCCGCTGCGAATCGGGCGAGAAACGAGCGACGGCTACGTGGACCGCGAGTTCGCAGACGGAGTCGCCGCTAAATGTGTCCCAGATTGTGAGGCTCTCTTCCCCGGGGCACGTCAGCAGTCGCTTGGAGTTGGGCGAGAAGATCATAGGAATCCGATGGCAGTGACCGCCAGATAAATGCGTCTCCTGGCCGCCATACGGCAGGTGCCAGGTCCAGAACTGATCGCTATCCCAAAACACGGCCAGCTCCGAGTTGGGGCTGACCATAACCCCGGAAGGCCAGCCCTCTCTGCGATGACGAGCGACACCTTGGCCCAGGTACCAAACGCGGACAAAGTCATCGTAGGCGACAGTCACGACCAATTCCGACGAACAGTCTACCGCCTGTACCCAGTGCCCATGATTTATGGTGGTCATCACACCTTTCACTTGCCGGCTTTCTTTGGGTTCTGGAAGCTCAGGATCCAAATCCCAGGTGGTTACAGTGTTGCTGCGCTGGAGATACGAGACGAGCCGTCTGCTGTCGGGGGTGAAGACAGCATCCTCTATAGGCTTTCCCTTATCATTCCCAAGGTAACGGCACTGCGCTTGCATTACGTCCCATACCTGCAGCTCGCCTCTCTCCGAGGCTGCCACCGCTGTGCGCGAATCGGGTGATAGGAAAATGTTCTCGCACTTGAACTGGGTATTCTCTTCAGCTGTATCTTTGAAGGCAAGGTCCCATAGTTTGACTGTGCCGTCCTCAGATGCCGAAACCAGGAGTTTGCCATCAGGCGAAAAGGCCATGAAGTTGACGTCGGAGCTGTGGCCTCTCAGAATCTGGACGAGTTGGCCTTGCGTATTCCTGGCCTCGATCCTTTTTTTGTCTGCAAAAGCGGCGATCTGTCCATCTGGGCCAAAGCCTACCCAAGGGCGATATCTCATACAGTCGACAAGCTTATGCAAACACTGCCCGGTTTTCACATCCCACAGCCGGTTACAATTGAAGTCACCCGTTGTTATGAGTAGACGTGAGTCTGCTGAGAATGCGAACGATTTAACGTCGTCAAGCGACTGATACGACCCTTCTGGCAGAATGAGCGTCGAGATGAAATTTCCACTGACCACATCGCACACTTTCAAGCTCGTGTTTAACATCTCATCCATGCATCTCATGGCAACATAACGATGGTCTGGTGAGAACCCGACAACATCTCTCCCTCGCGTACTTCTTAACTTGTACAGATATTTCCCCGTTTCCAGCTCGACGATGTAGAAATGATCATCAAGGTCAAAAAACAACGCTACCTGCTCAAGGTCGGGTGAAAAGGAGCTATGCTTTAGCTTTTGCTTCTGCTTTCCTGGGCCCTCTTCCACCGGGATACGCGTGTCTCGGATTATCTGTGCAGATGCGGTGTCGGCGGCTGTCCACGAAATCTCCTTCTCGGTTTGAGACACAAAGAAAAGTAGACCAGAGCTTGACTTATAAGCCAGATGGGTGATAGCTTGACCTGTGGCTATCGTCTTGAGACACTCGCCAGTAGTCGAGTCCCAGATCTTGATATATCCATCACCATCTACCGAGGCAATTCTTTGCGAGTCGGGGGATACGGCGACTGCTTTCACAGCACTCTTATGCCCCTCCAAAGTCTGTAAGCATGCATCCCAATGGTCCTCCGCCCCAGCTTTGACAGTAACACAGCTAGGAATACTCTGCCGATATGCACGTCGGGTTTCGCTTTGCAATGGGGTCAATGCCAGGGACATGTATGCCTGGAGAGGGGAAACCTCGATATCTTCCTTGTGATACCGAATGTAACGAGTGGTGTCATTGACAATATCTTGCAACTCTTTCCCAGCATTGGATCCCTGTTTGGTTTGGAATCAGTGAGAGTAGAGACGCACGGGGCGATGGAGTAGCAAAGCAAAGAAAAGAGAATAAGCGAAAAATCGAAAATAGAGAGGTAACTGACATCTAGGCGACTTTTTAGGTTAATCATCGAACGTATACCTTGGGAAATACTCGCTTGAAGACTCAGCGCTTCAAGCCAGTTCAGAAACTTTGTTCTGAAGAAGTGATTCAGGCTTGGCTCTTCATCCGCGGTAAGTGGGTAAGGAGTTTCTTCGGCACCGGGCATGTAAGCGCACAAATGATCAATCCAGTACAGACACGAGTAGCTTGCGGAGGACAAGGGATCATCATGAGGCTGCACGACATCCTTGATGAGTGCCATTTCGTCTTGCAGCTTGTAGATGTTGTAAGTCAGAGTCTTGGCAAACAGTTGGAGAGACTTCGAATACACCTTGCGGTGTTCCTCGCGGATTGTTAGATTCAACGGCTTATGAAAAGCTTCGTTGACAAGAAAGTCTTTGGCCGATTGATGGACAAAGTACACAATGTCGTCTCGAACAGACAAAAAGGAACCACAGGCTTTGACAATTTCTTCAATCCATGTAACGTGGTCCTCGCAGAAATCCACGAGAGCACCTAACTCGCCAAGACTCAGAGGCCGGTGGGCCACGCAGGCAAGGCCCAGTATCTGCTTAAGGAGGTGGGCGTCCTCGGATGAGCAGATTTCATCCACCATGCGCCAAAACAATGCATCAAGGCCTGAAGGAAGCCCTCGAAGCTTGGAGATTGCGTTCCAGGGTGCGACTTTGGATAGTTCTTGGCAACTCAAAGCTGCCCAGAGAAACGTGTCGCCTGCCTTGCGCATTAAAGTATCCTCGATCTCGCCTCGCAACTTTGAGGAATACTTTTTTTCCTGTGCGAGCTGCTTTACCCTATGTCGGATAAAGCTCTGTAGAGACAGCGTGATGGAATCCATGTGATGTTCCAAGTTCACTTGGACGCAGCCAGGCATAGAATTGAGCTTTTCTTCAATGTTGAGCTTGTTACGGCTAGTGACAGCCCACTTGATGCAAGCCGTCGTCGAACTGGCCGTAGTTCTGATCAAGTCGAGGAGCTCCGGCAGTCCTGAGCCACATTCATCCAGTGCATCAATGATCAAAGTACAAGGCGGGAGGATGGGATCCTCGATGATGCCCATAAAGATTTCCGACAGCGCCACCCAAGAGTTGGCGCCCTCAAATAGTGACTTGCCGGCATGGTCGAATTTCTCCTGGATATGCGACGTCAACGACGGCACTTGAACGATTAAAAGATAGAGTAGGCCACGAAGGACGGCTGTGGCATGATTGAGGCGGTCATCTGTCGCCTGGCAGAAAAAGAAGGTCAAGACTGGGGACTTGTTTCCCTGAGTCGATTCGGTCTTGCTCAATTGGTAAGTAATATCAAGCTCATCAATGATGCCGCACGCGAGCATAGTCTTTCCTTTGCCTGGGCCGCCCTTGATCCAGAACAAGCCGCTGTAGGGTTCTTGAGCCCACCGTCTATATTCGCGCGCATCAAGGATCCATTGATAGCAGTCACCCAGCAGGCCGCCTTTGGTGCTCTCAATTCGTTTCTTGTCGTGGCTGGGGTTGGTAGTGAAGAGACACCTGAGAGCAGTCTGCTCAGCATCATTGATATAGACATTGCCAATATGCACGCGAGACTGCCCCGCAGTGTTGACGGTGTGAGCGATATTGACGGGGCCCGAGCTGGGGCCTT
Organism: Fusarium sp. FL617; assembly: GCA_030142105.1. Taxonomy (NCBI): domain Eukaryota; kingdom Fungi; phylum Ascomycota; class Sordariomycetes; order Hypocreales; family Nectriaceae; genus Fusarium; species Fusarium sp. FL617. The sequence goes on along the minus strand of JAREIL010000007.1, from coordinate 954,828 downwards.
GGTTGGCCTTTGATAAGAGCGAAGCCATGGTTCAACTTGAACGACAAACACTCTAGTTCCGGTTTCAGGGCAACTTGACTGCCATGTGCACCAATCTGAGGACTACTAGTACATAGGCTGAGTTATTTTTGAACAGAGCCCAGGCCAAGTAGACCTAAAGAATACATACATGCTCGGTGGGTGGGTAGTCAGGCGATGCAGCTGCTGACTGCAGCGCAGCCCACACTGGTACATGATCATCCGGAACAATACTTCCGACAACGACAGAACACTGGCTTAAGAAGGGTATTTATGGTAAGCAAGAGCGGGCCCATGATAACCGAGCCACTATCACAACGGAGACTGCCTTATATAGCTAGCTCAAGCTGAGGTCATGTATGATCCAGGGGCCCGCCAAGCGGGACCATCCAGCCGCTTCGTGCAGGGATTTACTTATAGTGATGGGCACTCCCAGCAAAGTATAGTGCGCGTCACCCCAAAAGAGACATTACTCGCTCACGTCCGAGTATATTTCATGGCCGAAGTGTTTGGCGTTATCGCAAGCGCTTTGAGCGTTGCTGCGCTCTTCAACAACTGCGTCGACTGTTTTGAATATGTGCAGCTGGGCAGACAATTTGGCCGCGACTTTGAAAGGAGCCAGCTGAAGCTGGATATTGCACGAACGCGCTTGGGACGATGGGGCGAATCCGTTCTCATAAATCAAGACCCTCGCTTCGCTTCCAATGCGCCGACGGACAAGGTTGCGCGGCTCACGCAGTCGATTCTCGAAGAAATCGTGCTCTTATTTCAATCAACCCAGAAAACTTCAAAGCGATATGAAATGGTTGCCGACGACGGCGATCTCGGCGTCCTTGACATACAAGATATGCCGCCCATCGTTCGCAGCCTGCATCACAAGCTAGGAGCCTTGGCTTCCCGGCGGCAGCAAAACACCAGCCTCGCTAAGAAAGCCAAGTGGGCACTCTACGACGGAAAGAATCTTGGGAAGCTAATTGACCAAATTGTGGCCTTTATCGATGATTTGGAAAAGCTGGTGCCGCCTAACAAGCAGCCCGAAACGCTTGTCGAGTTTGAGATTGAAGAGGTCAATGATGAAGTCGGCCTAGCTGCGCTTAAGGAAGCGTCCAAGGGCATTGATCCATTGTTAGGGAATGCAGTGGAGCGTAAAGTAGACTCTATCCAGGGGAGGAACTCGGTCGAGACTGTTCAGACCGATGAACAAGCGAGGGTACAAACGGGCAACGTGTATACCGGGGCTGCTCTGGGCCAGCTGGGACTTATTAGTGACCAAACAATCAATTCTGCAGGTGCCATCTCGTCCAAGGGACAGTCTGGAGTGCAAGTGGGCAACATATTCGGGGGTAAGGGTATCTGGGATTAGGCAGCACGACAACTTAGCTTGAAGATGATGCATCCCTTTTTGACAATCTTTATGAATCATTATATAGACTTAGATAAAGCCTTATAGTGATATCAAATTCTCAAAACGCTGTCCTGTGTGGATTGTCCTGCCAGTCAATTAAAGTGCTGGGATTGCTGTCAGGGGTAAGCCGCAGGAACAGAATGATTGGCGGAAGAAACAGGGGTAGACCAAGCAAGCACACGTGATGTATTCATGGTTGTTTCGAACCAACAAGTGAAACTCAATCACCAAATTATTCCATTTACTTTGGCATCTTGTCAACGGCATCGACTTGCAGCCTCCGACAGATGTTACCTTGAGGTCACGCTTCGTCTACCAACGCACCGACATGTCAAGTCGACCCACCTATCGCCATGGATCAGGGGATAGTCAGGGTTCTTACTGACAGTGTATGGAGCAATGGTTTCACCCAGAACGACGCGCCACGACCTGATACAAGCACGATGTTGAGGGAGACGCTCTCTCAATCATGGGACCTCTTCGCGAAAATTGACAAAGGAGAAGACTTGACAACTGCCCAGCCAGTAACATTACTCTACGACGCTTGTCTCGGACACAATGGTTCTCCCGGTGAGAAGACCTGTCCCGAGATATGCACCGACCCAGAAAGCTTGTTCGACTCTTGGAAAACTCTGTGGCAATGTCTTTCTCTGACGTCATTATCACTGGCAAATACAACATTTTCCAAACTTGAGCAGTCGCGATATGGAATTGGGAACGAGACAGCGAAAGAGCAGATAACGGATGCGTTATGGAATTTTGCAATCACGAATGAGACCAATTTCGACGGGAAAAGTGTTCTCAACCTCACCTATGAGTGTGCTGCAGCTAGCTGCCGTGATAAAAGCATGGGAGAATGCTCCCTCGGCCGACTTGGTTCCGGATACGCCAAGGGCGACGCAGTGCAATGGGTCAAGATGTATGAGGCTTTAGAGCCGCTATGCAATGGACTAGAAAGCGATATCAATATTGATATCGCCGGTCCTGGTGTGAGTCGACATCTCATCTGGTAGTTGGGCCGAGACTTACTGGTTCACAGGTCCTGATAACATATATCACCCAGACGGCAATGGTGGTATTTGCATGGCTGTTCTTCGTATTGCTAAGAATCAACAAACTCATAAACACCTCAACTTCCATCTTCGTCCACCTCTTTCGAAAACCGAATCCCAGGTCTAATCTATTGACTCATCGCGTATCAGGCCTGGAGCGCCTGGAGCGAACGAACCTAGCCCATGCCACCAGCACTTTTCTCGCAGAGCTTCACGAAGCCCAATGCTTCTTCGTCGTTGCCATTGAGATCGCTTTGATAAATGCAAGCTCTCGATCAGCTATTTTCACTGGGGCAGAGAACTGGCAAAGTCTTCTTTGGAACCGTGATAGTGTCCAGTTCCTGGCGGGCATGGGAGCCTGGCCTATCATCCTTGGCCAAATAAGCCTTCGTCGAGCACAACTCGACTCCATGTATTACCTGCTTCTTTCTACCCTTGCATTGGTCCTTGCTGGCGTCGCGGCAGATACAGCGGCCAATCCCGATCCCGATCGGATATACAAAATGTTCCAGGGCCAAAATGTACTGGAAGAATGTGGCGGCCATCCTTCGCTCCGAACCTTTTGTGTTGAGGAGCGCGATGGCCTCTACTGGTACACTTTTCCCGCAGCAAGTATTTACGCCTTCCTAGGGTTACTCGCCATCCTCTGGTGGATCAAGCTTTGGAGCATTATGAGCGATACCGTCTGGTATTCGAAGAAGCACGAGTCTTTATCGAAGAGTCAGTTGGTAGTGCTAGACTGGACGAAGTGGACGGTGATAAGAGTAGCCCATCTCGCGATATATGTTGCGGAAGCGGGTGCCATTGCTTGTATATGCTTTGGTCTTGCTGTCATTCGAGCACCGTTATTAAATCTTCTCCTGCGAGGAGAGACGGGTACTTGGAGTGTGGGACAACTGGTAGCAGTGCTGATATGGGCGCCCGTGATAGCGAAATATGCCCACCTAGTCGTCCGTAAGTTCAACTTTCTCACACCTTTCACCACTCCCTTCCCTTTATCCCTTAGGCTAATGACAGTTGCGACAGTTGGCGTTGAGAAGGGCTTTCGGCTTCGGTTATCTAAAGCGTTTGAAATTGTGAAGAGGACGGAGTTGGGGGCTGGAGATAACAATGAATTGTCATCTTCAATTTGACTCTGTGTTAATGCCTAGTCGAGGCAAGTCAGTTTAAAACGCGACATAATAGATGAGAAGCGAGACCAAACTAGCATTCAAAGGTCGTATAAACACGGTTATGTCCGGAGATGGAGCAAAAGGTAGCTGAAGCATCTATCCCCACCCACACAGCTGCGGGTTGTACAAAAATGAAACGTGCGGTTTGTGTGGATCGAACACACGACCTCCAGATATCAATTGATAGTGATTGAAGTTTGACTTCAGTCTGACGCTCTCCCAACTGAGCTAAACCCGCTTGTTAAGTTGCAGAGGTGATATTTTGCACTATGTTCATTTCGTTACCGTGCGCAGTCAATAACTCTGTTCTATCAAGTGTGCACACAAATTTTCCAGGCAACAATTCACTTAAATGCTCGAAAGCCCTTATAGCCAAGCCGTGATTAATACACCTTACCTAACTTTAAGAGAGAAAAAAATTAATATAAATACTACAAAGTAGGCACTTTATGAGATTCTTACTCTATAGTACACACTGAGCAGAAAGCTAAATACTTTTTAATCCGCTTAGTGCCTTTGCATCGCGCCTCTTGCTACTTATATGCGTGCGAAATCCGGTTTATAAACCATTTGCACTGCAATTTATGCATGTCAACAGCAAAGAATAATTCCCGGCACTTTACATCGCCCTCAAATAATTAAAGACCGCAGTTCTACAACGAAGTAGACATTTCCTAGAATTCCTAAACTTACAGCTTCAGGGTAAGGTTATCACAAGTCACAAGAACTACAGTTTATAATTAGTACCTCTACAATTGACTAAATTAGAGTAGTAGTTCTTAATATTCTCAGATATGATGCTACATATACACCTTGTAAAAAGGTCGTCTCCATCATCGAGACCGTTCTCCATCTAAGTATTTACCCAAGCAGCAAGAACCATAACTGAGCACCCAACCCTCTAAGCGCTGAAAAGGTTTCAGGTCATGGGTAGTGACAGCAACACTGGAGTGAACTCTAGAGCTCACTGGGGCTGAATAGTGACCATGAGTCTGATGATGGCTCATGGTTCAGATCAGCCGACACAGCAACAGCTCTGGTGCGACGCAAAACATTGTTGCTCGAGTCCACGCTTTCGGCGGTGAAGACAATCTCTTGGTCCGTCGGCAAGTCGGCAAAGTGTGCATGCGTCTCGAATCCCTCCCGTTTGACCTCTGCAATTAACCGATTCTGTGACTGCGTTGGTAGCCGGGCATAGAACCTCCAAGTTTCCGTCTCAGTATCTCCATTCCAGGAGACGAATACGTCAACTCCTGTGCCTTTTTCGCTCTGGAGAGCAACGAGAGCTGGGTCCTCGCTTGGTGTGCCAGTCCAGTTGGCTCTGAACCCGCGATAACTCTGTACCAAGAAAGATTGAGGAGCAGAGTCGAGGTAGCTGTGGAATAGAACCTCCCCATCCGTGTTAAACTCGGTTACAGCACCTGCCTCTCCCCAGTTGACGAAAACGTTGCTATTCGGGAGAATTTGAACGCTTCCTTGCGTGCGTGCTGATAGACTATCCGGAGCGTCGAAAGTCTTAATCGCCTTTGCAGTGCCCTTGTTATGATCTAGCTCAAAAATCCTTGCTCGCGATGAAGGGTAAGTCTTGACGGGGGCTGAGTGAGCGCCGTTGTCAAACAAAGATATGATTTCGATGTTGCCGCTTGAAGACCGACCACGGAAGCGGGCGTGATGCTGAAAAGCAAAGCGATCTTGTTCGGGTATTTCAAAGGATGAGCCGCCGTGGAAGCCTCCAAGTTGCCAGATTATTTCACCGCTCGTACCGTTGATTTTGAAAAGAGCAGCTATATTGCGGGCTGACAAAAGGTAGTTTCCTTCGTCATCTTTGTCCACACTGTTGATATGGAAGTAGTTCCAGGCGTCGGTTTCGTTCCGGCCCGTGCCGGGGAGACCCTCACCAAAGTCGAGGGGAAAGGCACTGTCTAGGCAAAATAATGTCAGCTAGCTCAGTGTCGACATATGAAACAAGTAACTTACATTTAGGATCGACGTGGTCTAGGCTTTGCCATTCGAAAAGAACGTCGCCGGTCTCGATGTCCAGCTCTGGAAAAGGTTAGAACTGTTTCCCGCGTTTGACCAGGAACTTACCTTGGAATCCTCCAGAGACAATCCAATTCTGGTCGTCTTGACCTCCCCACGTTTTGAGAGAAATGGTTCGGGGAATCGGTGTCTCTACCAATGCCGACTTTCCATCGATCAATCGAAACTCGTGAGCCGAGACAAGTTTGTGTGATCCCACACCGACGACCTTGGCGACTTTATAATCGCTTCCAAGCAACGTGTGAAAGCCATACATTCTCCCATGTTTCCCATCAAGCCTGCCCTGGAACGCACGCAAATGCGGTTTGCCATTCCAAACATCTGGGACAAAATTGGCCACCCAGCCAGCATGGTAGCCAACACCAGACCAGACGAGCTCTCCATCATCACGATAGATGTACGCACCTGGCTGAACAGGTCCTTTATGGCCTTCACCAAAACCTTCGTAGGGGGCCACAAAGATGTAACCCTTCTCCACTTGACTGTGGTCTGCTGGAACAGTGATGTTGAGGGTAGGAATGTTGAACTCTGGCCTTGTACGAAATTGCCAGCTGGCAGTAACCGTACTTGCGAGCCCAGCAGCAGCCAAAAAGACTGATAGACCTGTGTGTTTCATGGTGGCGCGTGTTGGAAGAGAATCACCCAGTCAAGGGAAGTGTACTGTACTCAGGATACCTATAGCGAAACTACGAGATGATGGAGAAGCCCGTCTTTTTTAAGACTGTGGTTCGATTGATCTTGTCCATGGAAAAGTTGAACTGTGGCTATTCTCTGATTTCTGTCGCGATGGTGCAATACAAGCTATTTTGCATCATAGCGTCTGGTAAAAGGTTGATTGTCTGCCCGTTTTATTGCCGGCGGGCCGGAGACGGGAACGGCAGGGCATGACACGGCACAGAGCCGTCGGTCACGCTTGTGAAGATTGACGTGATAATCTGTGCCTGGTCCTACCATCCAGCCAGGTCTGCCAGTTTACTAAGCTATAGCGATAATTCCAATTGTTGAGTTGTTGCGACGCGCGTTCATGCACTGCTCTTGTGACTACTCCCCTCTAAACCCATACTCATACAAACAAGGAAAAGCACGTCTGATCTATTGTACTTGAAACTGACCGAGTCAACGTATATCTATGTCTTACAGCGTAATCATAAAGTATTATGTTTTATTCGTGAAGAAACCTTGTGGCTTGACAGAGCTAAAAGGGTAACCCTTGAAGGCAGCCCCATGATATTTTTTTTGTGTCGCATGCCCTCCATAGTCCTAACATGTATCTCTTAGTGACGAACTTGAAGTAACTCTAGGTAGGTTGTTCCATGTTTGTACCAAGTGCGATCTACGACATCTATCTTCATTCCCACGGGTCGTCGCACGAATAGAAAAGCTTGGGAGGCAAGATAGTTCTGAAGACTGGATTCTTAAGCTAGAATAATCCAACTGCTATTATCTAAAGTAGAAATTGTCATGGAATGATAGAAGATATGCTATGTACCAGAGCCTTGGTTCCACATACAAATTCGATCTAAAGACTATCAATCACTGCTGACCGTGGCCACTCTAATAAGCGTAGAGAAGACCACTTCGCCGAAGCTTGCGGCCGTTGCCAAGGTAATACTGCAAGTTGGCCCAGAGCGAAAAGAAAACGGCGGCAGACGAGAGGCAGACGATCACTGTCCAGCCTCTTCGGTAGATGGGCAGGTCTTCTGATCGAAAGATTTGACCACCTATCAATCCTGAGCAGTTCGCCGCCATGATATGGATAGCCATGGAAACAGATCGCTCACCAGCCGATTTCGCGTTCAGAGACACCCAAGAGCCATTAATGGGATCTAAAAAGCAAGTATTAGAAGTCAAGATAAGTTTCGATGCCTATAAGCTGGGAGTTGCCAACTTACGCCATGGCCACGAGACAGAGATCGCGGCTGCTAGCATAATGAACCTGAGTGTTCCGTTCTTTGACTCTATTAGAGTCTGATTGGCGATCTATGGGAGTCTCAATAATCGGAACGCTGATGCAAGGGATGAGGTTTCACTCACATTAAAGGCCCAAAAGACCAACAGTCCAGACGTAACAACCAAGCCGCGTACTCCAACTCGATCCCTTCAAACGTGTTAATAGACTCGTCAAGGTACGAAGCAATCAGGTATTACTCACGCAAACCACCCCCAGAAGAGAATGAAGAAGAGTAGGATCCAGTAGGCTATAGAAACAAGAGCATTCGATTCTAGACGACCAAATCCGAAGCCCTTGGTTAAAGATGGTGCGTATGAACCGAATGCAGAGGCAGTTGCCAAGCCGGTAATTGTAAGACCAATGTGGGGAATTAGGCGCCAGTTTGTTAACTATGCAGGATGTGAGAATCGGGGTTACATTTCCTAGCAGTGGGAAAAGGGATCTTCTTACAGCGGCTATGAGCTCCTGGCGATTGATGTGACGCCTGATAATTGCCTTCGAAGGATCGTCACGCAGTACCCTCTGGGCGAGGATCTCGGCTTCTTTTTCGTTGAAGTAGCGGATACCAACCAAGGATACAGGATTGCTCACTTGATTCGGGAACATAACGATGAAAGTGATACCGACGACGACAGTGAAAATGCCCTCGAGCTAGAGGAAGTTAGCGTCTTGACATTGCGCTTGAAGATAAGAGCCTACAATGAACAGCCACTGCCAGCCCGTGAGATTAGCTATACCCCGCATATGAAGCCTACAAATCACGTAAGATTGTGTCGTGGAAATATTGGACTCCGTCTAAACTTACACTCCATATGCGATGATGCCGGACAGCGCCGAGGCCAACTGGTTACCCAGAAAGAACCATGAGAATCGTTTGCTGATCTCGTCTTTTTTGTACCAGCGAGTGATGGTAAAGAGGCTAGCTGGGATGAACCCTGCTTCAAACATTCTGGAAAGTTGGTCAGTTACAGCAAAATGTAAGGGTGAAAGGACGCTGCTGAATACCCAATAAGAAAGCGGGTAGCCAGGAAGGGGCCGAGACCCTTCTGGAAAGCTTGAAAAGTTGCGACGAGACCCCTTGTATTATTATTAGTAGAATGATTCCAAAGAGAGCCATTTACGAACCAGGCAACGATTTGACCTCCAATCCAGAGGGTAGGCCCAATTCGATAGAGCACGAGATTGCTCGGAATCTTTTATATCCATGTCAGAATACAAAATGTTGCAAAGTATCCAAGAAACTTACCTCAAAGATGATGATACCTGCCGAAAGAAGTTGCTGACCGACATTGAACTGATTTTGCGTGATTCCAACGTCGGCGAGAAAAGAGTCCGTTAGGGCGTTGCCACTGCAAAGAATTAGTACCCTCTCTTCTAGGCGCTATGGATCCTTACATATTGCCTCTATCGAGTTGAAGAGCAAAAAAGCCAAGCACCAAAAGAGGCATAAGAAGCAAATCGACCCTAAGATATTAGTGGGGAGCATAGCTGGGATGGTATCTCTGACGACTTACTTTCTTACGAGTCTTTTTTCTTCTTCCTCATTTATAGGAATAAGCTCAGCATTCACAGCTTGGGAGTCTTTCTCGGTTTGTGTGTCCATGATGATTCGTTGTCTCAAGCTACTTCTAGCAGATAATGTTCGAGAGCACCAATGTTTGTGGACTTCAATAAAAACAACGGGAATTGAAAGAAATCTTGAAGTAATTCATTCAGAAACACTCTTCCAATTTCAGTTTTCTTTTATTTAGTACCTGCAAATCTAAAAGCCTAGAATAACCCGGTTGCGCCATACCGGGACGTCTTCGAGCAATGCTCGGCCCGTCCAACTGGTGCGATCCCGGGCTGATCTTGCAAGGCGCTAACAAAATGGATGTATGGGACATTGCCAATTGCATCTTTCTTCTAAAGCATATTAAAGCATTTTCAACGCTTTATCATTCTTGTTAAGTGTTTGAGATAGCTTTAGTTCTATTTTACACGAAAGATAAGCCATGGAAGCTTGATGCTATCGGTTAATCGATACCATCCCAAGTCTAACGGGAGAATAAACAAAGAATCTTAATGGTACCACGTCTTTTGAAAACACATTAGGCAAGAGTCCAGACCCAATCAATTTAGAAACAATTCTTGGTAACATTAGATGCTTTGTCTATCCTAGAAAATGTCGTCTTTCTGGCTTGATATTCGAATTTAAGCTGACACGGATGCGGAACCGGACACGGCCCGATGTGGGGGGGGGGGATTATCTTGTGATCGCTATGCCTACGGAATACCTGACCCCGTGTAAATTTTGAGTTCAAACGCACGACGAACTTCCGTTTATCTTAATGGCGATACATACCAAAGAAAGAAAAGCTCAATATAATAAGAAACAAAGCGGCTTGGGAAAATATTAGATCAATGCTGAGTTACTTGTTGTAAATGGAACTTCAAAATAATATGGCGTCACCAGTCACTAAAATGGTGTCATTCGACGGGCTACTCCAAACACTTTCCTCGCAGCTTTTTCCCAGTTGCGAATTCAATTCATCCCAGCATTATACTTGGTCGTAGTTAGCCTTTGTTCAGCCATTAAGCATCAATGGACGAGAATCCGAGAGCATCCAAGCGTGCGCGCCAAGCTTGCCGTCCGTGCCGGTAAGTGAAACGATGGCCTCGCCTGAAGGAACCCGTATCTTGATACTGATTCCTTGAAAGACGAAAGAAGTCAAAGTGCTCTGGCGAGCAGCCAGTCTGCTCAACCTGTGCCAGACTGGGCCATACATGTATTTATGGACAGGAACAACAACAGAATCATGCTCAGGCCGACGGAATCCCAGCGTCACTCCCGTCGCCAATGGTGCCGGGCCGGGAACGGGAGCGGGATCAGGACCGACGGCCTGCATCGTCGTGGGTACGGGTTCTCCGTGATTGGCCCGAAATTCGACTGTCAGATACTCACACCATGCCTACAGGAAGATCGAATCGAGAGAATGGAAGATACTCTGTCGCAAGTTGTGCAAGCTCTCAACAATACGCAACAAAACCAAAATGACCTGCAATCCCACGCAACAAGCCGTCATGATGTCACTGATGCGACTACCGCAGATTCCATCACGGTGTCCACTCCAAGAGCGACGACTTCACCACGCGCGTCTACGTTACCCAACGAACAAACATTGGAGATAATAGGACACGTATATCTGAGATACTGCGAGTGCCAACCTCTACCTCTTTTTGACCATTCCACTTTTGTTAGGTCATTAATCACTCGTGATCCTGAACTCATCTACGCTGTTACCGCGGCTGTCCGCTGGGCCTGCCCAAACGATTGTGCGTTGGACGAGAAAGCCGATTATGTTGAACTTGCCCATGACCTGGCCATGGCCCGGGTTACAAAAGGCAGTGTTGAGCTTTCCACAATTCAGACTCTTTGCTTGCTTTCTTTCTCATATCTTCAAGGTGAGGGTCTCTAAGCATGACCGTTTACCGTCTACTATACTGACGTGGCGTGTAGATGGGCAATTTGCAAGAAGCCGACTTCTTTGCTCGGTGGCTGCCTCCCTGGCTCGTTCCGCCCAGCTTTATCTCAGACCTACATCAACGGCCTTACACCGTACTCTTGAGGAGAGAATCAGGTGTTTCTGGGCAACTGTCCTACTCTGCCGCTTCCTTGGGGAACCTGAACCTTTGGTTCCCAGCAGCCTGTCATCCGACCTGCTACTCCCAACTAGTCCAGCAACTCCATCTGAGGATATTATGAAGACACCAACAGAAACGGAGAACCAGCCTTCTCAGACTTCATTCGGTATACTAGAGGTTGTGATCCAGTTAAGTGAGATCTGGCCTATGACATCAAAATACGTCCGCACTCGTGGGGGCTCTGTTAATAAGGAGGCTTTCCCATGGGATCCCACATCTCAGTATGCCACAACGCTTAGTGCCTTGATGAATCTGGGCTTCAAGCTCCCTTTGATTCATAGATACCGGAGTATGAATGTATCAAGTATTAGTTCGGAGCACCTAGAAAAGTCACGGAACTACTGGGCCCCTTGGTTTCTCACCCGCTTGGTATATCATACCATTATATGCATCTTGAACCATCCACTACTACTTACCCTACAAATCCGGCACATCCAGAACGTTTCCGAAGCCTTTCTCCAGCAGACATCATGGTCTTTGTCTAATCATATCTCTTGGGTCATGCATTTCTTAGACTTCTTTATGTCTCGTGAATTCGTGCCGTCGGATCCTTGGCTGGTCTACTGGGTTGCCGTGGTCATTACGATCGAGTTACAACGTAGTCACTCAAACAACACGAGTAGCATTCAGAGCAAGGAGAACGTGGCCAAGTGTTTCAAGTTTATACATTCATTGGAGTACCAATCAGTCTATATAAGGCAAATGGTAAGAAGCAAAGATCTTTATAATCAAGCACTGCTGACGCGATGTAGATCAGCAGACTGAAGCGTCTGGAAACCAGGATGGCGGCGTGGTCATATTCTGCTGATGTTCCAAACGATCAGCATTGCTATGTTGATATTTCCGGAATTCTTGAGATTCTTGAAGGCGCGAACCAGGAAGATGCCCCCAGTGAAGAGGGATCTGTTCCAACGATGTTCGGTAGTACACTTAGTAGCCAAATCTCAAGAGGGGACACCTCCAATGAAGCTCCGACTCAGCTACCCATTATCAAGCCTGTTGAGAGGGATGGCATTCAGTATCAACCTCCAACTACCAGTTTGCCATTGAATGTGGATGGGGCTTATAATTTCAACACCCAGGGCATCATAGAGGCGGAGGATATTGGGACTGATAATTACGCGGGGAGTCATCATCTCCTGCCTATAGGCGATCTTTTTAGTTACAATTTCTAATAAAAGAATTCCATGCCCATGAAGCTAACTCATCTAAAACTCGCTTTTGGAATAACCGCTGGTATTTCGACCATTATCGTACTGTACCATTTCAAAGGTTAAAGGGAATGCTCTTCTCCCTACTCTCGCCATGTCTCTTCTCAATCTCCTCCAGACTATACCCTTTGGTCTCACCCATAAACAAGAACACCATTATCGTAGTTGCCAAACTGCATCCAGCAAAGAGATAGTATGCACCGAAAGATGACTTATCAAGCAAGACTGGTGTCACCAAAGCCACGACATAGTTTGCAGCCTATCGAAGCAATTAGCAGGACGTCGCGACATTTTGCAGATTTTTGCTTACCCAGTTCGAGCTCTGTGCAAGACTCGAAGCACTGCTTCGCGTACGCCGTGGCATACTCTCTACCACCCACGTTCGAAAGCCAATGGCCCATGTGAAGCTAAACGCAATGGCAAAAAGGTAGATGCAGACGATAACCACCCATCTGCCGACACCATGGTCCCCGTGCACTTGTCCCGCAGCGTACATCGATCCCATAATAACCATGAGGCCCACGATCAGCACACCACCTAGGATGCCCTGGAATCGACGACCCCACTGATCTGCGAAGATCGTAGCAGGGACGGTAGCGCCTAAAATCACAACGGCTGAGATTCCAGATGCCAAGAACGAAGCTCTCTCGCCACTGAGACCTGCTTGAGTAAACAAGATGGGTGCATAGTAAAGAACACCGTCAATCCCACTGAATTGCTGCATGCCCATGATGAAGCAGGCAAACCCGGTCCCGGCGCGGTATGGAGCTGAGAAAGCACAGCGGAAATCCTTGAAAGTCTGTGAAAGATCTTGCCAGAGAGTCGTCTCTCCTTCAAGACCACCAGGAGCATCAGATGTTTGTGCAAGGAGCTCCTTTTCCTCAATCTCGTCAATTCCAAGTCTCCTACACACATCGCGGGCTTCATCTATTCTTCCTTTGGAAATCAACCAGCGTGGAGATGGAGGCACAACAAAAACCATCATTGACAGCAGCATCCCGAGGAAAGCGATGATCGCGAGAGGCAGACGCCAGGTTATAGATGAGTCGCCGAGTCGTGACGTTCCGTAGCAGATAAAGTAGCCAGTCACGATACCAGTGGTGATGACGAATTGTGGTAGAGCTGTCATTATGCCTCTCACACGGGAGGGAGACATTTCGGAGACTTGAACATAGACATTGCTTAGAAAGAGACCTTCGCCCATTCCTTTGATCAGTCTTCCCAAGATGAAGACACCGAGGTATGGCGCACCGCATTCGATTGCAGCTCCGACACCGAAGATGATGGAACCAATGGCAATGAGCCTCACATGTCCGAAGCGATGGGCGAGAGCACCAGCAACAAGGGCAGTCAAAGCTCCAGGGATAAGAATAGTCGAAACGATAACACCATGAATAGTAGCAGAGAAATCGCCAAAGGTATCTTTAAAGGAAGCCATGGTAGTAATGGGACCAATACTTCCCGTGTCCATTCTAGACACAGCATTAGAAACCACACACATGCATCAAGAGTTTCAAAACATACCCAAAGAGGAACGCAACACAAGATGTCGCAACACCAGCGGTAGCATACAACGGCACCTTCATCCTGGCGAAATTTACAATGAATACTCTTGATTTCCGTCCTCCAGAAAGTGCTACAACTCATCTTTTAACCTTATCTTTGACCATTTTGCGCAATCTTTTCAGTCGGTGTGATCACGTTTTTAATGTGGAACAGAGCGCTTCGGATTACCTTTTTGAAGACCCACGATGGAGACGATGGGTCCAGTCGAGGTTTCCACACCCCCGTAAGCCACGTATTAGGGCTGATATGGAAGAAAATTTCGCGTAGTTTTCTTATCGCCTCGAATGCCAGTTATAGAGGGTGGAGTTTGCACGTGCTAAAGACAACATTTTGTTGGGTGTGATTGTGTCGGCATAGTTACCTCTTTGTCCTGCAGGTTGAGAAAAGAGGAAAGAGAATTCATGCCAGTTCCACATGTAGATAGCGAACGCGGTTATACGTTTTTCCATGTCTTGTTTCTTAACTAAGCTGAAGTTGTGCTTGGCCCGATTATCGCTTCCAGAAACACGCCCTGCGCCCTACGTCTACACTCGCCAAGGGGTTATATCCGGCTGAGTCGCCGATACAGGGCAGCGAGACACATAGTTATAGACGTTATACTCAGCTTACGTCTTGTTATGTTTTGTGACTTTGTAATTGTTCCTCGACTCGAAAGTAAAATAAACTATCCATTGCAAGGCGACCGACACCAAGCCCATAAACTATCCTACGTCCCACCACGGCCAACACGTAACATGGCAGCATCTTTGATACCGATAATCCTTTCCTGTCCACTTCAACTATTCGAAGAACCACCAAGGTGACTATCTCGAAAGCATGAGAGCCAGTCATCATTATCAGCCATCGTCTGATCCCACGGATCTACATCGTCATACACGATCCTCCTCGCCTCCGAACGAAACATATCATCCGTCGGCACAACACCAAGACTAATTTGCTGCTGCGCAAATTGCCTAAGAGAAAGAGCCAGAAACTCCGGGAACGCCATCGAAGTACTACCTTGCGCCATTGTCAGTTGTGATTGTGGCTGAGGCTGCATCTCTTCTGCCGGGGCATCCAAGCTCGGAGGGCTCTCCTTCGGTGCATCTGGGCTTTGTCCCGCGCGCTCCAACATCTGACGCAGATGATCCTTTGTCCCTGAGCTAGTCACAGAGAACGGCATCGGGGCTCTTCCTTCCGACGCGATCATATAAGGTGGCATACCATGCGTAACTCGCGCTGCGACGTGCGGCTCGAAGCCATGCTCGCCCTTCCAATCATCCATGGTGCTTCCCTTCCGAAAATGCTTCGCCAGGTGTTCAACGCGCTCCCCCCAAGTCTCCATCCGGATACTGCAGATCCCGCATCTCGATTTTATAGGTGGCCCCTCGACTTTCCACGAATCTATAATCGGCAGTGTCTTGACGTGGTGAACAAGTCGAAGGTGCTGTACGAGGTGGTCCTTGCGGCTAAACGTAGGAGGCTTTTCGCTATTTGAGCATCCTTCGTGGTTGTGAGTTTCAAGATGCTCCGGCGTCGGGTCGAGTTGACTGCAATATGCGCAGTGGCTTCTTCTGGTATCTGGGGATACTATCGTGCCTCCAAAGGGCGTGCATCGCCAGCCCTGCAGATCCAGATGGAGTGACTTCTCATGTCGCGCCCAGTCATATTTACTCTTGAAGGTATCGCAGCAAAACGTACAAGGGAATCGTCTCTTTTCACTGTCCTTACCCTTGGCAGTAGATACACGCTTGGGCTTAGCAACTCTTCCACGTGATGACTTTCGACGCGTCGCCGAATGCGGCGACCCGACAGAAACAGATGAACAACTCGTTGCGCTGCCGAAACTCACTGTCGATGCCGCTCGACTGCCTGCACGACTACCCGCACGACTACCCACCCGACTACCCACTCGACTACCCGCTCGTTGACCATTTAGACTTCCAGCCGATGAACGACTTCGCAGAGGGGTCTTTTCGAGGGCGTCAGCGATAGCAGAAAGAGACGCTGCTTCGGTATCGGGCGGTGATTCTTGCCATCGTTGCATGGGGTCAAGAGTCCTGCTATCGGCCTGTATGTTTGCGCGTGGTATTGAGATCGGATCACTTGCGGTAGTCGTTGGTTGAGCATGGAAATAACGGCTTCTTTTTCGTGGAAGACCAGGTTGGTGGTTTCCTCCTATAGGTGAGATCCCGAAGCTCCCTTGAAGTCCGGCGGTCGCAGGTGGCGTATGTACTGTCGGCGCCCCTGTTCGTTCCCTACTCGATGTTTGTGATGAGATATCCTGACCAAAGTCCGTTTGCAATGGCATTGATGTTTGCCATGACGGGTGAGTCAATGCTGGATCAAGCCAGAATTGATCTTGCGGGGCCGCCGGAATATCCAGACTCAAGAGATCGTTAGTGAAGAAGCTCTGGGTCGATAAATCCTCATTACTCTGGTTCGGAAACTGGAAATTCTGGGATAGTCGAGGCCGTTGTTGCGATGTTCCGCCGCTACTTTCTTTGTTGGCTAATCCCAGTCTCGCGAAGTCAAGCTCGGAAAACGTCAAGACTGTTGCTTGCGCATTAGAAAGATGCAATCATGGCGGGGATGACATGCTTACTGTCGCCATCGACGTCATCCGCCGGATGTCGTCTTGATGCGCGAGGCTCCATGGAATTGGCTGTGTTAATTGATGCTATGCTTGCAGGGCTGACCGTTTCTTATGATGATGAAGAGGCTAAATATTTTTGAATGTCATCAGGCTTGTCGAAACAAAAAGGCGCCGTTGACTTTCCGGAATCGGAGTAAGGCTCACCCCCACCTCGATTAGTACTTAAATACTACGCCTCTGGTTGTCTGGATTAACGTTATCAGCCTGATCAATTGTCAAATCAGTGTTTTTGAATTTCTATTGATAGTTTACCGCCAAATTTCCATCGCCTTGTCGCTCGAGAATTTGTCGCACGAGATCATCGTTGAGAGGCGTCGGTACTCCGACTTCTCGTCCCCTTCGACACCAATATTCATTGATGAATTGAATCTCCGTCTTTTGGCCCCTTCTTAGATCCACCACCATTGAACATGTCGTTTCCGCCGTCTTGGTAAGGATGTCATTTACCGTCGTTTCTAATTTCTCGACTGCGAAGCGCTCTATTACACCAGACACGCCCTGCAATTCCGGCAGCGCGCAAACGACTCGAGAGATTTCGCTGAGTAATGCGCGGCGTGTTTCGGGAATAGTGAAAAGAAATCCATTCTTCGCATCGTTCAGCGCGCAGAGCGGATTGCAGAATGCGTTGACTGCGAGCTTTTCCAACTGGATCTGGAAGACTTGGATAAAGGTATATGAGGTAGCGTTGAGTCTCGGCACCGTAGGAAGAGCTTGTAGGAGGTACGATGGCGGTGTCGGTTCGAGCACATCGTCTTTAGCTCGAGGTACTTGACCGAGTGATGTTGCAGCGAAGCCGGTGTGCGTAATGTTAAAAGGCGAATTGAGTGTGACGCCATGGGACGTGACGCCGGTGATGTAGTTTGGTCGCGTCGACTCTTCAGTGAAAACCTTTTTGTTTACCTCTTCGATCATGCCAGAACCATTTTGCAAGAAAAGGACATGGGACGAGGCATTGAGGCGATCTTTTAGAGGCCGTAGAGCTGCCGCTGTCTGCGGCGTCTTGACGCTGACGATGAGATTGTCGATAATATCAGTCCGTCGAGTACCACTTGCTCGACCCGCGCTCTTATCGAATCCATACCAACCATTGCCTTCCAGAAACTCCAGTCTATAGTTTCCGTGCTTCACTGTTTCCCCTTCACGAGTCTCGAGGGTGATGTGGCTCTCACTATTGAGATACTCATCGACAAGAGATGCTCGGTGGAGTAACAAAGTGACAGATGGAGTAAGGGGAGACGGAATCTCAGCAAGGCAATGGGCAGCAAATGTACCGATGCTTCCTAGGCCTAGGATGTGGACGCAGGGTCGGGTAGCTGAGATCGTCATGGTTATGATTGAAGATATGTGGTATACATCATACCTGTTCGTGAGAAGTATTTGGACGGTATTAATATCAGAAGATACAACATCAAGGCCAGGACTTGGAGCAGCGATTGGGAAAAGTCTTCCAAAGGGCGTGAATTATTATTAGGCCGAGCTTTGATCCGCTCTATTTACCTGAATTTTCCTCGATTCATGGACCCATGGTAGGGCGCGGTCTCGATGGCCTCATTGGTAGCAGTGACATGTTGGTGCTATGTATCGGAAGAGTTCCCTTTTGGGGGCTTCTACTTGTTGAGCTGTTGTTCAAGGCGCTATAATGAGAATTATGTCAAATGCAATAGGCGGGTCCCAGTTTACAGTTGGTTTATGCTAAAAGATATCTTGCTTATGTTTCATGTCGTTCATACTGATTTGCGGCCGTATATTCAAGGACCAATAGCACGATTAATAATCTGGAGACGCAGGCTTTGTAGGGCGCGGGAACCAGAGGCGTAGGGCGTGAAAATCGTGCTGGTCGGAGCTAAACCGGAGTCGTCAATGATTGGTCAATTTTCATCTCGACCAGCCTCGAACTCGTCTCCAGGTTACAATAACTACAAGACCCGGGTTTCATACTTTTAACTTTATCAGATCTGGGAAATTAATAACACGAGTTTGTTTGGACAGGTGCTTTATTCTTGCCATGAACAAAAGTCTTCAAGTTGCGGCAATGCGGGGGTTATAAAGGCTCACTGTACCACGTGAAATTTGGTCAACTCGCTCATCGGTGGCTGATATGAAACTCCGCTTTAGTATTCCTGTAGCTTCATCGGCTATATTCTAACTTTCACTCTTTATCCTCTCTTATCGCATCGACCTGGACTATCGAATGCGACAGTCCCTCTCCATCAGCCCGACTCTGGACAACCATGGCCGTCAACTTCTTGCCATATACACAGCCGGAGTCCAGTCCGAACGTATATCTTGCTGCCTTGGACGATTCCTTTGTGCCTTCTGAGTCTTCCTCTCCTTCTCCAACTTGTAGTCCAACCCTAGCATCATGACCATAAACGACAATAGATCGCTGCTCAGGATCCTGTTTCGAGTTCTGTAATCGATTCCAAGCGTCGATCCACCATTCTGCTTCTCGACTCTCAAGCGGGAAGCCAGTTTGTCCATCTCTGTACTGAGCGCTAAAACCTTCACCGTTCTTAACCACGCCTGCCCATTTACTTAACTCGGTCTTGACCTCCTCGTCTGTCGCATCGTGAAAAGCTGCGTATCGGCGTGTCCGACTCTTGGCACCCTTAATCATATCAGCCCGGACCGCGTCAGAAGGATTGGCTTCTGGATCTGGGTAAACAAGACTCCGCATGTTCATGACAGCCCATGGATCTTGTTCTTCAAGCGGAAGTGACGGCACAAGGCCACCGTGCGCGACAAGTAGTGTCCCAGCATTCCATGGCGAGGCTGTAGCACCCTTGGGGATTTCGATGCGTAGAATTAGTGGTAATGAAGACAACCAGGCAATTTGCTCCCCAGAAAGTTTTGTTGCAGTTCCAAAGTCGCTTTCCGCGCTGTAAGGCTTGAGGCCACCCGGTGATAGAGACTTGAGATCATCCTTGGCTTCGGCTACAGCCGCTGTTTGGCCGCCCGTATCCTTTGCTGCTTCCAACAGTAGGCTCTTCAGTCGCTCTATCAGGCCCAAACTTTTGCCTCTCTGAATGGCTGTGTGAGCAGCCAGAACGCGATCCTCGTTATTCCCTCTTATAGCGCTTGCGCCGAGATCTATTGCCAACTGCACCACACCAGCGCTATCAGGACCTTTATTGATTAAGTCGCCAACGAAAATGAGATGGTCGCCATTTTCTTTGTCGAATGAGACTTTTTGTAGGAGGGCTTTCAGCTCGGGAAGATGGCCGTGCACATCGCCGACAATGATGAGTCTGCTTGAGGCTTGGACATCTTGGACGGTTGTTTGCAAGCGATGCCACGAAATATCAGAGGCCGAGGTGCGCACAACAGGGTCCGTTGACTGATGATCCGTCTGGTCTTGGTTGTTCTGAGGGGACATTGCGATCTCAGCCTTGGCAGCTTTTGAGCTTGTCAAGGGTGAGGAGAAAATGGCTCAGCCGAACAATCAGCAAATCAGGATGCTGTGCTCTGTAATTTTATCCCCACTTTGTGAACGACCAATGGCTCTTCTACAGGGTAGCCACCTAACAGAAAATGCAACCATATTAAGAGTAAGCAACATGGTAAGGTATCAAAATCGTAGGCAGTACTATAAAGTGGTTATGCGCGATTGATACGGAGGCACTGGACAGCTACTGGTGAAAACGTTATATTTTGAACAACCGCCATAATACATCAATTGACCAGCTCACGGCAAAAAGAAAATTGTTCTCAAAAGACAAAATTGCAGTGACCAAAAAATTGATCTTGGCACTAAAATGTTCCAATATATTGACCAGTCGTTTGTAAAACGTTTCTCCTTATATCGATCGAATGAATATGTACAACACACTTGCATTTCAACAGTCTCTAGAATAGCCTAGATTAGTTTTGATACAGCCCCTCAGTATTCCATGGAAAATCTAGATCCATCTCATCCGTCTTGTTCCCCTCGGGCCAAACAAGGTATGGGAAACGGTCATCGTCCACTGCCCCAGAAGCGGCATTCTCAGAAAACTCCAGCCATTCAACCCCGGTGGAGTCTGGAAAGTCTCCAACCCCGTTTGCGTTGAATGTGGAGCTGCTAGTAGCATCCTCAAGTGTTGGAGAGAATCCATTCATTGACGCGGAGGATCCTGCTAATGTCGGGATCGGATTTGACTGAATCATGGTTGATATGTTAGGAAAGTGCTGCAATTCAGAACTAGCTGTATTGTGCGGGATGAGCGTGTTAATCTCTTGGCGATCCACGGTCTGACTGGGTTGAACGAGTGACTGAGCCTGGCCTTTCTCGCCAACAATCGAAGGGCTGACTTCGCCGTTGGGAGCGTAGTTAAGCCATAATTTTGGAAGGAAACGATGATATACTAGTTTGTAGATTCTTGCCTTATTCTCTGCATCCAATCCATCGCTCTCCATCTCTTCTTGGAGAATCATCTGGGCCTTTGGGCTGCGTAAATACTCCTCTGCAGGACGGAGTTTCTCCTCTTCCGCGTTATTCAGATACGGACTGAAACAAGGTGTTTGGTTGGGGAAGATAAGTCTATAAATTTGTTGCCACTGCTCCTCGTGAGATTGACTCATATCGACTCGGTTGTTGATTGCTTCTAACCTTTTGTCTGTGATGAGCCCTGCGGGAGTCTCAAGGCGGACACAAGCGTGAAGCCGTGATTGTCCCCGTGTATAGATCATGTAACAAGTACGACAATGATCCTGGTGATGGCTCTTCCTGAGGTGATCTTTTACGTGAGAGATTGTCTTGAACTTCAAGGTGCACTTCTCCCAGTAATTTTGCGGCTCCCATTTTAAAAACGGGCAAGCAAAATGACGTGAGTTCTTGGATTTCCTAGCACCAGACGAGTGTTGTCTGTCGCCGCGATTGTCCTCATCGTCACTCTCCCCGCCGCTACTGGCGGTCTTGCGTTTTCGTGATCCCCTTCTACTCACAGTAGACCTACCAGATCTTCGAGCTTTTGTCCCCGAATCGCCTAGCGCGTGGTTCATATTCTTGTTCTGCGCTGCAACACTGCGTCTCTGTGACTTCTGGGGGGCATATGACCTGTAATAATCGTCGACAAGGAGCTCGACTATCCAATCAAGTCTTTTGTCCATTTGAATGGACAGCTCAGGATCCGAGGCTTGTGTAATCAGCCCATCCAAGGTAACGGTATCAGGCGTAGAGCCACTGCTCGAGATCGAGCATACCGTGGATGTTACCTCTAGGTCCTGAGATACTTCGTTCAGATCCCAATGCTCGGCTGAATCGTGAAAGCTTCCGATGCCAGCAAGGCCAAAAAGCATGAACTCGTCACTTGTAATTGGAGAAGGTTGCGACCTGGGGAGCGGTGCCAAAGATCTCGAGGATGCAATCTCTGAGCCTGGGTTGGCTTTGGAGTATCCATCTTCGTGTGTTTTGACAAGTTCTAACGGCTTTCCATCAAAGCACAGACAGGAATCCTCCCATGAAAATTCATACTTCCATGAGAACAGAGGAGGGACTTCGTCCTTAGTGGGGGGTAACCTCATCTGCTCCCCAGCATGCGAGATGCCCGTGGACGACAGGGTATCGGCTGGTACAGACAGCGATGCTCCTGATTGCGATACCTCTGATAGTGACATGGTCTGCGGGGGCATTGGCGTTGGCAATTCCAGAGGGATTGGAGACAGTATAGTTGTACCAGGGTCGGGATGATCCAAGTCCTCGAGATCCAAGTCCAAAGCCAGACGAGAGTCAGGAGGGCCTTGGGCGTATTCATGTCCACCACCCAAGCCCAACAGCGAAGGGCCGTGGGCAAGGTCGTCTTCGCGTGTAGATAAGCCTGCCGAGCCTCCTTCCAAAACCTAATATTTGAGCAAGCTGTTAGTTCATACTCTCATGCTCCAACGATGAAACTAGCGAAGGATCGACTCACTCTAAGCGAAGGCTTTGTGGGTGCTGTAGCGCTTGCTGAGCCGATAGCGTCGCTTGACGTGGTGGTATCCATTGGGTCCGACATGGCGACAATGATGCGAGATGGTTGAAGTTGATAATAGTTGAGAATGGAGATGAAAGAAGAGAAATGAGAAACTCGAATCCACAGTGTAGCCGGTCATTTATTAATGAAATCATAATCGCAGTAATGGCCGTTTTTCTGCGCTTTTCTGGGGCCTGTTCTGCGATTTCCCAACCCTGCATAACGCTTTGGTGGCTGGGCGCCGGAACCAATGAGGACGCCCCAAACTCATCCCTTGCCAGAAAAACGCAGAGCCATGTTTGTTGGTGGTGAGAAATGTAGAGTGAACTGTAGGAATTAATGTTAGAGGTTATATACAGGGCGAAATATGACTTACAAGTCAAACAATCTTATCGACGGCGACCAATGGCTAGACACAGCTCAACCTTCTGCCGAAGAAAGGAGCAAAGGCCAATTAACCACGAGCCATGAAGAGCGCTATAACGACGTAAATAGCCGCCATGAAAGGGCATTTAGAACAACTGAGTACTTATAGGGTCTCGGTGCAGGCCCTTAATGTTCCCAGCTCCTTGATCGACGCACAGGTAGTATTGGAAGGAACGGCCGAGTATGTAATGCTAGATATATTGAAACTATTGCTGGAGCGAGGGGAAGAACGTTCTCAAGTTGCCCGGACTGTCGTCCTCGTGAATGTCTATGGAGGGACATTGCGCGGTAGAAGCGTGAATGGGCGGTAATCACTATGGGGTGCGGCAGGGTGATATGCCCGTTGAAGAAGAAGAAGAAATCAGATAGAGTAGAGCTTATGATAGCAATCACACAAAAGTCAAAGCCCTTAAACACTTTACTCGTCAGATTCTTGAAGAATTTGGCGTTTTAAGTAAGGCTTGCAAAGTGAATTGCATGAGGTTCCCAAGCGAACCAACGAGGCATCGAGTTGCGGAACCAGTCTCTAGTCATCAAGCAAGGAAGCCGGGGACATAGAATCAGGCTGCTCATTGTTCTTTCTGGGTTGGCTAAGGCTGAGGAATCGTCGTAAGCGGATGATATTCTGACTCGTCTACCTATATTTCTGACTAAAATATGCCGTCTTTGGATGTTTTCGATTGCAGTATCGACTACAGACCCGGACTCGACTCACATATTATAAATGGATTGAACCTCATAACAACCGCTCAATAAACGAACCCGGCTCGACCTTGGAGGCCTCAATTTGAGCCTGCATCCTGTTGACCCCGGTTGACGAATCAGCGCGTGGGCTTCCAGCCATCAGTTTCAGCTGAGGGTTGAAAATAGGCTGCCACCCTGGTAGTTTCTGACCAATCATTTCAGCCTCAATCGTTGTGTATATATCGTATCGACTCCGCAAAGGCAGCTTATCATCCCCCACGTCCAGTTTCCCAATGATTTAGCTTACTGCATTGCTTGCACCATAGCGATTTCTTCTTCCCAGACCATTTTCGTATTACCCTGGATATTGTCCTTTGCTTCTCAATTTGAAGGCATTGTCTTGCGGATCTTGCCTATTGCCGAAGATGAGCAATTCAGATTTGTCAGGTAGGAAAACGTGTTTAGCTACAAAATAGCATCTCTGACTCTGTAGCATCAGAGACGTCTCCGGGAGATCCTGGCCTCCAGGATATCGTCGCCAAGATAGATAATTATCGAAAGATCATAGAAGCAAAGCTGCGAAACGAGAGGACAAGCCCATGGAAGGAGCACGAGCGGAACTGGGAGTCACGGCTCCGCGTCTTTCATCTTGATAAAGGGCCAGGCAGTCATGAAACTCCAAACCTCAGTCGACGCAGCAACCCACAGCATTTGTGGCGAGATTTGGGAAAGGCTTTAGGGGAAGAAATCCCGTCAAAGCCCTATCAACGTCTGATCCTCCTCGAAGGCATGTATCCCAGGATTGCCGAGGCCCTGAGTATCAAGCTCGACATTCCCTCTGGGTTCTGGGCTGCTCATTACCTATGAGAGGGACAGCTAAGACCACTGAAGCCGTCAGGTGGAGAGCACACGAGCTCTGTGTACTGGAAAGTTCGAGTCCCGGATGGTGGAACCGTTCCAAAGTTGAAGTTGGAACCGTTCCAAGGTTGGAACCATTCCTCGATTAGACGGTTCCTCTGTTAAAGTTGGAACGGTTCCTCTGTTGATGGTGGAACGGTTCCTCTGTTAAAGTTGGAACGGTTCCTCATAAATTGGAACGGTTCCTCATAAATTGGAACGGTTCCTCGGTTGGAACGGTTCCTCGATTGGAATGGTTCCTCGATTGGAACGGTTCCTCGGTTGGAACGGTTCCTTAGTTGGAACGGTTCCTCGGTTGGAACGGTTCCTCATAAATTGGAACGGTTCCTCGGTTGGAACCATTATCACTCGTATTAAACAAAAAGAATTTCACTCCAGCGCAGTTCGATCAGTACCTTGGAAGTTGCGAGCGCGGATCTTTGTTTTTGACTCCTGAGGACACATTCTCCACGCCGCATAGCTGTGTGTCCTTCTGGGCAAAGCATACTGCAAATAGTTGGATAGGTGTGTAACCCACTCTTGTAGGTGATACCATCATTTGGGTCAAGCTGATGGGGGCTTTGAGCTTTGGTCTTGATGGACGTTTCTGACGGTTGTCTGCTCCCTCGAGGCCAGCCGAAACTGGAGTTTCAGGTTCCGTTCTTTTGAAAGCCGTTGACAGGGTTTCCTTTGCCGCCTTGACATACAACACCTATGTTATAGTCGACTCGAAGACCTCGAAAAGCCGCACAATCACTCCCTGTGAAACACCTTTGTGGGATTCGGCGACACAAGCGTACGAAAATGAACCGATTGTTGTGACAGATGACCCGTTCTTAGCAACCACTGCCATTCGCAACTTTATTTTCCTTAAGTGGGAAAGTGAAATCCACGGATCCTACACTCCCAAAAACATGATATGGGTGTCTGGTACAGATGATAGACAGGCGCCGCTTAGTACTTCATGTCATAATCATGATCAAGTACTTGAGAGGAGGAAGAAGATCGCCGCAGAGTACCAAGAGCTGAGATTGTCGAAGCAATATTTGCAATAGAATGCACCCTTCATTCGTCAATATCAGCCGAATCTTCTGTTGTGATAACAACAGTTGCCTGCATGCCCAAGATGACGAGACACTGCGAGCGTTAGCGGTCCAAGAATCTCGAAGGTGGACAAATCTCTTAGGAATATATGAGACAGAGTGACGAACTCATATCAGGCAATATGGCAATGCATGCACAGCGTGCCGCAATGGAAGAGGCATTCGCCAGCAGGCAGCAAGCCTTCGATACCTACAGGCAAACAGAGGCGGCGAATGAGCAAACGACTGCTGCTGACCGAACGGCGCGTAGTTCCGGACAGCTGGCCAAGATCGCCACGGTAGCTGTTCCCTGCACCGTTGCTGCATCTATATTTTCCATGAATGGGGATTTTGCGGCGGGTGAGCGCCTGTTTCTTGTATACTGGTGCGTTGCTGTGCCGTTGACCGTGGTCCTGCTCTCTTGGCTGATACGGCAAGATTTCAAGGAGAGGACCAGAGACAACAAGAAAAGGGAGCAGGAAACTAGTGTTTCAGAGAAGTCGGTATAGTAAACAAACACTGGATATAGAACTATTGCAAAATCATGCTCGATATGTTGGGAGTACTAGACCGTAAAGATGCACAACAGCGGTGTTTCAAAGAAGGAGTAAGCGATACTTTCCCTGTAAGCACCCATGGTGTTATACAATGTTCACGAAGTACCCGCAGCCCAGAGTGAGGGCGAGGAATCTTCAATATGATCTCGAACCAGTGCCCTCTTTTAGAATATGTTAGAGAATGCGATATTACTTGACCTTGATCCTTCGCGAACAAATGAAACATTGTAGGTCGTCATATATGCATCCTAACACATTGAATATTATATGGGCCTTTGCTTTGCGACCCGCGATTCATATACGGCTTCCCCTTTTTGGGCTGTCAATCTTCCCCATGAAAGGCAAATGGGGTGACCCGCCAGTCTATTCCTCCGCAAACCTTGTGAGCTCCCGCACATTAACCTCGATCCTACGATCCTGGGGCTCCGCAAAGTTATTAAATCTGGCAGGGCCTGAGTTCCTTCTGCTACGGGGTGAAGTCATGGCATCGCGATTGCGGGGCATAGGATTCATCAGGTCGTTGGCATGACATCACAATAGATCGATGCTGGGATCCCCATCCTATCCTTGGCCTTGTGTTCCTGATTTGCTTCGGGATCCTTTGAAAGATCATCGTTATCGTTACGATAATCGTGTTTGGTCCTTAATATTGGAAATTTGTTTCGGGCTCTCGGTCCCGAGAAGGGCACTCGCGTGCGAAAATATTTCGTGGCAAAATAGTATAAAAGCCGATAGACTGTCAGACTGCTTACAGAATATCATCCATCAACTCAAGACTTCGTGTCAAAACCATCAAACCAGAACCCATCAGATACCCATAGCTTAGGCTTTCCCAAACAACCATGCGCTTCTCTCTCGCTCTCCTCTCCGCGCTCGCGGCCGTATCTAACGGCTGGAGACGTGAGTATCATGAGTTCGTTTACCCCAAACGTCAGCTAATCTTTCACGTAGTTACCGGCTACGAAACTGACGAGGAATGTAACGTCTCGACCGGTCGCTACCGAATCATGGAAAGCACCGACAACCCATCCGAAGATTGTCAGCGTTTCGGTTATCCCAACGATCACCTCACATGCGCTCAGTATGAGAATGGAGGTGTTGAAGGACCAAATGATTGCGGTGCTGCCATCTGGAACCCGAGATCAGTGCTTGTCGAAGGTACGACGCTTCAAGACGAGCAATGCTATTCTTGCAAGCTTTTTAGCGATGATCATTGCGGAAAGGAGTGGAAGGATACGGCAAAGGATGGCGAGGGTTGCTATGAGCTGGGCCTTGGCGCCAAGTCTTTTATCTGCGTGAGTGTTCCTTCAGAAGAGTACATGTTGTCATTGCTGACGCGATACAGAAACACGATGAGTGGGCATGTTGAATGTCCTCAGTCTCATAATAAATGGATTGCTCGTCCAACTTGGACCAATTTATGACCAGGCTATACTTGATGTATATACTCTATCTCAAACACAATATGAAGTGCCTGCAGTCTGAAACCCGGTGTCTGCGCATTAGTCTCCATTTCCCAGGCTTGAGCTATATATAATGATCTAGAGCTTCCTTTCCTTTATCGGCAATCATCGGCAATAGGCGCAGTGGCAGAGTGGTCTAATGCGATAGACTAGAAATCTATTCTCTTCGGAGGCGTCTGTTCGAATCAGGCCTGCGTCGACTGATACATCGGATTCTTGACCAGGATTCTCTTTTTGCAATTTGTGAGACACTAGTCCAGTCAATACCTTTTTATTATCGATTCCAACTGAACTTAGAGTTGAATAGAATCTTTGAGATTAGCAATGCCATAGATAGCCAGAGTTTGAGCTTTTCCCTGTGTTAAATAAAGATCGAGATGCGGATTAAGCATTTAAGATACAGTGTTTACGTGAGAAGTTTAATCTTCAACCTGCATGGTAAAGAGTCACTTAATATGCTGATTGCGGAGTTAGCGCATTCGAGAAATCTCTTAAGACCGTGGAATTGGCGGGATCTACTTGCGTTTCGGATCCTAAGGCGATGGCGTTTGCTCCGAGTTCCACTCCGCCACTCCACTCCGCAGCTCCACCCCGCAACAGCTTCGTAAATAAAGTCAAGCCGCGTAAACACTTTATAGCAGTCTAGAAAGACATACAATATCACTATGGCAGCTGTTAAGGTAGCTGTGCTTGGCGCCACCGGCGCGACTGGCTCCTCTATCATCGACGGCCTCTTACAATCATCAGAGCCGCGCTTTGTAAGCTAACACAATCCTTCCAAGCAGGTGACATCATATTAACCTTTTATGAACAGGAGATCACTGCATTGACTCGTCCCTCATCATTGGAGAAGCCAGCGGTGCAGTCACTGAAGCAAAAAGGGATCAATGTAGTTACAGCTGATATCCAAGGCCCGGAAAAGGAACTTGTCGAGGTCCTACGTGGTCATGAAATTCTCATCTCTGCTATTGATGCAGCTCATCTTATGGCCCAGATTCCTCTTGCAAATGCTGCAAAGGCAGCTGACGTGGGCCGATTTGTACCTTGCTTTTTCGCTACTGTCGCACCACCGAAGGGTGTCATGAAGTTGCGAGATATCGTAAGTTTCCAGCATCAGCTAACTATAACTACTTTTTCTAACAGACTATAGAAAGAAGATGTCTTGAATCATATCAAGCAGATATATCTTCCTTATACCGTCATTGACGTCGGCTGGTGGTACCAGATCACATTACCTCGTCTACCCTCAGGCCGAATAGATTATGCCATTACATTTCCTGCAGGCCACATCGCAGGTGATGGCAACAAGCCCTCTGCTTTGACTGATCTAGGCGACATCGGTCACTACACCGCTCAGATCATTGCAGACCCTCGAACACTCAATCAGATGGTCTTTGCTTACAGCGAGCTTTACACACCAAATCAAGTATACGACCTCCTTGAAAAACTAAGTGGAGAGACGATCGAACGCAACTATGTATGAACCTCTTTCCACGTAACTGCAGAGATGATGGTATCGCTAACCTTGAGTGTAGAAATCTTCAGAGACGTTTTTGGAGGAAATTGCAGCAGTCAGACCTGAGCGCATCACACCCGACCACCCGGAGCTCTACACACTGGCCGTGCCGGAATATGGTTACTCCTGGGGTGTTCGCGGCGATAACAATCCACAGTATGCGAAATACCTGGGCTATCTTCTTGGGAACGAGCTTTACCCGGATATGAAGGGTAAGCCATTCGAGCAATATTGTAAGGAAGTTCTGGAAGGAAAGGCGGTTAGCGCGTATGAGTCAAAGTAGCTGGCTTAGAACTAGGATGTAAAAAATACTCTTAGTATAGCAATGCTAGATATTATATTTATTTCTCTTGAAATTTAACATTATAACCCTAATTACTCTTAGATATTTATACTTTAAAAGTAGCACCTAGGTATCTACACTTTTAAGTAATACTTTCTATAATGCGGGAATTAAAATTACTTTTAAAGTATATAATTTTCACACCTTCTTATACTCTAGGTAACAAAAGAATTGCAGAAGGAAACTAAAGGCCCCTGGTGCTATTGAAATCATATAAGATTAACTTGCTTACTTGCCTAATTCGCTTATTACATCTATTTAAAGCCCGTACTACTGCTGAGGCCGCCCCTCCAACCCAATGGACCAGTTAGAACTACTGATCAAGCTGGGAATTACCTGTGATTGGAATATGAGATGGAGGGTCGGCCCCAGCAGTTTTATGGGCTTAAAAGAGATACTTCACTCAAATCCAGCCTTATGTGTTTATGCGAACGAGGCACTTATGCTTAAACTTGGCTAGGACTCTATTTATCCCCGCTCCTAAGTTTCCACACTTACTAGCTTATGCCTCCTTACCAGTATATATCGTAACAACGCAAGATGTTTGCCACTCAGTGGCCGCAAGAGGACCGACCGGAATACACGCATCCCGCTCTCTATAGTAGAAGTCTAAGAAGTCGCTATACGCCTTTGTCGCCCCTCGAGCACGGCGACTACACTGTTGCCTGGATCTGCGCCCTCCATTTGGAACTAGCTGCATCGCGGACTATGTTCGACGAGGAACACCGGCCTCTACCTATTTACGGTAGCGACGATAACGTATATGTGCTGGGGCGTATCGATCATCACAACGTGGTCATGGCATGCTTGCCGGGGGAATACGGGACCATAAACGCTGCAATCGTCGCAACGAACTTGAAGCGAACTTTCCCAAACATCCGCGCTACATTGATGGTGGGTATTGGTGGCGGGTCGCCGAGTATGGCTGACATGCACCTTGGTGATATCGTCGTGGGCACGCGAGTGATGCAATATGACATAGGGAAAGTCATCGAGGACGGGCGGTTCCATGAGACAGCCCATGCCAGGATTCCTTCACATCTGCTGCTCTCCGCTGTCTCCAATTTGAGATCTAAACACGGACTTCAGGCCACCAGCTCTCGAGTGGCAAGCCTGCTGCAAGATAGAATATCAAGCTACCCTCGCCCCACTCAGCAGGATCGCCTTTTCCAGGCTAGCTACCAACACCCTGCTGGAGCATCTACATGCGATCAATGCGACATGAAGAAGCAGTCACCGCGAAGTCTACGCTCATCAGACCAGCCCAGGGTACATTATGGAGTTATTGCCTCCGGCAACAGGGTTATGAAAAATGCTGAGGCTCGCGATAATATCGCCTGGAGACTCTCCGCGCTATGCTTCGAGATGGAGACAGCTGGGTTGATGGATAATCTGCATTGTCTTCCGATCAGGGGCATTTGCGACTATTCAGACTCTCATAAAAACAAGGATTGGCAGCCTTATACAGCCATGGCTGCGGCCGCCTATGCCAAAGAGCTTCTGGAGGTGCTTCCGCCTGTTATTGAAGAGATGGGCTATGATCGTGAGAGAAGTGCTTTAGCACAGAACCTTCATTTCCTCGAACACAAAGAACAATTCGGTTTTCGAGTCGGCTCTGCATTCAATCCAGAAGTCCAGGAAACTCTGCGGCAGCGGCGGCCGGCCTTGCTCAAATCTCTTGAGTTCCAACAAATGGATGACCGCAAAATCGCGATTGGAGAGGCGCACTCAAAGACATGCCGCTGGTTCCTCGAACACGCGGCATACAAAGATTGGATCGATCACGAAACGCGATCAGATACTTCTGGCTTTTTGTGGATGCGGGGGAAGGCTGGCGCTGGGAAATCAACTATAATGAAGTTTCTCTACCTACGAGCCAGGGACAACAAGGATCCTTGTACAGCCATTGCGTCCTTCTTCTTCAATGCGCGGGGCGACTACTTGGAGAGGTCAATATTAGGGATGTATCGATCCTTGTTGATGCAGCTTCTCCACAGCTTTCCAGAGCTCCAGTTAGTTCTGGATGACATGGACATTGTTCCTCTCAGCCAGACGGGATGTCCACGTTTGAATGCGCTAAAAGAGCTTCTCAGAAAGGCAATTCAAGCCCTTGGTAAACGCTCCTTTATCTGCTTCATTGACGCTCTTGATGAGTGTGATGAACAGGAAATTCGTGACATGGTCCAATTCTTCGAGGAATTAATGGAAGGCAAAGTTGATCACGATAGGGCTGGTGAGACCACCATCGCTAAGAGGCCTCGATTTTGGGTCTGCTTTTCGAGCAGACCATACCCATATATCGACGTTCGGCGAGGGATCCTACTTACACTCGAGGACGAATCGGGCCATAAGCAAGACCTAGCGCAATATATCAAGAGCCGTCTCAGAATTGATGCTCAAAATCAATTGATACTGGAAGAAATCAAGGCGCAGATTTTGCACAAATCTGCAGGTATCTTTATGTGGGTTGTTTTAGTCGTGCAAATCTTGAACAAAGAGAGCTGTGATGGCAGCCTCGCGATCAAGAAAAAGCTTAAAGAGATCCCAAGCAAGCTGAGCGACCTCTTCAAAAGTATACTGACGCGCGATCAAGACAATCCAGATCGGTTACTGCTCTGCGTCCTCTGGATTCTCTGCGCGAAGCGGCCTCTCACTCCGGAAGAGTTTCGCCACGCGCTGTGGGCGGGCTTGGTAGAGCAAGGGCTTGTCGATCCTGATCTTCCAAACCTAGACACACATGCTAGTAACAAATTGGTTACAAGCTCTTCGAAAGGGTTAGCAGAGATTACAAACTCCAGTCCTCCGACAGTGCAGTTTATTCACGAATCAGTAAGAGATTTCCTGCTGAAGGAGAGAGGTTTGCAAGCGTTGTGGCCTGACCTGGGATTCGAGTGGGAAGGCCCCTGCCATGATCGGCTTCGAAGATGCTGCATGGAATACCTAAACCGTACGACAGTGCAAGTTGAAGCTGGCATGTCAAGGCAGAGAACACTAGGCTTAGGTGTGTCAGTATCCACATGTCCGTTCTTGGAGTATGCTGTCCAGCAGGTTCTTCGACATGCTGATATTGCTTCCTCCGTGATTCATCAAGCAGAGTTTATGGAAGCTTTCTTTTTGTCGGATTGGTTCAGCATATTTAATCAATTTGGAGACCAGTATGGCCCAAATGCGAGTCCTCTCTATGTGCTTGCGGATAAGGGGCTAGGAAACCTCATCCGCACACGCATGAGCACAGAAGTAGCAACCTACATCTCGGGGCAAGAGTACGACTACCCATTCTTTGCAGCCTTAGCCAAGGGCCATGAAAGTGCTGCAGCTGCACTTCTAGGCCAAGCCTCAATCTTCTGTGATGGAGTCGACATCACATATGGTTTAAATCGCTACAAAGATGCATGGGAGCCTTGGAGGCACAAAAGTCGAACACCGTTATCATGGGCAGCTCAGGAAGATAGATCAGGTCTTGTGAAAGTATTGATTCGGAGCGGAGCATTGTTAGAGGAAGAAGATAGGGCCCAATATCGACCACTCATGAGGGCGCTCGAGCAGGGCCACTCCGCCATGGCCCAGCTCCTTATTGATGAGGGAGCAGACGTCAACGCCCAACATAGCAGGTTTGGGTGGTCAGCACTAATCTTGGCCGCACGCCGAGGTGACGAATCTACAGCCCGTGTCCTCATTGACAAGGGGGCCTACATCGATGCCCAGGATATACATGGATGGACAGCGTTGATATGGGCCTCCAGTGTGGGTAAAAAGGATGTCGTGCAACTTCTTATCGAAAGAGGGGCAAATACCAACGCGATGAGTAGTTTCGGGTGGACAGCACTTCTCTATGCTTCACAGGGAGGTTATCAGGAAATTGTGCAGATATTAAAGCAGAAAGAAGCTGAGAGGAATTTATAACAACATAATATAGCATACATACTAAGAAGTTTTTCTTCTACTTGTATTAATATATTATTAATTAACTCCCCATCTGAGTTATCGTCTGAGCTCAGGAAGGCAGTGCCACACCAAAAGTCATCAAGTGCTATGCATACAAAAGGTTCGTCGTCTTGGACACTATCCTGGCCTGGGAGGTCGACGCTGAACATTTCCTCGTCGAGAACCTTACCTCGGGCGCTGGATTCCAGTGCAACTTGACTGATTTTTCCTCCCTTTTTTCGATAACTTCCTTCCGACGGAACATAATAGAGAGAACATGATGATCGATCTGACCATATTCTGACTCATCACAAACCCATCTTCGGCCAAAATAAGCACTGCTTCCTCTCCAAATACTCTCTTCCAGGGCCGTCTCCGTAGGGTCGGCAAAAAGCATGAAATTATCCGATTCCTTGAAAACCCATTTCTCGGTGATTTTCTCGGCTATCTTGTATAACTGGTCTT
Source organism: Fusarium sp. FL617 (assembly GCA_030142105.1). Classification (NCBI taxonomy): domain Eukaryota; kingdom Fungi; phylum Ascomycota; class Sordariomycetes; order Hypocreales; family Nectriaceae; genus Fusarium; species Fusarium sp. FL617. The sequence continues at coordinate 920,807 of JAREIL010000007.1, read as the reverse complement.
TCTTGCGTTTTACTGTTTCAATTTCAATGCAAACCTCTTCCAGACTGGGCGGTAATTGACTGCCGATATCTGGGATCCAGCCGCCCTGGATGCGCAATGGGGCGTCTTGCTGCCACTCGCCCCAACAGCCATGGCGAATCGAAGAGTGATTCTACGCGCATCAAACCCTCGAATGTCGAAAACTTTCCAAGCGCCGCCGAAACCGTCAAAACCTAAGGATGGCTTTTGTGGGAAGATCCTGAGGCTATTGATCGTGACCAGCCTTTGATCCCAGCAGTCTCTGACTTGCTGAATCCCCTGTTCTAACATGCGAGGGGTGTGTTCTTCTGCACGCACCGGCGGCATCACGGCACTTGTAAATTCCCGGACTGAGTGTTCTGCGAGGATGAAGGGCATGTACCAACATTCCTTATATATAGCTTTACAAGTGCGCAGGATTTCAACGTCGATCTTGCGCTTCAATGAGTAAATCGGTTCATTGTCATTCGGGTCTAATATCGGATACTCTGTAAGGGCGAGGGTAAAAATTTGTGTTCGTACCTCGGCAGGTAGAATGATATACAGGGGAGAGCCCTGCTGCGAATCCGCTTGCCGGTCAAGAATCTGACGGCAGATAGAGCATGTCATGCTGAAGATGCACTGCCAGCACGACAAAAGTGATATACGAGAAGTTGGGGTTTCAAATGAAACACCAAGGAGGCTGGATCGTCAAATAGGTGGCTAGAGCTGTGGAGTGTGTTTAGGTGACCCACCTACCGTACTCTCTTGAGGCATCAAGACCTGCGACTCTATACCTTCTCGCCGAATCTTTTTTAAAAAACGCGCATTAATTGGTTGGAGCTATCGCCATGCCTTCCTGGAGACTTTGATGTTTATGGCGATAATGGAGGGTCAGGGCATAAGTTGTGCTGTCGTGCCCAACAGCCGTAGACCGACCAGATGAAGAACGTCTGCGCCTCGCTAGCTGAGTAAGATATACCGATGCCTACAAGGCTGACCGGTAGTGTCGACTCCCAAGCCGGCAGTGATCTCCACTAACTAGCTCAATTGCCTGACTCACAGGCTACAGGGCAGAACCGCCTGATCAGCTTTATCGCTGAAGGATCGTAGGACTTAAGATCCGCAAGTAGTAACTGCCGGCACTAACATATTTACGGCTCACCTGCCCAGTCAGATTTTACAATATATATCTCAATTCTACAAGTGAGAAGCAAAGACCTCTTTGTTTCACTACAGCTCCTGACCCGACGGTCCGGTCGAGATTTCCCAAACATGGACACATCAACAGAGACACCTATCGACACATCCAATGACACGTCAAGCTGGCGCACAACCTTTCTAGGGCTCTGGTCGCACTCTACCATGGCAAGCTTTTACGTGGTACGTGCTATAACATTTATACCGGGATGTTTTACTTACAATTAAATGCAGTTCCATTATCCCTTCGTTTTCCATCTCCCTGCTCGTACTATTGCGCAACATTCGTTACCCAAAATATCCTCCACCTTCGAAAAAGCAGTAAACGCCATCCCACCGAGGGCAGTAAATTCTCTTACTGCACCCATTACTCCATTCAAAACATTCTGCCTTTGGGCTATCGATACGTCGTTTGAAACTTTTATCAATGTACAGCTAGATCCTTACTTAGGATGCTGCTATCCTAAAAGAATTGTTATGGTAGCCCTCTGCGCACCCTTGAAGCTACTATGGGTATGGGCGGTCGCTTCGAGCCGTCATTCTTCCCTCAAGGATCTCGTCAGCGATATTCGCTCTGTCTCGTGGGCAAGCTAGTTCCGATACGTCGCTATACTACTGGTATGCGAATCAGCAGAATCATTGTCGGCTACACTTATGATCCGGACTTTCGGAGATTTCAGAGATCACTGGGGTCGAATGGAAGGCGAAGAGGTCGTGATGCCGGACTGGACGAAAGTTGCGATGAGTTTCATTCCATATTGTGTCGGTATCCTCGTACAAGCCGTCCCACTCATGGTTGTTACTGTTCGGGCTGCTTTATCAGTTCCTCGCTCGGGCTCAGCAACTATCAATAACGGCGGACGTGGTATCCTCGACGAAATTCACACGTCTTTGAAGTCCATGACGTGGCCTCTGTCGCGAGCATTGGGTCTTTATAATGTTCTTGGATTCATTGCTGGAGTACTACCAGGGGCCTTGATGGGACTTGTTCCTATCTGGCTTGACTTGTAGTACCATGGTCTCCATCATTCAGCCAGCTTTTTGGGGATATGGCGTTGTAAGATAGATTGAACCCACTCTCAACTCAATTAGCGATGAATCACACAAGGATATGTGCGGACTCCCTGCTCAGCCTGAATCAAACATTCCAGTCAAGCACGAGAAACAAGGAGGTGGTAGTTTCAGACTATGATACTTTTTTTTTGAATCTGAGGATGTTGAAGGCTTGACCGCATTTACGCCAAGCTGAGTCTTGGTGCATTTAATGGTCCGACAACTGACATATTAGTGCACTGTTATTTACTGCGGAATTAATCTAACAAATGCCAGAATTTTTCGATAAGTAATATGGTTATTATGAACATGTAATGAGCCGCATCAGATCTCTACATGGACAAATACACTATCTTGTACGCAGTAACATAGAAACAAAAGCCAAATTTTGAAGAATCCATTAAAGCTTCCGCGACATTGCCTTTGGAAACACCAATCAAACACCATTGCCCCACAGCTATTGCGGAGCCTTGCCCTAGGATGTCCCTATCACAAGTACATACCTGTAAGGCCTAAAGATTGTCCTGTCTTTTGGGTTTAATGTCTATACAACAGACTCACTCTTGTGGATTAGAACATCTTGAATTTTGACATATAGGTACCTGGCTGATGTGACTTGAAAAGTTCACGCCATTCTTGCGTAGCAGCTGAACAAGATGTCGATGGTTGTTAAGTGTGCCCACATGATTCCAGTCGTACCATCGTTATCTAGGCTGTTCATGTTAGCACCACTTTCGGCGACCATCTGTGAGTCCCTTATAGCTCAGTGGGTGGCCTGCTATAAGTGCGCTATGAGGTTGCGGGCTTGCTGGCCTTAGAGAAGAGCTATTAGGGCATTTTGCGGGGCTACACTGTGGGTGCTAACTACTCCAGCGGGGGTGTTTGCTAAGCAGCCCGTAAATTTAAGATTACTTGCTCGTTTCTGACAGTTTATACCCGCTAGTTCTGAGCTATTGAACAGACTATTGATTCTCATTAAAGAGAAAAGGAAAAAGAAAGAAAAAAATATCACCTGAGAATTGCGGGGAGATATACCGCTATGAGCATGCCTTTTCCTTTTGATTCTCGTTCTTGTCTCCTTTTTCATCTGCTTTTAGGCTGGTGCTTGTACCTCTCTCCCTCGGTCTTTTTAGCTGTCGCTCGTTACAGGTCTCTCGTTAAACATCATGCATTCCAAGGGGTTTTCCTTCGTGGCTTTGAGTCTATTGGTGGCGCAGTCCGTCGTCGCTAGCCCGTGTAAACCATTTTCTTCCCGTGCCAGTAAGTTCAAACCAAGATCGGGGTTGGCTGAGCTATTCGAGTAGTGCCAAGCCACTGGGAATAAATTCGTTCTGCAGATGAATACTTTCTTATACTGATTGCTTGTAGGCTCTAGTATCTTGGCTACTACCACAGAATCTACAAACTATATCCCTGTACCGTTCTCCACCGAGAGCGAGGCTCTTTCTACCGCTCAGACAAATGTGGCTGAGACTAGTACAGCCACTACAGCTACCATCGAAACAGTCACTGACAGTACAAACTTATTTGCCGGGACTGAAACTTCAAATGTGATCGAAACAAATACTATCCCTGCCGGAAACACGGCTGTAGCTGAGGGCAGTACTTCTGTGGCTGATGACACGACAGCCACGGCTATTGCTATCTCTTCAACTGCTGAAAGTGCTGCTACCACCGAGACAAGTGACGCTGAGACAGGTACTCAAACTTCAATTGCCGTCGAAACCACCGCTAAGACGACAACCGGAGTTGAAACTACCATTAGTATAGTTGGCACAACTGCTGCCTTGGCCGAAACATCAACTGCATCTACAGACAGCACAACAGTCACAGCTGAGGAAAGTACAGCATTAGCATCCAAGGATACCACTACGTCTGTCTCCTTGGGTAGCACTACAACGATTGAGGGGGGATCAACAGTTACTGATGGCGTCACATTTTCCGAGCGGGGTACAACAGCATTAGCAACAGATGATGGTGCATCCACTACTGTATCGCTTGAAAGTAGCACTGCAACTTCTGATGACAGCACTACTACCGTTACAACTTTGTCCTACGGCATTACTACTCCAACCGCTGAAGACAGTACGAGCACAAATCATGACACTATGACTACTGTCACTTCATCTGAAAGCGGTGTTATAACTACCACTACTCCATCGGAAGACAGTACTAGAACGACTGATACCAGTGCAGCAACAGGAACTGGTGGGGCTACGCTCTCAACCACGGCGACATTCAGTGACAGCAGTACAACGACCAAGGACAGTGCTACTGCCCTCGCGACATCAGAAGGTACTACTACAACATTTGGAGACAGCACGACTACTGTTATGGCGTCATATGAAGCCAACAGCACAACATCCGAGGATAGCGCTGCTACTGTAGCAACCTCATCTGAAGGGAGAAGAACGACATCTGGGGACAGTACTCTCACCATGACAACTTCGTTAAGGGAGAGCACTACAACAATTGATAGAACTACTACTACCACGGCTTCTTCTGAGGGCAGCACTACAGCTTCTCCAGAAAGTACCACAACTGCTAAAGAAAGCACAACTGCTGAACAGAGTACTACAGCAACCGATGAGCTTACTTCCACCACGGCCGCCGACAGTACCACTACCGCAGCGGCCACCACCACCGGCTGTATCCCAACCGCCATCCTGGCAAACCCCACACCTCTATTCACCTCAGGAGATCTTCATATGGATGAATATGACACTGTTCAACTCCCTTTCCAAGTCGGTATCTACGGCTCCCTCTCAGACACGGTTTATGTTGGTGTGGCCGGGATGTTATCCATCCTCGAAGCCCCAAAGTTTGAATACTCCGGCAACTACGAGCTCCCCTTTCCTTACTTTCCGTCCGTATCTATCTTCCCATACTGGAGCGACCAGTATACTTGGCTCGAGACTTGTGGTTCGGGCATCGCATACGATGTCCACGAGACTTCTAGGGGGCAGGCGTTTACTGTCGAGTATAATACTATCTCTTTCGGAGGTGGTGGTGTGGAACTGGATCACTTCACGCTTAGTCTGTACAAGGACCATCCGGGGTTGGTGAGGTTTGTGTACTACCACACTGAAACTAATGGTCAAGGTGCAACGGTTGGTGTTCAAGCGGGTAACTCTTACTCTCAGTACTCCTATGACATGAAGTCCATACTGGATAATTCCTACGTCGAGATCGATACGAGTACTGGAGAAGCTTTCACCACCAGTGGCCAGCTGTGATGAGATTTTAGGAGGCATCATGTATAAATAGAGTAGCAGTATCATTGAAGAAGCTGTTTATAGAACAGTATATCCTAGTCTTCGGGTAGACGCTATTGCGTTCCGTGATATATATCACAACGCATCAGAGACGAAATGAGGATTAGAGACAAGTAATATAAGTAGGATACTTCTTCTTATTAATTTAGTCTAAATTCTAGCATTACTTGGCTACCTCCACCTCTTCTATATTATAAATAATTATTAACGCTTCTTATGAGCAACTCGGCGTGTTTGTCTTGCCTTTCTGGAAAAAGTGTGTTATTTTATTAGAATCAGCGATGCTGACTTGCTGCAGACTTAGATGCACGCCTCAAAAACCCTTAATGGGTTACTTATCTATTATAAAACAGGACAAACAAGTAAAAGTGCGTGCTCTTAGTAGAACCAGCCTCTAATTTTTTTTTTTAATCTTTTTCAACCTTATTTTTTTATTATAGATCTTATAATATTTTTTTAATTAATAAATACTTTAGCAATTAGCTTAGAAGTATTTAAATTTATATCTGCTAATAAATACGTCGTTAGCTGATATCCTTATAGCCTAACCTTTTAGTTTATTAATCTTTTATTTTCTCTGGCAGATCTCCTGATATATTAGGGATGCCTCTCATACTATATAGGAGATAAGCTCACTTGTTGAAATAATTATGCTACGACGAAAGGCCACCTCGATACTACATGATATCATCTACCTCTGATTAACAGGGTTGTCGTTCCTGTTGTGTAACAGAACCGGTTCTCCTCCAACACTACATCACAGTCATCTGATCTCAATACATCAGCATTACTCAGTATAGCAGCGGCCGACTACAAGGTATCATAGATAGAAGCCCGGTCTCTTAACATGCAGGGTCATCAGTGTTAGTCCGAGGGCCCGGTTCGTTTCGCTACGGAGCCAATCGACGAACAATCGCCACTGTGAACCCTGTAATCAGCGGGAACGGCTTTACGTTTCCGAATCGACCCTTTTCCGCATCTAGTTTGGTAGGCTACATTGTGATACGGATCGTGCGATTAGATAGAGAGCCGTAATGAGCTTGTTCTGGTTGTAAGCCAAATGCTATTCAACTTTGGTCTGTATCATCCTATATAACTTGAATAATAAGCATGTTGCTTACTTTACTCGTACTTCCATTATCATTCATGCCCCGACCGGAAGGAAGGATTGAATCTATAGATACCTCGGTACTTGGACTATCAACATTCAACTCAAGTCACGAGCTCATTTGCCGCTGAGGACCAAGTCGCGCTGTAGCTGATATTCATCTAACCCAAGTTGTGTCAGATGTAAATGCTACCTTCTCAATTGATCCAAAGAAAGGTCTTAGTCAGTAGAAGAACTTCTGTAGTTTTCGCTTAGCTCCTATGCTTTTCCGGCTGAAGGATTGCTTAGCAACATAAATCCCATCCTAGAATGAACCCGCCACCAAGAATCGGCGTGGATAACCTCACATTCCGCCCCCAACTTAGTCTACATCAGTCGATACTTATCGAATATGACGCTGAGCATCTCCAATACCATGGTAACAACAACTGCAGAGCCAATGCTATGTCGACAGTGAATGCAGAGGCGGGTTGATGCTACTTGACCTTCCATCTTGGGTCTAGTCGCTAGGTAAAAGTAACACAAGCAGCAAAAGTGCCATGACTTGTCACTAGACCGACTTCCGAAAATGTTTGAAGAGCTTAATTTGGATACATCTTTCTAGGATATTTTGATCGGGCTATCGCGCTGACTGTGGAGGCTGGATATCGTGGTGTTGATCCTGAAGATCCAAATATAAATAATCGACAAACTCGCTGTTATATATCAGTTTCTCTCAACTCAGACCCAAGCAACTAAACACAGAAACGAATATCTTCGAATAAGTCCTCAGCCGCCATAATGAAGTTCCTCCCGCTCGCAATCGCCCTCTTCGCAACCCTCACCGTCGCAGCCCCATCCCCGGCCGGCGACCTTCAAGCCCGCCAATGCACCTGCAAGAAAGTCGGCGACGACTGGATCTGCACTGGCAAGAAGTGCTACGACAAGGTGAAGCGCGACCTCGTCCCGCGCCAATGCTCATGCCACAAGATCGGCGACGAGTGGCTCTGCGGCGGCCCCAAATGTCCTCGAGATCTTTCTGAGGAGAACAAGCTTGAGAAGAGACAGTGTTCGTGTCACAAGGTTGGAGATGAGTGGTTGTGTGGTGGACCTAAGTGCCCCAGAAGTCTGCCGGCTGAGGAGATGGGGCTGGAGAAGAGGCAGTGTTCTTGTAAGAAGGTTGCTGGGGAGTGGATTTGTAGTGGACAGAAGTGTCCTCGGGACTTGTCGCACCTTATGGGCGAGGAATAGATTCCTGCTGAGAATGAGACTATATCATCGAGTAGATGATATGGTTCCTCGGTGTTTTTTGTTCAAGTCTGACAGCCTCGTCTTAGTCCCATTCTTTATACGCCAAGATGGGTGCATCCGGCCGGTTAATCATCAGTTCGTTCACCTATGCAAGGTTAGCCGCTTCGCAGAGACTAGTTTAAAGAGTAATAATAGTAGAACTAGGATATAAATCTAGATATCCCTAATTTCATTTCTTATTTATGATTCTAAGCTGGCCTTAACTTGTTTTAAGCTTAGACAGTAATTAAGGCTTAATTTTAGTTTAAATACCTTAAAAAAAAAATTAAAAGGTATTATAATAGCTCCCTGGAGTTAATTATAAAAGCTTTAAAGTCTAATACTAAAATAATAAAAGTAATTATATATAAGGTTATTTTATTAAGAAATAAGGTTTAAAACTTTTAAAATATAAATAAGATATTAAATTAATATTAAAAAGTAAAAAAAACTAAATTATAAAAAAAAGGAATTATAATAATATAAGAAGTATTATAAGTAATTAATTAAATAAATATTAATATATAAATAGTTATAAAATTATTAAAAAGTAGTAATTAAGAAAAGTTAGCGCGATTAAGTAGTTAATTATTATAGACTAGGGCGCACTTAGCCCCCTATGATAGTAGGCTATTGGGTATTGATTCCGGCTGTAAGCTCTAACCGAGGCTGCAGTCTGACCTTTTGGCTTAATTAGCAACGAATTAATATTATATAAGCTGGTATATAATACTAATATTATAATATATATAATAAGGCTAAGTATAATATAAGGACTTATTAGGTAATTTTAGAGTTATTAAAATAAAAATATAATAAGTAGTTTTAATTAATTAAATAATTTATAATTATTTTAAAATAATTTTTATTTAAAAAACTAAAAAAAATATAGCATTTATTTATTAATAGCGCTTACTTATTAATTATGTTAATTATATAAGTTTTATTATTATTTTAATTAAATTAAGTAATTTTTTTATATAAGAAAGTATTAAGCTAGTATTTATAATATTTAATATCTTAATAATATAATATTATTTAAAATATATAATATAATATTAAATAAGAGCTATTAATATATAAGAAGGTAAATTCCTAAGAGATAAATTAATTTATATTAAGTTTATATTAATAATATTATAAAATATAATCTAAATATAATAAAAATTATTATATCTCCTAATAATTAAATAATATATATGAAGCTTATTAATATAAGAAAGTTTTATTAATAGCTAATAAGCTAAGTCTTATAAAAGTGCTAATAAATATAGTTTATATACTTAAGTATCTTAGGTAAGGCTAATACTATTTAGGAGTAATAATAATCCGAAAGTAATATTAATCCTTATAAGTATTAGTTCTTATATAATTAGTAAAAAGATTAGTTAAAAAGTAAGGTATATATAATATAACCGCAAGGGTTATAATATAAATTATTTAAAATATATTATTATATATCTTAGCCAAGTAAATATTCTTAGCTAGTTTATTTTATTATAACTAAATATTATTTTAATAATAGTAATATATAGAAATTTTCCAAGTCTTATATAAATATTATATATCTTAAAAAGACGGACTAATATATATAATAAGCGGCCCGACCTATTGGAAATATATCTAGAACGGTATTAGACTTGCAGATAAGCTAAACCGTTATATTTAATTAAGCAATTAACCTCTGTTATAAAGTTATCTGAGATATGCAAGTATTTTACTAGATACCTCTATATGGACAGTAAAAGCTAGGGCACAGCGTTCTTATGTACTCTATTATCCTTCGCAATACTTATAATTTTCAGACAATAAGTCTCACAGAAACTTAAATCCAGTCTAATAACCAGACTTTGATTGTAAGAATATACATCTGGTTTTAACCTCTAGACCTCTTCTCTACTTATTATTCTGAGGAAGCATTAAGATAATACTGAATAGAGTAGCATTTGCTGAGCTTTCTCATCAGAAAGCGAGCATTCGTGAACATAATCCGCTACCACATATCTGACTCTTTATAGATACTATCGGGTGATGAGTGTTGGACAAGAGACCTCCCAGTTCGATTGCGGTCGACGGCGGATGTCTGGTCGCTCTTCTCCCAAGCATAGACTAAACGATAGGATAGAACCCCGTAAGCGTACGAATGAGTTCCTACACTGTCGCTACCTTAAAAAGTACTATGGTACTCGTGGCTGGGTGCGTAAGGAGCGGGGCCAAAAATTAGAAGAGACCACCGTCCATTAACGGAAAGTTGTTAACTGCAACGCAAACACCGATTCTTGTAGATGGCCTCATAAGAAACGATAAAATCAAACGGAAAATTATATAGTATAGGTGGGATACAAAGGAGATATGTCATTCAATCAGCTTCCGGCGATGTTAATATCTCGGGAGGACAGTTCTTCGGGTTTCACGTATAAATATCGCTTTCTGTCAAAACAGAAAAGTTTCGAGACCCGCGAAGCGTTATTGTGTCTTGACCCAGAAGAGCGCTAAGATCCTAGTCGCTCACTACCAAACTCATTAACGTTCAAACTTGCTCGAAAGAAGGCAGGAGCAATACTTGCGCTAGTGGTATACTGTACATACGCCACTCCTATTCCATTCTTGGGCACTATTGGGCGAGTAACAGTGAGTGATCACTGACGCCAGACCTTGATCCTACCGTAGGATCATGCGTATTTACAAATTGATCCATACCAAGGCGTGTATTTACGTCGAGCACGCGAGCTTACAGCTCATTGGCGAGTGACCGTCTCAGTGGGCCCAAATTTTGTTGTGTCGCATTTGTGATTACGGTTGGCAATCTTTCATCGACGAGTATATCGTATGACCTGTTGTACCTGGCTCGATCGCTATTATTTTAACAGAGGCTGTGAATACCTCTCTTAAAAAAGGAGTACCACATAGAACATCGAACAAAAAGTATTTTCTCACCTCGCTTAGGTTCTTGATCTACACTCGGGGAATACTAGAACCCGAACTGCCGATTAGAGAGCATGTCCTTACAAGGCAAAAATATCGTCGATGCAGCCAAAGTAGGATCGTGCTCTTACCGACCCGCATTTCAGCGGCGGCTGGTTAAGAATTACGGTCTACCCCCAGTTGCGGCCCTCGAGATGTCGGAAACTTTATTGGCCATGTTAGAAGGAGGTTATTATGGTTTTGAATCGCTTGATGAAAGCTTGGCCCTACTTGAAGATCAGGTCACAACTTGGCCACAGTTCTTAGCGACTAAGCCGAGTGTGAGAGGAGCAGGTTAGTCCTGGTATATACCATATCATACCTAGTTTGGGACGAGCAAGATCAAGAAGCAATCTGCAGATTTCTTGAGGAAAGGGGGTGTGAAGGTGGCGGTTTGTCACATTTAGTAGCGCGGAGCTAAGAAACATGAACTGTTCAAATAAAACCAATCAGTTGAGGAATCCTTCCGCCCCCCTTTTAAAATTCCGAGAAAGTCTTCGCTCATCTCTAAGATAAGATACAGCGAGAACCTTCTTATAGAAAGTATTTGAGAATTAAAGGGGTATGGAGAGGCCTGATATGTGATGAATTTTGTGTAGATGATGTGGGATGCGTTATTCAACGATATCACGATATTTTCTGGTTCAGTTCAACGACCCACAATATCATCCAAGTTTTACATCTCTATATTGTTCGTATCTCTAATTACCCCAGAAGCTCTATAACACCATCTGACTTCTAGCCTATCAAGACCAATCGCCATCGTCGATGATTCGCTCACCTCGATCGGCATAAGCCAGAAGCTCTGAAACAGTCCATGGCTTCGTGTGATGCCCCGGAGGAATGTTGGTGTTTTCGAAAGAAGCTCCTGTAATGAGATTATGGATGCATTTTCCATAAGCATCATAAGCATACTGCTCAGGATCATGCTGAGACACCCAATTTCCAACCTGCTTCAGTAAAATAGAAGGATCCTTGGCTATAGCATCCCAATCTGTATTGTGCCAATTCTCACGGTTCTTGAATCCCATTTTCTGTGCACAAGTGACACGTTCATATCTAGTCCCAGTATTAGCTCCGAAGTCTATGCTTGAGTCAGACCTAGGGTCTTTCTTACCTTAATTTAGTTTGGGCCTCAAGAGCTAGAGACGCATGACCCTTTCCAGTAATTTGTAGTAACGACGCCAGAGAGAATGCATCCTCTAGCGCCATAGTCGCGCCGCTGGCAGAGGTTGGGAGGAATGTATGAGCGGCATCTCCAATCTGAATCACTCGTGCCTTAGGAGAATGCCAGACTTTGCTCGTATTGCGCCACATGAGCTTGAAGTCAACCACTCGATCTTCTGGGGTGACGTTGACGAGGTCGATCAGCCATGGTGCCCAGCCTTTGATGTAGGGCAAGGCCTTCTTGGGGCTAGTGGGTTTAGCCCAATCCTCCTCGGCAGTACCGTCATCCTAAAGTACAGCAGAAAGTGGTTAGTTGCATTGTGACGTACTGGCTGTCTGCATGGACGGATCATCTTGCAACTTACTTTGTGAGTGAGCATCCAAATCATATCCTTCTCAGTCTTTCCCAAGACGAGGTGGGCACCATCTCCAAAGTACAGACGCGCATCAGCGTCCATATTCTCAAATTCCTTGGCAATTGAGGGGTTTTGCAAGGCTATCTCAACAGGAAACGTAGACCGAAACATAGCAAAAGTAGAACTGATAGGCTTCTCCTTGGAGCCTGAAACGAGACGCCAGGACCTTGTCCCAATACCGTCAGAGGCAACCACGATATCTGCTTCGTGCTTCATTCCGCTTTCCAACACTACGCCGGCATAGTCATCCGTCTCGAAATACTCTTCGACTTTCGAGCCGAATGAGATAGGAATGCCTAGATGGAGAGTGTACCTATACAGCAGGTGGTGAAAATGGGCACGGCTGAGTGCCAATGGATAGACCATGGGTCCCAAAAAACTGTTATCGGACTTAAAAGCGCGAAGGACGTTACTGAACGGCGACAAGCGGCAGGCCTCCAGAAAGCCAGGCCATTTATTTGGTGAATGTAGTGCTGAATCACCGATAGCAATAAGGTCGCCTATTGTGACTAGTTAGCGATAATACTAAGACATCAATTGCAGATCGTAGTCTGGTGTCTGGTTGTACCGTAATCCTGAAAATCTGGCCGCCGCTCGACGATGCGTATATCATGGCCTTTGCGATATCCCTCAATCGCAAATCCTAAACCGGCAATGCCTCCACCAACAACTAGAACAGAGAGTCCTGATGGAGGATAGCGCTCCATCGACGCTACGTGCTTGAAGATGTCTTGCTCGACCATAGCTTATGATTCAATTTGTTGTTTGCCGTGAACTGGGTGGCATATGTTTTAATTCCAAATAAAGGGTTACTAGGACAGGTTTATATTATTCGGAACTTCGGTAGGATATATCCCTCTATCTCTCCGTCTCGGCGTGTCGGCCACATCTAAATCCCGTAGTATCACATATCATACTGACCGCTTCCTATTGAGTGGGCTTTCGTGTTTGAGAACGCCAATCTTCATTCTAGACCCACCAACCATCCACGTTAATAGTACACTAGAAAATTTAAGGTTCTATTCGAAAAAGCAGAAGTAAAGGTATACTGCCCCTTTCGGTGAGCTCGGGCAAGATTGTGGATTTAAGACTGTTCCTCTTGACCAGTTTTCTCATCATATTCTGAAATTCTTTCCCTTATAGTTGGCTCCACAATATGAGCTATATTCGTTACGGTGCGGCAGCAGTAGCTTGCACATGGTCGACTCAAGGTCTCGTATAGCTAGATACCTCTTGAGAAGAAGTTTTCCAGCTGGGGAGTTAACTGTGGTGCCATTGAATCTTTGGCATTACGAGAATAGAAGAATGAAATCCAATAAATTAAATGCTGAGTTGTTTGCCGAACGATTTAGTGCTTAGCCCTCGAAGCAGTCCATTCGGGAACATCCCTGCTGTAACGTAATTAGTGTTTAGTATTATAATACTTCCCCTAGGATATTTCTAATATATTAAGCTGTAAAATTTAGGAAATAGTAGCTTGTTTACACTTGAGATTAATATTTAATTTCCCCTAGTATTTATTTACAGTATAAATACAGTGTAAAATAAGTATATAACTATAAAATATTACTTATCTAAAAGTCTTAAAGTATTTTATATTTACTATAATTATATAACTATTTTAATACTCTTATATTCTTTGTAAATTAGTTTTTATTTATTTTATTATAATTTTATTAGCTATAAAAGTAATATATCTTAAGTTATATTATATTATATATATTTTATTTACAAGCTATTAGGCCTTATAAATTTACTATTAAAGCTAAAAATATATAACTTTTATAAAAGTATTAATAAATTACTTTATTTAGTATATTATTAATATAAATAATATATTATAATAAACTTATTACTTATTAATAAAAGAATTAAATATAGCTAATAAATAATAGCTATAAAGTAGATTTACTATTAATAAAGCTATAAGTATAATAATTAGGGCTACTTTTAATATATTATAGCTAAATAATATTTTAATAATAAATAAAATTAAGTAAAAGTCTATAAGATATATAATTATAATAATACTCTTATTAGTTAATAAAAAGAGAAAAAAACCTTTTAATAAGTTAATAAATTTATAATAAATACTATTTAATAAGTAATTAAAAAATGAAATAGTTATAAAGAAAAACTTTAAATTAGCTTAAAAACTATTAAATTAATTATAAAAAATAATAATACCTTTTAAATAAAAGTATTAAGCTAGCTAATTAAAAGCTTAATACTTAAAAAATAATTAAGAATTAATTAATTTATATTAACTCCTTTTAAGTTGTTTTAAATAGTAAAGTTTTAAAAACACTTTATAAGTTAAAGTTTAATAATATATTCAGCTCTATTTGCTATTTTAAAGCTATTTTAACTTATTTACTCTTTTATAAGAAACTTATATATAACTTACTTTATAATTTATTTATATACTATAGAGATCCTAGTTATTTTAAGCTTAATTTAAAACTTTAAAAAGGTTTTAAAAAATTAAATTTAAAGTATAAATAAAAGTAATTTAATTACTTATTTAATTTACTTACTTATTAATTATATTAAGCTTAGTTTTAAATAAAGTTAATTGAAATAGTATTATTATAACTATAATTAAAAGTAATTTTATTAATTTAAGTATTAAGTTATTATCATTAATATTATTAAAGCTTTTAAAGTATTAAAAAGATTTTATAATAATATTAAATTAAAATAAAAGAATTTTTTAATAAAAAATTTATATTATAATAAAATAAATTTTAAAAAAAATTAATAAATAAATGTTATAATTAATATTAAAATTAATATTAAAAAGAAATTTATATTTTTAAAATATATTTTTAATTATAATAATAAAATAATCTTATAAAATATTATTATAATTATAAAAAAGTGTAATAATACCTACTTATAAATATATATTAAATATGAAGCTATTTAAGCTAGGTAAAGTAGAGATTAAGCCTGCCCAAGTTAGTTTTAAGCCTGCCTTAAGTTAAAAAAGCAGTAATATCTCGTGTATAAATCTTCTAGATTCGTGCCGGATAACAAGCTTCTATCTCGAAGCAGAAGACTTTCTTCTGGGAGGCAAGAACACCACGCATGATAGCGTTCTTCATCAGCGTGTTAGCTAAAGCAATAGTGCCATAGTGAACCTGGGTGCTAGTATCGTATTTTGTCCGGTCCTCGCGCCTTACAGCATTGGCTGTAACCGAGTGATAAGAGTCGCATGAGTCGCTGCAAGGCACATGCGCAAAGGTCGATTGGAACAAAATGTCTTTGCTCTCGTGTGGCCATCTGAGTCCTTCTCTAGCCTGAAACCCTTTCGCAAGTTCTCTTTGATCGTGCCTCCAATGCCATTCCCATCTATCATGTGATCGCTCTTGAGTGTTGCTACAGCTGCAAGCAATACATGGGGTGGCTGATTCAAGGTCCGTATTTGCTGAATAGATTTCTCTTGGATAGATTTGCCAAAGTCATACTGGAAAGCTCTACTTTTACGAGCGGTAGGGACAATAAGAACGACATCTCCGGGACGGATACCGTGTGTCGGGCTCGGTGCTCCGTCGCCAATCCCGACCAGAAGCCCAGTGCAAATATTAGGGAAATTACGTAACATAGTGACAGCTACATCAGCTACTAATGTGATTCTATATTCGCCCATAGGCAGGAGTGCGATGTCCACAATGTGTTCCCCAATCCTTCAGAATCTGTAGCTGTTGGTCTCGCGAGCATCTCGAGTGGCCGGTCCCCTGTGGGGTCTGTCAAGAAAGACCCGAGCTGCGACGAACTGGGCCGTTATGGCGCAAATTTATCCAACGGTGTAGTCGTTCGGATCTGACAAGTCGGACGTTTGCGATCTGCTTATAGATGGAAAGTATGATTTCATTAAGGCAACGGAAAGAGGGTTCAGACAGTGATGATGTATTTCCAGGACAATGTGAGTAAGGGAAAAGTGTTGGGTCAGAGCCTCCTTGGGCCGCACTACTTTTATCCCCCTCCAAGGAAGCACGGGCGAATGCCTCATATTGTTGGTTCAGTGGAAGGGAAAAAAAGGAAGTAATGTTAGGTGGGTAGCAAAGCATACAGTTGGTGGTCTTAACAACAAATGGGCTTTGGCGAACTGGAACACGCTTCTCAAAAATGACCATCGCCTACATCCCGACAGCCAGCTTTCCAGCAAGCTGAGACAGTGTGGCTGGCTGGAGGTAGGGATAGAGGGCATACCATGTAATTGTTCCCAAGGCAGAGTCGCCAGGGTCCCTGGGTGACGCTCAGGTTACTGAATCAGCTTAGCCGACTGCCAGATTGAGAGCTGTACTAACCCACAGCTAGATTCATGTCACTAGAAGCATCTTTTTAACACATCTCAATCAGCGAGAACCCTTTTGCTTATCTGTTCCCATTGAAAATAACTTTGACCTAAATTTCATGGAAGGTTCCCTGGTCGAGATACTCAGTCGGACTATATCACTCAGGTAAAATGGCTTTATACATTAAGAATTAACCAGGCGGAAGAGTTTGGAGCCATAATACTACAAAGTCAATCCAGTGGAGAGATCCGGGATATTTGATACACCAATGGTGCACTTCCATTTAAATGTTATCTTGATGAAGGATGCAATAGCTATCAATGAACAAAAAGAGGCATCAATTATGACTACATCGAGTTCTTGACTTGTGAGCTTTGCTTCGGAACCAACAGCTTACAGCTCGTCGTTCTTGTTAACCTCCCAAGCACGTTGGGCTCTGAACTGTTCAGGGAACCACTTTGGAGTCTTCCCTGTCGTCATCATCTCAACAAGTGCCTCAGCGCTACGATATGCCCACGCCATACCATGGCCATTCATACACACTATTGACCACAGACCTTCCTCAGCTGGAACCTCGCCGACCAAGGGAAATCCATCGGGCGTCTCGCAAACGATGCCTGTCCAGTCCTGAATGACAGTCGTCGATTCGCCCCAGTTCTTGTACCCATAGACTGTGCGTGCCGCGCCATGCAGAACGTAAGCAATCTGGTCGTTGATGGAAGTGTCGTCTGAAATATTCCTCTCTTTCGTGGGTGACATTTGTGTGGAGCCGCCGATGACAACGCTGCCTTCGTCCTTGGAGCCTGGAGGTCGAGCTGCTATGTAGACGTTACCGCTGTGCAGATCCGGCACACTGTTGCTTCGTTCGAAGACACGGTTACCAGTTGTGTTAGCTTCAGGCGTAACGGCTGAGACCTGGTTTCTGACGGGCATTGTGAAATTGGTGCTGGCAATGCCAGGGTGCAGGGCATTAGTGAAGCCGTTGGTAGCCAGCACAACATGCTTGCTCTTGACGGTGCCTCGATTCGTCTTGACTTCCCACTTGGTGCCATCTTTAGTCTTCTTCCCTAGCTGGTTGAGACTGAGTGCCATGGTATGGGTCTGCAAGTTGAGACCCTTGTCTAGACTGTACTCCAACATCGCACAAACGGTGTGGTATGGGTTCTGTGTGTGAGCTTTGAAGGTAACAGCACCGACGATCTCAGGCCATCCCCAGTAATCGCGAGCCTTCTGACCCTTCCAAATAGTTCTTTTGTTCTTGGGGACATCGTTGGGTCTGCGCTTTTCAAGCTTGTGCATAAACTCTATAGATTCAACAGCCGTTTCGAACGAGTCCTTTGTCCAGTAGAGACTGGCGGTCTCCACATCGGTAAAGTCACTGGAAACATTGTGTGAGCGCACGAACTCCCTCACGTCGTTAACACAATCCTGCTCCATATTGCTGAGTCGAAGAGCGTCATCCTCTCCGTAGGTTTCTACCCAGTCCTTGACACCGTTGTATTCGCCAGGCTTGCAGTGACCACCGTTACGACCAGACGCGCCGGAAGCCGCCGTGCGCGCCTCGAGCATCAGGATTGACAGATTTGGGTCACGATCCAACAGTTTGTGAGCTGTGGCAGCACCCGAGATACCGGACCCAATAATTACATAGTCAAAGGTCTGCGCTGTCGGTAGCTCCTTCGTAGTGCGATGGTTGGCAATACGGTGAGGAGGGTCTTGCCAGTAAGATTTGGTGGCGTTGGGCAAAGGCAGGCCTGGAATCTTCAGTTGGGGTTCGTCGGAGCCTTGACTTCGTGGGGCTTGACGAGATCCAGGTGCGACGGCCAAGGGGTAGGCTCCGGGCGCCAGAGAGACACTGAGTGCCAAAGCCTGAGACAGGGATGAGGACCTCATGATCGTGGAGGGAATTGAGGAAGACCAGAAGGGAACGTGGCTGGTTAATCGGTGAGGTTGGACTGAAGCATGCGAGGCTGAAGAGTCGCCAATTTATACAGAATCGCGTAGTATGGAAGGATCTAGCCTAACGCCATGTTATCTAGAGCCGCACCGAGTTCGGCTCGACTGAAGATAATTTATGGCTGATAAGCGTGTCGGGCGATGATAACGTTGAGTCCGTCTGATGATCTCCAGCCTGCTTTACTTGATCAGGAAGGATATGGTCAAGGTTCCCCGCGCTTCAGCGTCGGACATGACCGACAAGCCGGTCATCGAGGTCACTGTGCGGGGTTTGCGCTATTAATCGGTACCAGATGTAATACCGTGTCGTGTTGGGAAAAGCATGTCCATTAGATGGGACTTTGATCCATAGTACAGATAACGAATAAGGGTATTTTCCATTGGCGAAGAAGGGAGCTTTATGTCGCTTCGCGTCAGTGACGTCACCCATGTGCTTGAGCCAAGTAGCGAATGCTAACCGCCTCACGAGTCTACAACATCAGAGTCTGACCTCATCCAGGCTTCAGGTAGGCTCGCATAAGCACAATATATATCTTGGCGGTGTTCCCTCCAGAATACTTGACTTTAGGAGTTCTTGGTTTCCCCTGGTGAGCACAGCAAACAAACATAAAAGAAGCTTAGTGGCCTCCAGAAGGAGTAAGCCATCGCGGCGGGACTTGACGCCCGGGAATTGCAGCTCTGACGCACTGGACAACACGGACGTATGTTTGCGGAGGGCTCGGCGATCTATGCTGCGTTGTTATTGTGTTTGCCTTTATCTTTCGTCAGCGTGTAATTTGCAATCATTTCGAGTCAACGCCCAGCCCAATTGTCAGCTCTCTCAACCAAGCAGTAGTCACTAACGGAGCCTCAAATCAATCGGGCAAAAACATGGTAGGACCGTCCTTAAATGCCCGTACAACACCTCGCTGTCAAGTTAAAGCTTTTGAGTACAGTGGCGCTCTGTGTCTTGAGAATGAGTTGGTTGTGAGACTGAGGCAGGACGAAGACGCACGGATGACAGACAAGTTAAACAATGTTCCACAGCGTAAGGACGAGTTCAAGATGAAACATGGCTTTTGAAGTTCTGTTGGTCCTTAGGTAAAGGCAAATTCGGCTTAAACCCTCCGGCTGCTTAAGATATAGAGTGCCTGGGAGAGCCAGAGTTTGTGCCATGCTTGTGCCTGAGTTCTCTTCAGTGATCTCAAGATGATGACCTTTTTGAGGTTGCAAGAGAACAGGAAATACATGCGCGCCGTCATCGGCGTGTGTTGTCTTCATTACATCGCCGGTTTTTTCTATCACACTTATCGCTCTCAAACTTACAGCAACTTCCATGAAACTCCCCAGGCTACGATTCCCACCGATGCGTCTCCACTACCAACATCGTTCGTCAAGCCCGAGAACATCACAGTCAGCGGACTGGTTTTCTATGGACGAAAAAGTAGGGTCTCCACGATGAGATGCTATCTAGAGCGCAACATGATCGATAACGGTGGATGGCTCGACGAGGTTCTCTGGGTTGTCAACACCGACAAGCAAGAGGATCTACAGTACCTGGAAGAGATTATCGCCAGTAATCAAATGCGACACAAAAAGGTCATCCCCGACGAGCTTCTCATGACGTACACGTACAATAAAGCTTGGCAACTATTGGAACGTGGCAGGTACTACGTCAAGATTGATGACGATGTTGTGCGTGTCTGCAGAAACGGAGTGTCTTGCTTCGCTAAATGCTAATTCCTTGTCTCATAGCTCTGGATCGACGACGGCGCTATTCCTAACCTTGTTACTCGAAAGATACAGAACCCAAATGACTTTGTCGTGTCCGGAAATATTATCAATAATCCTCCGCTGGGTTTTCTTCACTATCACATGGGTGCACTGCATCCTTACTTCCCCGAGCCCTCGCAGTCGTCTGATGTCACAAACGCCACGGATTACTGGAAGCCCTCGCAGCACGAGTACTGGAACGGACCCAATGATTACAAGAGGGACATGGATAGCAACCCACCAGCTTGGCCACACCATAGGTGGTTGAGAGTCGCCGACGACTCAATGATTTATCAAACGCCTGTCTCCGAACTCAGATACGATACCTGGTGTCCCAGCTATAGAAACTGGGCTATTGCTACCCAGATGCACATGTCTTTGTTTGAGAATATCGAAACCGATCAATTAGATTTGTATAAATTTGATAATCCATGGATCATGTACAACGACCGTATTCGAATCAATTTCATGTGTGTCTACAGCGATGACATTCTAGACACCGATCCTGAAAACTGGCCCAAAGAACGAGGAGATGAGGACATGCTGGTGCTTGATCTTCCAAAGAGGCTCCGGCGACGTGAGTCTCTTGTTTGAAAACTCGTATCGCTTTGGTGGCTAACGTGGTATGCAGCTGTTGTGATACAAGGCAATGCGTTGGCCGCCCGATTTCAGTACACGGACCAAAAGTCGTTGGGAAGTACAGACCTTTTAAAACGATATCATTCTCTTGCACGCGATAGATACTGTATCGACAATGATACTGTTCCTAATGGCAACAACACATAGAGCAGTCATAGTACTCAGGGG
Source organism: Fusarium sp. FL617 (assembly GCA_030142105.1). NCBI lineage: Eukaryota > Fungi > Ascomycota > Sordariomycetes > Hypocreales > Nectriaceae > Fusarium > Fusarium sp. FL617. Next base: position 899,542 of record JAREIL010000007.1, on the reverse strand, counting down.
GGATGAGATGGAACGAACTGTTCTCTTATGTCTATATTAAGAAGCCTCATATCAAGGGCAACTTAATTAAAATAACCCACCGGATATTTTATTACGCCTAGCCGTCTGCATCTTTCGTATGATTCACACCAAATGAAGATTGGTTGAATGTCTCTCTTCCAGATCTCCTTTTAGAACTGCAACCTTGGGTTGCGACGCTACAGGTAAGAAATATTAGTCTCAACTAGCGACGGGTCATCTAACGCCCGTTGCAAAATCTCATCAATAAATGCGGGCATGGGTAGTTCCGTTAGCAATGCTCCTAAGGACGATCCCAATCCGACGTGACCATACAGGGATGTGCTTTTGAACGAGGCTAAAGAGATAGCACGAGTTCTACCGACTTGGTCAATAGCCAATAAAAAGGACCAGTTGCATGTGAGGGTTGGAAAACCGCAAGCGTAGAGAACGATGGTATCAAAATTTCAGTTGGAAAAAGACAATTAGTAAAAAAAAATATTATAATGACAGATCGAGGTGATTATAAGCTCCCTCTGCTAACTACTCTAAATGGTATCGTTACGCTTCAAACTTTTAGTTACGAGAATGAGTGACAGTCCATTGTGTCTGGACGCTAATCTCGTTGCCCTTCCCGTGGGAAGAACTGACAGTCAAGTTCTTCTCAGACCCTGACTCGTCAGGGAACGCTGCCACAGCTTGGCTATATTGAAGCTTGTCGGACGGCCTGTAATCATCCATCTCCCAGGTCGACAGGTTCGGGTCTCGGATAATGTCCTCTGGCATAGTTCTAGTATTGCCGGATCGACTCATGTCTCGAAATCCCGTGCTCCTCTCCGTCGAATACTCGTCTAGTCGAGATCCCCCCATTCTCTTCTTGTACTTGGCGTAGAAAGGTCGGAGCATGGGAATGCTGACGCACAGGATGGCCAGGTTGGGCTCGAGGATGAAGAGAAAGATAGTGGTTGGCATGGTACCCGTGACGTTGTTGTTGAGATCGACAGTTGAGATGTAGATAAGTCGGAAGACGGCGCAAACAACGCAGCTATTCAAGTTAGTAATTAATCATCCGTGTAGCAGAAAGGACACCCTACGCAAGACCCAATGCGAAACAAGAGGTGATACCAATCTTTTCCGCCCTTCTCGTCTTCAAGTTCCAAACGCTGTGCATGGGCATGGCCATAATAATCAAATCTCCGAAAGCGTTGGTAGCGATCAATGATTGAATCATTGGGATGTATTGCCCACACTTGCCTTGTTGATCCCACTGTGCGTGGACGGGGGTGCACAGGAAGATGCAAGCAGCGAGGTAGGAAACCATCCAACATCCGACGAAGACGAGAGCGGCCTTAGATCCTTTCTGCATGAAATCGGTAGGGAAGACTCGGATGAAGAAGGCAAGCATGCTTGCTTTTACGGCGGCGAGGAGGGTGACATAGATGACTTGCATAGCAAATGTCAATTTGAGGATGAATGGAACGTTTGCGATGACTGTCGAGCCAAAATTGAGTTAGTATGAGCAGCAATGGAGATGTCGTGTGATTGCCGATGATCGTTACTCGACAACTTCAATGAGATGTACGCACGTTCTGGGTGTTTGGTCAAGTTGTATCCATTTCCCACGGGAGCAACTGCGATTACTGTTAGTCTCAATTCCATGTGTGTGTTGAATGAGATACTTACAAAGTCCCTGGCAACACAGCATTGCTACGCCTAGAGGCTAAAGCAATTGTCAGTGAAAGCCATGAGTAGTCGCAGTGATAATGACGAACCGTCGCAAAGATAACAAAGCCATCATCCCATCCAAGACCAGGTCCCATAAGTCGCCCAATGACCCGCAGGGTGACCACAAATAGCACGAGAAGTACGATAAAACAATTGATGGCAAGCTCAGCCTTGACGTAGTTCAAGACAGGCAGAAAGACCTGGGGTGTCGAGACGACCTCGACTGCTTTCGCTGCCGACATCTTGAAAAGAAACACTCAAAACGAAACAATACACCAAAAGCAAATTCGCAAAGCATGGACGCGAGAGCAGCACCCCATTGTTCCTTATATGTAGAGACGAGCCGGACAGGGCAGAAGCAGGTCTGTCGATCATTCTACCCACAGTGACCTCGAAGCGAACGGCACAGGCTTAGGCTTGGAAGAGGACCTGCATTAGTTGGATCCTGCGACGCTATCTTGTCTAAAATGAGTTTGGTTTGTAACTGAGACCATGGTTCCAGAAGGACTGCGACATCCGGTGCCTAGTGAACTGTTACCTTGGCTCTGGTCTCCTTGCCTATTCGAGATTCTCGAACCCCGCCGGCCGCTAGAGGAATCCTGGCATGTTTGGGTCACGGCAGACATCCATTTCATGAAGAAACAAGGAGTTCCCGGCTACAACAGCCAGCTAGGCGAATCACATTTGCCGTGGCGAACTAAGGTTGACCTGGAAATGGAATCTTAGTGGTGGATGACGCTGTAAGGGGTTTCCTCGGAACCGCAAGTGCCTAGTTCTCTTCAACGGACTTGGAACGATGATCCAAAAGGGAATGGACCGTACTTGGCAGGCCAAGGTTCATGGTACTGCAGAAGTGAGGAGCCAAGACACTGCATGAAACGTTTTATTACTGGCTTCCCCACTGCTGAAGACACTCTGCAAAAGCAGCATTGGTAATGGAGCAATGAAAACACCGGAAAAGAGCCGGGGTTGTCCGGTGCGTCACTGCGTCTCAAGGGCATGAGCTGACGAAGAAGTCCAGTCTAATATGATGGGGTTCACTAGCTGAGCAATTACGGCAGCCTTACAAGCTAAAGATAATGAAGGGATCGGGCTCGGGAAGAACAGACATTGCGGAGAAGAAACGGCTACCTCAAAGGCTGAAGAATTCGCCGGCTGAAATTAGTTACCAAGACTTAGGAACGACGGAACGGTTTCGGGACCGTTCCGCTAGTGAACATGGGCCACTTGGTGAGCAGGTTACAGTGAACTCCACATGCAAAAAGAGATTTCACGCCGAGGCAAATGGAGCTAAAACTGTTCTGGAAATAACTTCGGGAAATGTTAGCCACCCACTATCTGCTCATTCATCAAACGGATCATGTTTGATCCCCTTGGCTACGTCGATCTTGCACAAGAGCAGCTCACAACGCCGGTGCCAGCTCAAAACGGCGGACTGCAACTAGAGGATCAGCGGGAGGTAAACTAACTCTTTAGTGGGAAAACGGTGTCGACGGGTAAAACCGTTGAGAAAGTATGTTCCTGATTGATGAATTAATTAATTTATCGAATGTCAAAATATTGAGTTTCGGGACATCTCGACATCCCAGCGATCGAAACACTGACGTGCTTATTGCTCCCATTCTTTGAATCCTTCCCTGCGACACCCCGCTGTTTCTCAGCTGTCATTACCGGCTAGTCGGTGTTCTTACGAATTTACGCCGCCTGTACGTACCGGCATTGAGGTTGTGCATGAAAGGGGCCTGCAGGGATCCTCCTGCTAGACCACATTAACCCAACTTCAAACACTGGGGACCACGCGCGGAAATGGAACCGTTATGCCCGTCGTCGAAGCTAGCACAGGTCCACGGGAGACGATACAGGAACGGTTAGTGCAAGAGGGGACCGCAACGTCGTCTGCAGTCACGCCAAACTCGCGTGGTCCTTATAAAGTATTAACAAGACAAGCCAAATCGGGGAAGAAAAACTTGGAAACGGCCTGTACTTCTCCACCATTTACACTCCAGATCCGTCCGAAACAAACCAAAATAACCACCAAAACATTTTTCTGTCATCATGGCTTCCTCCTATACTACCAAGCAATGGGTCCTTGTCAACAAGCCTACAGGGGAGCCTGTCCTCTCTGGCCCTGACGCAACCTTCAAGCTACAGAGCGTCACCCTTCCTCAGCTGCAGGATGGCCAGATCCTCGTCAAGACCAAGTACTTCTCCAACGACACTGGTCTGAGGAACTTTATCCAGAGCACCGTTGCGCCTGAGCGCTTCTACGTGCCTACTGTGCCTGTGGGCTCGCCTATGCGATCCGGCATTATCGCTGAGGTCGTTGAGTCTCGCTCCGATAAGTTCAAGGTTGGCGATCTCTGCATGGACTTCCACCTGGGCACCTGGAGCGAGTATGTCATCCTAGAAGCCGAGAACTCGCAGGCTCTTGCTCCCCTGCCCAACAACCTGCCTCTCACTCACTTCCTTGGTGCCTTTGGTGCCTCTGGTCTGGCTGCTTATACTGGCTTGTACTTCGCTGGCGAAGCCAAGCCTGAGGATACTATTGTTATCTCTGCCGCTGCCGGCGCTACTGGCTCTATGGCTATTCAGATCGCCTCTAAGATCCTTAAGGCTAAGCGTGTCATTGGTATTGCCGGCTCAGATGAAAAGTGTGAGTGGGTTAAGAGCATCGGTGCTCATGAGTGCATAAACTACAAGAGCCCTACCTTCCTGGAGGACCTTAAGGCCGTCACTCCCGATGAGGTCGACGTTTACTTCGACAACGTCGGTGGCCACGTTCTTGACGCTATGTTGACCCGCGTTAAGAGACACGGTCACATTGCCGTCTGCGGTGCCGTCAGCAGTTACAACTCTGACGAGGCTATGGGTCTTAAGAACTGGTTCGAGCTGATCTCCTCGAGAATTACTGTCCGAGGCTTCATTATGCTCGATTATATGGACAAGGTGCCTGCCATTCTCGGCGAGCTGATTGGCGCCACCGCCGATGGCCGCATCAAGTTGGAGAAGGCCGAGACAGTCGTTGAGGCTCCTATTGAGCAGCAGCCTGAGGTCTGGATGAGACTGTTCAGCGGTGGCAATCAGGGCAAGCTCCTTACCAAGCTCATCATTTGAAATAATGACCACAGAGGGGGATGAACGATATACATTAATAGTTGATGATATTACTCAAGCATTTGCATAAATAGAATAGCCATAAAATTTTATATACGCCGATAAATTTCTACAAGACCACTTGCTTATGACTGTGCCAGGTTCATAATGATCTACCTGGGAAGAATTTGTGTATGGTGAATAGCTACATCTTGAATTCAAGTGCTTAGCCCCTGCCTAGGGGAGGTGGTTCCGTGTGGTCAGCATGCTGTGAAGCGGCGAAGCTCATTAGTTCAGCCGCGATGTAACTTGGTTTGGTGGCGAGCCACGGCTGTTGAGTAGCCGAAACCGGCCAATTATCAGGAGATTGATAGCCCCGTATGATGCCCAAGGTTCGATGGCGAAATTAGACTAATGGATTCTCGGATTCGGCTTTCTGCTTCCCCTAGTCTCTTATCGTGTAGATCTTTTCGACTAAATTTAAGCTAGGCTTGAGAATTTCATATCCCTGCATGCTTTTGCTTCCGGTTGACCGGGTCAGGCCATAAATCAGGCGTAATTATTCGTGTCGTAGATTGGTGCTGGTAAGGGGAATGAAAATTCTGCAGTATTGCCATATAACCATAACTCCGGTCTGTCAGTAGTACTACGACAGCATGTAGAGAAAGGCAAGAGTAGAGTGATATGGAGGCTCTACTCAAATGGCGGTGATTCCTAGGCCAAATTTTAAATCGGGCAAGCATCATAATAAATGATACAGCAGCCCATAGTGTCATTACGCTGGCAACTGAAATCCTGTCTTACTTCTCCTGTTTCTGTCCACAGAATATGTCGAGAGGTTTCTTTGGTTTAATGTCTTGATCTGCAACCTAACCTATACTCTTCCTACCATTATCAAAGAAAAGTACGCGATACAACAAGCCAAATGACAAAGAGCACTATGGTTTTACTCCTACTCTTAGATAGCTATTCAGTGAAGTCTTGGATAATGTCAGTGGTGATTCAAGAAGCAGCTTTTGTGGTGTACGACTGAAAACATTCAAAGGTTGGTTGAGAGGCTAATTTCTCGAGCACCAGCCAAAGCTACATAAGGCACTTGTAACCCAACGATAGTAATATGAGCTTGATGTGTTTCAGATAGCGCCATGTAATTTTCGTGTGATAGTGATTCCTTCTCTGCATAAACCTAACTATGTCCTCACCCATGTTATGTTTTTCACTGATGACATTCTTTCCACTGCAATTTTAACCCATCCTGAAGCCTTGTGTTCTGGAATTTCCCAATTAGCTCGGAACACAGATAATCCATAGCATGCCATATGAGTAATATTACCGATATGCCTAGGTCTGTCGGTAGATCATCAGATCTCTCGTTAATTTTGACAGACCTTTCATTTTTAGCGACCTTTTCTGTCATCTATCTTTGTTTAAAGAGCGCATCGTACAGCATAGCGAGCTACCAGGTCAAACTTATCCTTATCGGTATCTTGATGATCTACCCCGCATGTCAATGCCTCGTCGATGTCATGTCAATGTTGACAACAGGGCGTGCCAAGATAATGACTAGGCGCAAGTGACATGGGCTATCGAATCCTTTGACTCTTCTAGGTAATATGAGTCATTGCAAGGCGATTTTAACTATAACACTTAGCGAACGTCTCGGTTAGATATTAGAGAACCATTCGATAACAATCTTCTTCAACCATGGCGAATGAGAGCTCGATCATCACTATTGAACCAGGTTATCGTCCTGGGTTCTTGGCCAGGTGTCTAGATATGCACATGACTTACTATCACCCTTACAACTCCTGGGGCCTCGTTTTCGAAACGTCACTAGCTAAGAATTTTGCCGACCTCATACAGAGACTCAAAACCAACTCACGGAATCAAGTCTGGGCAGCAGTTCAATCAACACCTAACGACAAACCAGGCAGTTCCACCCAACAAATTGTAGGAACCATACTCCTTGACTCAGAAAGCCTTCGGCAGCCCAACACAGCGCAGATTCGCGGTTTTATAGTCGATGAGCAAGCTCGAGGCCTTGGTGTTGGTAAGCGATTGTTGGCCGCAGCGATGGAGTTTGTAGAGAAACAAAGCTTCGACCAGGTGACACTCTTTACTTCGGGAAGTCAGGAGGCTTCTTTGTATCTTTACAGAAAATCTGGTTTCGTCATTGTGGGAGACGAGGAAAAGGTTCTTTGGGACGTACGAATGCAAGAGCTGCAGCTTGATTGGAATCGACCAGCTGCATCCAGTCAAGCTGATGATACCCATGGTGGCTAATTAGAAAAAAAAGGCGGAAGAGAAAAGAGAGAGGAACATTTTCTTATCTTTCGTCTTAGGTATAATTTAGAGCTTCCGACAACCGTAGTAGCCTTTTTTCTTTTTCTTTTTTTAGAAAAACATCTGGCGCACCACTCGGCTTCAAACCTTGGGCACGATTGTTGTATGTTCTTAATATGTGGATCAAGGTTGAAGCGTGTCATAGATATATAAGTCGCAAAGTTTGTATCGACAGCCCTATCTTCTCCTTCTCTTTCGTATACGGTGTCATCTATCGTTTCTCATAAATCGTTAAAACAGACCACTTTGTCCACGCATCATACAAGTTCGATCCCCTGTTCTTCACGCACTTGGCGTGGTGCTAACAAGTAGAAAATGAACAATCGGATCTTCCCCCAGCGTTCTATAATCTTAGACAATGCAAAGACCAGGATTAGCATTGTGGGCATCAGCACAAAAAAAGACAGATTGTTGGGACCTAAAAATTTAGGAATTGCTTTCTCCTGCATCGAGAGTATTGCAGCGGTGAGGATGACAGGCGCTACAGCCTAGTTCGAATATTAGTATCAATGATCTATGCTTCTATGCCTTCTGTTGAACTTACATATAGCTGAATAAAGCTAGCCTGTTGATTTTTTTCGGCGGCCCGAGCCTGAACATTCGCGGCATGAATTCCCGCCGCGGCGGTGTGAAGTTTGAACTAAATCAACAACGTAAGCATTCGCCGTTTTCCTGGATATCGTTCGTATTCGTACCATATCCTCATGCCCATCGCATGATGTACGAATGTTCTCCAATCCTTTTAGGCAGTTCTTAGCGTCCCCGAAGGTTTGTTCAATGTTCTTGAGACATCGACGCCCGTAAGGTGTTGGGAACTGATCCTTGGAGGCGAAATTATCCCAGCAGTTGATTGTCAGATCCAAGGTCGTGATCAGTTTGTCTAGAATGAGTCTCGTACGACATAACCATTCCAAAAGCCGCTGAGACTCTTCGTAGGTCAAGGGAGACGACTTTGCGGCGACAAATTCGAATTTGCTGATCTACAAGCGTAAAGAGTCAATTGGGCATCCCAGTCGCCGTGGTATTGTGATTCCTTACATGAAAATCCACCTTCTCCTTGAACTCCCGTTCTGTGTTGTTCCACTCATGCTTCCAAGACCTCAATTGGTAGTCTAAACAAGTAACAAAGTACTCCCCGGGGTCGAGCAACGGTGTGTCAAGGGGAGACTTGCCATCTGTGAAAGGATCAAACTTCATCTCGCTCTTGACACACTTCTCGACGGTCCGTCTCCGGCTCTTGGGCTGATGGTGCGTATCAATGAAGCAAAAACCCGTCCAAACGGTAAGATAGATACCAACGACGAGGACAGAAACTTGAGCCTTGCAAAGATACTCGGATTTAAACGGCGATGATTGAGACTTTCCTCTGAGAAAACTCATGTCATGAACACATCTCAGTGGGTTGCCATCCTTGGTTCGCCTTGAATCTCGCGGCTCCTGCTCGGTACAAGTCCACGAGTAGAACGGTAGATGAAACGAATAGGCAAAAGTAGGGAATCCTTGGGAGGACTAAAAACGGTCTGGTCTATATGAGCGTACTCGATCGCGTCATGTATGGCGTCTTACCTGGTCGAATGCCCCAATATGAGGCTTGCATTCGACGTAATGGTAAAGAAACTCGCCCAAAGCTTCCACTTGCCTGTCCGGGGCTGTTAACATGATCGCCGCTATTGCATGGCAATCTGGATCTGTGTTGAAGCTTGGAATTGATTAGCATTGAGGCACAAGGGTAGTCCAGGGAATCTCACATGAGTCGGCGATTTGCGCTAGATTTGGTCGGTGCCTCTGCAGAAGATTGGGGATGAAATCTCTATTATTATTATCAGCTCAGAAAAGTATGGTATCTGGTATTAAGTGACAAACATTACCTCCTCCATAAGCTTGAGATACATCTCATAGACATTCAAGGGCTCATAACCCCCTAGGGATATTGAAATTCTGCCATCGTTCGTTCTGTCATCGATCAAGCAAACTTTCTTCTGCGAAATCTCACTACCGTTCGACATCAATTCCCGGAATGCAGTTCGATGACACAAAGAGCCGACCAGCTCGGATTGATAGATGCGTCCGCGTTGCTCATCATCTTTTGTCATAAACTCGTATACAAGCTTTTTGTCGTCTTCTGGATCGATAAATCTTTCGTTCTCATCCAGAACGCTCTCCAAATTGACTACCAATTCTCCTCTCACACCAGGATGACTATTGGAGCCACGAGTCCGGGTGTTAGTCGCATCTCCCCCAAGGTTTGAGGTATCTCGATTGAGCAACTCGGCATCAACAGGGTCAGCCGCCCGTCCTTGTCTAGGACCTTTTTGTCTTTTTCGCTTTCCATTGCGGTGCCTAACGTTTTGTTGATTCAACGTTGTGTTTTCGCTGCCCAACAGTCTGGGCATATCTGGGAGTCTGGCTATTGAGTGGTGATCGGTGGCCTCTACTGATCCTCGAGGAAATGAAGAAAGCTCCTTTTGTCGTCGAATAGCAGAAGTTATGATTCTTAAAGTCAACCGTGCCAAGGAGGAAGGAATGGACAATAGTATATAATTGATGCTGAAGAAGAACTAACTGTAAGGGTGGGTTGAATTGCCGATGAAAGTTGAAATGTAGACCAAATTCTTGGGAAGTTTCATGCTGGCGCGAGAATGACATATGAGGAAATGAATTCTGGAGATTGGAGAGAGAAATGCCCCGGATTAAATAAGACAATCATATGCAGCTGTAGCAAATTTATGAGGCCCTCGACGCCGACCTCGTGACGTCTGCACTGCACATTGCCATCGCGGTGAGCCCGCGTCGCCTATAAAAGCCCCTTCCTCCCCCGCCCATCTGACAAGGCGATGGTTTGCCTTTTGCCTTCTAGGGTGAGGCCCTTTAGCTAGAGTGAGCTAGCTACGCCGCTTTTTTCACGACTTATCATTCGGTGCGGAGGTTGATCACCGACAACTTTGATTATTCGGTCGATAGCAGTCCTGTCCATCTTTTGTACGATACCCAATTGACACAGCTGGCTGCATGCCCTTGTGATCAGTCCTGTCCATCTTTTGTGCAATACCCAATTACCATAGCTGGCAACATGTTCTTGTGATCAGTCCTGGCGAATTATCAGTGCCAGAGCGTGTCAGATGCACAACCCAAGCAGTTTTGTCTATTGGTTCTCCTGTCCATGTTGAGAATGGAAGGCCTTGGTTCAGGCCAGAGAATCCGGGTTTGGTATTCTTTTGTAATTCCAAAAGTTCGGGACGGGACGGGACGGGACGAATATGGAAGCTGACATGTGGCCATGTGCTCCTTGATGTGCTAAGGCCATCAGAACGAAGACATATGCAAGTCACCGTACAAAGCCAAGCGGCATAAGTCTTGAGCCAGTGGTAGGTGTCAGGATTATCATTCACCCGTTACTTGATCAGGGGTGTTCTCCCAAGGTCAAATCATAAGCGCCGTGCCCTTTTCCCAGACTGACACGTCATACAGAATGGCTAATTAAGTCAAACACCATCAGAAAAGGGTTGGATGGAATCGCAGGGAACTTTTTCAATCACAATCTTGCGCAGCCCGTCTCGCCTCACGCAGAAATCAAACCAGGGCCAATAGCTTTCTATCGCAGCTTGGTTTCCACGATTGATTCCCAGTTACGACATATGAAAAACATTGGGAGTTATTGGTCTATCCCCACCAAACTACGAGAGCAGGATATCGTGTGTGTAGTCGCTGCCCGATCATCAGTCGATGTGTTGATGATGCTGCTAATGCATCTGCACCATAACTATTCAGTCAACTTTGTGGTATAGGAGACAGCCGGAATTTTTGCCTCTTGTAACCCAACCAACAAGCCTCCAACACGTGCAGTATAACCCTGCCCCGCATCAGCCAGCGTTGCAACTCCTGCTCTGAACTTGCTTTACATCCCCGATTCTCCCCTGGCCTCCATGCCTTAATTAAGAGACATAGGTCAGTGATAAAAAGACTGCTAACTTCTACAGCATAAAATGCAGAATTTTAGCCGATTTATACGATACTTGGTTGTACGTTAGAATCTGCCAGAGAAGAAACCATGTCTGACGCATACGTAGCAAGTATCTTACCAGCATTCTAGGTAGCGGGCTCCTTTGCACAGCACAGCCTCCGTGGTGCATGGCGCACGACATGAATAGAGGGCCAATGTCATAGGTTATCTTGTTTCCTCCAACCTTCTCCAGATGCTTAATGAGAGAACTACGCAAGGCTAAGCAAGGGTAGCTACACGGACTGACCGATCAGCCAAACCCTCAGATCTCAACTGTTTGCAGTAAAGCCCCTCTATCTAAGATTAGAATCGGTCAGTAAAAGTGGGGCAACGCTTCGCGCTTCGCGAGCTCCCATTTTTAGACATGTCGAAAACTGGGAGTCAAAATCCCAAGACGCGTTATCAAGAAGCTTGCTCTGCGCCCCCGTTGGCAAACACGAACCTTGTCTCAAATACTGGTACCTTGCCCGTCTAAATATCAGGATCCTTCCATCGGCCATGCTGGAATGGATCCCGCGAGGATGCTGAGCATTGTAGTACTCTATCAGCTGACCCCATGTGCCTCGCACAGGAAAGCCACCGGGCAAGTCTTCCGCCGTCGAGTTCACGCTCCACGTAAACGCAATCACTATCGTACAAGCTTTTCAAGCTCAACTAGTTGATTTTCCTTATCGTCTAGGCCGTCCTGGGGAGCCATGTATGTCGTGATTGACTCGGTCTGTACGTCCTTTCTTCGTTGACCGCTGTTTTATAACAGCTAAGACAGCGCCGCCTCGATTCCAGCAAGGGGACCGATCTCGGAGTGCAGGTGTTGTCCAGATATTGGAATAGCTAGCTAGATTCAACCTATTCAATTGCGTCGGTCAGCTTTCTGATGAGAGAGATATCTATTTCATCGCTTCACGATGATTATAACCAGCACTTTACCAACCAATCGGGCTTTTGAGAGCAGCCGAGCTGAGCTAGGGGCAACCACCATAACTCCTGAGCAAGACGATGACGACTTAACCCCTCACGGGACAGCAGGGATACCGATTCACGTTTTGGTATGTCCAATCAAGCTCGGAGCAAGCCATAGCACATACAAACAGCTCACTTGATACCAGGCACCCAAGAAGAAAAGAACTGTTTTTATATGGGCTTGTTGTTGCTGTGCCACAGCTGGCATGCGCGTATCTGTCGTTCATTGTCCTGGATGTGGCCAGCCACGGTGTCCATATTGCCGAGTGGAAAAGAAGACGGTCAGAGAATGAGGCAATTGTATAGGCGCACACGGGCATGTATTGCCCTTAACTATAGTGAGGCTTTGGATTATCTTTTGTAGTTGCTGAGGCTAACCTTTGAGAAGCACGCGACAAGTTAGGATATCCCCGTAAGGGAGCCACTATCCAAGATATCTTCCATATCCAGGTCCTGGTCGTTGTCCCATTACTCTGATTGCCTCATTATGTGCCTGTTATGCTTTGCCTCATCAGAAACCAGTTGCCTCCGTAACAACCGCGGGCACATACTGTGCAGTCCTAGCTCTCCCACGTACTCCTCCTTCTGTGTCCAGCTTCCGAGCATGGATTGACGCCCGGCCTGTCTTTCCGTACTCTTCCATCGCAAACCACGATTGACAGGGTGTTTCTACAAGTGAGTAGTATGGCAAAAACGCCAGTGACTCATAGGACAGCTTTGACTGATCTGAGATGATGCAGAAGACCACCCTCCTCTAGCTGCTGACATCCTTCAGACCATGTACTAAACCAGATCACCCAAGTATTGCAGCGGCACATTATCAGAGGAGTTTCACGGTTGACTCTGTCTGTAAGCAGGACCGCCCTCTATCCTGGAGGGGGGGCTTGAGTGTTCGGCCTTGACTAGACTGGTGTTGTGTCCGAGAATCGATTGAGTTAAGTCGATTTCAGTTGACAGAACCCTTCGAAGTATCAACCGCAATATTCTCGCTACTCACAAAGGCGCCACCAACCCCGACTCACACATCGTGAGAATCTAGAACCTGCTTCTTGGACCGTTTCCTTACAGGGGAATGGCAATTGGCCAGGAAGATCAAAGTCCACGGTCAAGTACAATGCCCGGAATCACTACTATCTTACATATCAAAGTGAGTCCCATTTTAAGTAGATATCTACATATTGACTTTGGCACTCGACAGAAAGACAAGCACTGTCAGGCATAGGCTCAGGTGATGGCGTAGCCTTCAGCACGTGGCTCCACTGATCACTGGTAGTGACCTAGCTTGAGGTGCCCTGGTCGATTTAACTCGGGCAACAGCCAAGCATGGACACCTCAAGCAAGGCCAGCTCGTCGCCCCGCCCAGACGAAAGCGACTCCTACCTACCGTCACAGCCCTCAGGCTCGGGTGCCTCAACGGGCTCCTTTGGCTCTTGGGGCTTCACATTTCGGCATCCATCTGACCAGGATGGCGGGGTGAGAAGACGCAGCACATTCGACGAGCGTCTAAATAATCCGTATCCTTAGAGTTCTGGCAAGATCAACTCGGGTTCCGAAGAAGATGAAGATAATCAGGATGAAGACGATCTGACCTTATACCCTCCACCCCGAGTGCTGGATCCCGGCAAGGATATCCATCTCAATCTCGACGATAAACCCCCGCCCCGTCTCGTATGTCAGTGGTCAGGTCATCTACAAGGTATACTTCACCGTCGATATTTGGACGAGAACCATTTCGCAGGATATCCAGAGTTGAAAGAGTGCGCGTCTTCGTATGCATCCTGCTCAGTCATTGTCAAATGCCTGTAGCACATTGGTCACAGTAAGGATGACACGATCATACCATTCCTCACTAGCCATCTTGAACCAGTAGGCACATTCTTCAAGATCATCGGTGACCCATCTCCTCCACCGCAAATATTCTCAAGAAAGGACGACCTAGGATGCAATTCTGTAAAAGTAAGAATAGGCGCTCCTCGCTTCGTTGCTCTGGGTGGAGATGCTTCGTCTCCCGAGTCAGAATATTCTGCCTACTCTTGCCTCATCAATTGCTGGGTTGCACACAAGAAGTGTAGTCCGTCCGACTCTTACTTCCTTCCCACCCATCTAATGGTATAAATGCCGAAAAAGAGATGGTGACTATATTGTTCTCGTCAAAGCAAAGCATCTTAAGGCCGATAAGGCGAGATACATTGCTCTGAGCTAATGCTGGGGTAAAACTCCTCAACAGTGCTGCACAACACCGGAGAAAATCTCAGCTCATATGGAAGACATCCCTTTGGCGTCCATGCCCAATACCTTTAGAGACGCTGTCAATATGGCCCCCAACCTTGGGTTTCACTACCTATGGATCGACTCTCTCTGCGTCATCCAACAAGACCCTCATGACTGGGGTCATGAGTCTGGGAAGATGTTCGATATCTATGCAATTTCGATTCTCACTCTGGCTGCCGTGCACGCAGAAAATAGTAACGGCGGTCTTTTCGCCCAAGCCTCTCCGGTCAGTGACTCTGGAAAGTCTCTGTTTGCTGCATTCGAGTATCGCGTCGCTATTGATAAGGAAGAGTTGAAGCTGCGGAAGGAAGAGAATCAAAATGCGGAAACCACGCGATCCCGCTTGCAGTCATTGCAAGTTCATCGCTCTCTACCGCGCTTTCACTCGTGGAAACGCCACGACTTGCCAGGACGGTCGGCTCTATTTACACGGGCCCGAGCATACCAGGAGAGACTCGTTTCGCCGTGTGTTCTTTCTTTTGCTCAAATTGAGCTACTGTGGGAATGCTTCGAGGGGCCCCTTGCGAGTGCAGCGGTGATGAATCGCAAACTGGGGCCGAAGCAGAATCATCAGGCTGCTGTTACCAACATGGATTGTCACGGTAGATGGCGAGATATAGTCTCAGAGTATTCGCGGCTGGATCTTACGATGGAAAGCGACAAGCTACCTGCTGTGTCCGCCATTGCTGTACAAATACGGCGGACGCGATCCACAACGAACTATGTGTCGAAGCTCTGGTCGGACTCGTTGGTGAGAGGTCCACTTTATAGAGCGCAAGATCCTTCGCGTAGGAGACCAAGTGCTGAAATTGGGCCGTTGTGGACCTGGGCGTCTGTCAAATCTGGGGTTGAATATCTTACATCAAACGTGCGATATCTAGATATTGTGGCCGGTATTCTCGACGTCAAGGTCAATTACCCTGGTATTGACAAGCCAGAATCGCTTCACGCAGCGTCTGTTATTGCGGGGACCATAACCCTTCGCGCGCCGATGCTCGTGTTCAGAGTCAAACGAAGCGGGACCAAGTCAATGGCGCCTCAAGTGTGAAGAGTCACAGGCGAGTTTTCGCTTCTTTCACGATGTAGACAGCGGTTTGGCAGATGGAGCGAAAGTTTTGTGCGGTGTCGCGATGACCAAAAGCAAACCCGAAATGATGAAGGCCTTCCACGGCTTGGTTCTAAAAAGAGATGCGAAGACTGGGAATTACTCGAGAGTAGGCGTGCTGACTTCAATGAGCATCGTACCTTCAAAAAAGGATCTAGCGATGAAAAAAATGTTTTGAGGAATTTGGAAAGCAGGGGGATATCGTAATTGAGTGATGGGCGTTCAGGGGTAGCATGCACATTATCCATTCCAGGGCCGACAGGGAGAATCGTTTGTCTAGCGACAGCGTTGGATGTTTGCTTACCGTCGGCATGCCAGTCGATAATGGGCAGGGTCGCAATTGAAACATGCGACGCGATGAACCGGGGTAAAGACTCCGCCAGTCTCAGGGAGAGGAAATACCACATCTACGGCTGATGACACGTAGCTAGCACATTTCATCACCAGTCGCAAGATCCACAAGAGTATTATGAACAATGAATCATTTGTATCTTCAGGCTTTGCCGTACCATTCCCCAGATAGATCTATATCCAATTACAATCTCTATTTGTACACCAAGAGGGAAAGCTAAAACGCCCCAGAACATCGTAAAAAGCACAAAACTCAAACCCAATATTTTATTCGCCGTTTACCAAGGGAGTCCATTGGCCTTGATAAGGTCATCCTCAGAAGTCTTGAACTTCTCAGAAGCCTTGAGGAACTGCTTGTGGAAAGTCTCGAGGAGAACGCCGGGGAAGACGGCGCCGACGGCCTGGACAAGGCGATCCTCCTTGCCGATCCAGACGTGCTTGATGAACTTGCCGTCGCAGCCCGAGTTGCTCTCAGGGAAGCCGTTGGCCTCAGTGCAGGGCAGAGAAATAATCTCATCGGGGTAGTCGTAGCGGATAAAGGTGCCGAAACCGCCCTGGTCGGTGGGTTGCCAGCCCTTTCGGTTGCGGAACTCGGTGCAGCCGGGGAATCGGCCGCCGTCGTTGGCGCAGTCATCCCACTCCTTGAAGATCTCGTAGGTCTTGGGTTTGTTCTGCATGATCATGAAGCCGGTGTTTAGGAACAGGTTGCCTCGTCGGTCGCGGTTGTGCTGGGTGTCGGGGTCGAAGGGCAGGGCGAGGGAGTTGTTCTTGGGCGAGATGCTCCAGTAGTTCATGAGCCACTCCATGGGAAGGTCAAGGCGGTTGAACAGGGCGTCGGAGTCGATGAAGACACAAACTTCGTGCTTCTTGAGGACTTGGGAGAGTACGGAGGGCTTCTTCCATGAGTCGCGACGGTCGGAGTATCCGTTGATCTTGATGTGGTAATACTCGTATCCATGGATTTGAGCTATCGAAATGTTAGTACACGGAATAGGCGCTGGTTAATGATAAGACGTACAGTAGACCCAGTGGTTCAAGGAGCCACCAGACGGGCCGTGGACGTCCCGGCTCTTGTTCCAGGTCATCTCGTCAGACCAGAGCTGGCCGGGCTTATCGAAGCGACGACTCTCAAGATCAATGATGCAAAGCTTCTTGCCCAAGGGCTCGTTCCAGATAGGCTTGTCGGAGGGCAGCTTGGAGGGCCAGTGGCCGTAGGGGTAGTATTCAGGATCATTGACCTTGACAGCGGGACGAACCCATTGATCAGGAGTGAAGAGATCCAGGTTGGGGCCAGAGGGGGCCTCAGGAGCAGCAGGTTCGGGAAGGGCCTCGGGAGAAGGAGTCGACTCGGCCTCGGCCTCGTCTTCGTCCTCGGGAGCGGGTATAGGAGTGGGATCATTCTCAGCTTTCTCCTGCTCGGCCTCGGCGATCTCTTCAGGATCGCTAGGGGCCTCCGCAGGGTCGACGGAAGAAGAATCGTCGGGCTTCTTCTCGCCCTCAGGCTTCTTCTCGTCCTCAGGCTTCTCTGTACCCTTGGGCTTCTCTGCACCTTCGGCCTTTTCGGGGCTGGCAGCGGCGGCTTCGGGCTCGGTCGGGACGTCTGTCGCGGGGTGAACGACTACAGCGGGCGTCGCAGCGATCTCCTCATCTTCGCTGGGGACGAAAGTCGGGGCTGTGGCGGCGACTTCTTTCTCGGGGACAAAGGGTGCGGGCTCGTCGCTGGAAAACACAGAGTCAGACGAATGCGATAAAACAATGGAGTAACAGAAGGTAGACTCACACTCCGCTCTGGACAGTTGTTGTAGTGTCGGTAGGGGACTTTAGATGGAAATGCGCCAGACCGAGGAAAATGGTGACAAAGACCACAGCGGCAAAGAGCACCGCTCTGTTAGACCGAAGCGCGGTCATTTTTTCGAGATGCGAGTAATCTCTGTACCAGAAACAATAAAAAAGAATGTAAGAAACGAATGTGAGAAGGGATAAGAAAAGAAAAAAGTGACGACGCTGAAGCTGCAGCTTGAGAGGGGAGAACAGCTGGACAAGTACCTACAAGGCAAGACCCCTGACTCTCTTTTTAACCAGGGGGTTTCAATCCATGGTCTCGTCTCCCTAAAACCAAAACCAAGCACCGCGCGTCCGCTTAATTTTTGATGGGGATCTTGTCTCAGTAGCGTAGTAGAATGGGTGTAAGCATGGGCTTGGGAGTGGGTTGCAACGGTTGGCTGTGACGGGTACACTTTGACGCCTCTTGATCCACTTCAAATCAACTTGCGACGGCTCGAGAAAAGGGGATTTTAAGGGATCAAGGCCTAGCAAGGCCACAGTATCTGTTCCTCCAAGAATGTAGAGGGCTACAGTGGCCTTCCTCTCGCCAGTTTCAAGAGCATGGTCTCTTGCGACGAGGATACAGTGACTGCAACACACATTTAGGCATAAATTGACGACGTCGTACGTACCTACAAAGCACTGTAAGGTTAGACAAGCTGACGAGATGCGGGGGGTCGTTGACGCTCGTCATCCACAACCTGGGCCCTTTTAATCGCTGGTAGCTTAACAGATCTCTGCCAAGCAGTCTCATTTTACGATCTTATCATATTGACCATCGATATCTGTCTTATTGTCGGTCGCGATGGCCTCGTTTCTTGCTATTTTGTTCTCCATTCTTATGCTGTCGTGGTCCGTAATTCCCATGTGTAACCAGTACTGAGACTTTAATCTCACGTCATCAACCACAGACTCAGTAAACTTGACAGTCTCGACAGCACTCATTACAGAGGTAGAATCTTGTTTTTAGGCTTTTTCCAAGCTTTTGACTGCTGTAACTCAATTCTCCTCAGCTGAAACTGCCCTTAAATCAGACACAACGGCCAACGGTCGAGTGCGCCACTGGTTTGAGCCAAGTCCGCCAAAGATCCAAACAAACCGATGGCGCACACTTCAAATGTCCACCATCAAATTCTAGTCTTTCTCCTGTTGGCAATAGGAGAGCTGCCTGGTAGAAGCAGAAGCCCTCAACCAAAGGGAAAATTTCCCTTGGCCTCCGGTACTTGTTAAGCTGTAGGGAACAAAAGAGGGGTTCTGTGCCAGGATCCTTCAGCTCGAAGCTAGAGACGCCACTTGAAACGGATTTTAATTGGATGGCTGTGCTCCATACTCTCCCCCTGATGAGACATGGGGCCGGGCTAATTCCTGGATGATTTGCGTGGGCTCTCACGGTAATGGTCTATTTTTGACACTATGAAGTCTTGTTTTCCATATGAGCCCTTAAAAGGAGGCTTCATAGCGATCTGCGAAGACCATCAGTGACAACCCGATGCTTAGATACTGAGAATTCGCTCCGTACAGGTGTGTCCGCGTGCTTTTGGGAAGCCCTACCGGGCAAAATCCGCGTTTACCTTTTCTCCGCCAATAACGCGTCACAGCTCGATTGTGGCGGCCAATTATCGCCATGTTTGCTGCTATGTATCAAGCTAGCGACGGTTCGGGGCAAGATACCTCCGCGCTATCGATTTGTTTCACGTACTTTTCACTTTTCTGGCCGCGCTATTGAAGCTATCGTGAGTTTTGCTACATCGGCTCAGGGGCAAATTGTGCTTGTCAAAGATTTGTGGCTTTCTAGCTTCAGGTACTAGCGTCTGTCATTTATCCCCGGTGCCATTTGTCATAGCTCAGGAATTGTTCATCTTTCTTGTCTAAATGTTCTTGATCGTGACTACATACCCTATACCTTTCAGCCAAAACAAAGAGCGACATTCCAGCTCAGCCCTAAACCGATGATCCAAAAAAGTGCGCCTCTGCTACCCGCAGTTCCAAACTCTCGAAGCTTTGTGCCTCTGCCAAACCACTTCTTAGCCTGTAAATTGCCCCTGTAGCATATGTGCCCCATCTCCTCGTCTGAAATCCTGATTGGTGCTTCAAACCCACTCTCTTACCATCTCTCATCGTCGAGCTTGATTGATGAAGGCAAGCCAACAGACTCAAAAGACTGATCGTAAACAGTGGCAGGAGCGTATGTGAAGCTTTTGTGGAAACGCAACCCAATGACCACTCCTCCAGAGCTGTCACATTGCAAATATTAGCCCAATCCTTTTGCAAGGCTGTGCTGATAGGGTAAGGGACCCTGGTAAAAAATGCGGGGCTGCAAGGGCTGTGTTCAAGAATCATGCTGATGTGACGATGTCCGACGTACCTTTCTGGGAATTGAAAAGTCGCTGGGAAGCTCAGCATATCATGACGGGGTTGCTAACTCGCTGGCAGTAGGTGCAGGATTAGTAGCGTGCAGGTGGTAATGGTAGTGATTTTGGTGTTGGCTTAGCAAATGGGAGTCAGATTGACTAAATATCCAGCGCAGTCGAGTGGTTCAAAAAGGCCAGCTACGGCAAGCTTGAACTCAATATCACAGCAGATGTTTCCAAATATCATCGTATGCCCCATTCTGCAGAGTCATACAAATTGGATGAGGGTTTTGATAACCAGCAGCACTATGCCTATGTCGAAGATGCTCTGAGCGCTTATACAGACGACGGTGGAAAGCTGCCGCCTCCTACAACTGATATTCTTTACGTTGTGCCAGCACGCGGCAATTTATGGATGACTCGATCACTGGGTTCCGGCTTCAGTGCCTAGACCCGAGATAACACATACGTTGCAAAGAAGGCCGTCACTTTCGGAAACGATCCCTATAACTCATGGGGTTACAAGGCGCTCAACCACGAGACAGGCCATTCTATGTGTCTGCCCGATTACTACCCTGGATCAGATCTTCCTATTGGCGAATATACCGGTGGCTGGGACATCATGGGCAACGTGGGAGGTAATGCACCCGATTTCTTTGCTTGGGACAAGTGGCGTCTGGGCTGGTTGACCAACGATGCCATCGACTGTGTTCTGGAGCAAGGCACAACTCAGCATACTCTTACTCCGCTCGAGGTTGAAGGCGGTATTAAAGCTGTCGTCATTGTAGCCAACAAGACTTCAGCTGTTGTTGCCGAGGCTCGTACTGCCAAGGGAGTGGATGATCAGCTCTGTGCCCCTGGTGTACTCCTCTACACTATTGACACGACGATCTCAACATCAGAAGGACCCATTCGTGTTCTAGATGCCACGCCTGGCTCTGATGGATGTGGAAACACCGGCTGGGAGCCGTTGAACGACGCAACTCTGTCTTCTACTGGCGTCAAGTCTTATGAGGTGTCTGGACGGGGAGTCAAGGTTACCTTGGTGGATGACAAGAACGACAAGTTCAAGATTTAGGTCGAGTATTCATAGACTTGGAAAAACAAATTTGGTGCTGAAGAGAAAAGTATTTATAGCCAAGATAGACCGATTTGTATATAAGCCATATTCTTTCATCGTCTATGATAGACTAAAGTACTTGGTCACTACGATCAGCTTGTTCTTATGAATTGACGGGCTTTGGTAAATCAGCAGAAAGCTAAATCTTCATTCTCACTGCCCTATGTACAGTCTTTATATATGTACTGAGAAACAAACTATAATAGCTTACTGCGCCTCAGGAGCATAAGCAAACCACTCGTGCACGGCAACACCACCAAACTGTCCAGACTTGCCCGATGCCTTGATAGTAATTCTCAATCCCTTGGTAGAGACAGTATCGAAGCTGACTTCCTTGGGCTCCGTTGAAGGCTCAGTAGGATATGCACCCTTGGCAGCAACCTTGGTCCATGTGCCGCTGGCGTTGATGTACTCGGCAGACCACGAAGCAGGAGGAGGGATACCGATGTTAGAACCAGCGGGCTGATCAGAGAAGAAAGAGACTGCAACACCGTTGAGCTTGACAGCGCTGTCCCAAGTATAGGTCAGGACGCTGGTCTCGGGCGATTGCTCTCCATTGTAGGAGGACCAGTAGTCCGGAGGCAGGGGAGTCTCCTTGATGCGGCCGTCGTTGAGAGCAGCGATCCAGTACTGGATAGGAGTCTCGTTCTCAGACGAGGCCTCAGCCTTGGGAGCGATGTTGCGGGTTGGCTTGGCAGCAGCAGCAGGTCGCTTGGTCTGCTTGACCTTGACAGGCGCAGCAGGCGAAGCAGTATCGTCCCACTCAAGGGCATCAAAAGCGACACTTCGTCGGAAGTGACCGCCATCCTTAGCATCGGCAGTGTGGTAGACAATGTACCACTGTCCGTCGAGCTCGTAAAAACCAGGGTGAGATGTTGTTGAAGAGACAATGCCCAAGACAACACCGCCAAATTTCCAGGGTCCGAGAGGGCTGGAAGAACTGCCCCAAGCAATGCAGGCATGGTATGATGTAGGAGTGCAAGGGGAGTCTGGGCCGGCGTTGTTGGCGGCGTAAAAGAGGTAGTACGTATCCTTTCGCTTGGACAACCAGGCCGCCTCGAAGAAACCGTCAAGAGTGTCAACATTGACGACATCTCCCTTGATGGTGATCATGTCGGAATCCAACTCGTAGCCACGAAGCTGGCCGAACGTGCCCCAATAGATGTAAACCTTTCCATCATCATCGACCATGACAGTAGGGTCAATATTCTGAATGTCGTTGCTGATGGGGACACTCTGGGAGATGATAGGACCCTTAGGGTGAGCGTCCTTGTAAGGTCCGACGGGATCATCCGCAACAGCGACACCGACGGAAAATGGGTCCGCCGCATTACTATTCTCGCGAACAGAAACATAAAGATAGAACTTGCCATCCTTTCCTTGAACGATTTGACTGGCGTACGCTCCACCCTCCTGAGCCCAGGAGAAGATGTCCTGCGGCTCGCCGATGTTTCGGTGTAGTGTCCATGGGCCGCCGGAAGGCTTAGGGTTCTTGGCTTCGTAAAGCTCCCATTCGTTCATGACGAAGCTGTTTGTTTGCTCATCAGCTTCATCCCTGCCAGCAAGGATATACACCGTGTCGTTGACGACCAGCGGCGCCGGATCAGCTGTGTAGACCGAGCCATCAGCCAAGATGGGATTTCCAGTAGACTCGAAAGTAAGAGGGTTCTGGGCTTGGGCAGAGCCGAGAGCTGGCAAAAGAGCCGCTGCAAGGCCGAGAGTGAGAGACTGCCTCATTGTTGCTGATCTTTCCGAGATTGAAGTTTACCAGAACTTCTGAAGAGCCTAGAAAAAGACAAACCGTGAGAATTTATTGAGTCGGCGAACCTTCCCGCGTATAAATGCGAAGCCGACTTTCTGAAACGGCCCGGAAAATACGTCCGAGGTCAGTCACTCATGTTTGAAGTATACGAGAAACAAAGACTCCACCAATACAAAGCGAGCAAAAGGTCGTATCACCGTGCGATCCCTGCGGATATGCGACGGAAACGGAAACTTCGCCCCAGAAACGCTCCAATTGTTTAACAATTCCGTGTTTCAACAAGGGAAATGATCAGCATGCCAAATTGTAGGAGGGTCAATCAACGCATCATGTCTCTTTGCAAAAGGAAGGTCGGCAGATTCGAGAAGTCGGAAGATGCCCCCGAACCTACCGAATTTAGTCTTTACGAACTTTGTAAGTGATAGATAGAGGCGTGCCAATCACGACCTAGTGTTATTGTGATCAACCGTTCGAGCTGCCGAGTTTGTTAGAGGGTGAACTTAGAATGTGATCATAGTCGCTTTAGACATGGTAATGTTGCATCGATACGATGGCTGTCAAAATCTGGGGACTTTTGCAACCGGAAAAAAGCTTATAAAAGAGGCCGCAAATCCTACGAAACAAAACGTACTAGTCACGGCCAAGGCCCTTTCTAGTTCGCCATGCCATCTCTCAAACAACTCGGCAAGATCCTTGCCTTTGCCTTGCCCCTGGCGCAGGCGCAGAAGGACAACTTGGGTCTGAGCAATGGCTACATCGACATCAAGACCGACAACTTCAAGGCTCGCATTGTTCGTGATGCTCAAGTCCTTGCATCTTTGACTTCGGCAGATGATACTTTTGACTTTTTGCCATTCGATCTGATTGATGTTCGCGCGCAAAATGGTCAGTATCATTGGGGAGATATTACCTATCGCTATCGCAAATCGGGTGGCACAACTTGGACGAGCGGCGACTCTGCACAGAAGCGCCAGCCTGTAAAGAAGGTCACATCTAGTGGATCTCTTGCTGCTTCGAATCTGGCTCCTACACTAGCTGAGAGCCCTCTCAACATCACCCGCGAATGGCTCGACGTCGACGGAGATCTTGGTCTTCGTTTCACCATCACCAATGGTGGCAAGGACTCAATTGAGGTCGGCAGCCTTGGTTTCCCCGCTGAGTTCAACAGCATCTTCACTGGTCGAAAGGCCGAAGAGATGCAGGCTCACTGTTCTTTGTCGGACCCTTATATCGGTCTGGACGCTGGTCAACTTCGTGTCGCACCTGTCAAAGGCACCGGCAACGGTCTTGTTGTTACACCATTGAAGGGAACTAAGTCACCACTGGAAGCCTACCGCAATTTAAAGGAACCCTCTTTCGAGACCACCAACTACGGAAGCCAAACCTTTGAGGGCTTCTACGAGTGGCAGGTGCTTACCAAGGCTTATGCAGACGCGGACTGGAAAACCCAGGCGCCTTGGAACGAACCTACATCCAAGGTCCTCAAGGCCGGCGAGTCACTCAAGGTTGGAGTTCGGTTTACCCTGTCTGAGTCTATTCGTGACTTCGACAAGGCTGTCCGCAAGACTGGAAACCCTGTCGCTGTGGGAGTCCCAGGATACATCATTCCACGAGATCTCCCCGCTCAGCTCATCCTCCAGAGCGACAGCGCCGTAGCTTCCATCACTGTTTCTCCCAAAGGAGCCCTTGAAGCTAAGAAAGAGAGCAATGGAAAGTACACGCTTACTCCTTCTGCCTCCGCCTGGGGCCGCGTTCGCGTTACCATTACCTACGACGACGGCAAAGTGCAGACTGTGCACTACTACGTGACCAAGACTACGACAGAGGCTTTGGATGACCTTGGAAGCTTCTTGACCACAAAAGCTTGGTTTAATAAGACATCGGACCCCTTTGGGCGAGCCCCATCAGTCATGACCTACGACTACGAGAAGGGTGCCATTGTCGAGCAGGATCCTAGAGTCTGGATCGCGGGCCTCAGCGACGAAGGCGGCACAGGCGCTTATGTCGCCGCTATGCTCAAGCAAGTCGTTCAGCCGGATGCAGAGGAAATCGAAAAGCTAGACCAATTCGTCCAGACTACTATCTGGGGCAGAATCCAATCCAAAGAATACGGCGTTCGCAAATCTCTCTTCTACTATGAGCCTAAGGAGGTGGATTACCCTTACAGCAAAGACATTGACTGGACCTCTTGGACATCTTGGAACAAGCAAGCCTCTTCTACCTTTGACCGTGCATACAACTATGTTCACGTCACAATCGCTTACTGGTCCATGTACCGCATTGCACGCGCATACCCAGAGCTTGCTTCCAAGCCCTGGAGTTGGTATTTGAACCAGGCTCAAAAGACTATCATCCGCATGACCCAAAATGATGTAGGCTACAAGGACGTTGGTTTGATGGGCGAGACTGTCTTTGGAGAGGTTCTTGAGGACTTGAAGCGAGAGGGCAATACAACAGCTTCTGCCGCCGTGGAAAAGGCTATGAAGGAGCGAGCTGAGCTTTGGCACTCGCAAGAAATCCCCTTTGGAAGTGAGATGGCTTGGGATTCGACTGGCCAGGAGGGCGTCTACTACTGGACCAAGTAAGTGCTTACTTGATTTATGAGGTGTAACAGTTGCTGACGTACTAGGTACTTTGATTTCAAGGACTCGGTAACAAAGACCATCAACAGTGTGTTGGGCTACATGCCCAACGTGCCTCACTGGGGATGGAACGGTAACGCTCGACGATACTGGGATTTCATGTAAGTCACTCCAAGATCGAAAATGCTTTGCAGACCTTTGCTCACATTGCCGCAGCTACGGAGGGAAGCTGAAGAGGATCGAGCGTCAAATCCACCATTACGGCTCCGGTCTGAACTCTCAAGTCCTCCTCGGTGCATTCCGCGACGATCCATCAGACTCTTACCTCCTCAAGGTCGGCTACGCTGGATCCATCGCTCCCCTGTCCAACATCAACCAAGACGGTTTCCCCAGCGCTGCATTCCACTCATTCCCTGACACGCTGAAGTGGGACGGTATCACGGGCGATTACGGTGGTGGATTCCTCGGCACCGTTTTGAACTCTGGTACTTATATCGCGGATGATGAAGAGCTTGGCGTTGTCGCTTTCGGAGGTGTTATCTCAAAGAACGGAGGCAGTTACACCGTTCAGCCTAAGGATGCCGTGAGGAAGAGAGTGTTTATTGGTCCTTTGAAGGTCTTGATCAATGTTGACGTAGGAACCATCAGCGAGTTCACTTTCAACACCGCAGCCAAGACTGTCGAGGTGACTCTATCGCAGGCCAAGGGAGCACCACAGGCTAGCAAGGCTGCGGTCTGGGTTTCGTCTACAGGCACTGGAAAGTGGCAGGTCAAGGCAAAGGGTGCTGCGGAGGGACGAGGAGGATGGGTTGTTCCTCTTTCAGGATCCGGGGCTGTTACTCTTTCTCTTAGCCAGGCTTAGATCTGAGCTCTCTTGCGCTTGATTCAACACAAAGCTTCAATATTCGTTGATAAAGATATTTCGATAACGTTTGTTAAGGCTATCGTGAGTCTGCGAGTCCTTGAACTGGATCACATGGAACAATCTTGAAGTTGGTAGAGGTTCAAAATGAGCTGAAGTTGAAGATGACAAAGACGAGGCGGCTTGATACGAAGCGTATGAACAATGTGTATCCTGAACTTGGTTAAATTGCTTCCTAAGGAAGTTCATGGGTTGGACCTCTCGAAGTGGTCGAAGTCCTTATGTCGACAATGCGTGCTTGGCCGATGGGCCTTGAATCAGCCTCCACATACAAATTGCCTGCGTCTCCCTCAACCTCAGCAAGCTGTCTTTGCTGTCGTCCACGTTCTTCTTGACTTCGACGCTCAACTTCAGGCAATGCATCGTCCTCGGCATATCTTTGAGCTGCGCTGACAGCTCGCGAATCAATTTCTGAGTATACGTTTCCGGCGCTTCCTTCAACTTCCGCACAACGCTGCCGTCCTCGTCCCCGTACAGTTTCCTCTCCGTATTGTGTTTCTTCTTGAGGTAACATATCTTCGTTGTTATGCCTTCTCTGAGAGCGAGGAATGTTGATGGCTCGCGAGTCAGCCTCTGAGTAGACGTTCCCTTCATCCCCCTCAGCTTCAGCATAACGTCGCTGTACCCGTCTGCCATTTTCCTGGCTGTGTCTCTCCACTTCTGGAACATCGCCATAGGAGTACATTGATTCTTGTGGGCGAGTAATGTTGACAGGCCGTGAATCAACTTCAGTGTACACGTTGCCTTCTGTCCCTTCAGCTTCGGCGATACCAGTCTGAGGTACCACCTGAACCGTCGCTTTATCTTTACTGTTCGATCCGCTGCTATTCGCATCATCTGTCGCAACTATAATATTGTTCCGTACGGGCTTGTCTCGACGTTTGAAGACGCAGAATACACCGATAAACAGGAAACCGATGAATGAAACGCCGCCGACAGTACCTCCCACAATTTTTGGAACAGGACTCGATGATTCTACCGAGTTATCCTTTTTGGGGTCTCCTGTTGCGGTAGATGATTGTATTATCGTCGTACGTATAATGCTCTGGAACCCGCTACTAGTGGCATCAGGCGCCTCGGTCGTTGTGGTTTCGCTATCGTCGGATGGCTTCGGAGCTGCGAGTGTATAAACTTTGGAGCCGCTATCGCAGCAATCGCTTCCATCTGCTGGGGGGCAACAGTATTTGTTGCTTCCACATTTCTGTAGCGGATACCAAGTACCAGACTCCGCTTCGACATATCAGTCAACCTTTCTTACTTGCTGAGTGGGTAGCAACCTACAGTCCATGCAAACTTCTGGACAGTTGGACCAATCTTTATTTTGACATGCAGCACGGTAGTCCCATTTTCCAGGTTGGCTGCACAAGCCGTTTGCTAGGCATCTATCGCCTTCACCAAAGTAACAGCATGTTGAGTATGTCGTGCTCGAGTTCCCGCATGGTTCGTACTTGTAGTCTTTCGCCGCGTTGCTACCGTCGGGGTAATAGCACGTCGCTAATGCTCGACTTGCGAGTGCTGCTACTAGTGCCCACGTGTGCATCTTCAGTGCGGGAAAATGTTTGAAGATGAAGATAAATTAATTAATAGGAAGTCTTCAATCAGGCATGAGTTCACGGTTTGGAGGAATGTTGAGAGAAAGGGGTAAAATGGCTTCACCCTCTTTATGAAATGCAGCTGTTTTCAGCCCATTCCCAGGGCTGAGGTCCAGTGGCTTGCAAGGGCGTTAAGCTATCTTGACACAACTTGACGTTGACTCGTTGGACCCTTGCCAAGTGACAGCCCAGCCTAGAGCAGGCGTTGGTCTAGACTGACGTAGCCAGTTGTGATTTGCCGCCTTAGCGAATATTCTTAGACCGAACATTCCCAATACTTTGCCCTAAACTACAAACAGCTGGATCAGGCGTTGCAGAAGGCTGAATTAAGATTCTAGATTCTGTGAGAAACTGTAGGTCATCCCTGTAACATGGTCTAATAAAATAGACTAGCACTTGCTTACGGGTCACAAGTGAATATACCGAGCTAGCTACTGAACTATTTGAACAGCTGAGCCTAGATGTTCTATACAGCCCGTAAAGCTCAAGCAGAAGTTTCGTGCTGTGCGATCCAATCCCGTCTGCCCTTCTTCACAATATCTTCGTCCAATTCTCCAAAGACGTTAACGCCCAATCGCTTCGGAAACGAATATCTATGATTTCGATCCAAAGCATTAATTCGCTCGGCAGCACCTTGAGGTAGCTCAAAGTCCTCAAAATTCTCGGCGATACGAGACGGTGTCACCGACTTTGGGAGCACCGCTGTTCTTCGTTGAGCGGCCCACTGGATTAGAATCTGGCTTGGTGATTTCCCAAGTTCATTTGCAATGGCAATGATCTCTGGATCTTCAGTTGCTTTGGGGAAGCCAAAGATGTTGTTTCCACTTGGACTGTACGCGGTGATGAGGATGCCTTGCTCTTGGGACCACTTGAGTAAGTCTGGCTGCTGGAAGTAAGGATGGGCCTCGATCTGGTTGACCGCGGGCCTGATCTCAGCGCTTCACGATGTCAGCCTGAAATAATTTTCTATACGGGTGAGAATACTCACAAGTCAAGAATCTCTTGCACCTTCTCTTTGGTAAAATTGCTGACGCCAATGCTCCTAAGCTTGCCCTTCTTCACAAGTGCTTCCATGGCCTGCCAAGTTTCTTTGATAGACACATCAATCACATGAATACCCCCATCTGCTGGATCGATAGGAAACCATTCTCTCTCTGCTTCAGGCTTCCTAAAGGCAACTGGCCAGTGGATTAGGTAGAGATCGAGGTAATCAGTACCAAGGTCTTCGAGAGATTGGTCAATGGCTTTCACCACATCAGATGCCCGGTGATGAGTGTTCCAAAGCTTAGATGTCAGGAAGAGTTCTTCACGAGGGACTCCTGAGGCTGTAATTCCAGCGCCTACCTCGCGTTCGTTGTCATAGCAGGCGGCTCCGTCAATGTGCCGGTAGCCATGCTTTAGTGCGTATTCAACCGCATGAGCAACTTCATTAGGGCCGGATTGCTTCTTGATGTCAGAGATCTTTCCAAATTAATCCTTTGTTCGGCATGAGCTTACCCATGTTCCGAGTCCAACCGCTGGAATGGAATACCCAGAATTAAGCTTGAACGTGCGGCCAGACGACATGACTTTTGCGAGAAGAATTTCTAGACAAATCTTTGGGGCATACTAAGAGCCGCAACGGTTGACCGATGGAGATGTGGAATATATAAAAGAAGAAAGTTAAGAATTGCGCATTTTTATCGGAGGCTTGCTTTTGATCAGATGCTGAGATCGGTAGTCGGAGAATAGGCGTGGTGATTCGCCTGATCTAGAAGACCTTCAACTCGGCACTCGGCTTAGTAACATAATGAGCCGCAGGCATCCCAAATAATGACAGCATAGAAATTTATGATTCTTGCCACAACTGACAAGAGCGACTTCGCAAGCAAAGGAAGTGTTCTTATCTGACATGTGGACGAAGTATGCTGATGTCCAACAACGTTGGTTGTTGATCTTCCTTGTAGCATGTCTGACGCCAAAATTGCCATTACCGACTAGCTACAGCAACAAAGAAAGCCAGCCCGCCCTCTGAACAAGATCTATCGATTACCTTGTCGTTTATCATTCCAGGGTTTATCATGACGTCGTGGCTGGCAGGGTAAATAGAGTACTAGACCACGTGAACATGACATCAGCCCCAAGCACAACGAGTGCCAGACGCAATAGCCCACCTCAGACGCGTCTCAGCCTCTGCAGGTTCAGCTCTCCCATATACAGCTTGAAAAACTTACTAAATTTCCATTCGATCAGCATGAGGACCAGGAAAGGTACCGACACTCACAAGGACAGTGCCACTGAGCAGCAACCGAGAGGTCACAAGAGACAGTCGAGCAAGACAGACGCACCTCCTGTGCCAGAGCCAAAACCCAAGCAGGCAAAGAAGACACAAGGATCCAACGCCGAAGCACCAGCATCTTCATCTACAGATCTGCCAAACAACCAAAAGCCACGTCTTACATCGCCAGACCTTGAATTCGACTTTGATCATTCTCAAATCCGTGACCCTCGGGCAACACCAGGCCGGGTCAGGCGTCCACGCTATGACGAGCATGACATGAACATGAGCCAAGAGTTCATATCAAGATTTCAACCGCCCAAAGACAAACACGATAACAAATATCCCGCCTATTGTTTTTATGATCTATATCAGTGTCACAGAAAGGGCCCCAATGGTTCTCCTACCTACGACAGCACGGGCTTCCAGCTCGACTACAGCAAGGTCGAAAAGTGGATGAAGCCGGTATCCTACAACAAAAAGCGCATGGTCAATAGCATGGAAAGAAGTCTCAAGAGATCCGGAGAGGAACGGAAGGTTATGTACGACATCTTCTTTGTGGACGGTAAAGGTCCGGACGATATGGGTGGATTTATCGAGGATCAGATCAAAGACCAGGTCTCCAAGGATCTGGGTGTTTCGTGGCATCAAATTGATTCTAAACAGATGAAGAAGTGGGAAGAAAGAGGCTTTGAAAAGGTCGAGGCGAACGAGTGGTGGCATAGGGTAAATGACGTAGAAAAGGATAGGTTCATGAAGATGATGGGTGGAGCCGCTCTTCGAAAGGACTTGTAAGTTTTGGTCACTATTTAACGGAGTTTACCTTCATTGAAGTGTGTCTAGTTTACGCGGATGACTAACCAAGTGTCGGTGGGAATCTATCTTCATATCTCCATTTTAGCGATAAGAAAAGCCCGAAATCGGCTAACGCATCAAAACCCCATCTCGCTTCTATGGGCGATTAAAATTTCCTCAGGCACAACAGAGCCTAGTGCTGACTCCGGGGACCTGGATCCCTTCGCCTGGAGTCTCTCCCTTGACATACCCCACATCAAAAGGGCGTGATTTGGACACCCTGATTGACGGCTTTCCGAAGACCGCGGGGAAGCGACTTTGAGTCATAAAACCATTACGGCCTGGCAAAAGGCTTTAAAAAAAAAAAAACACCTGCAAGCTTGACGGTAGATTTGTTCAACTCAATCAGTTCTTTGCGACATACTATCTTCAAGATGGCAACTCAGTCGGAAACCCTCCTTATGGAGGCCATGCCAGTGATGCCGCACGCAGTAACTGGCGCAGCGAGTGAAGCTCAAATAACCACCACCGACAATGACTCTTCAAGCGACAACGCCCCGACATCCTCACGACTACAAAAAATAGCTGTAACGCTCCAGCTCTCCGGCGTAAATTTCGCATGCAGCGCTTCAAACGGTCTTATTATCGTCGGTCTCCCTCAGATGACATCCGACCTCAATTTGCCTCCATCCCTCGCTTTCTGGCCATCTTCAGTCCAGGGACTAGCTACGGCATCCACACTGCTACTCGCGGGCGCGCTAGCGGATGTGCTGGGTCCTAGGTCCGTAGATCTGATAGGATGCGTCCTCAGTGGTATTCTCATGTTGGCTTGTGGTTTCATCCAACGCGGTGAAGAACTTGTCGCATTGCGAGCACTTCAAGGCGTCGCGCTTGCGCTGCATCTTTCAAGCTCAGTTGCCCTCGTCACTAAAACCCTACCGCGTGGTCGAGGTCGGAACTTGTCTTTTGCGTGTTTGGGCTTGAGTCAACCTCTCGGTTTCTCTTTCGGTCTTGTGCTGGGCGGCGTGCTGGTTGAGACTGTTGGATGGCGATCGGGATGGTATCTCTACGGTGCCATCAACCTGGCCCTAACAGCTGTTGGCCTGTGGTCTTTGCCAAAGTCTGAGCCGCTCGGTACACTTCAAGATGTGCTTCGTAGTGTGGCTACAAAGGTCGATTGGTTGGGCACTCTTCTCGCGTCGGCATTCATGGCTTTGCTGTGTTATTTCTTGGCGTAAGTCAATACCGCGCTTTACTGATGATACAAGCTGACCCGTGCTGCAGCGTTATTAGCACTGATGTCTACCGAATCAAGGAAGCGAGCAGCATTGTTCTTCTGACCCTCAGTCTTGTAGCCTTACCTATTTTCGTAGGATGGATGCATCTTCAGGTGAAGAAAGACAAGCCCGCTCTGATTCCTAACTCATTCTGGGGCAACCATGCTTTCACTAGCATTTGCATCACCATCGCCTTATCGAACGCGGTGATCAATTCATTGGAACTCTTCGCCAGCCTTTTGTAAGTCGGATCATTATATATGTATTGAAAGTACTAACCACCACATCAGCTTCCAAGAAGTTCAGCACCTGTCCGCTCTCAACGCGGCTATTCGTATTTTACCCAGCGTCATAGTCGGCGTGGCTCTCAACTTCACGACCGGTCTTGTCGTTCACAAAATTTCTGCCATTTGGCTCATCGTCACCACATCTATTTTGACAGCTATCTCACCTCTTCTCATGGCCCTGATCAACCCTGCGTGGACGTACTGGACCAGCGCTTTCTTCGCGCAGGTTCTTATGCCGTTCTCCGCAGATGTTCTGTTTACAGTTGGCCTTATTGTTGTCACTGAGACCTTCCCTGAGGATAAGCAAGCGATTGCTGGCTCGGTTTTCAATGCCGCGGCGCAGTTCGGGAATGCTATGGGCCTAGCTATTATGCAGGTTGTCTCTCAGCTGGTCACGAAACAGGCCGAGTCTAAAGAGCCCTCTGAAGCGCTTTTGGAAGGGTTCAAGGCGAGTTTCTGGACCATGTTCGGTTTCATGCTTCTATGTGGTCTTGTTGGAGGAGTCGGACTGCGCAAAGCGGGCAAGGTTGGAGTGAAGCAGGAATAATAGCTATGTGCATACCTACGGGACACTATGTATACAAGGGTCAAGGTCGTTAGAGAAAAGTTTAGATATAGACTAGCAAAAGACAAGTCATCGCTTAGAATTCACTTCTCTTTACGTTAAGCGAGCAATTCAATACATGGTATGGATGGACGTTTTGTCTTGGAACTGGATTGACTACCGGCAGTTAAGGTGGACTATCTTAGACTATTCTCTAAGCGAGCAGCTGATCATGTAAGAAGAATGCGTGTATGAAAGCTGGGTTGTCTTGCTCTCCCTTGCTTCGCTTAGGAAGGTTCGTTAGCTAGCCCTGCCGTTTCCCCAGTTGAGATATCCCCACCCAAACAACTAATGCGAACCATTCATGCAACGTCTGTTGGATCGTTAGTTGATGATCGGCCTACGTTGAGGCCCCGGCTGCGGCTTGGGCGCAGGCTTGGGCCGGGGCCGGGGCGGGCAGTTGACGGCACCATCTTGAGGTGGAGCCTGGGGCCGCGTAGATGAGTTATCCATGTTTAGCTGGAGTAAGTAGGAAGTGTGTGTGTTGGAAGAGGCTATTGGTGGTTTGGTGAGTACTGCGGGGAGTTGTTTGTGTGGTTTTGAGTTAGACTACCGATGATCTACGAGTATTTATATGTTATCGTTGGGATTGGTGTCTGTGATTATTTACCTGGTAAAGCTGACAAGATATGTCAAAGTATGTGACCTAGCGCTTTGACAGCTATGCCCTGGTCTGTGAAGATACGCCAGAGACAAGAGGGACGGCACATCGGGTAGTCCTGATCTGTGAGAACGCGTCAGAGACAGACAGTTTCGCAGTCTTACGCTGATTCAAGATGGTATAGACCCGCATTCTATTCGGCATGTCACTTTAATCAGAAAGTAGGCGCTTGAAACAGCCCAAACCTCAGATGTGCGAGCCAATGGACAGTAACCGGTATTACCGTCTGCGTGGACCACCCACCAAAGCATCTAGTTGATGTCGCTAATCTCTTACGCGGCCGATCAATGCCTAGCTAACATAGCGCAGCCCCTGATCAGAGCGCAGCTATGGGAATATTCACATTGGAAATCCTATCAACTGCACTACGGAATGACGCATCGGAAGTTCCGTACGAGTCATTTGGCTGTGCCGTTTCCAAAGGTCCACAAGCGTGTGAAGATCCTAGGCTAGGGAGACACGGGAGACAAAAGTCGAGACACTTGGTCGCCACTAGAGCTGAAAGGTTCGTCCGACAGCCACTGACAAACGCCAGCGATGACCGTCTAACCAGTGCCGAACAAATCGGAACAAGCCGTATTCTTTAGCCTCGTTTGACCCATGACAATTCGCAGATTACATCACCCAGCAAATCTCGGCGTTATCCCCTTTTGCTCCATTTGTGGCTTTTTAGTGCCAAAGCTTGTTTTCCCTGGTCGCTGCGCCCGTCAAAAGCCTCGGTCCGCTTCCCCAGACTCGTTCCCGGAACCCTGGTTTCCATCTTCTCCTCTTCTGGGACATGACTCCGAGATCCTTTGTGTTCTCTGTCTTGCAGAACTCTCCGCTTACACAAAACTAACTTCAATCCCTGAAGGCGATCACCATGTACAATGAGACCCAACACAGCACCGCTGAGGCCCGTCGGCTCAAGAAGCGGGAGCTCGATCGCAAAGCCCAGAGGTTGGCTCGTGAGCGAACCAAGAGTCGCATTGCGCAGCTGGAGAGCATGGTCGATAATCTACGACAAAACGACTCCAACGCCCAAATAGCCACGTTGATGGACCAGCTCGGCAAAGTCACGAAAGAGAGGGATAATTTACTGCAGGTGCTTGACTCGTTAGGATCGACTATTCGTCGTCATCTCGGTGATCCGCCGACCACAGGTGCACCTTCACCAGATTCGAGATCCGAATCATCGACACACGCATCAAGAGGGCCTGCACCGCAAATATTGAGCGAAAGAATAGTGCCAATCACAGAGACAAGAGCAGCGTCAGAAACAAGCAGCTCAACAATCCTGGAGCTTCCCATGGAAACTCCCGTATCGGATCCCTTCGCCTACGACGGCTGGAACTACCCCGTCAGCAACGAGCCATACCCGCCGACCATGGCCTTTGACAATTCCATCCTCCCACCTGCAGGAAACGGCTTCATGCCTCTACAAAACCTCCTGCCCGAAATCCCCACCAGCAACCCCGAAGAAGTCGACGTCATCGTCCCCAAAGCACCAATTCTTTGCCACTGCTCAAGTCCCACGAGTTGCGCGTCCAACTATCATGGCGTCAAGCCCAATACATGGCGCGCAGTCAATGTGGCCCTTGAAAGGCCTACCAAACTATCCCCCGAAGAGCTCGCCGTCGAAGACTACAATAGCGAGGATATGCCAGTCCGTGCGATACTGGAAGGATGGGATAGTCTTGAGAGGGCGGGCAAAATGACGCCAACGTGGCGCAAGTTGCGCCAGGCTGACGAGCTTTGTTTCAGTACATGCCCAGATACGGAACGTCTGGCTGTGTTGAGCATAATACATCTTCTTATCACATATCACGGCGATCCTTCGCTCGAACGGCGATCTACGTTACCCCGCTGGTACTGGAACAGGTAGAGTCATTATGCCTCGTATATCTGACGATCACGACTGACAAACGATAGACCATCACAAGCCCTACCTCACTCGTATGGTATCGACTTTTTCGTCTGGTACGCTTTGCACCCGATCTCCTCATTGTAATTAGCTAATTCTTCCATAGGCCTGGTTTTCGAGAACGTTTGATCTTCTCCCAACACGAATACTGCACAAACAAATTCTGGGAGCTCTTCCGACCAAACCTCAGAGTGCTGTGGGGTGAGGGCTTTCAAAACACATTTTCCTACAATACACACACCGGAAAGTACAATATGAACCCGGCTTTCCAGCAACGCATTAGAGATATCAACGCGTGGACGATGTCGACAGACTTCTTCTCGCATTTCCCCGAACTCAACGAAGATATCCCTGCATATATGGGGGTGCCACCCTCCGTTTCAGGAATGTGTACGACAATTGTACCTGCAAATAGACGTCGGCGGCTGGAAGACGAGAAGGCAGAGATCGTTACATCTCGAGCGGCTATATGTTGATATAATACCCATTGCATCTTTGAAGAGAATAATACTACACGCCATATCCAGAAGCTATTCGTGGCAAAGTCCTGTTCTACATTTTTCGTCTGATCTTGCTGAAGGTTTTGGTTGAACAAGCTTTTCTATAACGCGCTAAAGCTCCTCGTTCTTCATATGATGCGCTTATGACTATCTTTTTCTGAACTAGATTGGCGTGTGTAAGGCTGGGATCGTGGAAATAGAGCGGTCATCAAGCCGAGATGGGTAAAGTCATCATATCCCTTGCAGCACATTCCAACGGTGAAGTGGCAAAGACTACAATAATATCCAAGATTCGCCACGGCACGAGTACCTGGATATCTGGATAATATCTTTACAACGACTCCCATATGTCTGTTTTAAAAGAAAAGGGAGAAGAAAAAAAAGAGTCTGAGGTCATAGTTGAAGTTGGCTCCTAGTACTGCATATCTCCCTCTCCCTCAAAGGTTCTCACTTGCAATCTTTCTAGTCCAAAACCAACTTGCAGATCAAGTCGAAGTGTAATCGTATGGTGTTTTTAAGACTAACCTAATAGGGACCGGTCACTATACAGTAGTACATGATGAGTATGTGTATTAAAACCCTGCGCGCTAACAAAGCTGCAATATCACGCCTGCAGATCAAGCCCTTCAAGATCCATCTTTTCAATAAGAAGAAGGTTTTAGGTACCCAGAAAGAGGTACGCTGTCCCAGGTGTCTTCAATGCTACAGCGTCAAAACTGTCACTTGACGTGAATATCCATCCCTCAGAGATTATAGAGCCATGATGTTATTACCGGGGGTTCAACCTTGGATAATCTTTCCGGAACTGAGTAGAACAACTTGTTGTGAGCTGTCAAAGGGAGGCGACAGAGTCTGCGCAACCCCGGGAATAATCAAAACATGGAAGCAGCTGTTGGTCTAGGACCTGTCTCTTTGTATTCTTCGAAAGAACCGATGTCCCATGTTATGGTTGGGTTCGAGAAACGCTTCAGAGCATGGTTTGGATTTATGTTTGATATATACTTGTTTCGCTGCTAAAGGCAGCTACTTCTGTAACGACACTACCACTTACAATAATGGCCAGACAAAAATCCCTTAGGCTTCGGCCTGCCGTCTCGATCTTGACATTTAGAACAAGGACCATCAGCGGAAGCAAACATGTGTATACTAGAACAAGAGAACGATGCATGTCGATCTTTCGGCATCGGCTTGGGTGATGAATACCTTCCTGAGGCGTCAGATAGATCGCTCTCTGCTGGCCGTCTAGATGCAAGTACCCTGAGCTGTTGTAGCTAGGCAGGTTATTATGAAATCACTCTGGCAATGCATGACATGGTAAGCTGAATATTGAACGTGTAATGAAATTATGTATTCTATATGTATGTATATGTGTGTATGCTTGTCTTGATATTATCATAAAGTTTTAGTCATAACCCCAATGGATCTCAGTCTATTTCTTTGTATGAGGCTCATAGTACGCGCCAAGCCTATAGTCCGTTAGTTCACGTCTCCCTTTCTCAGATCATTGTAACTTACCCAATGATGACATAGCAGGCAAACATCAGAGCTCCTTTCAGCCCTATAGCTCTAATGGCAGTGCCAGCACGGCTGAGGATCAGCAGATTGATCAATAGTCCCGAGCCAACCAACGTTGTCGTTTCAAAGACGTTAAAGGCCATCTCAAGATCACGACCAATCATCCAAGCTATCAAAACCGTCAAGGGCGCCACGCAGAGTGCGATCTGGATCGCTGAACCAACGGCAACAGAAATGGCAAGGTCAAGCTTGTTTCTCATAGCCACAGTGACGACAGTCACATACTCTGCGATGTTTCCAACCACGGGCAAAATGATGAGACCGATCATGGCCTCTGATAGACCGCCTTCGTGCGTTACGTCGTCAATAGTCTTGACGAGGAACTCGGCGTTCATAGACATGAGCGCTGATGAGACAACCAGGACCGTGACGGCCGCTATTGTGCCACCAGTGCTAGATGCGTGAGGTGCATGTGATACATGGCCAGTCATATCTGAGCGCTCTTGCTGGACAGATCGTGAATGCACTGCACCAGTGACAGGAAGGTCTCTAAACTCAGACATCGGGATCTCGTTTCGTGATTGAGAGCGCGAGTGAGAACGCGAGTGGGAGCGAGAGTTTCCTCTTGATCGATGAGACAAGCTAGCCCGTGGTTCCGTTCTACCAATCTGAGACGTCTCCCTCTTTCCGTGATCCTCTTCGGCGCCCTCACTCGTCACTCTGCTTGTGTCGAGAGTCGTGCTTCTGGCACGAGATTGGACATCCTGGTCGGCAAAGCGGATGAGTCGGTCCCTGTGAGATAATGAGTTCTGGTTACGTCGGTGATGATGCTCAGGATGGCCTGTGTGAAGCGTTTGCATCTGAATCGGCGCTGCCTCAACGTGCTTAGGCCTCATTTCATATGCAAAATAGATGATGTAGATGACGAGGACTACCAGGGACGATGCACGACTCATGCTCAAG
This sequence comes from Fusarium sp. FL617, assembly GCA_030142105.1. Lineage (NCBI taxonomy): Eukaryota > Fungi > Ascomycota > Sordariomycetes > Hypocreales > Nectriaceae > Fusarium > Fusarium sp. FL617. Next base: position 860,782 of record JAREIL010000007.1, on the reverse strand, counting down.
GCGGCGTCGCTCGTCTTTCCCTTCAGATGAAAGGTGTAATCGAATGCCGTCTATCAAAGTCAGTGACTTGCGTGAGTGAGATAGAGATGAGTCGACTCACAGGAATAAGAATGACAAACACAGAGACAAAGAGAAGAGCTGCAAGGAGTTCAGATTCCTCCATGCTGCTGTGAGGGTCGATGTTGGACATGCTGCTGGCAAAAAGCGCAGAGCCGAGAATCAAAAGCAGATTCACAAGGACACTGCCTAGAATGGATGCTTGAACAATGCGGATGTGGTTGTTCACCAGCGCAACCCTGCCTAAATCAGTTTTCATGCTGAGAGTCGGTAAACTCATATTCAACTCACACCCTTCATATATATTAGCTCAACTCACTCAAATCAGATCTCCAAAACTCACAGAATAATAAGCTCGACAAGATTGCCGAGCGTGATATTCAACAGCGCACCAATCGTATCTCCAGCATCAGCAGCAATTCGCTCCGTCGCTTCCGTCAACATGACAGACAAGGGAACAATGGCGATGGCATTGGTCATGAAAATCAACAGCGGATTAATCTCAAATGAATGCGCCGCCAGACCAATCGGAACAAAAACAAGGAGCCAATTCAGCCTTGAAGCGACTATCGTAGATCGAATCTGGCCGAAAAATGAGAGACCTTCATGGTTGGTGTTGGCGTTGAAGTCGAATACATTTCGGTCAACAGGCGGTGTCTGCGTTTCGAGATCATTCGCACTCGATACCCCCAATTGCTGATAACGAACCCCATCTCCAAAACGCGATGATGCACGAAGCGCTCGCTTCATTGTGTCTTTAAACGAGCTTGCTTGATCAGTTTCTCGAACGGACATCTCAAATATCACAACTCTGCGACAAAAAGGGGGTTGAATTTTCAGGGCGCACCTCGTAAGTTGAAATCAAGTCCATGGTGATGAGCCACACCGCCACCGCTGTTCAGCGGGTCAGGCGAGTCGTCTTCATCTTCGCTCGCACTTGAAGGTGAGCAGTCATTGTATCTAGGCGTCTCAGAGGCGATCAAGGGACTCATTGAGAAGCGGAATTTGGCGTGGGAAGAAATTCTGAGGGAAAAGGGGGCTTGGTTTGCGGTTGACAGGGTGGGCAATTTAAAGGAGGGCCTCAGTCACGATAGGGATAGGGAAGACTACGCCGTCGCTAAGCTAAGCATTGTTTTTATTTGACCCCTGATTTTTTGGGCTAGGAACGTTAATAATCTGCTTTATGGGCTCCCTTGTTAATTGGAAACATTGGGTCCCCAGTGGATGAGCGAGGGATTTAGCGTCGTTATCTCTATCAGAGCGAGATTTGGGCCTCTGGCATCAGCACTGCCTCTGCGCCATTTATTCTATTCGCGCTGTTGTTTAGCCGTCTGTGAAGGGGCCATCATAGACATGCATAAAGCTTGTTTTAATGTTCCAAAAGCCTTCCATTTTGTTTCTGGTGCTTGAAGCCACAGTTTCTCAAACCCCTGTCGCCTCGCGAGATGACTAGGCCCCGCAGAACCACTAAGGAATGTGGGCGTGAGGGTCCAGATTCCAGGCATTAACGAGGCAAATCGTAATTAAAAACTGTCCAAGACGAGTTTCATTGGAGGTTGAGACTGCGTTGGTCTCAAGTCTGAAGCGGTAACTGTAACAGCTGGCCTCTACATGGGTAAGCTTGAAGAGTAAGCATGAAGATCAGCAAACAGACCAGCGGGAGTAACAGATCCAGCCGCCGGTAATAAGCACCTGTGCCAAGACCAAAATGACGCAAATGTCATCTTCATGCTCACTCTGTCTTGTGCTCATTAACGAACTTCACAGCATCCACATTTTTGAATAGAAATGACTCAAGTACATAGTCCCAACCTCGAAACTAAATAGACCTTGTCTTGGTCTTGACTAACTGCCTTAGCAACCAACCAAGACAGTCCTGCTATACCAGCATGACCAGGACAAAGACGATGTCAATGTACATGTGATATCATGTGTACCATTCGACAGTCTCGATCAGAGCAAGAAGGCCATGTTTATTCATCCTGAAGAGGGACTCGATGTTATCATCACGGATCAGACTATCTTTGTCCCTGAAGTCGACGGCCAAGGGAGCGACGCTGGGTTGATGAGGCTGATCGCCAAAGAAGAGCCTCAACAAGACGTTGATCCGCCTCCCATGTTCACCGTAACACAAGTCCTTACCACCTCTGAGGGACTAGTTGTTCATCTAGGAGGGTTTGGCTGGGGCTCCTTCTCTCCAGGCGATCAAGTGCAGCAGCGAGTAAACCCGACTTTTCGGGAGATGCACACCAAGCTTCACAGCGCGGGTCACATCCTCGGTCTGGCGATTCGACGTTTGGCATCAATCTTGGGAGAAGTTGTGGAGCTAGAAGGCCAATACCACTTTGGGCGATCATTTGTCCAGTTTAGAGGTCTGATTGACGAGCATCATCGCGAAGCCATTGAAAGGGCGACCAACGACATAATTGAAGAGAAACTTCCCATCAACATTCGCTGGTGGACTTCTGACGAGTTGAGAGATGAGTGCTCGTATTCTTCTCATTCTTCTACGGTTTCTGGCGGCGACCTGACAAGGGTGGTTGAGTTCGAAGGTGCCGGTGCTTATCCTTGCAGTGGTACGCATATGGCGAGGACCAAGGACGTAGGACCTATCGATATCTTGGATATTTCTCACGAGGGCGGGATTACCAAGATTTCTTTCGGCCTGGGATTTGTGATACGGATTCCTACGTAGGTAGCACCTGACTCTGATGGGAAGATGATAATAGTGAGCAAGGAGTAAAGAACCGCCTTCATAAGTTATAGCGGTGTCTTGAAGTTGACTATGTCTATAATTAGGAGAGATTCAAGTTGAAACTGCTGAAATGTTAGAGACAATTGCAGGCGTACAAGTCAAGGAGATTCGGTGTCAGGGTGTGTTTAAGCGAGTGAGCTTCTAGCAGCTAAAGATTTCCTAGAATGATTTCATCAAAAATTAATCGAAAGTTATGATTTTGATAAGGACTATGGAACAGGCATGCTTCAACTCAAGCTGCCCGATCTCACAGCATAGTTGTGTTGCATAGCAAGACATTTGCCAGTCAATAACCACCACAAACCGGCAATACCTTTCCGATCACGTATTTCTACCTATATCAGTAATTCAAGGACTTCTCGTCCAAGTCCAGAGGAAATTTAGCATCTTAGTAATCACTAACATAGATATTTCTCAGCATGATATTAAACAAGTCAATTACGTAGCCGAGACCCACAAACATAGCTCGGTTCGGTTCTTATTGGGATGCCGTCGGTCAGTTTTCGTTGTCCGGAAATTCTGCGACACTTCAGCAGTGGATCTATGTACTATCGTCCCGTCTTGTTAGTGTCATCGATTGGTTGACACATGTGGCAACCCGACCTCTTGAACAAATACCGGCGATCGTCGATGGCACTAACCTGGCCTACGGACAAAATGGAATACCGAAGGGCTTGAGAGTGGAACGCTAGTCCGACGGACGTGGCATCATGAATATTTACTTTAAAGATATAACTATTTGAATCGCCCGCAATCAGTTCATTGCTTTACTCTACAAAATCAACTCGCGCTCTCATCATGTCTTCACCAACCAAAGCCATCATCTTCGGCGCAACAGGCGCAGTCGGCCGGGCCGCCGCTATAGAAGCGCAGTCCCGTGGCGCTCAAGTCATTCTCGCAATGCGAAACACCAAGAAGCCCATTCAAGGCCTCACGCCCGAACTCGAGAAAGAACTTGGCTTCACCCGCGTTCAAGCAGACCTCTCTAACCCACGGTCAGTTGAGCGCGCCATCTCCGAGTCTGGCGCAACCGTCGCGTTCTCATATATCCTCTTCGAAGCGGAGGATGGTCTGCGAGAGACCTACAAGGCAATGAAGAAGGCTGGCATCAAGCATGTCATTCTTCTCTCCTCGTTCTGTGTCACCGAGAACGGAGGCGCAGAACCATCTTCCAAGGCTGAAGAGATCCTTGCTATTGTGCATGGCAAGGCTGAGCTCGCGCTAGCTGAGAGCGGTGTTGCGTATACTGTTATACGACCAGCGTATTTTTCGAGCAATATTCAGATGCTCGAAGATTGGGACGAGGTCAAGACAGGACAACTTGGTGTATCTCATCCGGAAGCAATGTTCGACTACCTCGCCCCAGAGGACGTTGGCGCTCTCGCGGGTGCAAGAATTGTTGAGCCGCCGCCGTCACGCGAGTTGGTCATCACGCTGTGCGGTCCCGAGCTGCTGTCGCAGCGAAAGGCGTGGAAAATTGTCAGTGAAGGACTTGGTATGAATATCACCGTCAATGAGATTACCAGTGAGGAACACTGGAAGAAGCTTAAGGCGAGGGGCTTCCCAGAGCCTATGATCAAGTCTGCCGTGCAGCGGTTAGCTGATCTTGCGCGTGATCCAACGCAGATGTACGAACCTGAGGCGTACAACGAGGCTGTGGCGAATTTCAAGAAGTATACTGGAAGGGAGCCGACTACGTTCCCCAGCTGGGTTAAAACCCATCGGAACGAACTTTCGGCTAGGTAAAGGAATCATAGTTTTAAGAAAGGCGAACACAGGAGGCAGTCTATCTCTAGAATTGATAGAAGATGTGGTGTTATAGATAGTTAGGAGCATATTCGACTATCAATTAGTTCTTGAGGGAAATGTTTATTTGGACTTATATACGAATGGAAACTTAAGACAAGATTATAACTCAACTAATTTCAAACACTCACTTCTCACGAAACTTTGTGGTCATAAGAATCGGCTAATTGTAGCTGCCTTTGCTCCCCTCTCCTTTCATTGTCGCTCCAAACGTCTTTTTACATCCAAGCTTTGTTCAAGTTGTCAACAAAGTTAGTGTCGATGAAAGGGACGTTCGCTGAACCCCGTTTCGTGTCGGCCAGACCTCTACGAGTCTCAGGGGTCATAGCATCCCAATCATAGATATTATAGGCTAGTCTTGAACTCCAGCTCGTGGTTTTTGCCGCCGCTCGTGGAGTACTCAGCCATGGGGTTGTTTCCGTGGATCTGAGGAGTCCTGGTCTTTTTAAAATCTCCATGGCCAGAGGCTGCAGCGCCGTAAATGGACGATGAAGCCTGGTAGTTGTCGATGAACACAACGACGGACTCCCAGTCGTGGCGGTGGCCGTTAACGAGGTTGACATCAGCGGGCTGATCCTTGGGCCAGTACCAGGCATACATGATGGCTAGCTTTCCGTTGGATACACGTGCGCACGCATAGGTTTGGCCCTTCGTGGTGTCTTTGCAACCACCAGCAGTAATACCACTATCCTGAAGACCGCCGCCTAATGAAGGGTTAACTTGAGATCACGTTCCTTGGTTTTATCATCGACGTACCTGGTGTCGCCTCGCGCATTTATAGCTGTATATGGCTGGCACCCATGAGCAATATGCAGCAAAGGCTGAATCTTATCAATGGCTGCGCCGATGGCACTATCCTGGATGGTCTTGGGGAGGGGGTTCAGTGAATCATGGGGAACAACAGCGCGTGCACCGAGTGAAGCAACAACCTCCGCAGGAGCGGTAGTCCCGGTAGCGGCAAATGCCAGGTAAGCACTGAAGATAGGCTGAAGTAGCATCTTCAGGGTAATTGAGGGGTAGATAGTTGAGCAATAGGCTAGAATCTTTGAGATCAAAGTGGGAGTGAGGATATAAGCGTTTGCAGTGATGAGTTTGTAACTTGGTGAGAAGAAACCTCCAAGAAGCGGATGCTGGGCTATCATTTATAGTTATCTTGGTCACCGCCGGTTTGTTCAGCGTAGGTACCGCAGCCGTGTCGACCCCGAATCATTTCATCCAAGCCCCGATGTGTTGAAACCCGATGACAACGTTAATTTCTTGGAACGAGCAGTCGACAAAGAAACTTTGTGTACTAAGTGGAACCAGACAGTCTCGAGCTCTTCACAAGGATGATCTTGATAGATTACGGGGCATACACGACCAATGACCCAAGTGTGCTTAGGCAAGTTCTCAACAAAATAGCTGATGGTTGTCCTGATAGTCTATAGTTAGGAAGATAGATCAAAGCAAATATAACCCAATCTAGGTGAAGAGTAAGTAGTTGTACAGAGATACGGCCCAACCGTTCTGTCACTCAACCTGTCAAGAGTCACTGCATAGTGCAACAGTCCTTCGAAAATGCCGTTTGCCCGGAACGGTGTTCTGTTTCTCTTGTTCTAGTTCTTAAATCAAACACAATTTTCATATTATCCGATTTAAACCGCAACATGCCATACCTAGCTTCAAAGCTAAACACGAGTAGGTTCGGCAGAAGTTCCATGGCAAGTTCTTTACGAAAGTTCTAGTTAGGACAGGTCTGTTGACGTATGCTATGATTAGCGTGAGAGATGCTTTCCCTAGTTTCATCGTAGTATGAAGTCTCAATGACAGTCTAAAGAAGGCTGTGAAAACTAAGCTTAATGTGCCCGATGATCCAAACGGGAGCTAATGCATGGCTAAAATTGCTTGCCACGACTTTCTCGTGTCAGCTGATGCTAGGAATCTGCAAGGTCGCTATCATAGCTCTGTAAGGGTTAAGAACATACCCTTGTGCCCCAGATACTCGATTCGAAAACGTCGCTTATCGGCATACATACTCGCACTCTTTCGTCAGTCTCGGTAGCGGTTCATTGTTATGTCAGCCCACTATTACCGCGTTGCAAAAGATCCTGGATACACTACGAACTATCGTTTTAGAACAGGGAGCTGGGACCACCAACAAGTCTGTGATGGTATGGTGAGTGGACTAAATACGAGATTGAAGTGCTGCTCTTTACAAAACACTCACATTTCGAACATTAGAGTTTAAAAGTGAAGACGTAACTCTTCCTCGACACGCGTTAGTGTACCAAGTATGAGCCTTCCAAAGCGCAGACATGCTTCTCATCGGATCCAGTAAGCCTGTTGTGGCGGTGTCTAATCGTAAGAGATTGAGGGAAATAGCCGTATCATATGTAACCGCCAAGAATCACGCGTTGTTTTGCCTTTATGTCCTGCTCCATCGATCCATCCTCTCTATATGATGACCGAGTTACATCTTATTGGCATCGTTGACCTGACCATCTTCCATTTGCTACAGCACAACCAGGTTGTCTGGTATTCCTCTAGCTTAATGGCTTTGCCATCAACTTGACTGTTTCGAGGACCAAGAACTTGTTATGTAGAAAACTTATCGTTAACAGTAATGGATGGGAGTTTATATGTATTGACGGCCAGCAATCTCAATGCTTAGTAGTCAGTCCATAGATATGACGAAGAAACGCCAATTTGAAGGATAGCGTTGGCTGCGGCGGGCGGCAGATACGTTAGAGATATGATGTCTAGTGCATTGGCTGCGGTTCTAAGACGATTTCTAGTAGGACAGCACCGAGGAAACCGTCTCAACAGAACTAGATCGCTGGAATATCTTTCGGATCCTTCTGATCAGAGTGGAATAGGTTCGAGACGAATTTCTCGAGGACACCTATCTTGCTTGGAACAAAGCTTTAATGACGAACTGTACTGCTTCTAGTGACAAGTGTACAACTCACTCAGCTTTGAATGCTCACTTCTAAGTCAGTCAAATAGCATAATGACAAACCGACTGATATCTTTCTCTTGGTAAGATATCAACATATCTAAGTCAACCCTCAGATCTCGAATCACATTGGAGGCCTGACGTAACAGTATTGTACATCTTACCGGACAGAATGCTTATACGTCTCACCTACGAAAAAAGATCCGAACCAATCGGTACTTCAACAACGCCCATTAATACGAGAACAAGACATTCGCCAAGACACTGTCAGCAACTTCTGACAAATATAAACACAGCGTCTACAAAAGCAAAAGCTTAATTTAACGTAATCCTTACATGTATCTCTCACTCTAAAGTTGAGCCGCATCCATCTCACTTATGACGAGTAGAGCCTTCATCTACGCTGAATAGGGATCAACATAGGCACAGATTAACAATCACGGATGAGATTATACCTACAAAATCACAAGGTTTGTAACACCAGGCTTCAAGATGAGATCTCAGAGCGTACGACTATCGAATCCCTAATACCATAAATAATCCCAATACCAGTTCTGGCGGTCACCCGCTCACAAGACCAATAGTCAAACGCCTAGCGATCATCACAACCCAAAGTCCCAATAGTCAGGGGTACTAGTGACCGCCTTTCCCCTGAATTTAGCGTCGTTACATGGCAGCTGTCATACCCTTGAAGACCCTAGTCAAGGTTGACTTGCGAAGGGTCTCTTATTAGCGGACCCATAGAAATGTTACCCCTTCAACAAAATGAGGTTAGACAAGGTCTGTCCTCCTTAAGTGAACATCACACGAGCCAAAGACAGGAACACGAGCAGAAATATGAGTAGAAGTATGTATTTGTTAAGCAAGATATCTCTAGACGCTGTACACTAAAAAGAGATGCCCAAAACCATGACGTAGCGACCGTACGTACATACAGTCCCCTTTCCCTTCCCCAATAACTCCGCCTATGAAGAATAGGTAGTCTGGTAATGTAAAAACAAAATGGAATAATGATGACATAGGTATTTACCCCGTTCCTTTCTATCTCGCATCGTCGTCGTCCTTTTTACAAGAGAAAATGTTGAAAAAGATTATTATCGCTGTTCAAGATCGACAACCCCATTCATCCATCCGGGGATAGCCTGGGTTTCGTCATGCTTTGTGTTGTGTAAATGCGCATGTGTGGTATAAGGACACACAGGTAGATGAGTTTTGAACGAGTGCCCCAAAAACGCCTGAAAATGCAAGAAAATGTGTGATCTTTGTCTATGACAAAGAATGATAACGCCAAAGACGCTGGCGCTCGAGCACCCACCACTGGGCTACTGGAATAGCCTCGGAAACCCACTGCGCGGCGTCGTCGCCCAGCGTGGAGCGAGCCTTCTCGACCAGCTCCTCTGGTGACCACGCAGAAGTGGGTTTCAGCTCCATAGGGTCATTCACGGCGTCGGTTATCCGGTACTCAATGACCTTGTTGAGAGGGATGACCAGCCTCCAGGGCACATCACCAGATGTAACACCAAGCATACCCGCTCCAGAGTTGACAACCGAGAAGACCCAAGCACGCCGGTCACCGTCGGATGCCTTATAAGGTCGGATGAGAGACTGGCCCTCATAATCTTGTACGAGATCGGAAGCGATGTGTGTGTCCTTCTCGTTGAGGGAGCCACTGTTAATGAGGAGGTCGAGGATGGTCGGGAGAATAGAGATGGTGGTGGTGTTGGCGTCGTACTGCACACGGGGGAGGTGAGGGTGTCGGAAGGTCAGACCAACTCGGTAGTTGGAGATGAACTGGTTCTCGTAAGTGCCCTCCTTACCAGCGTCGTCCTTGAACGAGTGTCCGTGATCACCAGCAAAGACAACGAGAGTCTCGTTGGAAATGCCCTGTTCATCGAGGAGGTTCATCAAGCTTGCCATCCAGCCATCGTGGTAGCGAATGGTGTTGGTGTATTTGTTGAAGTTAGAATGCCACTCTTCCTTCACGCCAGTGTGGGACAAATAGTCGTAGGTTGGGAAACCTTGTGGGAGACCCCAAGCGTGGTGGGTGGTACTGGTAAAGTGCGTCAACCACATACGCTGATTGTTGGCCGTAGTGTTGGAAATGAATTCCTGGAGGAATGGCATGAGAACTGGCTCGGGGTAGGCGAAGTAGTTGACCTTCTGGTACAGGACGTCGGATTCATTAAATCGCGAGTCAGCCTCGAGTTGCTTCTTGGTGATGATGTGCTCAAAGCCTAGCTTAGCATCGAACTTTTCCTGGCGATCGTACTCTTCAATCTCGGCCTCGAAAAGAGCAGTCTTCCACTGCAAATCACGGTAATCGGCGTCAGCAGAGGAAACGTTGTCCTTGACCTGATTGAACATGTGAAGGATCTGAGGAACACAAGGCTGGTAGCTGTCGGTGTCGGCTTCGGCAAACTTCTCGACCGGCATGGGATAGGCACCGCAGTGGTTAGCGCAGTAGCTCTTGGTGGACATAGTAGCGGCGGTGTAAGCGGTGGCGACATTGATACCACCGAAGCCCTCCTCAGCTTGATCGATCCATGTGTAATTGGGGGCGCCGTAGGGCTTGCCATTCTTGTCAGTGAAACCTTGAGACAATCCAGTGATCTTCTCGATGTGTGGTGTCATTGCAGCAAGTCTCGCGTTAGCCTCCTCCTTTTCCTTTTCGCTCTTGTTGAGATCCATAAACAAGCTGTGAAGATGGGAGCCTTGCTGAAGAGGCCAGAAGTCCTGACGAAGACTCTCCATAAGAATGAAGACTACGTGCTTGATCTTGACGTCGCCGTTGCCGAGCGCCTCCTTGAGAGTGGGCAGAATATCGTTATCGAGGTTGGTAATCTTCAAGGGGTCGTTGGCGGGATTGTAGTAAGGATCCTTCTCCATGAGCGAAACCTGAGGGCATTTGTGGTCTGACAGAATATCGCTAGGGTTAGACAGAGATCCGTAGTAACCGTTCTTGAATCGCTTGGGATCGTATCGGAAGAAACCACGAGGCAGCTTTCCCTCCTTGGGCAACCAGTCGACTGTATGGTTTCGGTAAGCCTCAGCAATAGGGCTCAGTGACTTGTCGGCATTGGGCGCCCAGCCCCTATAGTAATCGCCCGAAGGTTGTTTCCAAGTCGAGTTATCGAGCAGCTCGGGGAAGGGGAAATCGTTGTCGACGAGCTCGCGCTGCGACTGGCAGAAATCGGGTTCCTTCTTGAAAACGTCGAGCATGGACACGGGGAGGGTGATCGACAGGAAATCGTACGGCTTAGCAGGTCGAAGAATGAGCGTGAGTCCGAGGAAAAGTGCGATCGCGATCTTCCAAAGCCACGAGAAAAATGGGATGCGCGTAAGGAAGCGGATAATCTTTCCGCGTGTGGTAGCGAACTTCTCAGCGCCGAGACGGGGAGGGTTTTCGGCGCTGGATCGGAAATCTTCGTCCATCGAGTATGTATCGGTCGATTCGAGGTCGGTGTCGGCATTCTTGAGGGCCGAGTACTTGCCGCGCTGGAGGCCGGGGATTCGCATTCGCAGGCTTCTGAAGTAGCTGTAGACTAAGGGACGATGACAAATTAGCAGGCAACAAAAACAAGCCGAAGTCGGCCAAACAAACCTGAAAGAATGTTTTCGCCAATTGCGCCCAAGAAGGCACCAAACGCTCGGTAAAAGATGCCATGAGTGAGTGCAGCGATTATGAGTAGACCGAATCCGCAAGCAATCACGGCCGAGCTGCCAGTGAAGAGCACCTTAAGACCCTCCTTGCTGGTGGCGTAGGCTGTCGCATCGCGCCAATCGAGTTCACCACCAGTCTTGACGTAGAATCCAAGCTGCGACGAGGAACCACCGAGCGCAATCAAACTGTTGGAATCATGAACAGTCAGTTATTTTTGTCCGCCCCCAACATGGGAGATTAAACCCCCCAAGGTATGTGCGCGCGGGCGCAAATCGAGATCGCGAAAGGGTGAAGAGAAAAAAACGTACGTGGCCAAACTACCAAGAAAACATCCGATCCAAGCCCATGGAGTCTTCGACTGGCTCAACAGCAGCCTCGTAATGCATATCGCTAAAAGGTCGAAGAGGAAGAAAGTCGGCAGGTAAAGAATAAAAGCTGATGTCGGAACTGTCAAGAAATGGGTCCATAGATGCAGAAGTTTGCTGCCAAGAACCGAGACGAAGTAGACGCCAAAAACAAACGATACCGAGAAGAGGAAACACATTTTGCGCCTGTCGAGGTTGAAGAGGGCAGACGCAGGCCGCTCGCTGGGTGTTGAAGAGGGAGGGGAGGAAAAACGCGACGTAATGAAGATTGAAGGAAAGAGGGAAAGGGAAAATTAAGAAAAGAGAGGCTGCAGCATCAGAAACATAAGGCAAAGGCAGGTTCAACGCTAGACTAGGACCGAGGCCTGCTCTTGCTCTTGCGACATCAGGTTCTGGACTGGGCTGGGTCTGGACTGGAGTCACGATTTGCACCTTCCTTTCCAATGAATGGGAGAATGTGGGGTAGAAGGAGGGCCAAATAAGAAAGGGGTCGCGTGTCCAGGGGTCGGGTCGCCGTGTAGCTCATTAGCTTGATGGTAGGCGAATTATTAGGGGCTCGTTTTAGCAAGGTACAGTTACAGTTGGTGTCAGGTAGTAACGTGGCTAGTAACAGTGGCTCTTTTTGGGGAGCTTTTCGGTGTAGATGGGTGCAGTGCAGTGCTGCGCAGTTGGGGCGGCTTGATTACCGGTACACAGGCTGAATAGGACGCAGCAATTATGGCACAGCACAGCCTTTGACCATATCTGTATCAGTGTGCATATTTTGCACGGCCCGGCTGCTCGGCAGTCGAGTCGAGTCGAGTCGAACTGATCATTGCAGAATGTTTTGCTACGCCACTGTTCAACGCCCGGGCTTGTTGTCTATACAAGGTATGGACCGCCCGCAATGACTCCGGCATCGTATTAACCCTCTTCCGAGATGGGTCAGACTCCCCCCGTTGTGGTAATTACCGAGTGACACGACCCAATAAGGAACTGGGCTGAAGATATTCACACCGTGGGATTATGCATCTGCATGCACCGCCACCACAGTGCTGCGGGTTCGCCTTGGCTTTGGGCGGGGGCTGAGTGAAGATTGTCCGGTTGGGTTGTTTCGATCTAATCATGGATTTACGAGCAAAGGATCATGATTGTGTTGATCTTGGCTTTTTGTTTACCGCGGCTAGAGCCTAGAGGCTTGGAAAAAGCAGTGCATCGACGGGGTACCGTAAGCATGAAATGGATCCTTCAGCCCAGTTCCCAGTTTACCGTCATCATTCTGCAACCTTGGCCCTTGAGAGTTGCGGGATCGGCCGTCTAAATGGCCAATTACCATCATCTCGCAGAATTAACACAGTTTCAGCTTGTTCCTTTTGATCCTTTTCAAAGCCTCTCCCTCCACCAACCAACCAAAGGTTCCTTCTTCGCTTGACCGACATCCATCAATGCTCCCATACCAGCAGCGCATTTCTCCCTTTTCTATCCCTTGTAATTGTCGTATTTCCCAGGGCTGACTTGCCCGATATTCAATCTCATGTCAATTGCGGGTACCTTCATCCACCCGCCAGCTTCTAGCGCTGTTCTGTCTGTCTTTCTGTTCTAAAAAAGAAAAATGCCAGGGTTTTTTAGCGAGACGCCTTTCCAACGGCGGCAGTTCGAGGACATGTACCACATTAGCTCGCCGTGACGGGCGGGTCCCCCTCCTTTTCGGTTCAACCTCTCTATTCCGAAATTCCAGCAGATGGTTGGCGGGCCGGCACGATTAACCGGATGGGCATGACATTATTGCAGTGTCATTTCCGTTTTACGAACGAGCCTATAACTGACGGTGGCCGATCTCGTAAAGCTTCAGTAACCTTTTCTTCATTTTCTGTTTACGAAGGAGTCTGTGGGTTTTTTGTGGTACGTACAGAGGTAGATACGCGATCGAGCTGGGATGTCGCTGTTGGAACAAGCCTTGAAACGCCTGGGCTTTGACACGTCCTGAAGATCACTAATTTCTCGTTACGTGACGGAATGGTCAGAGCCAGCAAACAGAATTAACCTTCCATGTCAGGTGAAGTTGAAGATAATTAGTAAGAATAGTCATTCCTCCTTGAAACAAGCACGCGACCTGATTCGAGCGACCAACAAACAATACGATGCGGGTACAGGTCGGGTCTACCGAGACGTGACCTTGGTTAGTCTAGCGCTCAGATGTACACAAAATTTTACTTGGTAGGGGCGCGATCGACATTGGCACCTGGCCAAGCTTTTTTTCGGTGCGCGCACGGGGAGTTTGTTCCTCCTCTACTGGCGCTAGACTTTTGCATTGTTTACTGCAGGGTAGGCTTCGATGAATAGATCGCAAGATCAAGATTTGTTCGAGACATGATAGTCATGGCAGGTATAGTAAGAAGTGTTGCTGAGCTTTATGCAGTCGACATATTAGGCTGATTACTTGCATCGAACTTGCATGATGCCATAGCTAAGGTGTGCTTGTGTGATCTAGACCTGCTATAGCAGCTAAGTGTGATTCCACCACCATAAGCACAGATTGACATCACCTCAAGATGAACAATGCGACACTTTGCAGCGAGTGCACTAACAGTGCTATGAAATCTCACGTCCGCGGCAACCAAACCTCGAATTGACTGAAGCATATTCTCAGTGCGATGTCGGTATAAACAAGGCGATATGCGTGATGAGAGACAACATGAGCGGGGGCCATGGTTGGTGGCATAACCTGGAGTGGCTGCCCGAGCACCAATCAGGTCATGGCTCATCACACCCTTCAGTAATTGAATGCGCCTTACTGTAATGGTTAGGTCAGAATTAGAGGCTGAGGCGGCGATAAAACAATCAAGAAGTCGCCGGCGTCTTTTATCCATAATTGCATGATTTATTAGAGTTGCCTTACTCACTGGCCTTTCTGCTGCAATATTATGTGAGCCTCATTGCGATAATTTTAGCTATCGCAGCTTGTGACCCTGCTCGCTAATGCCTGGAGAATACACTGCCCAGTAGTGAGGCATGCACAATGACTTCATAGCTGTCAACCTCAACACCGAAACAATCACCGACCGGAGTCCGATAACGATACCGAGGACATAAAGACTTGGATGAATTATTTGGACATTTGATTATCGGGAGTATTCGCAATGTCAGCAGCTGGTGCCTGAAGATGGTCCTTCAATTACCCACTTAGCCTGTGCTGCCTGCATCATCCACGTTCGCACGTGATCTGGCGTCTTGCTGGTTGACTGTCTTACAATGCACGCGCCCAGAAACGCGAATACAAAAATCCAGCTCGTGCCGCCTTGAGGCTATCGTGCCGAGACTCATCGAAGGCTCTCATTCATCACAAAAAAAACCCTCTGATAAGCTTCGCTCTGCCCTCATGTCCAATCGTCCAGCCGTCGGTCGGTATCCAGGCCTCGGCCTTGACCTCCGATACGATCCCACAAGCCAGAATGGACGCCCAGACGAGATTCATTATCCAATCGCAGCCCATCCCAACTGCTCTGGAGCCGACTCTGACATGTTGCCCGTGCGAGAGGTTGCGATGATGATTGTTATGGACCGTTTGACTGACAAACCAGATTGGCATCTTAAAGTATTCGACGATACTATCGCCGAGAAGTGGATCGAAGAAGGCCTTGAAATTCCAGACAGGTCACTATGGGAAGACATTGTTGAGTTATATGGTCGAGGTCCTAAAATGCCTGCAAATATTCTTGATAGAGGATGCCTCGAATACGTGAGTCTGCAGGTTGCAACATTTCGTGTTTAGTTCTATGCTCACATACTATCAGTGCATCAAAGAACTACGAGTCAAAGCCAAATTCTTTGAGAAGACTGGTCTGATTCCAACAATCGACGCGTGGGCAACAGCTGTCAAGTCAGACACCTCCATCGATGGATATCTTCACCATAATCTCCAAGCGGCCTTTGCCAAACTCAAAGAAGACCAGAAAGACAACCCGGACTGGCACCCCCGCACTAATGAGATGGTGCAAGACCTCGTTCACCCATCTCTCTATCCACTTATCTATGGTCGATCCCGGGTTTTACAAGACGAAGTAGTGGGCGTTGAAGATGCCATCGATCAATGGAGCGGCAAGGGAGAGATCATACCTCAAGGACCGACCGTCATCCCGGTCAAGCATGATCCTTTCAGGTTCTACCCCGGCGGAAGTCTCGTCAATGACTCGTTTTGGTCAGAAACGTATCAGTGGCTACCATCCAACTTCAAGTTCCAGGACGATGGAAGCGTCAAGTTCACGAGCTATATTAACGGCCTGCACCCCAACAAGTACCCTGAAATTTATGAGACCGTCGAAAAACTCATCGAAAAGGCGCTACCTGCATGGAACTTTTGTCTGAGAGCTTTTAACCACCACAACTGGCGAAGTGAAGGGGCTGGCAGGACAGAGGCGCGCTTCCGCCCACCCAGAAATCCTGAGTAAGTTCAAGGAGTACACCGAGATAGAATTTGTACTAAAAGCACATCAGCGATGAAAACGAGGAGAACTGGACACCGCGCTTTGACGAGGTTGATCCTCTACCACACTCGGAGCCCGAGGAAGCTGAAGTTGAGGAGTCTGCCTCAAACCCCGCATCTTCAGATGAAGAAGAGGAAGAAGATGATGGTTTCGAGGACCGAAGCGAAGGTGGTCGTAACTACTACGGAACGCGAAAGGAAGTTGCATGGAAAATCGTTCGTCAGCCAGTCCAGCCTGAAGCTCCCGAATTCAAGGCTTGGGACTATGGCGTGAAACCTGGCCAGTCCTTGCGGGAACGCTTCAAAGATCTCCAAGTCATTGTCAAAATGGCCTCTATTGAACTCACCCCGGAGAAACCCGATTTTCCTGCAGGTGGCTGGCATGTCGAGGGCCAGATGAACGAACACATTGTCGCTACGGCCCTCTATTACCTAGATTCAGAGAATGTGACGCCCAGTCATTTGCAGTTCCGCATGCAGACTATCTCCGACTCAGAGGATTGGAACGTTGGTCAGGATGCTTATCATTGGATGGAGCGTGTCTACGGCACCAATCTAGGTTCTGGTAATATCGACACTGATTGTGTCCAGAGATATGGAAGCGTGGAGACAAGGCAGGGCAGATTATTGGCTTTCCCCAATATCTTCCATCATCGCGTCTCGCCCTTTGAACTGCAGGACAAGACCAAGCCAGGCCATCGCCGCTTCATCGCGCTCTGGCTTATCGACCCGCATACGCGAATCATCAACACGGGTAACGTGCCCCCGCAACAGCAGAGCTGGTGGATGGAGCGTGCGTTCGGGAACCTGAACAAGGACAACGCACAAAACATCCCGCACGCGATCGCACAGATCGTCTCTGAGGCCGCACCGGGCCACTCTGGCTTGGAGGCTGCTGTACAAGGCGGAAAGCCTCTTCCGACGGAACTTATGAGTATGGTGCAGACGGAGGCTGGTATTGCGGCGGTGCCCATGTCTCTTGAGGAGGCTAAGGAGCATAGGTTGAAGTTGATGGATGAAAGGAGCAGATATCAGGGCGAGATGAGGGATACCTGGTCCAAAAATACCTACAACTTCTGTGAGCATTGAGCGTTGGCTCAGGAGGGTGAAACGTGCTCAAGTAGTTCATTGTTCTACGAGGAGAACGGCGCGATGCATAGAGGGGGCTCTAACGGTGATTATTTACTTTGATGTGACAACAAAGATAAAATGCGACTCTAGAAGCTTTGTAGAGAATTAGGACTTGACATGATCTCGTTTGGCTCTGGGTGCACAGCCCTGGTTGCACAGCCCTGGTTGCTTGTACATAAATCATGCAAATTTACTCGTTTAAGATTGCTGCAACGATCATTTGTATTGCTATTGACTTGATCCGACGCCATACTCATGGACTACATATATGTGTTCATTTCACTGACATGTAAGAAGTCGCTGGAAAATCTTGGGACCATACTCAGCCATATCAGTCGGAACAGTATATTCCGGCCCATCCAGCACCTTGTGCCAGTTGTCCCTTACAGATTCCAAAGTCCAATCTTCGTCTTCTGGGCCAAAATAACCCTTGGTCTCGGCCAAGAAAAAACCGAGTAACCAGCCTGTTAGTCAATCCCACGGTTTCACCAGTGACCTGAGAATCTTCATGAGCCAGCCAAGCCACCGTGATAGCTACATCAGCCGCGGGCGTTTGGGCCTGTATAATAGTGCGAGTCTGCTCATCAACGTACGCACCAGAACAAGGAGTATAAGCCATAGGCGAAACGGTATTAACAAGAATGCCATGCTGCTTCC
The DNA here is from genome assembly GCA_030142105.1 of Fusarium sp. FL617. NCBI lineage: Eukaryota > Fungi > Ascomycota > Sordariomycetes > Hypocreales > Nectriaceae > Fusarium > Fusarium sp. FL617. Next base: position 842,953 of record JAREIL010000007.1, on the reverse strand, counting down.
CTTCAATGGCAAGAGCTTTTGCTATCCCCATGACAGCAATCTTAGCAGTTCCGTAAGTCGACTGCTGAGCGCCACCAAACATCATATGCGATGCAGTCATTATGATGCGACCGTAATTTTGCCTCTTCATGTATGGCTAAGCTGCTTGCGTAACGTTCCAAGATCCTCCTACGTGAACTCCCAGCGTATCCCAGAGTTGAGAGTCATACGTCTGGTCAAAGTCAACGGCGTCGGCGCCTCCGGCATTGTTGACGATTATGTCGATGCGACCGAAGTTGTCCACTGCGGTTTTCACCATGACGTTTGCGACAGAACGGTCTGCTACGCTTCCAATATGAGCGATGGCCTTGCCGCCGCTGTTGGTGATCTCTTTGACAGTGGATTCTGCTGTTGAAGCGGTGGTGCTGTTCATAACAACTGCAGCGCCGAAGCGGCTGAGGAGGAGGGCGTATTCACGTCCTAGGCCTCGGCCGGAGCCAGTGATGATAGCGACGCGGCCGTCAAATCGGAGGGGAGTCTCAGACACATTGGAATCGAGGGAAGTGAATGAAGAAGTTGGTTTTTGTGGATTGTGTTGGATGAAGGTTTCGAACATCTTATATGTGTGTGATGCGGCGTCTTATATACATAGGTAGAGGGTACTATGGACTTTTCTACTTCGCGCTCTCAACTCCTGGCCTCTTGAGTTATGGTAATCGCTCACAGAGCTGGTATCCTGTTGCTTGCCTCGCAATCTCGGTAATATCCAGGAATCCAACTTTCTTCCAAACAAAGGGAGTATCATCAAGCCTGAGACCACGGACTCCGTACCGTACCGCCGCTAGGGGAGGTGCGGCGGAAGAAACGCGGAGGAAATGCACCTGATTTATGGGTCTACTATAACAATTTACGAAGTCCGCGGTGCTTGGCTGCTGAGCTGTTTTGGCGTCGATATCCAAAGCCACGCTCCTTGATGGTTGTTTCGTATCGTGGCATGGAATATAGCTGAGTTGTCATCTGGAGACGTCAGGAAGCGCATAGAAACTAATTATGACTTGTTGACCTTTAAGCTAGTGGGACTCTACCTGCCACTTATCATTCTGACCTAGTAAACGATCGAAACCTCATCCCCCGTACGCACGACCCAAGTCTCAACTTTGTCCATCCCCAACATTACAGTGAACAAATGTCGTGCGAACTCATCAACTTGAGCAGCTCCAACACCACTCTCAAGCAGCGCCTGTCCCTTTAGACTATATATAAACAAGGGATCGGTATGTCGCGCGATGATCTCCCAGCGCGCCGAGGAGGGCGCTTCCCAGAATTTGGCCTGCGTTGTGATTTGTATGTCACCCCCACAAGACTCCGTGGTATCGCCCTTAAAACCGTTGTAAACACCGGTGGCGAAGTTGCAAATTAGAACGGTGCGGCGAATAGATTCGGAGAGAATGAAGGCTCGGTATAAGCCAGGTACGGGATCCACGCCTTCGTTGGCTGGCATTGGTGAGTTGACTGCGCTGTCCTGACTTGCACACTCCCATAGCTGGATACTCCACATGTGAATAGTGCTAATAAGACTCTCGGCCCTAGCGCGGCGTGGGATCGAGGAGGAGAACAGTGCGAGTAGGATGTGAATGAGAAGGGCTTGCGTGCGGGCGAGGTGATCCATGGTAGAGATTGCACCGGCGGAGATGGAGCTCGAGGCGGGCTGATTGTTTAGTAGGTTGGATATATGGGTAGAACAGATTGCATCGATGATGTTATCGTTGTCACCGTTGACAGCATTGGAAATGACACAGGCGGAATAAGCGTCCTGTATGCACTGCGGATAGCCCAAATCCGAATACAGATGGCGATGGATGAAGGGATTGTGGCCTTTCTTGACAAAGCGCGATAACCAATCTTGTAAACCTCGGATGAAATTAGAAAAGACAGAAACTGGAGGTATCACGTCTGGCGGGTGATGGCCATACGCAATAGTCCATGCCTGGGGCCGAAGAAACCAGCCCAAGTCCCCGAATATTTGTGGTGTGAGCTGAGTGGACGGTTCAACAATCGCGCTAGACGATGGTGCTGTCAAGGAGGAAAGCCATGACGGGCAAGACAGACTCGTAGTCAGAGCTGAGTCTAGCAATACTGATTCCGAGGCATCTCCAAGCAAAGCCACACTACTCATGCCGCTATCAAAGGCCGATGAAGTCCAAACGTCGCCAAAACCCAGATCCGGAACAGCAGTAGTGTCGGGGAAGTCTAACGGTGGCCGCTGGCGGCTGAGCGGCACAGGCGGATAAGTACAGATCGAGTCCCTGTCGAGACAGCGCGAGCATGACGGGAATCTCTTATCGCAACGCCGCTTGAGCTCGACACATGCGAAACAGGACTTTTGCTTGGATTTTCGACCCATGGTGGAGTTGCTTTGCCAGAGGAGAGATGACGGCGGCTTGTAGAATGGACATGGTACATTATTTGCTTGCGGAGATGGAGCGGACGCTAGCGGGCTTGGGTCGGAGATGACAAGCTCGTCATTCGCTAGCTTCAACGCTGACAATATTGGGCATGGGAATGGTCAGAGTGACCTGGAATAATGATAAGTTTGACGATTTTCAGATCTCTTTTCGTCGAATAAAAAACTATATGCGAATTCGGCTAAGATGTTGGCGTGGACAAGGTTTTTGAAGGCTCCGCCAACTCCGCTAGTGCTGGGTAGACTGTAACATAGAATGATTCAGGATCTTGATGAGAAAATGTTTATGATTCTTGCATGTTTGGGAATGCAAAGGTCCAGAATAGTATAATAATCGAACGATCTCACCTTGGCTGATTTCTGATAGCCCCCTCTCAGCCAACAGATTCGACAGCCAGTGAGCTTGCACCTCATGGCGAACCAGCAATGGAACCCCTCAACGGACATACCCAATCTGAAAGACAAAGTAGCTATTGTGACGGGAGGCAGGTAGGTACTAATTCTCTATTATGTATATCCTACAACAACGACTGATGCAATCATCGACAGCACTGGCATTGGGTATGAGACTGTAAAGGCTCTGGCTCGAGGGGGAGCAAAGGTGTACATGACCACACGTAACCAAACGAGAGCTCGGCAAGCCAAAGAGATGATCACCGAAGACCCTGATATCGACCCCAACAATGTTCAATACCTAGTGATGGACTTGTACGACCCGACAAGCATCACCGCTGCTGTCGATGAGCTTAAGAACAAAGAGAAAAAAGTCCACATCTTGAGTATGCCATGAGTCCCCTACGAGATCAGGTGCATGTTAACAGCTGATGATATCTCAGTCAACAATGCAGGTGCAGGAACACCATCTACAGAATTGGTAGACGGGAAATATGAGCAGCACATGGCTGCCAAGTATGACACCCTTGAGTGATCCAAAGAACGCGCACTAAAATCTTTAGTCACATGGGCCCTTTTCTCCTCGTCAACCGACTCTTCCCACTTCTCCAAGCCGCTGCTAGCGAAAAGGGCGCTGATGTCAGAATCATAAACATCGGTTCTATAGCCCATATTAAGATGCTTCCCGGCCATTTTGAGTTCAAGTTCGACTCACCAACATGCTTCAAAGACCCAGTCCCTTGGTATCCATGGCAATGGCGCTTCTTGGGTACATTCATGTTCAAATTCGACATGATTCGTTATGCTGTGTCGAAAACAGCAGTGGTGCTGTTCACCCAAGAACTTCAGCGGCGGTTTGATGCGCGGAATCTACCTATTATATGCATTGCTGTGGATCCAGGCACGGTTCGTACCGAGGGTCTTCTGGCTATCAGTACTATTGTCCTCAGGACCATGGCCCACTTGTTGTTTATGACTGCTGAGCAAGGGGCCGCGAATTCTTTGTTTGCAGCGACGGCGAGGGAGGTTAAGGAAGATGCGGCGAAGTACCAAGGAAAGTTTTTGGTTCCGGTGGGAAAGTTGGAGGTACCAAATCCTGTTGCACAGGATGATCGACAAGTGAAAGGATTATGGGAAAACACGACGGTCGAGATTAACAAATGGCTTGCTGAAAGGAAGCTTCCTCCGTTGGAAGCTGATTATTAGCCTTGTGTGATACTAGTACTGATACTCTCTGTTTGTTTTGTTTTTCGTTTTTACCAAATTGCAATACCAAAACCAAAGCAAACAAATGACCGTTCTCAACATGAGTAATGACTTCGCCAGTAGGAAGTCTCTGTCCATCTCTGATGACCATGAGGATAAAGAAAATAAACAAAAGCTGTCCAGCCTGTCTTTAGACCGGAAGGCGATACACTTTTACATAAGAAACCCAGCCCGGGGTGCTACCGAACAGAATCAATGGGAAGGAGAAAATAGAAATAACCGCCATGAGACTCAAGCGCCCGAGGAAATCGACCTTTGCCTGAAATCAGCAACCTCACGAAACACATCCCCAACGGTTGACTGCTCTCGGCTCGTCTGTCTGCTTCCTTGGTTGTTGTAGGAGCTAAACGGAAGAACGTAGTCAAACCGAATCGAATCCTCCGGACGAGTTGGAGTATCGCGATTGCTCGACACGTCTCTGCTTTGAGACCGAGAGATGCCCCGATACCCAGACTCGTTGGAGGGGGCTGGCGGGGGAGCCATGCGGTGTTGCACCTCTCCAAAGGACCCGACAGACCCGGGACTTGGTTGCGCAAACCGGAAGAAAAAATCTCCATGCCGTTGCAGGCCGTTTGCAGCGTTGTTGGCATGTTGGGGTACTTCGTCGTATCGCGTTGGGTGGCCGGCACCCTGATCCTCGTAGAGATCATCTTCCTCCTCGATGGCAACCGCCGAGCCGTCATTGTTAGGCGCCATTGGCGAGTCAGGCCCGGAGTTGGGAGGTGCGGATGCAGGATCATCATCGTCATCATCATCATCATCGGGGTACTCACTCCCCTCATCGTCGGACCTGTCTTCGTCTTGTTCGTCATCGAGGTTAGACGCCTGACTCTGTCGATCAACAGTAAACTCCCGTGAGATACTCCGAAGCGCCCCGGTCATTAGAGCAAGTCCTGGATCCTCGTTGATAGGGTTCTCGGGAGCTGCATCCTCCTCCTCTTCCTCCTCCTCCTCATCGCTCTCATCATCGCTCTCATCGTCAGATGAGTGCGGAGTCAATTCGCCTGTATCAATCATTGTTAGATGAAGTCAACGTAAATAGATGATGATGGTTTTGCTCACCTAGACGCCGCAGCCGTCTCACCTCTGCTGGCGGTGTTACGATGTCACGTCGTGGGATAAAGTCGTCCACCCTGTGGCGGTACAAGGTTGACTTGTTGTTGGGATCATAATGGCGAAAGGCTTTTGCTTTGATGAAACTCATCTTAAGATGGCTGGGAAATCTCCACTCGTTGAACCAAACACATGGGTACTCTCGCTCCGCGACTTTGTCTTCACCATCGCGATAGCCTGGTGCCCACGAAAGTGCTTGCCCAGGCCGCCTGGGCATGTAGCATTTGGGAAGCTTGTACTTTTTGCCCAACAGGCCAATCTCGGTTGGGGCGTCGTTGTGATAACCCGAACGTGGCCACGGACCAAACGGAAGAACCATGATAGGTATGAGCTTCTTCTTTTTATTCCACCAAGCCACATAGATATCCTCGGGCCTTATGGTGGTTGGATCAACCTCTGGGGTTCGTCGTTGGCGGGGGGCAGGCCTGTGTCGGGGATTGTTCGGATTGAGTTCTGCCAGGAAATTTGTAGCGGCGGGATTTCTTCGAGGATTGACTCGTGACGGTTCCTGGTTGCGAGTTTTGCGGGTATCGTCCAGTCTGGAGTTGTGTGTGCGAGCGATGTCCGAAGTACACCCCAGCACCTGGACTCCAAGAGTTTGGATAGCTATCGCAAAAGTCGCTTCCCCTTGCAATTTGTGACCAGCCGCGACTAGATGCGTGGAAGCGCCTCTCGGGGCTTTGAAATCCTTTTCATGCTCTTCGCATCGAAGAATCCACCACTTGCCGCTCTTCGTCGGCCATTCAAAAACGCTGTTCTTGCTGAACTTGCTCGAGAGCTCCTCGGCCGGAATTAGCTTCTTCGTAGCTTGCGAGCCGGGTGCACGTTTGCGCCGCTTGGAAGCTCTAGACTCAGGGGCGCAGTCAGATGCAGGTCGCTTTTGACCGGCCATAGCTGTCTCAGATGTAGGAGGGTGTGTAGATGTCGTGCCAGAGGACGTGCTCGAACCGCTATCGTTCAACCATCCGCGCAACGTCTCCATAGGCCCAAGAGCTTCCCGCACAAACTTCTTCAGAAGCTCGGAGAAATGTTCGAAACTGCTACTTTTGCGCATTCCTTCAGCAATTCTTGCCTCAAGTTGTGTGACAAGAACTTGGTTCCTTCCCATCGAGGCCAACAATTCTTTAGGGTCCTCGTCGGCACGAAGGAGCACCTCGATTTTGTCTTCAAGTTCCGTGAGCTCCCTATTGGCGGCATCTATCTTCACTGCGGGAAGTAGCCATGGGTAAATGACGTTGATTAGCTCGATGTATTTGTTCGCGAAGGTAAGGATTTCGTGTATGTCGGTATAGCCATTGAGAATCCTGAGCTGATTCCCATCGAGTTTGTCGTACATGATGGAGGCAGGGCTCGTTGAGCAGATGGGAGGGTCGGGTAGGAATCGAGTGAGGATGGTCAAGGAGTCTAAGAGTGGTATGAAGAAAGTCGACGAGCGTGCTAAAGAAAGTTGAAGAGGGAGAGAGAACTAAAGAAAGAAAGAAAGAGAGCAAAGAGAAAAAGGGGAAATGGGAAGAAAGAGATAGACAAGCTCGTCTCTGTGCATCTGCTTGTTCCCGCGCCCAAGTATCTTCAAAACGGGACGTCATCCAAATTTGTCTTCAATTGCTTGCTGTGTGACATAGTCTCCAACACACTGACCAATCAAGGTTAACCATTTTCTAGCAAACAACATAATGTGGCTTGAAGAAACGCATAGGCCTTGTTATCTCTTGTCTCAGAAGCAAAAAACATAAACGGATACTGAGGGGTAATGCAGGCATACTGCAAAAGAATGTAAGGGATGAAAACTTTTCACAATCGCGAATGTGCATATTCTCCTTTTGGTTCTGACACCACCTGGTCTTTGGAGTTGTCGGCTGCCGTGGCAGTCAAGATAGACTCATCGCAAACAGGGAATAATAGAGTGTGTCTTGTATTTCTGTATCACCAGTCAAACAGTTCAGCGTGAAGAAGGGTGCATTGGCCAACATTCCTGGACGATCCATGCACCGGGCTTGTGGGATTTACTGATCTATCACAACTTGGCCACACATTAATGCATCACGACCAACAGATTCATTGATGCAAGTTAGTGGAGCCAGAACTGAAAGGATCCAAGCATTTCATTTGTTTCAACGTCCGCGCGGATGCATCCTAGCCTTCCGAAATGCCACCCAACCTCCTCACTGCGAGATAGGATATTGCCAAGCAACCCTTCCAAACGGCAACTCCGTCGTCTTTGCAAAGTCGAGCACCTTTGACTTTCTAATGTTCGGAGATGTGACAAAGCGCGCAATGAACCTAGCCACAAAAGAGTTCGATAGAACGAAGCGGCTGAGGAAATAGTATAGCCCGCTCGCCCACGTCTGCAGCCTTGTCACCAGCGCTGATTGCTTAAAGTCCTTCTCCACACCTTCTGTCCTGTCTTTGTGATACCTGTCAAATACGCCTTCCAGGGTATTAATATCAGGCTGTCCGCTTGTTGCGGTGGCAACAGCGTGGTGCAGACCGTTACACAAGACCACGATATCCTGGATGCCGTTGTTGAGGCCAAGACCTGCATTTGGAGTGAACTTGTGGCATGCGTCGCCCGCCAAGACAATTCGTCCCCAGCTCCAGTGATTGACGATGCCTTCGCCCAGATCGGACATGCCGCACGTGAGTCGCCTCTCAAATACGTCGTTGATGGTGAGTGTCTCTGTGACGGGGAAGTGGCCGATCTTCCCAATAAACTCCGCAATATCTTCATCCGAATAACTTCGTAGATCTGTGGTCGGCTCATCTGGCTTGTCGTAGAGCAAGATCCAGCCGCGGTCGCGTCCTGTGAGATACATGGCTGCCAGGTCCTGACTTGTCGTCTCAAAGTTTTCGCCTGGCGCTGAAGGACGTGGAAAGCTTGCCCAGAGACATCTATACTCGGATTTAAACGGGCGCTCAGGGTCCCAATCGCGCTTGGGGTCTTCAGAAAGGGCAAGGTCTCTCATGATGTTGCGGGTGACGCTATGCACGCCATCGGCGCCCAAGACAACTGATCCTTCGTAGCTACTCCCATCATCGCACAGGACCTGTACACCTTCATCGTCTGTGTCGATGTTGATGACTCTTTTGTCCAGGAAGTACCGTGCCTTAGCCTCCGCAGGTAGCCCTTCGTATAGAACTTCAACAAGATGCGCGCGGTGGAAAGCGACGAGGCCAACACCGTGACTGTAAAGTTAGCACAGCCGTACTTCAGAAAACATGCGCAGGTCAAACATACTTTTCTTTTACCAATTGAAGTTCGGTGCCCTTCTTAAACTCATACCCATTCACAAGAAAGCCTTTTGTGTGAAGCAATTCGCTGCCAATCCCCATCAATCTGTCATATAGGCCAAGCTGATGCATAACCCTCATATTCTGAGGCGCAAGGACAAGAGCCGCGCCAAGATCGAGAACCACATTTTCGCGCCGTTCCAGAACGACAAAGTCAATGCCGGCTTTGAATAGGGCGTGAGCAGCCACCAGCCCGACTGGGCCTCCCCCAATAACAATGACTTTGAAGTTGGTGTTGGCCATTAAAGATTTTGATATTGAGTGACTAATTTCCGTCGATTATCTCAAATTTTCTCGGATGTTGGCGTTGGTAGTATTTGTTAGTCGACTAGGGATGATGTGATTGAAGGCGCGGATAGCGTCACGCACGCACAGACAACGTAGACCTAACACTGCGCGCGCTGTCTTTTTTTTATCTGTCTATCCCACTCGGAATAGCCCGCAATCTTCGCGACATATCATTCGAGTTTAGTGGTACCTTGTTATCGTGTTATCACGAGAGCCAAGCGTTTGACGTGCTCTGGGGCCTCTTTTCGCATCGGCAACTGATGTTGACATCCATCCTTTCCGCGGAACACACCAATAAGGACAAGGACTCAGGACGGAACAAAAAAAGAATCGAAGATGCACAACGTCAATTAGAATATCTATTAACCATATCAGCATTTGAATCAAGGTGCCAAACCGTAGTGTCTCAGAATAATGACAAATCTTGGGTTGTCTATGAGAGCTATAACACTCTGCTTCGGATTTGCGTGAACTTGATTATAAGCGAACTAAAATTAGTGTCTAAAAGAATCTAAACGCGCCACCCTAAACCACCTCGCCACCTTTAACTATAATAAATTCATTTATAAAGAAATTAATTAATTAATATTTAATTAAGATATATTATATATTATTTTAAAGCCCTAATTTTCCTCTTTAATATTTAGTATATTATCCCCGGGCCCAAATATATATTTTAAGTCGGTAAGAAAGAGAGTTAATTAATATATTAATCTAATTGGTTATAATTATTACCTATACTAATTTAATATATTTAATTAATTCTTACTTATTAACTTTATTATTTTTTAAGAGATTTAAATAAGGGAATATCTTCCTAATATTTAATTTTAATTATTTTTAGATATATTTAATTAGATTAAAATCTAGGGAATATATTAGCTAATTAATTTATTTAATTAAATACTTTAATAGCTATTTTATTATTAATTTTAATATATAAATTCTTATATTATCTTATTAAAATTTTTGCGTATTATTATATATAAAAAATAAACCTTTTATTAAAGCTTTTTAATAACTTAGAGAAATATATATTTTTTTTTAGCGGTTTAATTATAAATTGTAATAATAATATTTAATTTTTTATTTTTTTAAATTACTTTTTAAATTATTTTTTAAATTATAATTAATAATTTAGATTTTTTATAAATTATAATATTAATAAATTCCTTTATAAACTTCTTATAAGGCTTTTAAAAAATCTAGCTATATTTATAATTTAATTATAATTAAATTATAAATTTATTAGAGAAAATAGTTTAAAAATTATATTAATTAAATAAAAGATTCCTAAGTTATATTTATATTAAAACTTTTAATATTTATATTATAATTAATTCTTTAATATCTTCGTTTTAATTTTAATATTATAATAGCCGCTAATAAGTTATTTCTTTTAATAGTAATATTTATTATATTACTTTTTATTTATAATTATAATAATAGCAAATAACTTAATATATTATAATTTATAAGATTTTATTACCTAGGATATTAATAAGTAATTTATATATAATTTTGCAGTTATATTTAAGTAAAATTAATATATATTAAATCTCTTAAATTATAAGTTTTTTAAGATACCTAGATTTTAGCTTTTTATTAAATATTTATAAAGTTTTTTAGTATTAAAAAATATTAAAAATAGTAACTAATAAATATCTTGCCTTAGTAGTAATAATATAGTATAACCTCCCTGTCTCTACCTCTTAAATAATATGGGCCTAGGTGACCTCGCTTAGATCCTAATTTAGTAGGCGATTTGCATATATTACGGATAAAATCCTATTACAATTAGATATTTTATATTATTATTATAGATAGTTAAAAAAGGAGAGGGTATCGGGGCGTTATGCAGTGGATTACACGTTGGCGGGGCAGCATTCAGATTCTTTTGGATACTAATTTTAGCATTCTATACTGCGATAATATGCCTTAGCCTTTGTTAACAGCTACAGCTAGCCAGAATTAAGACTAGAAACTAACCGCCCCACCTGCGACATCGAGAACAAGCCCCAGATCACACTGTTCCCTCACCTTCTCTCCCAAGTCTTCAGGCATAATCTGAACCGGCCTAACCTGTGCGACATTACTATTGAGAACAGGTCTTAGAACACTTCGGCGATTCTCGTTCAAATCCATCACAATGCGCGGCTCATCAAAGAACATTTGATCCACCTCCTCCAGCTTACATCCTGAGATCTCAACTCCGAAGATGTAAGCCATAGGCACGAACAAGGCGCAGATCACAGCTCAGATCCAAAGGAAGTTCCCGCCCATGTCGTCGAGACGGCGTGCTTTCTCAATGATATGGTGCAAACCTAGCTGAATCCTTCGGCGAAAGCCTTCTGCAGGGTCGTTAGGTTGCATGAGATTATTGAAGAAACCGATATCCTGCAGGATGTTGTTGATGAACCCGTTTCTCAACAGATTATCGTCGTATCACTTGTAACATCATGGTTGCGGAACTCAGAGGTCGTGCTCTTGTGGCTATCATTCTGTTGACATCTGGCTTTGATTTTCTGTTGTTTGGCGTAAGAATTATCTGCTTACCTTAATATTTCTAGGACACTAACATAATATAATATGGTCAAGGTACCAAAGCTGCCTCACAAAGTAGATAACCTCATCATAGCCGTTGTCATCATGAGAGCACCAACCAGCCGCATCACTAGGGACAGGACCGGGGCGACCCTTGTTGCACTTTTTGTCCGGACGCAAAGGGTGAAGTGTTCATGTGAGTGGAGATGACCTCTCACTTTTGAGTTAGGTGTACTTACAAGGGCGAGGCTTCAGAACTACCAACAGACCAAGCGTAAGGAATAAGCTTTCTGTAGATGGCGCGCTTAGCTTGCTTATCCATTTCCTTCGCGCTCAACATGTTCAGATCAGCGTCGACGAATTTTCCGTCAGCAATTGTCTTCTTCAGCAAGTCAAGGTTGTCATTGAGACCAAGAGGATCACCGTTGAAGAGGTACTGGTTGAGCTGGAGGATAAGTCGGTCTTACGCTCGGGTAGCGGCCTTGGTGATGGTTACAATCTGGCTGATAGGATCCTTGGTGAGACGTTCAACAACATCAAAGTTATCTCTATCCTTAATGAAGTTCATATTCTGGAACACTGGAACACGTTAGCGTCCGATATCAACCTAACCATGGATATACTCACCAGTCTTCTACATAAGTGCGCCAACGGAAAAGTAGTCAAAACTGATCATGTCCAGAATGAGAGTAAGTCCACCAAGTCCCTCATTGGGAATAGGCGTAAAGGTGTTAGAAAATGTGCCCATCGAGCTTTTGAAATCGCCGGCGGTACGCCCGAGCTGGTCGTACCAATTCTAGATGATCTTCACAAGTGTTAGTCAATAGATGTGTCAGAGATGAAAGAGAAAAGCCCATCCTTAGCGATATCGCAGGAGGGACTCTTCCAGTCGAGTTCCTTGCAAGGACCACTGGTGCAGCCGGCACCACAAAACTTATCAGTCAGTCCGCAGAAGCCGGCGGCGGCACAGCAGCTATGAGATGGTAAGCGATGTATAGTGTTATAAGTCTGGTCGTGGCGCTACTTACCTGCTATCGGAGTAAGGTCCGTCCAAGCACATAGGACTGAACCTGCCACGGGCAAGGGCTGCACTTGGAAGAACGGCAAGCAGGGATACAAGGGTGTACTTGAAAGAAGCCACTGTAAGCATTGTAAACAAGTGCCAAAGAAGGTCGAAACTGTAGTAAAGTTTCACTGCAGCATACACAGCCATCAGAAGGATGGACAACTCATCTGGATCACTCATCCATTGGGCTATTTAGCAAACGTAGTGTCGACAAAGCCACCGCTCGAGATTTACACTCTTCATGAACTGACTCGACGCCCTCACCTTAAAGAAACGGTAGATGGCTCTCTAAACCTCCTCATCACACCAGCTTGGGCTTTGTATCACAACCAGAAATTCCTCGATGTGGACTTTGTCATGAGCGTTCTTCGAGATTTAATTCGACTAGATTGCATCGTGTTCGTTGGCAAAGAATCGCGCCGGCTCATGATATCTGCGGACAGCCAGCACACAACAAAGTTATGTCCCGTGATGAAATGGTTTTCACTGGAGGGGAGAGTAACGACGAGGAATTCGGCGCCAGTGCCGACCAGCAGAGGACGTTTTTGAATGCCCCCATCCGTCAGGTTTGGATACTCGTTCTAGCAGCTTCCGTGTCTACTCTTTTAATGAACATCATACTTCGCGAACGGCATTGCGATGGGATGCAGAGACACATTGGGATAGCACGCCAAATGCCCAGATGACCGTGAACCAAGGTGGGGATCCTCACCTTGAGTTTCATTGCCGAGTCCGGCCACGCAACGACGACGAATCCCCTGTCAGCATCAACCTCACCCTACTTGAGGCTGTTTCGCAACGCGAACGGAGGATTGAAGCTATCGAGAAAAAGAAGGCAAATTTTCCTGTAACCTTGCCGAGGTGATACCATTATCTAAAAACATCGACACCAGACATGTTGGTATCGAACATTCTGGTTGTGGGAAAAGGTTATACGAAGGAAGTAAGACAGGGTATGAGGTTGAGTTGCTTTCCGCAACATCGAATTTTAATTCAATGGATCTAATGGATATATTGGTTAGGACGTATTGAGTTCTGATTTCCCACTATTTCTTGCGCTTCTTGCTGTGCTTCGCCCTCGCCTCGAAAGTTAATCGTGGTTCTTATCCTAGGCATTAGTTGCTTGACCTAAAAGTCTCTATGCATTGTCTGGGCCGGTATATTAGTCATGACACTTAGGGATATTTGAAAGGAAACATATCGCCCTTAAAGTAGTGGGTTAAAGAGAACAATGCGGATAGTAACACGGCTCTTCACAATAATCGATCTTGGTCGGCATATACCTGTTAAAATGAGGCTCTGGCGGCTCTGCCCAGGTGGCTTTCATACCCCTGTTCAGTTGGGGCGCAGGCTTACGCCAACTCAGTGATATGACCAATGATAACTGAACTGGCTTGGTAAAGCACCTCGGATGTCTAGATGCCCAACGGTCACTTGAGGCCTGATGAGTTGAGCCACTTGAACTGCTATCCTTGTACTCTACTTTAAGAACTCTTCATCCATTCAAGACGGAATGATCGCCCCGAGCGTTTAGTCCTGTCGTTTGTCCTACCCTCAATCGAATATTACTTGCCCTCGGTATCTTCTTTTTAGCCATTCAAGCTCGGCCTCGTGAGCAGTCGCTTCTCCAATCCTAGCTGTAACATGGAACCAGTCATCCACAAATACCGTCAAGTCTCTTGGAAGTCAACCCATCTTGAATGGGAGGCCCAAATGCCCGGGAATTGTACGGAGCGCGAACCGCAATACACACATCGTGACGATGCCCAGTCATCAGATACCCAGAAGTTGTACACGGTTGGGTGGGTTTGCGCCCTCCCTCTTGAGCGCGCCGCTGCAGAAGCTATGTTAGATGATAAACATCAGGATGTTGATGACAACACGTACACACTTGGCCGTATCGGCGGCCACAACGTCGTCATTGCATGCTTACCAGCAGGTCAAACAGGAACGAATGCCGCCGCCACAGTGGCAGCCAAGATGATGTCGAAATTTGACACCATCCGATTCGGCCTAGTGGTAGGCGTTGGAGGTGGGGTACCAAGTAACGAAGCCGACATACGGCTTGGAGATGTTGTAGTCAGCCAGCCGTGTAATGGGTACGGTGGCGTGGTTCAGTATGACTTTGGTAAGACCAGGCCTGGGGAGTTTGAACAAACCGGCTTTCTGAATGCGCCACCATTTGTTCTGTTGGACTCTGTTTCGAAGCTGCGAGCCAAACATCTTACTGGAGACACCAACTTCTCACAATACCTGTTCATGGGTTTTGGTACAACACAATCCGCTAATTACAAAATGGTTGACATGTTGTTTGAGTCAAGCTATGTTCACATCCCAGGGTCTACATGTGACAAGTGTGACAAAGCAAATCTCATTGAGCGAGTACCCAGAAATCAAGAAATTGCTATCCATTACGGCACGATAGCCTCCGGAAATCAGATCATGAAGGATGGTATTACTAGAGACAGGCTGAGCTCCAAGTTTGGTGGTGTTCTCTGTTTCGAGATGGAGGCGGCGGGGTTGATGAACAGTTTCCCATGCCTTGTGGTTCGAGGTATTTGCGACTATGCTGATTCGCACAAGAACAAGTCATGGCAACGTGTTGCGGCAGCGAGTGCCGCTGCATATGCCAAGGAGATCTTGACAATCATACCTGCGGTCGAAGTTGAAAAAACGCCTCTCGTTCACGAGGATACGAGAGCGGTATGTCAAGCACTTATCATCGGCAAGAGGCATCTCACGCTAATTTATTCAGGAAATGCGTCTATCTGATGTTGAAATATCCATCAAAAACATGGACACACATCGATTTTCCTCAACACTGGCGTCATTTGACCGGAGAATGCAGGACATCCCAAAGGAATCTTTGGTATTTCAAGAGTCTGCTTATTCATGGGTTCTGAAAGATGCTGATTTCCAAAAATGGAATGACGCTGGCTCTTCAGGAGTTCTTTGGCTAGCTGGGCCACCTGAATGCGGTATCCGCAAAGTGGCATCGCACATCTTGCATCAAGAGATGAAAAAAGCCTCCACGCCGGGAAAGTCTGTTATGTGGTACTTTTGCCCAACTTCTGGGGCGAGAAAATGTTCTGTCACTACTTTCATCAACTCGATACTTGGGCAAATTATATCGTCCTCGCCTAAAGACAGTCGAGTGTTGATCATTCAGACATTCTTGCAAAACCTTTTGGGCGGTACTGTCGAAAAAATGTCCTCGAAACGAATACTTTCTTACTTCTCAGGAAGCTCTGATTCACATATCAAGAGTCTACTTAACGCCCCAGCTGAGTGCTTATGGTCTGCTTTGTGGGCCATTATACACCTGGGACAGAGCCCAGAACTGTCGATTATTATCGATGGGATTGAGCATGTTCGCACTGGGAGAGCCCAGTTCATTCAGGGAATTCGCTCTTTTATAGAAGATCTACAGCATGTTACAAAGGTAAAGGTTCTACTTACCAGCGGACTTGAAGCGGATACAGCAGAAATCTTAGACGGACTGCCTTGTATCCAGTGCGGCAAGGAAATACAAGGTTGGTTGAGCCCTGCGTGCCCTTAAAACTCTGAACAAGCCCTAATAGATAGCAGAATGTCTTTCTAGTCTCCGTTTTGATAACACGCGGTTCGTCAAGATCGCAGAGGCGTCCAGAGGCACTTTTGAGTGGCTTTGGGATCACCCAAAATACAAGCACTGGGCCAGCTCCACTGCCTCTAGCCTTTTACTAATTCAAGGAAAGCCGGCTAGTGGCAAGAGCACTCTCGCAAAATACTTCAACAGGCACCTCCTAAAAAGAGAACCAGCCGCACATTCGGCGACTGTAGCTAGGTTTTTCTATAGCTATAGAGACGGCGATCTCCAAAGAAGTCATTATAACATGCTTCGGACCCTACTATACGATATCCTTCGTCAGGACCATGACTTTTATTATCATGAATTCCAAGCGGAGTATCGTTCTCAATCTCGCCACGGAGCCCGCGTTGATTGGAATTATGAAGCACTGAAGCGGATTCTAAACTCCTTATGCGATTATCCGTTACCGAAGCCACTATATCTGATCATTGATGCAGTGGATGAGTCCTACGAGGATGATAGGCGTAACATCCTTAGACTGCTTTTTGAGCTTTGTGCTGAGATGAAACACGGCGTTTTGAAAGTGCTTATTGCGAGTCGACCGGTTGCACAACTCGATGTTCGCCAAGAGCAACTAGATGGCATGATACGGCTGCAGGATGAGACAATAGACGACATAGCCTGCTTTGCGCGATCTATGTTGGACGACCTCCAGCTTACCCATCTTCTGACCAAGGCGATTCAATACATCATCGATAATGCACACGGAGTATTTCTATGGGTCAAGCTGGTTGGGGACGAGTTGAAAGCGTCTATAGAGTACGGTGACTCAGAACACACTATCTTTCAACGCCTAGAAAAGCTTCCAACAGAGTTGGGTGATTTCTACCAGCTGATGTTCCAGAGACTGATCAAGAGCAACTCACATGCCCCAGATTCGATAGCAATGTTCCGACTCATCCTTTGGGCTGGTAGACCTCTTACAGTGGATGAATTGCTCCACGCCTTGGCCATAGCAGATATGATCGATGTCGACTCTATTTCGGATGCTTCTTTCGAGATACGAATTCCAACCAAAGCACGCATTACTCACTGCGGAGGCAACTTTTTGGATATCAAGAAACCTGATGGTATTAGTAAAAACTGACCTAGCATCTCATACCTCCAGCTAGCTAATAATCCTCCAGAAACTGAAACTGTCCAAGTCATGCATCAAACTGTACGGGAGTTTTTTCTTGCAGAAGGAGGATGTGTAGCGCACTCGGAGTTCCGAACAACCGAGAAAGCGGCTCACATCTTCATATCCAGAATTTGCATTCAGTATCTCATTCTTTGTAACACTATCTTGAGGTGGAAGCCTTGTGATCCTGGCTTATGGACTTGGGGACACTTCGACGACTATGCAACCTACTTAAACAGAAGGCCGCTTGCAAACTACGCCATGAGCTTCCTTCATCATCATGCACAGGACTTGGAAGAAGATGCGAATATCCTGAAACTGACTGCCCAGTTCGATCGAGGGTTGGTGAATAGTCCAGCCTCATACTTGATGGAGGGTTGGCTCGATTTGGACCTGAATACGTTGAGCCTTATCCCCGAGCCTTACAAAGCTGGATCAAAATTCAGGACCCAACTTATGCATGCCGCAGTCTGGAACGGTCTTCCATCAGCAGTTGAGATTTTGCTAGCAGCTGAGATTGACGTTAATGAGGGATACAGTTATGGGAGAGCTGAAATTGGCGTTTACCCGTCATACAGTCTTTGGCGGACATTTCTGTCAACAGCGGCAAAGCGAGGGCACCAGGCTGTCGTCGAAGTGCTACTAGGCCGTAATACTATTTTAGCGGACTTGAAAACCGGAGAAGGGCAAACACCGCTTTTACTGGCAGCGAGACAAGGGCACGAGGCTATAGTCAGGCTGCTTGCTGATCGGAATGATGTTAGAGCCGACTCGAAAGACAACCATGGGCGAACACCTCTATCGTGGGCAGCACACAATGGACACGAAGCTGTAGTCAGGCTACTTGTTGACCGTGACGACGTCACAGCTGACTCGAGAGACAAGGACGGGCGGACACCCCTACTTTGGGCAGCACGGAGTGGTCACGCTGCCGTTGTCAAGCTACTTACCGACCGAAAGGATGTCACAGCTGATTCAGAAGACCGGTACAAGGCGACGCCGCTATTGTGGGCGGCACGGCAAGGACATTTTGCTGTAGTTAAAGTGCTTATTGGCCGCAACGACGTTAGTTTAGGTGCGAGGTACAGAGGCCGGAGGTCGCCACTCTCATATGCAGCTGAAGGAGGGCACAAAGCTATCGTCAGGCTGCTTGTTCAACATAAGGAACTCAGCGCCGACATGCCTGATAGAACGGGAAGACTCCTCTCTCATGGGCAGCCCAACATGGGCATGAGGGTGTGGTAGAACTATTGCTTGCTCGGAAGGAGGTCAATCCCAATTACAGCGATTTTAATGGCGGGAATCCTTTACATTCAGCGGCAGCGGGCGGCTATAGCGGTAGAGTAAAGTTGTTAGTAAACCGCAATAATACAAAGCTAATTTAAAGACTTACAACAGGCTTACCCCCTTATTATTAGTAGTCTACTATAAGATTTCCCATATAGTAATAATACTAAAGTTTTATTATTATTATAAGTAAGTTAATATTATATATATCTACTATATTAGACTTATTATAAATAATATAAATTATAAGTTATTTTTAAATATTTTTAACTTAAAGGGCTTATATATTTATTTTCTTTAGTTAATATTACTATTTTTATTACTATTAGTTACTTTCTATTATATTATATAATAATATAAAGGTCTTAATTAGATAATATCTTATTAGTTAAACTTAATATCTCTTTATACTAAAAGCTTTTTTTTAATTTTAGGTATTAACTCTCTTTTTCTAAAATATATATCCCTTTAAAAATTTTAACCTTAATAGCTATTTCTAAACTTAATTATATAATCCCTCTAAATAAACTTTTATTTTTAATACTTATTTCCCGTCCTTATTTTTCCCTTATAGCATAAGGAATTATAGCCTTAGCTTAAGCCTATAGGCTTATAAGCTATATTATCTAATAATAATCTTTTAGATTAATAATAAAGGTATCCTTAGTATTATTATTAAAGCCCCTTATAAGCTTTTTTTTTAAATAAATAAAGCTTTTTTTTAAGCTATTTTTATTAGCCTTTAAAAAGGCTATTAAAAAGAAAAGCTTTATAGCTAAAAATTATATAATTAATAAGATTTTTAGGGCTTTTTATATTTAACTTTTAAGCTTTTATATTAATAGCTGCCTTTTTTAGCTTTTTATATCTCTTAGAAAATAACTTTTTTATTATTATTTTAAGATTTCAAAGAGAAATATTTTAGCCTTATATATAAGCTATAAACCTCTGCTATAAGCTTATATATTTAATAAAAGTAGTATTTATTTTAGCTATAATTATAATTAGCCTTATTAATTAAAAATAAAAGCTTAAATAGTTAATTTATAAGTTTATTTAGTTTTAAATAAATTAATTAATAATTAAGTTTAAAAAACTTAATAAAATAGCTAAGTAGATAAATTAATTAAAGAAAATCTTACTTAATAAGTAAAGAGTTTTATATTTAATAGCAGTCTTATAAGTTATTTATTTTAAATAGAGTTAATTAAGGTAATATTATTATAGCTATTTAAGTGTTTGCGGGTTTGCTTTAGGAAAGTGTGGTTCACCAGACAGGAAACTGCGGGTTGTCGTCGCTACTGTGTGACCCGCAGTTGATGCCTGGCGCCATATCCACCTTACTTTTTTTCTGCTGGCAGAAAAATTTTGGTATTGCGTGAGGTACAGTGCGCGCAACGACGCCTCATTTAATCCAGTTATAGGTGCGCCCACTTCCGTCCGGTTCCTTACGGGATGATCAGCGACGCAAATTCTACGGTGGCATACATATCTTTAGCACGTACATAATCTCATAGGACAAGGTAAGCGAATGAACGTAACGCGGCCAAAACCAGACACCATCATTACATCTACGTCCTCAAAAGTCGGGGGTTGGGAGTAACTTGGTCCAAAAATTGCTGCTTGAAAAACATGGTCCCTCAAACCCGTACTGTATTCGTACACCCCTCTGCTTCCCTACTGTAATCTGGTTTTCTAGCAACTGACATCATGGCCGTGCGCATACCCCTTCGTGGAGGGTAGTTCTAGTAATTTAGCTGCTTTATCCAACCTCCCGTCACCAGAGTCCAAAAACTGCCGCAGCTCGCTTTTGCAAGAGACTTAAACTCCCGCTCCATGATGCTCATATCTGGGACTGGCTCATTGAGACTACAGAAATCCGTCGCACATACCTTTGCGAAATTATAGTCAAAACCAAAGTGGCTGAGATGTCGTCCTCACTACGTTCTATCAACTCCTCCGCTTCCCCTTTTGGCCACCATACGGAGCCGCCGCAGGTTGACATGTCTTCATTGAGGCTGGCCACCTCACTACGGTCGTCTCTTTCTGAATGGTCTCAGGAGTTCAACACAATTAAAGAACCCGATTCCGCCTTCGAACAGGAACTCGCCGTGTTTCATACCTGGTCGCATCAAGCGCTGGAAAGCTATGCACAGGCTATGACAGATGATCAAACAAGATGTGCGCAAGAGGAACTCCTTTCGATTGGACAGCAAATTCGTGAGCTCAGACTCGAATTCGATGCCACGAAGCTGGAGAGGCAAGCCAATTATAGTACACGATTGGAAGCACTCGCCGTCAAGATCCTGCATGACTTGATACTAATGCTTGGCAAATCTAAAATAGAGAAGGTAGCACCTACGTTATTTGATGACACACCTGACGCGGAACTCAGGTGGGGTGGTCAGCTCCAGCGTACAAGAGACGATTTCGCAAACCAGGATCATACTGCCTTTCCTGATGTAGGAACGAACTCATTGTCGCAGGGTCGTTTTATGGAACGCGTTACGAACTTTCACGTAAGACCCCAGTTATCCACGACTTCTTCTGTCACATGGTATGCGGTAAGTAGTCTAGCCACTCCCTCAACATTCCGTTTTCTGACAAACCATCCGGGGCTAAACCGGCAGAGCAATAATTTCAGGCGTAATCGCAGACGGAGGAGGATCGGTCCTTCTAGAGCCTCATCTTATCGGCAAAGGGCGTCGTTTTTCCGAAAACGAGGCCCATCGTCGTGCGACGACATCGTTGATCTGGGTGTTGTCGGTAAGACTATCTCTGCCCAGTTCTACTACGACCCAATTGAGGGTCAATGGATCTGTTCCGGACACAAACCTGAGGGCGAAGTTTTCCCAAACTTCGATCGAATCGTATATTACTATCCCATCCTAAGAACTTCGAGACTGGCTGCTAATGATAAGTAGCTGGCGGATCATCTCGAGAATGCACAGCTCTATGAGAGCGATCTGAAACCCTTGGATGGAACGATTGGGGAAAGCGAGGAATCAGTGACAGGTGGCGTGGAGGGCTGAGTGAAGGTCGGAACCTAGGCCTCTTTTTCTTGAGATTTGTTGTGCTGAGTGGTCAAGAAGAACTGGTAACAAATATACGGTCTTTTATGTCGAATGATTTATATATATACATCAAAATATCAAATATCGGGCGCAAATGCGGACCTCCCCAAAAGCAAACATAGAGTGAATAACATGATGGGGATTTACTACACATGCATGTATGGTCGGCAGTTACGTGTCACACTCAGCACACCTGACGGCTGAACCTTGTTCAGTCAAGTACAAGTCCTCACTAGCCTCTGGTATGCGTTTCCATCTTAATGATACCCGCAATAACCGGACTACACAAATATTATGAAGGTTCAGACGCTTAAGGTAAGTGACAACTTTCACAAAAAAAAAACAATGGAGTTTTTTGTCCGTCCATTAACCAAAGTATAAGAACATATCAAGGATACTGTACTGTACATTCTATGAATATATGTCAATTTCAGACCGAGGTTATATAGTTCGATAGCGCATCTCAAGATAGAGAAATGACCGACCACCTTACAGCCATGTGCGATAAACAGTACGAAATCCTATCAGACTTGACTTCTCACGATGTTTGCCGCATGAGTAGCCTCACGTCGATTAGAATGCCTTGTAGCACGGAAAGGGTGTGTGGCTGATGCGGCCTTTACAGAGCTTTACCTTCCTCAGCCACAAACCAGCTATCCTAGTTGACACTAACGTGGGGAAACTAAATGATACACATCGTCCTTCTTGTAGCCATAGAGTCCATTTTAGATGATAGCAAGCGATAATGGTAGTCAAGTCGAGAAAGAAAGCGAATTATTATGTACCATAGTCTTCACACAGAAAGTCACATCGTCCATGATTTGTCCGTGTTCACAGAACCTGTGAAGAAAGCAGACCAAGCTATGGA
This sequence comes from Fusarium sp. FL617, assembly GCA_030142105.1. Classification (NCBI taxonomy): domain Eukaryota; kingdom Fungi; phylum Ascomycota; class Sordariomycetes; order Hypocreales; family Nectriaceae; genus Fusarium; species Fusarium sp. FL617. Next base: position 820,572 of record JAREIL010000007.1, on the reverse strand, counting down.
TATAGCCGGGGTCTATAACACGATCTAGCCAATGCTGCCCGCTCAAAAACATCGATGTACGTTTCGATAAATTCCTCCTATTTTGCTTACATACTGTACACCATCACCTCCTGCCATTCCATTCCTGTAAAGGCGGCGCGCCGCTTATGGGAAATGGCAACTTTTGGACGCTGCCACTTTTGGACGCTGCCACTTTTAGACGCTGCTTTTAGGCCTAGCAAGTTTTAGGCTTCGATCACTGTGGGTACTATATCGTGGAACCACCAATCTACACAATCTTCCTATGCATTCGAAAGTCACGTATGTACCAATGAGGTATAGTACCTTAATCCTTAGCATCATCAGTGACTACAATTGATCTCCATGAATTGGGAGCAGGCCCGATAATCTTTCAAAGAGAAGGCCGAATGGACTGGCTCTACTTTGATAATCTAGCAGCTCCACATGAGGTTCTTATCGATAGACAATAAGTGGTCCACAAGGAATATACCATCTAGACTAGGTAGACCCCAAGTATGGTGTAAAACATCGTGAAACGATATGGTTTGGGGGCTCATAATGCTCGCAATAATTAATTTCATTGTGGTTACATTACAGTATAGGGCATAGGCATTTTCCTCTTTTCAACAATATTGTCTTTGTTTGTAAAATGGTGGGGCTCTTTAGGTACAAGCATCAGCAAGATGGGCATTTTAGCGTACTTTAGTCGTAGGACGAATGTACTTCATGAGTTACAGTGTGAGTCAGCCTTATGGTGGCCTTCTGCAAGCTGTTGAGCTACGGTAAACTTCTACACCCGTACTGTGCGGGGCTCATTACATTTAGCAACACTTTTGTGTAGGGGAAAAAACAGATGCTCAAAACTGTATGTACCATAATCCGCAGGCTGGCTCTATTTTGATAGTCTGGCAGCTCAACATCACATTCTCATCGATAGAATATGTAATGACCCACCAGAAAACTTCTTTCAACAGTCTCAGCTACACCATTGTCTTGGTCGCCTCCATTCTTTCCGTCAAGCACCCGAAATCATAGTCAACGCTTCGAATGAATGGGGCTCGTCGTTCAAAGACTTCATTGTCGACTCTATTCGCTCATCACGCCCCAGGAAACTTAGTATTCCTCAAACGCTGCACACTTCTCCAGGAATTCATTGAGGCTGTATTTCCAGAGTATGATTTGTCGCATTACGAAAGCGATATTGTAGAACTTCGCCAGCACGGCTTGGGTGGACAAATCCAGAAGCAGGAGCAGGAAATGCCATCGAAGACCCAGGTTCATTGTGAATCAACCTGCACGATCACTTGGTCAAGAACTGCAAAACTCGACCTTATGACTTCTGGAATGACGTTATGTTCATAGCTACCAGCAAAACTACTTGCAGACCTTGCTATCACTATTTTCAAGACGGCGATAATGATTTCCATGCAGCCGCCGCACATGAATTTTTACCCCAAATGGCGGCTCCTTAATGTTGTGGATCCCAACAATAAAGCGAGTACTAGACACCGCGAGGAGCTGATGGAAAATATCCTGGAGCATATGCAGGAGGATGTATTGAGGATCTTGCCAAAAAGAAAAGTTCCCTAGAGGAAGAGGAACGATTCCCGTCCAGACTCACGAAACTGGCCGACAGATGTTCGAGACGGAGCAGGTAGTAGAACACCCCCTCTCAGCATCACACACATACTTCTCCTCAGGTCTCAGACGATGATCCATATGTTCTAGATCTGGGGGCTGATGAATGTTGCTGTGTCTCTGGTTTTCAGTAGTAGCTATTACTTGAGGCAATATTCAGACGATTGCTCACGCTTCTAATCGTACTTGTAAGCTTTTCATCATTCTTTTTATCAAATTCGAATAACACTATCAGCCCTGACATGCACAGTTGAAGTTTGGTGTGTGATCAGAAACTGATTTAACAAGCTCAATTATGGAAAGTCCTCGATGAATTGAAACATACCTGATAACAGCTTAACTAAGACACGAATCTAGATGTCCCCATTTTCCTATCTCGCCCATCGGCCTGAGTTGATGCCGCTTTAACCTGAGCGCGCCTGAGCTCATCCTGAGTCGGACTGGGGCCGGACTGAGCGTCAGGGAGTGTCGGAGAAATGCGGGCCTAATGTGCGTGGTTTTAGCCCCTGGCAAGTACAAAAATAGAACGGTCTGTAGGGCATGGCCGGGTACTAGTCCGTACGTGACGACTTGCTGACTGAAAACGACCTGCAAAACCCACTCATACATCGCCATACGTTCACTCTTGCTGTTTTTCTTCGTTCTATCTTCTTCACAAAACTCTCTTGTAATCTTTCCCCCCTATTTCCAGATGCATACTACTTGCCCAGATGAAGAAGGTGGTATCCGTATGGTTATGAATTAAGAAACCTCGCACAACGTGAAAGGGCTAACTTATCAGCTTGGTACTGTGTCAAGGGTTTCTACTTCAAGGCGTTCTCACAACCAAGACGGGAAATCAAGAACGCATATGCCAACAGGGTAAGCAATTGGCCTATAGAATGCACAATTCTTACCCACCTCTCGCTTCGTCGTTCTGCCAGAGCGATTTCTTTCCTTAACTTTTCCATTTGGCCATGATAGAGCTTACCATTGCCTCTGTTTACTTGATCATTCATAGGCGTGAACCTTTTGACCATTCGAAGACCTAAAAACCCTAAACATAATTGGTCACGAACGCCTTACGATTCTGTAACGGCATGGTAACCAAGGCTGACGTGCACCCGAAACCGTTGACTTGCTAGGATGTAGCCACTACTGCCTCCCCACCTTGTTCAGTCACCCTTCCAATATATCGGCTCCCCCGAATCTTGTAGCGTAACTGGAGAGTGGAATAACCGTCTGGCCAAGCTCAGTCATACCTGTTCCAGGAAACCCGAGGACAAGACGTTCCAGTAGACGAAAACTATAGATAAGATCTAGCAAGGCCATTTTAAGCTTAAAGAGAACATAATTACGCAAGGCAAAAAGATTAATGTGCAATTCTGGGCTTTCTGCGCCACGAAAGTCTTACAGCCGATAAAGACCCTATCCAATGTCTTCATGGTGTCTCTATGTACCTCCACGTCACAAGGGGCCGGATGGAAGAAGTAGGCGCGCAACCGTCTCTCTTTGACGCCAATCGTTTCATTGCTGAACCCACCGCCGTAGCTATGCTAGATAGGCAATTCTCCCATCGCCTCGTTTTCTCGCACACCAACGTAGGTCAACACGTCTCGTTGGTAAGAGGTAAAATCAGCCGATGTCTCTAGTTTTCCTGGGTCGAAAGTGAAATGCAATATTTCAAATTTAAATGATGCAGGATACAACAGCTTGAATTCATACGGTCTTACGACCCTCAATCACCCACTCTTTCACCTATGGATCGCCTCCGCTTCTTCATATGTCTGCCCAGACTCTCCAGTACTGACCCGAGGTGGCTAACGCTAGCAAGCGTATACGGATGCTCTGGTCCTAGTACCTTTTTATATCCTTCTTGTGCTCGCTGGTGCATCACTGTCGCCTCTTCGTATCTGCCTAGACTCGCCAACGCTGAACCGAGGTTGCTGACACTAGTAAGCGTATATGGGTCCTCTGGTCCCAACGCCTTCCCTCTTGCTTCTAGGTCCCGCCTATGCATCGCCTCTGCCTCTTCGTATCTGCCCAGGCTCGCCAGCACTAATCCGAGGTTGCTGATGCTAGTAAGCGTATACGGATGCTCTGGTCCTAGCACCTTCTCTCTTCCTTCTAGTGCTCGCCGGTGCATCACCTCCGCCTCTTCGTGCCTACCCAGACTCGCCAGCACTAATCCCAGGTTGCTAATGCTAGTAAGCGTATCTGGATGCTCTGGTCCCAGCGCCTTCTCTCTTCCTTTTAGCGCTCGTTGATATATCACTTCCGCATCTTCGTACCTGCCTAGACCCGCCAATACTGACCCGAGGTTTCTGACGCTGGTAAGCGTACAAGGATGCTCTGGTCCTAACACCTTCTCTCTTCCTTCTAGTGCTCGCTGGTGCATCACTTTCGCCTCTTCGTACCTGTCCAGATTCTTCAGTACTGACCCGAGGTGGCTAATGCTAGAAAGCGTATCTGGATGCTCTGGCCCTAGCACCTTCTCTCTTCCTTCTAGTGCTCGCTGGTGCATCACTTCCGCCTTTTCATACCTACCTAGAGTCTCTAGTACCAATCCAAGGTTGCTGACGCTAGCAAGCGTATACGGATGCTCTGGTCCCAGCGCCTTCTCTCTTCCTTTTAGCGCTCGTTGATGTATCACTTCCGCATCTTCGTACCTGCCCAGACTCTCCAGTGCTGATCCAAGGTTGCTGACGCTAGCAAGCGTATCTGGATGCTCTGGTCCCAGTGCCTTCTCTCTTGCTTCTAGTGCTCGCCGGTGCATCACCTCCGCCTCTTCGTACCTGTCCAGGCTCGCCAATACTGACGCGAGGTGGCTGACGCTAGAAAGCGTATGCGGATGCTCTGGTCCTAGCACCTTCTCTCTTGCTTCTAGTGCTCGCCGGTGCATCACCTCCGCTTCTTCGTGCCTGTCCAGGCTCGCCAATACTGACCCGAGGTGGCCGACGCTAATAAGCGTATATGGGTGCTCTGGTCCAAACACTTTCTCTGATACTTCTAGATCCCGCCTATGCGTTGACTCCGCCTCCTCATACCTGCCCAGACTCTCCAGTGCTGATCCAAGGTTGCTGACGCTAGCAAGCGTATCTGGATGCTCTGGTCCCAGCGCCTTCTCTCTTGCTTCTAGTGCTCGCCGGTGCATCACCTCCGCCTCTTCGTACCTGTCCAGGCTCGCCAATACTGACGCGAGGTGGCTGACGCTAGAAAGCGTATGCGGATGCTCTGGTCCTAGCACCTTCTCTCTTGCTTCTAGTGCTCGCCGGTGCATCACCTCCGCTTCTTCGTGCCTGTCCAGGCTCGCCAATACTGACCCGAGGTGGCCGACGCTAATAAGCGTATGTGGGTGCTCTGATCCCAGCGCCTTCTCTCTTCCTTTTAGCACCCGTTGATGCATCGCCCCTGCCTCTTCATACCTGCCCAGGCTCGCCAGCACTGACGCGAGGTGGCCGACACTAGCAAGCGTGTCTAGATGCTCTGGCCCTAGCACCTTCTCTCTTCCTTCTAGTGCTCGCTGGTGCATCACTTCCGCCTCTTCATATCTGCCCAGACTCTCCAGTGCTGATCCAAGGTTGCTGACGCTAGCAAGCGTATCTGGATGCTCTGGTCCTAGCACTTTCTCTGATCCTTCTAGTGCTCGCTGGTGCATCACTTTCGCCTCTTCATACCTATCCAGGTTCGCTAATACTAACCCAAGGTGGCTAACGCTAATAAGCGTATCTGGATGCTCTGGTCCCAACACCTTCTCTCTTGCCTTTAATGCTCGTTGGTGCATCACTTCCGCCTCTCCGTACCTGCCTAGACTCGCCAGCGCTGAACCGAGGTTGCTGACGCCAGTAAGCGTATCTGGATGCTCTGGTCCAAACACTTTCTCTGATACTTCTAGATCCCGCCTATGCGTTGACTCCGCCTCCTCATACCTGCCCAGACTCTCCAGTACTGACCCGAGGTGGCCGATACTAGCAAGCGTATCTGGATGCTCTGGTCCTAGCACCTTTTCTCTTGCTTCTAGTGCTCGCTGGTACATCGTCTCCGCGGTTCTATACTCGCCTCTAAGGTATAAGAACCAGCCAGTTTTCGAAGCAACATTTGCTTGGTTCAGTTGATCCTCCTCATCTCCTACTCTGTGGCTAATGACTTCCTTTGCATGAGGAAAGAGTGTTTGACAGTCTGCCCATGTTGCGTAGTCTCCGTCGGGCAATGCCACATTCATAGCTTTTCTCGACTCCTTCGTCCATTGGCTTAGTCGCCTATCCGTCTCCAGCCACTTTCGCATTGCTAGCTGTACTAGCCGATGCATTCCAACCGACTGCTGCCCGATTTCTTCCCTCACAAGAGAAAAATCTAACAGCGGCTCCAAAGCGTCATCAATGTCCAGTTGGCTAGCACCGCTCCGTAGCAAGGATATCGGAATCCCTTGTCTATCAAACATGCTCATCAATGCAAGCAGGTCTGCAGCTGATTGGTCTGTTCTTTGAATTTGAGTGAACGAAATCTGCCAGGTCACGATCACGGCATGCCGGATGCTATTGTCCCGTCGAAGGTCTTGTAGTTCTTTCTTCCCCAGGAGCCGCACCTGGTTTGCCTCGCTCTCCTTAAATAGCCTGAGGTAGTTCGGCACCGTCATGCGTGCTCTTGCCTTGATGTACGCCGCGGCGTGAGTTATTGCGAGAGGTATGCACTCTAGAGCCCAGACGAGCGCCTTCGCGTCAGCTTTATTACATTCGTTGAACGGCACTCTGGTGTTGAGCAGCGTTAATGCGTCCTCTTCGTCCATTGGCTCCACCTGGAGGATGTGCCTGTGTGACCCGACAAGATTTATTGCTGCGATCTTGTTCCGTGATGTTATAAGGATTCTGCCGTTCGGTGTTTGGGCGAGATAGCTTTCGAGTGGCCTCACTTGGTCGAAGAAAGATCCGTCGTCGTCAGCATTGTCGAGTATCATGAGCCATTGGCCGCTTTTCTCACCGCAAAGCCAATTGTATACAATATTGAGGATATCGGCCTTTGGGTCCTCGCGTCCGGGTATTTCGGCTCTATCAGCAATGTCTCTGTACGCTTGCTCAAATCGTGCAGCGTTGGCCGCATGTATCCAAAAAATCCAAGTTTGTGGTGCAGACTCCCTGACTCTATATGCATGCTCAATGGCAATCTGGGATTTCCTGGAAGGGCGTGAGCATGACTCTCCACTCGACAATATGTAGTGATACTTACCCCACACCTCCTAGACCAGTGAGGGCCACTCGGTTGTGGTTGTTGTCGGCTGCTTTCTCACATTCACAGATCTTCATAATGATGTCTTCTCTACCCACGAATGCGCAATCCCTCTGAAACGGAATCATAATGGATGGTTTTGGTCTGTTCTTCGCTGGCACTTAGAACCGGAATTAGCTCGAATTATGTACAATAATGGTCGTTGAAAGCCACTATTTCTTTGCAAATCGCATATAGCCATTAATTTGAGCTACTTACAGAAGCGAGCCGCAATCACAGTAGAGGCGTCCTGCTCAAATTCTTTAAGCTTGTCCCGCGCACTGGTATACCCTCGATTGTTCTTGTTATCGAACTTGACGATCATCGAGTGATCAGAATCGAGAGGGATCTTGTCTTCCATAGAGTCCGGCAGCTGAAGAAGTGCCGAATCGGTACCTACCGCTGTGACGAAGCTGCCAGTCCTTTCCCAGCGTTTGGTTTCGCTGTTCTATGATTGTTAGCCGTCTGTTACGGTATCATCTACATTAGACAATCATACAAACTCAAGCTGCCTGGTCTCCCTCTTTTCGTAGAAGCTTACGATCTTCCGGTCTCGGATGAGATTCTTAAAATCGGCCAGCTGATATGTAAGCAGGTCAGATTTGTCACTGATCTGCTGAAGTAGTGCAGTTCGTGGATGGTTCTCTTCTCCAGCCAGCATCTTCTGGATATCATCTACCACTAGCCCTTTGTGCGGGGTGCCAAACAGAAGCATCCCATACGTAGCCTTGTGAAGGGTTGCTATCGTTGGATGATCATTCTCGTTTGTCTGAACCGCTTTGACGAGGCACTGCACTACTGCTTAGCCTTGTATAAATAAAATACGATGGATGGCCTACTTGGGCAAGTATGATGCCACCAAAGCTGTGCGCGATAAAGAAAAGCGGCCTTTGTCTCAGCTAGAGCATTGCAGTCGTCAGCCCCGTGCTCGTCTGCTCATATTAATACGTCGTAGATATACTCACCTCATCTGAATTTCGGACCTTCTTCAGCTCCTCTATCAACTCCCGGCCATAGTCCATAATCGTGTCAATTCCATGGCTCGATAGCTTCGAGTTATATCCATAGATCATTGTGCGGCAGCACGGCAAGTCCTTGGAGAGGAAGTCCCGTAGCCACATGCGCCCAAGATTTCCTTTGCCCCGCCATGAGCCATACGCGTGTCCGTCTAGACCGGTGATCGCAATTATACTTGGAAAATAGTGAAATTAGCATCGAGAAGGTAATCTTGAGAATAGAAGAAGTATGCTGTTCAACGAAATGAAACGTACTCTGCGGTGACCGACGCATCTGACTTTGGTGTATACAACTGCGTGAACCCGAAAAAGTGTTGGTCAAAGCTTATGTCATCCTCGTCCATCTCGACCTGCCAATCCCCCAGTGGGTTTGCCACCAGGTCAGACAAGAAACCAGGAACCCCGCCATGAAACTCTACCAGCGCAACCCTTTCCAGATCATCGTAGCAGGATGGTACAACAGTCGTAGTGAAATCTAGTCGTGACTTTTCATCTCCCGACAGGTTGTCATCGATAGCAGCTCTCAACTTGGTGTTTAGCTGCTCGTCACGCTGCTCAGCTAGTAAACCAGTAACGCGAAAAATGGGGCCTTTCTTCTTGCTGGCCATTTTGGAGTAAGCGTTTCGGGATCGAGCACTGACGGTCGCAGGGTCTCAAGCGGTGGGTGAATAACGTAGTTCGAGTACGCAAATGGATGTTTAAGTATAGAAAGAGATTGTTGTATTCGGCCAAACGATCTCATCTCAACGTCGACAGCGAGTAAGAGGTCGGGGCTGAAAGAGAAAAAACGAGGGGGAGAGCGAAGGACAGCCAAAATTGGTGGCTATGTCCTTAATCTGCGGCTGAAGCAGATGGTGCAGCCAACACATCCTCCCGACGCATCATGGCCAATCATTCTGAATCAGGCTCGGAAGGCATAACGGCCGACGACCCAGACCAATAACTCACCTCGAGCAATAAGGTCAGCACGCTCACTGGAAGATCAGGCTGCATATAGAGAGAGATTATATGGCTGAATCGACTGGTATTCCGCCTTGCGCATTTAGCCTCTGCCTAATGTTTCAAGACGAAGGCACGGCTCGCAGTGTATGCTTTCACCAGAACTTGTTGACTCTACGCGCATGCGGGAAGCACAGTGCACACCATTGTAATGGTGTGTGGGGTGCACTCCAAATGGCACGCTGTCGTTATATAGCATGCGGACGCGACGCGCTCGCATCTGCGCCACTCCAGGTCGGGAAATAAGCGGTTACTTCTGGCAAACTTTGCAGAGGATCGACAAATATGGGCCCTTCCTTTGCCATCCTTTCCCAGCTGGGTTAGTTGCAAATTTCAGAGACGCCGACCTTGGGATAGAGTAACCTCACTAGCCACGCCAATCAGCTAAGAGCAGAGCGGCCCGACCCTCCGCACTAACATCTTGGGGGATGAGGGACATTTCTGCGTTAGCCAAATGCTAAACCCACCTCTGAACAGAATCGTGGAACCTTCATCGACAAGCTCGACCTCTACATCTGCCTTCCGTACCCGATGAGCCAGGCGGTAAGTGAGCTCAAGGTATTGGGGGCAGTTGCCTCAACTGATGCTTCCAGAACCGCCGACTGACGCCGCCATTCTCAAAAGAGAATGCTCTTGTGCAAGATGTTCGACGAGTTGCCCCATTCCTGGATGTAGGAAAGGACACCCACGCGTATCTCGAGACGGACCTACACACTCCGCGGCTAGATAAAGTCCATTCCTTCCTATGGCTCGCCGGCCTCCCACGACCTGCCCGACCGCTTCATCGACATATCCTCCTGATGCGGACCATTTACCCCACCGAGATCCCAGACGAACATCTAGTGTGGCACGATGCATCAATCTTCATCAAGCCTATGCCTGATTATCTCCTCGATTATGAGTTCTGGGAACAAGAATTACACAACGACGCAGCACTCTATAGAAGCGCATATGGTTTGCTCGTGTCCTACGCCTGGCTTGTACGGTACAAGAGCGACCTGCGCATCGCCAGCGAGGCAGGGCTACTGCCGGCCGATATACAATGGAATGACTGGGTTACCTTCGTCGCGGATCTCAATGTACGTCTAAATAGTATCACGTTGTGTGAGGTAAACCGTCGTTATAGATACGGAGAACTGCGCCTTTCGCGGCTTAACACTCTGTATCGCCTCGGACTGGCCGGGTTCTCACTCCAAAATGTGATGTATGGCTTCATGTCCGGGTCTGTACGCTACACAACTTTCTTCGAGCGTAACTTTGGCTGGATGCTGGCTGTCTTTGTCTATGTCACGGTCGTTCTGTCAGCCATGCAAGTGGCACTAGCTACGGACAGATTTGGTGGCAACAACGACTTCCAACAATTCTCTTACGGCTTCGCACTTCTGTCTATTGCGCTTGTCTTCGCAGCAGTGGTTGTTATGCTGTTCGTATGGTGGTCGCTTTTTTGGTTTCACTTGCTGTCTACCATACAGTACTGCCAGCGCGTGACTTTGCAACGGAGGCAGGGTAGTCGTGCTGCATGAAGCAGGGTGGATGGATTGTGTCCCTGAGGCTCTCCATTGGTAGATTTGGCGTTGCTTTCTGGTTGTGCTACCAAAATTTGGATGAGGCGCGTCGCAGGCCACCGCGGCCAGCTGTTACGTACCGTAGCAGCCTGATCTAACCACTTGGTTTGATTGGATCGCCTTCGTGGTGAGTGGTTGTTGGCTGCACGGCCTGTTTCAGCCGCAAATTCAGGCATACTTCAGGCAACCCCTCTTTTCACATTTTTATCCATCATCTCCTCACATTCTCGCACAACACGCGGTGAGATCCATTCTCAAGTAACCGCTCCATTTTCGCCTCGATTTTGATGGCTTTTTCAGCAGAGGTAGTCGCATTGCTGGTCTTTTTCTAGACTAAACTGCATTTGTTTCTTTGTGAAATGGATGTTCCACAAGCTGGTCAGCTCGTTCTGCTAGGCCTCGTACTAGTGACGACCATCCTCGCTTACTATTTGCTCCTTGGCTCGCAAACAAAGCCTGGGGTTGAAAAGATACCTCTATCCAAACCAAAGAAAGAGCGGAAAACATTTCGAGTCTCTGGTGTACCATCAGACTGGGGCGAAGACCGCCTGCAGTCATTCTTGATAGACCAGGAGGATGTCGTTGGGCCGGTTGTTGAATCTCTGACTATCGATATCGACGGTCGATACAGCACAGGTACAGCTACTTTTCAGAACGTCCCTGAACATCTCCCAAATGGCCGGCCCTGGAAGATCTCTCTGCAGAGACTGTCTGGGGACCAGCCTGCCCGCAATCAATACTTGGTACTCGATGACGCATTCCTTGGTATCACCCCACTCTACAGCCCCCATCCAGACTATCACAAAATTGAGTGAGAAACTTGGCCCTTTGCCAATGGAGATGATCAAACTGACGAAGCTAGTATAATTGCCATTTCTGGCCTTGGTGGACATGCTTTCGGGTCCTTCAAAGAGAGAGACGGAGATCACATGTGGCTACGAGACTCTCTGCCTGGTGATCTTACACATGAGGATACACTTGAACCAATTTCACGAGTACTGATTTACGGCTATGAGTCAAGTGTCGCGAACAGCAACAATTTCCAAAACCTGGAAGACCTAGCGACATCGTTCCACAACAGTTTGCTTGCACTCGCTCGTACTCCAATCACTAGACCAATCATATTTGTTGCCCACAGTTTGGGGGGACTTATCGTCAAGCAAGTAAGTCTATCAAAACCATTAGTTCTTGCATATGGGGAATCCTAATGCGCATATCAGGCACTAATAACATTGTCCAAATCGAAGAATGAAGACGACCTAAAGCTTGTCAAGGCAGTATATGGCATTGTATTTTTCGGGGTTCCACACGATGGCATGGATATCACTTCGCTGATTCCCATGGTCGGAAATGGGCCAAACCGTTTCTTGATCGAGTCTATTGGCCGTATCAATTCACAGATACTCAGTATCCAACAACGGGAATTCCACGCGGCGTTGGGTGGCGAAGGCGACTCTGAGATCATATGCTTCTACGAGACAAAAGAATCACACACGGCACAGAAAGTATGTTTTCAGCTAATACATTAGACTTTGTCAACTGATTATATTAGGATAAAAAAGGTAATTGGACAATGCAGGGTCCAAAAGCATGCCTAGTCACCAAGTCTTCTGCCACACACTGCCGGTCATGGGAGGACGGCCCAGAGCACACGTGCGCTATCGCCCGCACACACTCTGATATGGTTAAATTCAGGCTGCAGGATCACGAATATCATAAAGCTCGTGAGAGGCTTATAGGCCTTGCTCGGCGAGCGCTGGTAGCGCGACATAGAAAACAAAGTGCTGGCGCAAAGTGTATGTATTAATCTTGTAGTTTTATTCTGTATGAAACTAAGACAACGCAGTCCTTGTTCCATACACAGAGAACCCGAACTTCGTAAACCGGCCCGAGGTCTTTGAAAAGCTTGAATCGCAACTTGGACTTGGTCAACATTCGAATGCCGCTCACGTGCGGTTGAGGGTGTCGCTGCATGGACTCGGTGGTGTCGGGTATCCTACCTCACCTATATTGATGCAACGATCTAGTTCTAATTACCTACAGGAAAACACAAATTGCACTTGCTTATCTCTACTGGCTCCGACAGAAACGTCCAGATGTGTCGGTATTCTGGGTCCGTGCAAGTAGCGAAGAACGATTCCGCCAGAGCTATGCCTCGATCGCCGAAGAATGCGATATCCCCGGACGAGATGATCCGGATGCCGACCTGCTGGCTCAAGTCAGGAGATGGCTGGAAGACAAACACAAGAGAGAATGGCTCATGGTAATCGACAATGCCGACGATACGCAGCTGTTCTTTCCACTGCAGCAAGGATCGATGCCTGCACCACAGAGGAGCCTAGGCTGCTACATTCCTGAGTGCGCTCATGGGTCGATCCTAGTAACGACTAAAAACAAGCAGGCTGGTTCCAGGCTTACTCAAGGGAAGCTGCCAATCGAGGTCGGTAATATGACCGATCGTGAGGCGAACCAGTTGATCCGCATTATGCTAGAAGACGACAACGTTCCTGATGACGTAGTATCAGATCTTGCGACCCGGTTGGAAAACCTGCCTCTTGCGCTTGCACAGGCAGCAGCATTCATCCACGAAAATAGCATAACGACCAATGACTACATCAGGCTATTAGATGAGAGTGACGTCACTTTAGTCGATCGCCTAAGCGAACCGTTCCAGACGGTAGGCAGAGACTCTGGTACACCCCATGCAGTCACCACAACGTGGATCATCTCGTTTGAGCAGATCGAACGACAAGACGGTTTCACCGGTGAAATACTATCGTTGATCAGTCTGTTTGATCGTCAGGCAATTCCAAGGAATTTCATTACAGACTACTGGCAGAGGGAAAGGGTGTTAAAGGGGGGTGAGCCTTTTCCAGAAGCGAAGATTACCAAAGCCTTAGGTACTCTCAAAGCGTTCTGCTTTGTGTTGGAGGCCAAGGATCAAAGCTTGGGTATGCACCGACTAGTACAACTAGTGGCACGCAAATGGCTTGTCATGAAGGGCAAAATGGCCGAGTTTGCACAGCATGCTCTCAAGACAGTATCTGCTGCCTACCCCTATGGCCGGTTCGAGACTCGTGAAGTTTGTCTTGAATACCTTCCACATGCTTACTCTGTACTAAAAGACGAGAGTACTAGTTCAAAGGAAGGAGACGTGGCAAGAGCTTGTCTTTTACATTGTATGGCGGGCTATTTACTCTGTGAAGGGCGATGGAAGGAGGCTGAGCAGTACCAGATCGGAGCGGTGAAGCTAAGGACAGAGGTACTTGGAGAGGTACATTCCGATACGCTGACGAGCACGGCCAATCTCGCATCGATATATCAGTACCAGGGACGTTGGAAAGAGGCAGAAGAGCTCAATGTGGATGTGATGGAGATAAGAAAGAGGGTGTTAGGAGAGGAACATCCTGATACGCTAACGAGCATGGGCAATCTGGCATTAACGTACTCGAGCCAAGGACGTTGGAAGGAGGCAGAAGATCTCGGTGTGGATGTGATGGAGATAAAAAAGAGGGTGCTAGGAGAGGAACATCCTGATACGCTAACGAGCATGGGCAATCTGGCATTAACGTACTCGAGCCAAGGACGTTGGAAGGAGGCAGAAGAGCTCCAGGTGGAAGTGATGGAGAAGAGGAAGAGAGTGTTAGGGGAGGAGCATCCTCATACGCTAATGAGCATGGCTAACCTGACATCGACATACTCGGACCAAGGGCGTTGGAAGGAGGCAGAAGAGCTCGAGGTAGACGTTATGGAGATGAGGAAGAGGGTGTTAGGAGAGGAACATCCTGATACGCTAACGAGTATGGGCAATTTGGCATTAACATACTCGAGGCAGGGACGTTGGAAGGAGGCAGAAGAGCTCAAGGTTGATGCGATGGAAGTAAGTAAGAGGGTGCTAGGAGAGGAACACCCCGATACGCTGATAAATATGACCAATCTGGCGTTGATATACTGGAATCAGGGACGTTGGAAGGAGGCAGAAAAGCTCGAGGTAGACGCGATGGAGATAAGAAAGAGGGTGATAGGGGAGGAGCATCCTTCTACGCTGACGAGCATGGGCAATCTGGCATTAACGTACTCGAGTCAAGGACGTTGGAAGGGGGCAGAAGAGCTCGAGGTGGATGTGGTGAAGATAAAAAAGAGGGTGCTAGGAGAGGAACATCCTGATACGCTAACGAGCATGGGCAATCTGGCATTAACGTACTCGAGCCAAGGACGTTGGAAGGAGGCAGAAGAGCTCCAGGTGGAAGTGATGGAGAAGAGGAAGAGAGTGTTAGGGGAGGAGCATCCTCATACGCTAATGAGCATGGCTAACCTGACATCGACATACTCGGACCAAGGGCGTTGGAAGGAGGCAGAAGAGCTCGAGGTAGACGTTATGGAGATGAGGAAGAGGGTGTTAGGAGAGGAGCATCCTGATACGCTAGCGAGTATGAACAATCTGGCATTAACATACTTAGACCAAGGACGTTGGAAGGAGGCAGAAGAGCTCGAGGTAGACGTGATTGGGATAAGAAAGAGGGTGATAGGAGAGGAGCATCCCTCTACGCTGACGAGTACAAGCAATCTAGCATCGATATACTGGAATCAGGGACGTTGGAAGGAGGCAGAAGAGCTCCAGGTGGATGTGGTGAAGATAAGAAAGAGGGTGCTAGGAGAGGAGCATCCCTCTACGCTAACGAGCATGGCTAACCTGACATCGGCATACTCGAGCCAGGGACGTTGGAAGAAAGCAGAAGAACTCGGTGTTGCAGTGATGGGGACAAGAAAGAGGGTGTTAGGAGATGAACATCCTGATACGCTGACAAGCATGGCCAATCTGGCATCGACATACTGGAAGCATGGACGTTGGAAGGAGGCAGAAGAGCTCGGTGTGAATGTGATGGAGATGAGGAAGAGGGTGCTAGGAGAAGAACATCCCGATACGCTGATAAGCATGAATAACCTGGCCATTATTTGGAAAGATCACGGCCGGGCCAAAGATGCTCATACCCTTATGCGGAATTGCATAACTCTCAGACAACGAGTGCTTAGTACAGATCATCCAGATACAAGATCGTCGGTAGGACTTCTTGCGGAGTGGGAGAATTCAGACGATTAGTCGTAGAGGGGCACAACCCCCAGGCAGTTATTACTATGAACGGATGACCTAACAGCTTCAAGAGTACGCATGAACTGAATAAGCTAATGAGCAATGCAACGGTCAATGTTTTCAAGGTTTCGAGTCGAGAGGATCGTTCCTTAGCGGCAGGGCATTAGGTGCACTTGATCCGCCTATTCAACAATATATGGTGTGAAAGGAGGCAGCATGACTTCTAGTGGACGTGTCCATGTAAATAATGAGATTCGTGTGTCTAAATGCGAAGGAAAAAGAAGAATAGCCAACCCTCCATTTGTCACTGTGAATTTGAGTAGGTCGACGACGCACTACTGCAAGCTTGTTTGCGCAATGCAGCCGAACAACCGACACAGCTCGGCGGCTTCGGTAGGTTTTTGCCTTTGCAAATAATGCCATTCAGAGGCAAACAGAGTGCCAAGTTTACAGTATCAGCCAACGCTTTCCGACGATTCATATCTCCGCTCAGGCGCATTGCAGGCGTGTGCAAAGAACTACCCAGAGATACCATGGAAGTCATTCAGCCGTTCGCTCTTGCCCCGTGGGAAGAGCGCACGCAGGCCACTTTAGGCGGACGGGAAGGGGAAGAGGAATACAAGATCCAAGAGCTAGCTAAAGCAGGATGGGCGGTCAGAATAGCGACAAGCAGTTCGGCCAGGAACGATCTAGTTGGCATGGGAGGAACTGTTCGAATCCCCATATCAGACATTCAAGAAAGATCGACGCAGCTCTGCCTGGTAAACACACTCGACTACTATATGATCGGCTATCGTGGAAAGAAGCCAGCGTGCTGGCACAACTCCGAACCGGAATGGCACGACTGAATGGATATCTGTATCAGATCAGGGCAGCGCCTACCGATGAATGTCTATGTGGACGGGCGAAAGAAACGATAAAGCACTTCCTCTTCCGGTGCGTGAAGTGGACGACACAGCGCAAGGAGATGATGGTTCAATGTGCAGAAGAAAAGCGCGGAAACCTCTCCTTTCACTTGGGAGGTAAGGCTGCCTCAGATGGACAGAAATGGGCGCCGAACATGGACGCAGTACGAGCCACAATCAGGTTCGCGATCGCTACAGGTCGTCTAGAACAGAGATGACGACAACACCCTTGACTAAACGGCCACTACCCCATACCTACTAACAATTATTACCCTGTACAATCGGAAGCAGGCACCGCTTCAGCCGCCGAAGATAGGAAACTGAACACTTGGAGGAATCGGGCTCCAAGTTGACCTGCTACTACTAACAACCACGGGGATCAAGAAGCCAAAAGATGACCAGGCTGAAAAGAATAGGACAATAACCACACGGGCTTGGCGAGATCAAGGCAATTATTGGCGTAATGTATGTATTTGTATCTTATAGAGCCCTCTGGGCACTGGCCTACCGGGCGTAATAGACTTGTGTGTGTGTGTGTGTATCGGCCAACAGTAGTTTGTACAGCGACGCCACACGTTTACGGTTGAAGGCCGGTGTGCGAGGATCGGAGATGGGGCTGCCGACCAGCGCCACGTTTGAGCTAGAATTTGATCTTCCTGGCCAGCCTCGCAACGCTTGACAATATGAGAGTTGGCCCGCTTGACTAGACTGTCAGTAAGACCTCGAGTAGCGGCAATTCAGACCACTTGGACAGGGTCAAGCGGATAAGCATTTCAGAAGACTGATGGAATGATCGACGTGCTATTTGGACAGTTAGCTTATGGCTTCCAGAGGTCTGCGGGTGGTAGAATAGCCTACCACACGTTGACACAAATTAGAGCAAACATTCACAGGCACGCTAATGCAAGGTTTGATCGCCATTATTCACCACCAACAACCATTGCGGGAATGTTTGTGTCCGGTCTATTCATTTCGGCTAGTATATGGTGGTACAAAGACAAACTGTTTGTTTCCTTGCAGAACAAGATGCTGGGCGAGCGCGACCAACAGCTGTAATCTTCCGAGACGACCCAATAAGAATGAAATGCAGCCGAGCTTTCGTGCCCCACTCGACATTTTGTCTCCCTTTGTGTAACAAGCCATGGATGCTTAAGAGCTGGTGACTACATAAGTACCCCTCGACATCGCTGTGCTTGGTTTGCAAGTTCCGAATACAACAATGCGGCAGGCATAGTAGAGAATCTGATGCATGCAACTGCCAGAGAAGTAGTGAACCGGATATTCGCATTCATGTTCTTCTGAGCCACTAAGCTTCATGTTATTGACCGATACACCCGCCTTCACTCCGCGCACTTCACCTCCGCTACCTCTTCTTATGTCCCCCCACGCAAACCACCAATGGTGCCTATAATCAACGAATATTATTTACCTACAAGCCAGCACGATTTGAGCCTTCTTTTACTCTCGGGTCGGCAAGAAACTATATCATTTGCAAGATCACCAGACCACATAGCACGTCCTTTTCGAACACTTTCACCTTGGCAAATTCAACAAACCTCCTTTGCGTCCCTCACAGGGTGCCAAATAATCCCGGTCTCTCCGGCTACCTGTGACGGGATGGATCTTAATGGGTCTATGGAATCTACTACGAGACCGAGGCCGGATCCTATGAGAATACCCAACATCATTAGCCCTACTGCAGGAGATGGGGTTCGCATTATTAGAGCTACAGGCAGTAGTGACCCTCCAAGTTTCGAATACAGCCTCGTCGTACGACAGCAACCAGTTGCTGCTCGATCATGTGGATTTGGGAAAAGGGACAGACGAGTCATTGACCCACCTCCTATCATCCAGCTCACGATCAAAGACCCAAACTTCACACAAGAAGAAATCGAAAAGCAAATGCATAATAACCACTATGTTATGAGCTGTTCATTATATGATGAAAATGGGTTTCGAGACGCAACCTTGATGACCGAGCAGCAGCAACAAGGGCGACAAGAGCGCCAATCTTGGGAACATTTATTAGTACTCCTTTTTTTTGGCAAGGACGAGTATTGTGAAGAAGGTTGCTTCTTTTGTTTCCCGGACCTATCTTGCCGTGTTCCTGGACGATTCCTTCTCAGGTTCAGCTTGACTGAAATCGATCCAACTCGTGCAAGAGAACTACAGCGCTTTCCGGTGCTTCTCGAAGGCAAAAGCAACGTCTTCACTGTTTACCCCCCAAAAGATTTCCCAGGAATGGAAGCTAGTACGAAGCTAGTGAAATGCCTAAGAGATCAAGGATGCATTATTCCCGTCAGGAAGGGTACCGCCCGGTCAAAGAACGCCAGGGATGACAGTCATTTACACGATGAAGAGCAGGACGAGGCCAGTTCGTCCTACTAAGGAAAAATATAACCTTCGCAAAAATGTATTTTCGTAAATATTTATGGAGGGAAATTATTAAGTGAGAGAGCAGGTACATATGAATAAGTTGCGAAGGCGAACGGGTAGTTGTTCAACAGAGTGTGTTCTCAACGAGCACGTAGCATACACTCAGATATATTTCAAATACATCTCATCATTGAAACTCCGAATTGTGATACTTCAGCGTCGGGGGTTTCTTCCTCTCGGATAGGTCGAGATTAACCAAGGCATCGTCATGGATATTTGGATTGATTATTAAACGTTGAGGTAGCTCAGAGCTAATATCAATATTTTTTTACCAACTATCTACATATTGATTCTGTATGTGGCGCCAAAGTTGAAGATGAGGCCGGCATCACCGCGGTTAAGCAAAAGTCCCTGATCTTCTTATTTTAGTTGCCACACTTGCGGCTTGCTACCCTTTTCAAGTGCTAGATGCCTTCTCAGTGTAGAAAGGTGCTCCTGAAATTTCCCAAAGCATCCACGGTATCCCAACGCTAACGTTGCCCTCGGAGGAGGTTCACTGAACATGTAGAGCTAAAGAAGTAGATGCTTGTCTTCGTCAAGTATCAAAAGTCGATGGTGCCACAACATGGTTCCTTCCCTTCATTACAATAGATCAGAGCCGAACGTTGAATGATCATAGTCAGAAGTCAAAGGCGTATATATCCCCAGTCTCTCTCGCTCATTCGCACAAGGCCCATTCTACTGGATTATTTGATAACAACAAACACCTTACACGCAAGTGACAGATAAGATGTTAGACAAAGGTCAAAAGATCGTGATTGGATCCGGAATCTCTCTACCTTTGCGCATAGATCTGCAACGGCCGCAGGACGAACCCCATACTCAAAAAGCAAAGGTAAGTTTAGCATTCATGTCTATTATAGGAACAGTCAAGTAACACTGGGGTTTTAGAGTTTGGACGAATCTTCTCCCCATGATCTCAGAGAACTCGTTCGTCTTCAATCCATCGCTATCTCTGAGCTCGAGAAGTCTACAAGATTACTAGGAGAGTCTGTTGCTCTGCTGCAAACCCATATGCAGGAAGACCAAAATAACTCAGGCACCTCAACTCGACCGAGGGCTATACACGACGGCCTTACATCTGCAGATACTGTTCAGTCCAGTGCAGCGGCGAGTATGGGATTTGAATTGCCTGGCAATGCCCGCAATAATGCTTCTACTGTGCATACATGTAACCTAGAGAATATCTCTGTTGGAAAGGAGAGTCAGCAGACCATCATCCTAGAGGGTGGGGGTTCGATAAGGGCAAGGAACATTTCAACAGGGGATGGGTCAGTGCAGCTTATCGGTAGGCTCTCCGATGACACATTGCAAAAAATTACCCGAAGCTGGAAAGGAAAGTTTGGAAATAGCTAGCACAGCAATACAGACAACGAGGTAGTTTTATTTGTTCGTCACCGACAAGCTCAAGTATAAGAGTTTTTTGCTCATCGGATTCCCCTACTCTTTATTGACAATGTTGACTTGTTTCGATTGTTACGTCCTCGACGTAATTCAGGGTTGGTCTTTTTGGGCGTAGCAGCTAGCAAAGTCAGGGCTGACGTCATAGAGTGTCTCCTTACGGTGGTTTAAGCGGACCAACCAGCACCTGTGAATCAATCGGGGGTCTTGTCATCAGGAGCTTACTAAGATTTGAAGGCTCTAACAGGGACATCTCGGCACTCGTAGTTTGAATCCCTACCCTGTACGTGTCCACGATTTGTCCTTAATCTCTTTTACATCATAAAGATATTCATTTTATTTGTTTGCGAACGTGTAAGCTAGAGAGAATATATGAATGGAGGCAATTCCGGTGGTTGATCGGAACTTTTACAACCTGATTGTGTTCGTACTCAATGAGTGTTTCATTGTTCCCGAACCATGTCACCACACAAACAATCAATGGACGCTATGGCCCAAGGGATGGATCTCTGGACCAACACAAATATTTCTGATTGATGCACTAAAGCAACGAAAAAGAAGAAAAAGGCCGCTGCGCGTTATACAATAATTTGTCTTTATACACAAATTATTGCATCAGTATGGCTTCGTTATTCTTGTCAGGGTGATATAGCGCGGGATGGAAAGTGGGGTAACATACCTTGTAGGACGGCCTCATTGCACAGCCTCTACGCCTCGCCCGCAAGACCAACAACACGATGAGTGTTGGGTAGCAGCCCTGTCGATACTTAGCTCAAGTCACCATAAGCCTACAAGCAAGTACCTGAACTGTCAATCACACCTGTTCCTGCTATTTCGATGTGTCGATGCTATGCTATTCTCGTACTGGTCTTTAGCCGCGACGCGTCTGGAGCCGTGTTTTAGGGCCTGCGTTTGCTACGGTAGCGTGTGTAAGGCAGAGCGGCATGATTGGTTGCATGTAGGGACTGACTCCGCAATTATGAGCTAAAGGCTACGAGTGATATTTCCAACGAACACTCTGCGGATACGTCTCCGGATATGGGTTTCTGCGGAAGGCGACCTGCTCTCTTCCTGTCGCAGTGGTGATTCACCGTCAGTCTACGTCGCCGCGCGCCGAACTGAGAATTCGTTGTCGCGCTTAAACACACCAACTCGGCCCAGAATAGGCATGGATTTATTTATTGCCCAACAGCTCCTCTTTCTAACCGATGTTGGTTCTCGGCCGCGTACGTTTCGCGTCTCCCTGATGACGTCTCTGGTGGACCGCCGTCAGTCAAACGCGGCAGCGGTAAGCAAAGACTAGGTTGATGTTCAGGGGTCCCCAGAACACTAATGGCTCTCCCAGAGTTCTCGCGCCGTTCGATATTATACACCCCGACCCGACACCGATACCGATGATGAAGCTACGCAGGCTGAGGTGCAGATCGTCCCTTCCTTTGTCGTGTAGGTCTTCCCTACGTACGAGTATACTCAAGGCGGGTTTGCATCCTCGTCATCGTACACGGCCTTGACTCTAGTACTGACGGGTCACGGTTTTGGCCAGACAAGGCTCGGCCTGGTCCGCCTGAACTGGCCGAAGGATTCAGACATGCTCGCGCATGTCGTGCTTAAGTTGGAGATCATGAGGTACGACGATAAATCGCGACAGCATGCCAACGCTCTGAGGAACAGGCTTTGACTCCCTGAAGAGAATCTCCGCGATTTGCATGCTTTCGCGAAGGTCTGCAGAATCGTTCGGTGAACTTTATCGGGCATAGCCTCGGCGGCCTCAAAATATAGCATGCGAGCCTCTAAATGATCTTACTCTATCGTTAATTAACAACGCCGTCCTCGTCGTACACAGGCACTTTCGATTGCGGATCGCGCAGACGAATTTCGATACACCCCTTTCGAACCTTGGCCTCTGTATCACTTGGATCGCCCTCGAGGAGTACAAGAATGCGTGTGGTGGCCGACTTATCACAAACCCGATATTTTCAGCTGACCCTGATCGCGACGCAACGAGAACAATGGACTACGATTGCCAAGTTTTATGGGATAAGCTGCAGGACTCCTGTCGACTTCGAAAGGCCTTATCAACCGCTACATGTTACTTCCTGGAGGTCTATTTTACGGACTTTGGACGGCGCCCTAGATTGTCGGGGCCGTTTCAAAGAATAGTATGGATCAACGATGAAGCCATGGATGTGGGTTCTGGCAGCAAGGCATGTTGGCATGTAAAAGTCCGTATACATCCTCAGCTGGAAAACCCCATAATTTAAAACAGACCATCCGAAGCTCAGCATTCGGTCGGTCTTGGCTACCTGGAGACGAATACCTGCTATGTACAATCCATCGAAGAACACAATGGACGACACGGCTAAGTGAGAGCGGTCTAATGCCACATCAGATCCGATGGTCCTTTGTCTCCGAGCATCGTCGAATGGTCCTATTAGGACGAAATGGAGGCTTCATCGGACGGGAGGATGCACTGCGTTCCTGCTGCTTGACAGGATCACGCCCCACGCCAATGAAATTGCCTGCTAGAGGCCCATTAACCAAGGTCTTGGGGCATCGGCAAGTCAGCTCTTGAGGCCGCCTACGGCGTATGCGACACAGGCGCATCATGCTCCACCTCCTGGATACTTGTGGTGGACACAATGCTTGGGAGTGCGTACCGCGATATTGGCCGACACCTGGGAGTGGTGGGACTTTACAGGCAACCATGCCGATATCGATGTAGATGCAGACCAATAGTTATTGATCATCGAAAATGCTGGCGATCCGGGGCTGCTGCCAGGCTCAGGGGCTTGTCTATCACCTCCCTCACAGTATGAAGGGGTCTACACTGCCAACAATACGACCATGCGAGATGACAGCCCGTAGATGTGCACGTAGATTAGGAGGGTCAAGATGAGCCGAGAAGAAATGACAAAGATGCCACAGGTTTGGATGGCAGAAGATCTGATACGAAATATGGTCAGTATTGATGGTCTCCTCGATGCCCTCGACGACCCTCGTTAGTCAACAAGCAAGCGTCAGCCAACATGACTAGGACGGGGATCTTGATAGCTCGGTATCTCAGGCACTGTCTATCATGTGAGGCGATGTTGGTGGAGCTACTAGGCCGAGGCATTGAAGGTCGCAGTCGGTACGAGGGGGTGAATGGTCCGGTGGTTATGGCAGAGCTGAACTCGCTCACTCCAAAACATGAGAACCGAGAGATGGATGAGGTGTGTGTGGCATGCATAGTGTGTACTCCAAAGCAGCGAGGAGAACGACGAAAGAGTAGTGCCAGCGCTTTTCTCCAACGTTACCGCAGCTCATCGATACGACAGAGGTTGACGTTGAACCTATGGAGCTTTAATTGTCAACCCAATTTGCTCTACGGCCATTGCTGCTCGTAAAAGACTCTCGGGGGTGCGTGGTTCAAACTGTAAAGGGGTGTCCCCATGTTCCTTGTTGCTTTAGCTGCATGTATCACTGCCACAATAGTCAATAGTTAGCATACTTGTTGGTTGTGTTCTCATGGGTCCCATGCTCATGCTGCCTCTTATTTGGGGCATGTCACGACAAAGAGGAGGGGGCGAGGAGCTGATACCACAAATGTTGAAGTATATAAATATCCAAAGCTTCCACTCATCTCATATTCATCTCTCACCACTTTTCATCTTCTGGCAACACTGTTTCCATCAACAAGATCATTATTGTCATCCCCATTCTCTAAAAATGGCTGACGTTGAGAATCACTTAGAGCCTTTGCCTTGTTGCCCAACTCCGAGGGCTGACTATGGCAATTTTTCAGAATTCTCAGAGTTGTTTTCTTATCCTTTATCCCCAACGACCGACCAAAGAAGTATTTCAGAGCTCTTCTCTTGTGCCCAGACTCCTCGGGCTGAGCTCGATGAGATCTCTGACCTCTTCTCATGTGCTTCACCACTGGAGGACACCCTCAACAATGACACACCTCTGAGCGCCCCCCCAATCGATGACTGCAACCATTGTGGATGTAGTGATGTTGATGATGAAGCTGCTCATCATTGTGACGACAACGAGGATAATAAGGACAACGAAGATCACGAAGACGATGTTGTCTTCATTTCCTCCCAGCCAATCCAACATAATAATCCAAGCTCGCCCATCAAACATGAGGACTTCCACATTTCCACTCAAGAGCCATCGTTCGCCAACCGCAAGCATATTGAGGATAATAGTCAGAGCGACGCACCTTCTACCCAAACCAGCAGTTTTGTTCAAGCCCAGGAGACCTTGGCTCGAGACGCGGAATCCATTACAAGAGCGCCTATATTTGTTTTTGGTTTATTTGTCGGTGCAATTCTGCAGAAGATCATGCACAGTAGCAGCTCGGAGAACAGTTTGTCGAGACTGGCTACCCAATGCTCTTCTCAGAATCATCAGATGATCCCAGATAGGACGCTCGAAGCGAACAAGCCCTTGAAAGTCAAGACGAAGGCGTCAGCTAGTCCGCGGAAGCGCAAGCTCAAAGCAGAGTCCATCCAAGACGCTCGCCCAAGACTGAAAAAGACGAAGCTCTCATCGCGCCAGCCTGAACATGCAAGTTACAAGCCAATGGTTGTCATCTTGACCGATAAGTGCACTGCGAAGAGTCAGCCCGAGAAGTGGGAGTATGAATGGAACATCGAACGGAAACTTTGGGTCGCCGAAAATGCACCTCAATGGATGAGGGAGTGGAGAGGTGAAGCATTGCTCTCGTTTCGGGAATATTTGACTATCAGAGTTCGCCCAAACTCAGACTGGCTTCCCGTAGATGTGCAATGGCGGGAAGGGGGTGAGGGTGAAGAAGGCGTGTTCGAAGGATCGGATAATTTAGAGGAGAATGATTGGACCTACCAAATTACGTCCAAGGCTATGCTAAGCATGTTGAGCGGAGGCGTTACAGGAATGGGGACAGTGACAAAGTAGTGGCTGATGTCACCTTTGATGCTTTGTTATATAGTCATGATAGAGTAAACAATTTTCTCAAGTATTTCTTGCCTCGGCTTTGTTTTATTGTATCACTTAGTTGACTTTTCTATGCTTGGTCAATGAAACATTAACGTCTTCTTATACTGATAGATGAGCATGGCCCGCAATGCCACTCAACACGGTGCTAAGGTGAGGC
Source organism: Fusarium sp. FL617 (assembly GCA_030142105.1). Classification (NCBI taxonomy): domain Eukaryota; kingdom Fungi; phylum Ascomycota; class Sordariomycetes; order Hypocreales; family Nectriaceae; genus Fusarium; species Fusarium sp. FL617. The sequence continues at coordinate 795,157 of JAREIL010000007.1, read as the reverse complement.
AGGGGATGAGGCGCTCGTACACACGCTGCGTTGTAGGAGGAAGGGCATCGGTTCTTTCCTATATCTACCTCTTCTATATCTACAAACTATCCCCTGCAATACAGTAGTAGCCATGTAGCCTCTCTACGGTCCCGACGTTGGCTCATATCATATTTAAGCGCGCAAAGAATAGAAATTTCATCAAGATTCGTCGCACTTGGAGATGCTAAGTTGCAGAACCTCCTCAAGGAAAATACAAGCTTATTAGAGACAATAGCCGCTCTATCTGGCCCATGTCTGGGTTGTGTTCCTAACCTAATATGCCTTGTACTCAGTATACAAGACTTATAGCCGCATGCCATGCGAAATTGATTTTGCCCGAGTCTGTGACGGTAGATTGCTGGTAAGTTGTGAGATAGGAGGGAGCGTGATTGGCGGAACAGTGTTATGGCTCCCATACGCACCCTGTGGCCGTATGTCGGACGAGCATTGCGCGGGGGAGTTTGATCGGAGGAGCGTACCATTGAAAGAGAAGTCTCGGTTGAGAATCAACCTGGGCTTTACTTCGATTGGGAGTAACGGACGGAACTTGGACTGACGTTGGCTCGGAGGTGGATAACTCTTATATACATAAGAGGGAGGAGAAGCAGAACCAGATCTTTTGGATCAGCCATTAACCATCAACTATTGAGCATATTGACATACCTGAGAGAAAGATCTCTGTTGTGGATGGATTCGGGCGGTGTTGAGGAAGTACTGCCAACGCCGTTCCAGCGATCGACGTTATACTTGACGCTATCAGATACGACCCTTGGCAAGTATTGGGAGTTATCTTGAGTTTTCCGAGTGGTAGCAGTTTGAGCGTATTTTGTCTTCGTGTCAAGCTGGAGCGGAGAGTAGCTTTCTTGGTTAGTCAAGACATAGCCGTTGTCCATGATATCAAGGAGAAAGTGTGGCAGGGTAGAGGTTGAGCGAACAGGATTGGAAATCGTGGGTATAGGGTCCGTTGATTGAGAATCAACGACCGATACCATCTTTGTAGTCTTGCTTGTCGTAGCGATTCTCGTGTGCAAACCCGTGGAAACGACGTGCATGTTCCAACCCCCAGACCCAGCAATCATTTCATGCGACAGAGGCCGAGACTTTCTTCGATCATTTTGCCTTCGGTTCTGGAACCAGATCTAATACAGGCGATGTCAATATGGTGTCTCGAGATGTGTCGGACAACGCGTGGCGAGACGACTACTCAGATATCGGATTCGAGGCTGTTTAAAAAACAAGCAACAGAGAGTGTCGTACCTGAACTTCTTTCTCATTTAATCTTGTGCGTTGAGCAAGATCACGTTGTGTTTGCTTATCAGGACTGTGGTTGTTGCAATACGACCTTTCAAGTACTATCTTGTCTTCAAGCCTATATGATGCAAGTGATTAAGATTAGCTGAGTCTCATGCGTAGAAGAGCTAGGTAGGCGGGTATAGCCTGATGAGACCCCGACGTACGTAGTTCGTTTTCGTTTTCCCCCGGAACGTCTCTCTAAACCGGACACGGACGTAGATCCGGCAGTAGCAGTACCGACAAGAGAAGGGAGAGTGCGGGGTGTGGCGACGACGTCAAGATAACAAGAATTCATAATGGCTTGCTCTTCCTACGCAGCAGCGACGGAGCAGGGGCTATCTGACCGATACAAGTATAATTATGAGACGAGAAGAGGGGACAAATATGGCCTTTCTGAGCCGAGTCTCCCTGTACAAGCCAAGTAGGGGGAGTCGATGAGGAACCGATGCATTCGAAAGCGTTCTCGCAATTGTTTAACGAAACATTAGAGTTGGAACCTTGTGACAGTGTATCTATGGCCCCCTGCTTTAGTCGCAAAAGGCTGTTGGTGATCTACTTGAACCCACACTTCACAGGCGGTTGGCCGCAGTTCGCGTAAAGTGCCTTGTGGGTGTTCATGCACGCACCATTCGGAGTCACAACATTTAGAAACCCCGAGCTTACGCTCTCGGGTGGGCGGAAAGAAATTAGAATACTGGGTACGATACGTCGACAGGCAGGGGCGTAGTTCGAGGTCACATTATTGTGATGGTTGCGACAGTTGAACCAACAAGCTGTTGGTCTTACGACGACACAAAATCCTGGCTTCATGAGGAAAAGAGTAGTAGTTGATAAGTTTCATTGGTTACCGACTGTCTGGATTGCAACCTCTAGCACGCTATCAGGAAAATAGCGCATTGCTAGCCGTTTCCCACCTACTGCAAGAATCCTTTCCTGTTTAGAGTTTATGACTTTTCACATTTATCATTTCGGCGCTGCACAGCTAGTTCCGCGGAAGTGGGGGGCAACGAGTTGTGCGCCGCGGCTGGGCCGCATTCTTGTTTAATGAGATGCAGATCATTTGTACAGTCCCATCAGAGCAGCCCTGGTTCCGGCATCCGCCAGTGTCAATTTATCGCTTTCAAAGAGACTTGCCGTGAAAAAGAGCCGGGAGTTGAGTGCAGCGCTTGCGTAGGTGTCATGGTGGCCCTGACAAGCAACAATCATGAAGTTGAGATCACTGGAAGGTGATCGTCATTGTTCAGTGACTGCATATCCTGATTTATGTTGGCTGGTCTTACCCCCTCCTGATAATGGAGGTGCTCATGTCATTAGCTGATCATCCGAATGCTATGCTACCACAATTCGCGCAAGTCGCGTGTCGAGTGGTGGTAGCATGCTAACAGTGGGGAGAACCACTAAAAGGGGGGCGCGAGGGGGGCGCTCAGCCGCCGCGTCAGCCTATGAGGTCGAATCTATGTGGCACAACCATAAACTTCGGCTATCATTAGTTTAGCCGGTGGTCCCAGCACAAAAAGAAGAAACCGTTTCCCCATTAGCTGTTTCACTTGACCCTCTACTTCCTTAGCAGCGATCTAGCGACTTTTCACCCATCGTATCCGCCGTTATGACTAGTACGAACCCTTCTGATCCGCCGCCGTCGCCGGTACACAATACAGCGGAAGCCACTACTGATATAGCGCCACTCGAAGTGGATACACCTCTTGTGAGCCTTGTTCGTCCTTCTTATCGCTATCGTAATCTAATCACCGTCGCTACAAGGTCGACGATGGTGACTCGACTTTGAGTAGTGAAATGTAAATCGCCAGGTTCCTACTATGTTTTTTTTACTTATCGAAATAGATCGACATACACTGCGTCTTTGACCTCGAGCGTCCTAAATTATCCAACCGAATTTGGCCGACAATACCACGCTTACAATGCGGACTGTGGGACTTTTGCTTTGGCTCCTGTACCTTCGATGTGTCTTCTAATACTCGATAGCCTATAATTTCCCCAACGACGAAGCCGAACAAGAACGACTTGACCTAACGCATTTATTGATGACGAAAGGCATCGGCAATCGATTGTTTCTGGCCCCAGTCGATCTGAATAAGCCGGCGAAGGTTCTGGACATCGGCACAGGGACCGGTATATGTATGTATCATGTTCAGTTTTACTTGTGGTCGATTCATACTCACAGAATCAGGGGCAATTTGTATTGGCGAGGAATATCCTAGTGCCGAAGTATGAAAAGCTTTCCTACACACCAGGCGAAAACTGCTAACACTCTAGATCATCGGAAACGATTTGAGTGCCATCCAACCTGCATGGTATGTGAAGCCCAAGCTTTACGTGAAATAATGCTGATAGAAAAAGGGTCCCTTCAAATGTCAAGTTTGAGATTGATGATGTTGAGCAGCCATGGATCCACGACAAATTCGACTACATTTTCTCACGTTACATGTCGACTTCCATCCAGGACTGGCCAAAGCTGGTTGATAATGCTTTTAAGTGAGTAAGCATGAAGTAATCGATAGCACTTACTAAACGTCAATAGACACCTCAATCCTGATGGCTGGGCTGAGTTCCAGGACTTTGATCTTCTCTGGTACTCGGAGGATGGCTCGTTGACTGCTGATCACCACTTCCTGAAATGGATTCGACTATTCATTGAGACCGCGAGAACGAAGCTAAACCGTGAGTCCTGCCCAGGACCAAGACTTGAAGGGTGGGTAAAAGATGCTGGCTTCACGAATGTTGTCCACCAAAAGTTCCGATTCCCTCTGGGATCGTGGCCCAAAGATCCACAGTTAAAGGATGTGGGCATGTGCAACATCGCCCAAGTCTTGGAAGGCCTAGAGGCGTTCTCTTTGAAGTTGTTCTGTGGGGTTTTGGGCAAAACCATGGACGAAGTCCTGCTGATGCTGGCCCAAGTACGTCAGGAATTACATGCTCGCAAATTCCACGCTCTGGTTGATTTGTAAGTCTATCCCTTTAAGCCATTCAGGACTCAAACTGATATACCTAGCCATGTCGTATATGGCCAAAAAACATGATTTCTGGTTGAAACTAGACGAGGGCTACGAAGACCGCTTGGCGAGGCCATTCCACCAGGGTTGGTCTGCATGGCGGTGTCGCGTTCTGAGTCGGCTATTACTGTACACCCGCATCCTGTAGGACATAAAGCATCCGGGTCATGGAAACATCATGAGAATTCGTCATCGTGGCTCTCTACACCCAAGTTGTGGTTCCATGTAGTGCTCACTCGATAAAGCATTGGTTGCTGCTAGAAGTAGAGTGCGCATTGTGGGTCTTAGATCAATTCAGTTATGCCCGCTGTAGGTGACCGATTGAGCAGTCATTTTCTTGTCTCTGCACGTAGCGGGTATTTATCTTGACCTCCTATTTCCCGGCCTTGGGGCAAATTTGAAGTTTACATCCGTCCATGACATTCTTGGCTCTGGAATCCTTTCCCCAGCCATCGAACATGCAGTCGAGGAGGGTTATGGCAGCCAAATCCTTCAGGGCATTGCATCCGGTAAAGGGGAGCCAATCTTCCCGCTTTCATCACGGCCAGGACAGTACTATGGTCTAATTTGCTCTCCACACGAAAGATGAGGGCACGTCTCGTGGCCTTTTCTTAGCTGTAAATGCGGCAGTGAATAGATACAATATGTGAGAGCAGTTGCGCAATTCAATCACACCATAGATGCATGAGAGACGCTTCGACAAATTTCCATACAATTCTATCTAAATCACTGGTCTATATTGCTTGAGTTCCCCCATAAATCAATGCCTCTTCTACCTAACTTGCTGCACAAAATGGGGTTCATAGCCTTCTTCGCTAAACAGGGATATCTTGACAGCACCCGCTGGTGTTTTGGCGAGCGTATTATCACTATTTCGCGTCAATAAAACAAGGCCAGACCCTTCTTTCTGATTTTCAATAAAACTCTAGTCACCTCTCTCACTTAAGCTTATCATACGAGGGAGAACGCCCTGGGTAGAAGCCGCACCAGCAAATGCCAGCATAGTGTACCCGTAACTATCTTGGTTGACCTTAAAACGAGATATGAAGTAAGTTGTGTTCAATCTCTGGGGCTGGCTACGGCGGTCTGCAAGAAGCTCTTAGTGAAGTCAGTTTCCACACGAGCTCCGCAATCTAGCCAAGTTATGACGCGGCGGTCAAGGTCCCGCACAGGTTTCAACGATCCACTGATCAGTTTGAAAATTCGGTCGTACATGTCATTAAGTCCCTTGAGGAGCCGCACACTATTGATGACCTCCATCCGACCAGTTGGTGACAGAGCCGGGGAGCTTAGCTATCTGATCATCAGTCTGGCGCACAGAAACATGCCGGCGGCACCTTTGACAAGTAGATCAGCCAGGTCCTCGATTGGATCTTTTGCAGGTATCATTTCATCTTCTTGAGAGTCCTGAAACTGGTGGACTAGATAGAAACGGGGTCGGAACTCGTGACGTGTCGGTCAAAGCTGACCCATCGATCACCAGGCATCCCGTTCCGGAGGTAGTTGATGTTGGGGCGGGGGAAACAGGTGAGCTTAATGGGGACCGTAGTTATCAGCGCTGTCAGTGCATTGCAAACAAGTTCAGACTCACCCGACTCATCAACACCATCCAGGATTAGATAAAGTTGTCCGAAATGGTTCGTGCAGGCTTTGATGAAGTCCAGTGCTTCTTTATCATTTATTCTAGGTTGACCAGAACTACCCTCAAGGGCAAACTTGGCAAACACGGGCCTGTCCATTGAGGCAGTATTGTAACTGCTCGTGTGTAGGGCTTGAGCAAATATAGAACGGCAAGCAGCTTCCAGGGTCGATCTTTGGTTATCCCAGTATTTGGAGAAATAGTAAGTGGTCTTGGACTGACCATCTATGCCCTCTTCGGCTGCGAGTTCATCAAACAGCGGTGGCCAACACGGATTTTCCGCAGCCAGAATCCCCTAATCATCTATTCAGAAGTTTACCAAATGTGTCTGAGTTATGTGCATGACCTTACCATTAACCCAAAGAGCGCAAGGGGACATCTTATCCCACTGTTTACCTCTTTCGATTTGAGGCTCTGATTCCTTCCACTTCTTGAAGTTATCATGTTCGAAAATCCACTGTGGTGTAATTTTTTCTGGCTCGTACTTGGAGCTCTCCTCGTATGGTGGTGCCGCCAACCAATCTCGTATATCTCGGATACAACCTCCTGTTGCCAGATGATGAGAATTTTGTAATAAGCGACTGATGTTTGCACACTGATACTAACCTCGCGCCATATTTTCCACTGCTATCTGCGTAGCTTTTGCTCCCTCAATGAGCTCTTCTGTTTGCGTTCGATCAACTTTTTCTTTCTGCCTTTTGTGTTCTTTGTCAAGTTCGTTATCTAATCTGGGGGCCTGTTGCCTACCGTTGTCGCGTTTATCTATGAGGATCTGAAGCTCTTTCGCAATGAACCTTCGGTGGTTTTCCATTTGACCTAGAATATTCTTGAACCTAGCGTGAAATGGCTCCTAGATGACAGACGCAATCATGGCTATAGGGCGTTTGACTTCTACCATTAAAGTTAGATCCAGTCTATACCGTATATTCGGTTTCTTGAGCTGCTATGTCCAGTTAACCCACTACTACTGGACGCAGTAAAAGTTCTTGCCGTTATGAACAAAAATTCAAATAGGTCATGATTAACACATTCGAGATAGTATCGCACGTGAGTAGGTGGTTCACCATCAAAGATCTCAGCAATAGCCTCTTGTTGTGGGAATGTGTCTGTTAGTTGACCGAAAATCCCAATCAGCTTCTCAAAGAACGTAGAGAAGGCACTGGATAGCTATGGATTCATAGTTATATGGCCCGCTAGACTTTGACAGCATTTGTCCAACCTGAAAGACGATACGGATAGCTCCGTATACCAGTGATACATTAGTGTCGGTTGATGCAAGGACGTTGAGAGCATCAAAAAATGGCCTCAAGCGGTCGTTGAATCTCTCGAAGACACCTAGACATCGAGCAAACGGCTGTTTCTGCACGATCTACTAGGTCTTTTAATGCACTAGTGACAGCGCCCGGGGAAGAACAAGAAAAATTGGCTTGATCGTTTGGAGTGAGGGTCGAAGTGAAAGCCCTGCAGGCGCTTTCAAAGGCTTCATTGCTGTATCACAATGTCAGAGAATCAGGTGACATTTTTCGCACTTAGAAGCCATCGAGCCTCACCCCATGACTGTGTTTTCTTATCAGTTTTGATAGACGAAATTAGTTGGAAGACTAGTTGTTTCCCACTGCCTCGTGCTCAGAGCGTAATCCGACCTCACTTCCCGTATAGGGTTAGCTTGAATGCGCTTGTACTCAAGTGTTATTTACTAAGCGTTATGGGCCAAATGGGAAATCAGAAGTATCTAAATTCGTGTCCTGGTATATATGTTATTTCTTATTTAAGGCATTTCTTTATAATGCTGCTCTACTCTAGGAGGTAACTGGTTGAGTACGTTGTGGCTTTACAATATATACCAGCGCTCAAAGCAGAGTAAGGATTTAAGAGGTGTAATGCGGCAGCTTTAGCTTTCAACTTTTTCAGCATCATTATGTTACTTAGGGTCGTGATTTACTATAAAACAGCGAAGTGATTACATCGTAGCGTCATCGACTTCCGATGCGTTACGAAGGCAAAAACTTTGTTCTTCGATCTCAAGTACCCAAGCAAATTCCTTGGAAGGTTAGAAGGTTTCGATGCTGACAAAAAGCGTAAGTCTACGGATGCTTTGGAAAAGTCCATGATCATGTCACTCTATTGAGAAAAGTGAGAAAAATCGGGGGCTTTTGCTTGGTCCTTTTGATGCTGCTCCATCTCTAACTCTGACGCCACCTCTACAAGACGCACCGTCAGGATCGTCGATGAGCTCAAGTACCGAAGGCAAAGTGTATGAACTGAGGCCGATGAGGCAATGGCAAGCTCATGCAGAACACACTGGGTGTTATAAGCACACTTCATGATCTATATCCTAACCCATAATCTCATCATTACATACTCTTAACCAAACACTTCTCGCTGTGATATGGTTCCCTATAAGAGTATTTACCTTGCACCAGCCTCGAGAAGCCGCCTGACGACCTGGAAATGACCAGCTTCTAATGCGGCCTGAAGTGCTGTCTGACCGTCACATCTAGCAGGAGCAGCATTAACATCGGCTCCAGCCTCGAGAAGTCGCTCGACAACCCGAATATGGCCATGTTTCGAGGCCGCCTGCAATGCTGTTTGTCCTCTGTCAACAGCAGCAGCAGCGTTAATATCGGCCCCAGCATCGAGGAGTTGTTCGATGACTTGAACATGGCCACCCTCCGATGCAGCCTGCAACGCTGTTTGTCCTCTATCAGTAGCAGCGGCGTTGACGTCGGCTCCAGCCTCGAGGAGTCGCTCGACAACTTGGACGTAGCCACCTGCTGATGCGCCTTGGAGCGCTGTCCGACCATCAAGTCCAACAGCAGCAGTGGTGTTAACGTCAGCTCCAGCATCGAGAAGTTGTTCGACGACCTGGACATGGCCATTTTGTGAGGCCGCTTGCAACACTGTGCGTCCATCAAATTTAGCAGTAGCAGCGTTGACATCAGCTCCGGCATTAAGGAGTTGTTCGATAACCTGGACATGACCGCTTTCTGAAGCTGCCTGTAGCGCTGTTCGTCCGCGATCAGCAGCAGCAGCAGCGTTGACATCAGCTCCGGCATTAAGGAGTTGTTCGATAACCTGGACATGACCGCCTTCTGAAGCCGCCTGCAACGCTGACCGCCCGTCAAACCCAGCGGCGGCAGCGTTAACGTCGGCTCCAGCCTTGAGAAGTCGCTCGACAACCTGGACATGACCGCCTGCTGATGCAACCTGCAACGCCGTTCGTCCTCTGTTAGCTGAATCACTATCAACTTCGGCTCCAGCATTGAGAAGTCGTTCAACAATCCGGATATGACCACCTTCCGATGCAGCCTGCAGTGCTGTTCGTCCTTCCCACCTAGCAGTTTCAGCATTGACATCCGGCCCAGCATCAAGCAGTCTTTCAACAACTTGTATATGGCCGCTTCCTGAAGCTAACTGGAGCGCTGTTAGTCCTCCATCAGTGGCACTATTGTTAACGTCGGCCCCGGCGCTGAGAAGTCGCTCAACGACCCGAATATGACCGCCTTCTGAAGCCGCCTGCAACGCTGACCGTCCGTCAAATCCAGCGGCGGCAGCATTAACGTCGGCCCCAACATCAAGAAGTTGCTCGACAACCCGGACATGACCTTCTGCTGATGCCGCTTGTAGTGCTGTCAATCCTCCATCAGTAGTAGCAGCAGCGTTAATATCGGCTCCAGCGCTAAGAAGTCGTTCAACGATCCGAATATGACCACCCTCAGATGCAGCCTGTAGCGCTGTTCGTCCTCCATCAGCAGCAGCAGCGTCAATAAAGGCCCCGGCATCAAGAAATCGCTCGACAACGCGGACGTGACCGCCTGCTGATGCAGCCTGTAATGCCGTTCGTCCACGATGTCTAGCAGGAGCAGCATTAACATCGGCCCCAGCATCAAGAAGTCGCTCGACAACCTGGACATGGCCACCTTCTGAGGCCGCCTGCAGTGCTGTTCGTCCTTCCCAATTAGCAGCCGCAGCATTGATATCAGCCCCAGCATCAAGTAGTTGTTCGATAACTTGGACATGACCGCCTGCTGATGCCGCTTGCAACGCTGTCAATCCTCCATCAGTAGTAGCAGCAGCGTTAATATCGGCTCCAGCGCTAAGAAGTCGTTCAACGATCCGAATATGACCACCCTCAGATGCAGCCTGTAGCGCTGTTCGTCCTCCATCAGCAGCAGCAGCAGCGTCTACTTCGGCTCCAGCCTCGAGAAGTCGCTCGACAACCATGATATGACCACCTTCTGATGCAGCCTGCAATGCTGTTCGTCCTTCCCAATTAGCAGCCGCAGCATTGATATCAGCCCCAGCATCAAGTAGTTGTTCGATAACTTGGACATGACCACCTCCTGAGGCCGCTTGCAACGCTGTTCGTCCTCTATCAGTAGCAGCGGCGTTGACGTCGGCTCCAGCCTCGAGGAGTCGCTCGACAACTTGGACGTAGCCACCTGCTGATGCGCCCTGGAGCGCTGTCCGACCATCAAGTCCAACAGCAGCAGTGGTGTTAACGTCAGCTCCAGCATCGAGAAGTTGTTCGACGACCTGGACATGACCGTTTTGTGAGGCCGCCTGTAGCGCACTGTCGATACTGAGAAGTGAACACCCAGCGTCTAAAAAGATTGCAATGGCTTTCTCATCGCCTTTAGACGCGGACACCCTCATTAGCTCAGATCTTTGATGAGATAATCCCGGAGCATTATTAGCATATCGTAAGAGAGCGTAATGTTGCTCCTGATGGCTCCAGATAAGTATTGTTTCCTCATTATGATGAAGTATTGATTTCTTCCAGGGCACGTGTGCTAGGACGTGACCATTTGTGATAACATGGTACCACAAACTCCAAGTAGCAGACCTGCCCCTTTGAAAGTTGGCAGTATGGGAAACCCAATACTTTGTAGCGTATTTGAGGAATGGATGGATCTGTTGAAGTCCGTCTATACCATCAGCTCTGTCGTAACTCACGAGAGTTCCAGAAAGATCCGGGTTTGTTCTCGTTGTTGGATTCGCGAGCACTTCGGCAAAACGCGTAGTCAGTTCGGTGATCTTTGACCTTCGGCTTAGAGCAGTACCAGCCATGGCTAAAGGGTCTACTCGGAATGGTTGCGGTCGTCGGGCCACGGTCGTCTTGAAGTTGTTGAGGTGAAGGTATGTAACACATATCTCGCCAGCGAGATGATCCGCGGCCTCCAGGTCAACGTGAAAATCAGAAAAATTGATCGGCAAGTTTCCCCTGGTTAAAAAGTCGCGGATAGTGCCATGAGCGAACTGAAGCGATCGGGGTTGCTCTTCAGTGACTTGAAGAAGGTTTTCGCACCATAACACTACAGGGCTCATCTCACGCACAAGGCGCTCAGCTTTCAAGTCCAGCTGTCCAACGTCGATGGAGACAGCTTCTCGGACCTCGTCGAGTGTTAGAGGCCGTTTTGCGACCGCTACCCACTGAAAAATCTTCTGGACTAATTCGACCTTTTTTTGGCGAAATATTATACGCGACAGGGCCCGGGCAAAGGTTTCTTCTAAATCTTTAGGAAGACTACACAGGGACTGTCTGATGTCGTCGTCGCAACTTGCGATACATACCTCATTTATAAGAAATGTAACCCAGAGAAACCTTGAATGTAAGCGTCGGTCTTCGTTGAGGCCAAATGAGGGTTACTTACATCCCATCGGCGTGGCGGGTCAAGGTATCCCTGATTTCGTTTAGGAGACAGGGATCTCCACATACTAGATCCCCATTTTGCATCCGCTCTCGAACGGCCGCCTCGGTATAGGTACCGATGTCCGGAGCGAGACAGTCAGGAGTCATTGTTACGTGCTCCATATGCGGAAACCTAGCCTTGAGGTCCGTGTAGAGGCTGTCACGGCTAGCAATAAAAATCCTCAAGCCAAGCGTTGTAACAGCGAGGGATGATAGTATGTCAAGAAGCGCTCTTCGCTCAAAGGAGTCACACTCGTCAAGGCCGTCAATAAAGATAAAGAACCCTCCTAAATGCTCGATCGTTTGCCGGAGGAGCAACGTCCACTCTTGAAGCTGAACAAAATGCTTTCTATCCAATTCCCTTAGTTGATTCTCGATGTGTTCTGACAGCGTAGTGACATTTATTGACTGCCGAATAATTGATCGAATTATCGTTTCTGCCGCGAGGGAGTTCGAGTTGTCATACTGCAAGAAGAAGAACGCGACACGATCTTCATGGCTCTTTTTTAAAAGGACATGGTTGATAGCATGAGCGCTAGACGACATTAGCACATGTGCAGGGGAAATTGGCAATGCAATACTCGGTCTACCATAGAACGGTTTTTCCTGACCCGACTAGTTTGAATCAGCATAATCCACTAAGTAGTGATGCAGAACATACTCTTCCCAGAACACCAGAATAGACCCAATCCTGTTCCCTGGCACCATCGAATAAATCTAGGAGTGCTGAATACCCATTCTGCCGTACCATGTTGGTGTTTTTTTCGAGCTTCCTTGAACGGGGTCACGTAATCGTGGGAGGAGAGTGACTCGAGAAGTCGCTGTCTTTCCAGTACTAAAGCAGATCAGCGTCAGGTACTCCAGTGTGATGAAAGCGCTGACCGGCCCGGCGTGTAGACCCCTGCACCTGTAACTCCTTGATCGAATTCAACTCGCTCTCCACTTTCGGGATGAATCTTCTCAGCCTCGACCTCTGCTTTGATGCGGCCACTCTTTCCTTGTCCTGAAGCACTTGGTCCTGGCGATCAGCCTGTGCTTTAGCAAGGTTTATCTCATCCTTAACCCCCTTTCCCAGCCTCTGGATTTCATTTGCATCGGGTTCGAACTCTTGCTTGAAGGACTGGAAGAAGGCGATTTTGAGCTGCTCCCGCCCTACAAATGGTCAGCAGCAATTCTACGAATCAACATATGGAGTAGCGAACAAGATCTTTGAATGACTTGTACCACGTGCTTACAACAGTGGATTATAGAGGCATGGAAGTCGCAAAGCGCCTTCTGGAGTCGCGTAGATGTCGCGTAGAGAGCTTGGTATTCGGCAAAGCGCGGACATTGTTGACTCGATTCCATGAACAGGATAGAGAGGGCCTCGAAGTACGACGTGTAGTTCACCGCTATCTGTAACAGTCAGCGGAAAGCTAGTAATACAAGGGTTTGCCGCTCACAAGCATGGCAGTTTTGATACTTCCCCAGACCAAGGCGGCAATTTCTGGACGGGACGAAACGAACGTATCAACCACAGTGGAGAATGCTTGAACGGATTGCAAAATGGAAGAAAGCCTGCAGGCAATGCCGCGACCTTTTCTCAACTGATTGTCCCGATCTAGCTGCGCGGTAAATATCATGACAGTGTCTGGATCTCGGATGGCGCCGATACTGCCGAGTTTTCGCCGCTGGTCGTCTGTTAAAACGGTCTGGAAATCCTTGATTGCATCTTCCAATGATTTTCGGGGGTTAACAGGGGCCCCGACCGGACCTGGAGCTCTCACAATTTCCATTGTATGGTGGGAAAGCTAGACAAGACGAAGTCTCAAGTATCTCTCTCGAGCATAAGCTCGGGATGCCCGCGTTGTGTGGCGAACTGAATAGATTGCGCACACCGCAGTCAAATCAGCCTGTTCGATTCGAGTATGCGGGAAAGTATATAGGAACACTACTCTGATATGCTGCGAGTCAACCCTTGAGCCTGGAGTCGATGGTGCGCACATAGTTGACAAGACTGGAATTAGGCTGCGCCAAAGAAAAAAAAACGTGTCAGGTTTGAGGCTGGCTCCAGCACAGCCACATTGCCTTAACACCAATTACGGCATTGTCGATGCATAACTTTGGCGTGTAAAAGCTGCGAGGTATCATGTTCGTTTTGAGGTGGAATGGGTAGAATTAGTCGAAAACGAATTGGCCAATTAGTACACATAGCTATGGAGTTGAGGGAAGCAAGCCACTCGTTAATATGATAGGCAAACTTTGCCACTGCCTTATGATGTCCACATCGGCTTTCATAACTTGCTAACAATTTTTCGTGAGGCGTGGTTGGAGTGCTAGGATGACCAAGACTTTGTGGGGCGCTGAACTGCACCAGCACATTTTCTAGACGTTGCGCCAGGAAAATACAACACATGTGCCACCCCGATGACTGTGAAAATAAACGTATTTTGATAAACTATCTCAACCCTTACGCCTTAGTGCTATCCGATACTCTTAAAGAATTAAATGTCATGATTAGTCGATTTCCTCTCTCGAGACCATTCCAAGTACCTTCTCAGCACGGTTCCGTAGATGCATTTCGTCAGCTAAAGTCTTATCACACGGGAGGTAATACAAGTCTTGATTATTGTACAGATTTGGGAGATAAAGTTATGTGTCGCTTACCAAAATCGCCGGAGGAGTAGAAGGGCTCGAAAAGATCTTGTACGGCCAGGTCGGAACGCCAGAGGATGGCGGTCTTCCTCACGCAGAGGCAACATCCGCGGCTTCTTTCGTCTTGGTTCTTGATAAAGAATATACGATTATATTACAGATATTTTCCTTGGTCCGTACGTCCGTGACTGCTATTGGCTCTCGGGAAGCCGCTCCTTTGTTTGCTGATTTCTTTCTGCCATGGGAGTGAGGGCTCATCAGCGGATACTCTTTTTCGCAACACATCTACCTGGTACGATACCTGTACACTCAGCCGACTCTCCATTGTCATTATGGTCAAAAATGTGTTAATCTGCATCTAATGTTGGAATATTCGAGGATCCTCCTTCACTTCAGGGATCTGACTAAGGGTCTGATAAGTCTCACGTTCAGGTTAAAAGACTTTTTTTTTTGTAGAAGTTATACCCTGTTGTAATATAGTACTGTACGTAAGAATTCGAAAGCTAGATGGTTACCAGAACTGTCCCTGTTTAAGGGATTGGGTTGGGTCAGGTTAGGTTTGTTATCAATACGGATCTAACAAGCTTTTTTAACCCATAATAGGAACACCGCCTTAATTTACACCAACTTTTTCTTTGGTTGCACTGCTCTGAGACGGCTTTGTGGATGTTTTGGACTGATTTGTGATGAGAAGCAAAAACCTTATCTTGAAAATAGCATTCGTGTCACGAGTTGGTACCAAATATAGCCTTCATTTCGCCTATCGAAAGACAAGACGATAAAAGTTGGAGAAACAAACGTTATGCCATCCAACTGAGTTGGCGGGTCTCGGACTAACTATAGTCCGGTAGCAGGAATGTCCTCCTGACTCTCGAACTTTGCCTCTTCCTCAACTCCAGTCCCATGCTTCACTAGTACCATTTCTGACAACGCATCCATCCATAACATTTGCCATCACAGTGAACTGGACGGAATTCTGGTTGAGGTGATATAAGAAGCAGTTGACGAACTGTTTACGACTCCTTCTCGAGCCCTGGACGAACAGCACTCCGTTCTCGAACGCCCCGAGTTATTTTTTGGCACTTTAAAAACGAACATGCCCTCACAGACAGCGACAGTCGAACTACTTGCCTCCAATAAGCTACGATGCGATACCAACAACGCGATTGTTCTCAAGTCGAAGGGCGAATTCATTGCTGGTGGAACGACATCGATCGTCGAGCGTCTACCGTCAGGCGATGTTATCAAGACACCTTGGAAGGGTGGTATCCGGGAGAACGATTGCCGGAAAGAGATCCTTATCGAAGCCAACATATACAATAAGCTCGGCGATCACCCGCGCTTAGTAAAAATGAAGCACTGGGACACCGATGTCTTCAGTTTGACACTTGAGTATATGCAGAATGGCACATTGAAGGAATACACGAAGTCTTGCGTCCATGAGATCTCGCTAGTTCAGAAACGTCGCTGGATATTGCAAGCGGCCGACGCTCTCCATGTTTTGCATTCTGCCGGCATTATTCATTGTGATGTCGGCCCACACAATTTCTTGCTGGATGCAAACCTGGATCTGAAGATTGCCGACTTTAGTGGTTCGTCTCTTGATGGGTCTCTTGCTATGGTCTGTCCTGGGCCGAGATACGCAGCACCCGATCCGAATTGGAAGCCCGGAAAGATTCCCATAGCGGAAGAGGATATTTTTGCTCTAGGTTCGACCATTTACTTCATCATTGTGGGCAAGGCACCTTTCGAAGATCTCTCAGACGACCAAGTTGAGCAAAACTTTCTGGATGGTGTGTTTCCAGA
Organism: Fusarium sp. FL617; assembly: GCA_030142105.1. Taxonomy (NCBI): domain Eukaryota; kingdom Fungi; phylum Ascomycota; class Sordariomycetes; order Hypocreales; family Nectriaceae; genus Fusarium; species Fusarium sp. FL617. Next base: position 779,061 of record JAREIL010000007.1, on the reverse strand, counting down.
TCTTAGTGGCTTACCTTACGCCGATCTTATTGCGTTATGCTGGCAGCAGAAAGCTACAGCGCTGGACATAAGCAAACTTGTCGCCATGTTCAGTGATTCTGAGCCTTTGAATGGTTATGATATGAGTGTATCCTCTTGAATGGGTTTCAATTTGCTTACTACCTAAGTCGCAAATGCATTGATCGGAAACCTCCGTTGATTGCTTATGCAACGCTATAACATCCCATCCTTTAGCGTTGAGAGTATCCTTCATCTCGATGCTGAGGACATAGTTCACGTACGGTGGTTTGGCCACCATAGGACTGTCTCGGATTCGTACACTTAGTCCCGGCGCTGGCTGCGACTGGGCATTCTATCAAATGGGTTGATGTGGTGTCGCAGGTTTTAGGACACCCTTTATAATGGGTTGTGGTTGTAAAATAGGTACACATCTTGTAACTAGGTTAGTTGCGTTGGATTAAAAAGTATGATAACTGCGTACTATCTTTGGATCTAGGGCAGGGGCTCCTCTCGGGAAAGCTGGTCAGTTAATGGGAAATGAAAGAAAGTATCGGCACAGAAAGTGTTGGAATGCAGGATTGAGCGTATACAGCCTTAATATGATGAGATTATAGTCTTCACAACACTGTGGATTAAGTCGTTGATAACCTTCCGTCCGCTTTTTTCGAGGTGCATAGGCAACCGCATCCAAGAAAGTGGAGTGATGAATGAGGGGTTTATGTTGACTAATTAGCTCACAGCTTGTAGCTCCACACTGGAGGATCACAGTGATGAAGACGCCTGAAGGAACTCCACTTCAATCTTGCAAGTAGCCTGGCGCGAACCAATGACCAACGTGACCATGAGGTTGATGCGAAACAAAACCGGCTTTCTCCGCTCGACGAATTTTCGATCCATCATCACCCATCCAAAGCACTGCCCATCCAAAGCACTGCCCATCCAAAGCACTGCCCATCCAAAGCACTATCAGTCCAAAGCTCTACCCATCCAAAGCACCACCACTAGACTTATGACGCATACCTAATTGGTCATTTCTGTGATGGCGGCCTCCATTATCCATCGTTTAAGGAGCATCCTCCAGGGTACAGAAACTTTGGAGGAGTCTTTACGTGAGATCCATCTTTCTCGAGAGTCAAGAGCTGAACTAGACATCCTCGCCGATCAGTTCATGGCTCTTGCAATAACCATCGGCAAAAAAACTCAATCTTTCAAACCTGTGTCGCAAAACGAACTATGGGAAAAATGCAAAGAAAAGCGTGAAAAGGCTGAAAACACCTTGACGAACGTGTTGACTCAAAACAAGCTACCTGATCTACGCGTTTTCCGAAAAAATCTTATCACAATATTCCATGGCCCTGACACGAATGAGTCTGACTCTCGTCCAGTTGCCTCAAAAAAAGCGGCAACTAGCAAAAGGTGTGAAAAGTTAAGAAACTTGAGTGCAGATGGCATCATCTCATGGGCAATTGCATATCCAACCGCCTCTTGGGCTGGTGGTGTGATGGGTAATGATGTCTTTGATTGTCTAGTGGAAGACGTCGAGCCCGGAGACGTTATTGATTGGCCTGGAGAGGTGACACAGACTTTACGAGAACTTCAAAGGAAGCAGAAGCAAAACAACGCTTTTGATAAGCTAGTAGAGGGTCGTCACAACTAAAAGCGCACACTGAACTGAGGCTAACTAAAGTAGACCTGACCGATCCATCAAGACGCGAGGACTCGTTTGAGAATGTGGGTGTTTCCACTCTAGATGACCGTCCACCGAACCAACGAAACAGAGGTTAGTCAATTGCTTTCCCAGTACACGCGCGAAGTCCTGACCAAAGAACAAGAAACCAAGGATATGTTTACGGGCGCTTCGGCTGTCATGTTGGAAAAATGTTTGCCCCAACCATTCAGACGATCTATGAAGAACAGCAAGCAGTGGAGATGGGAGAGAGACAATGGATTCATCACCACTTCGTGTCTCAATACTCTGTTTCCTCGCAGCGAAAGTGATGATGTCTCCGTCACTATATGGGTTGGCCACGATGATGGGTATCGGCTTAATGACATATTTGGTGTAACTCATAGCTACTCTTCCTAGACCTCCCAATAAACAACCTCTGCCGACCGAATGTAAACAGTAAATCCTTTCGGTACCTCGAATGATTTGCATTCTTCCACATTCTCTTCTAGTAAATGCCGCTTCTCTGTCGTTTGGTTGTAAATAGATATATATGCCCCTTGAAAGTAGATCCTCCCGTCGGTCGTACGTGGCTCGAAGCGATGGCTTGGGATATTTCGTTCCTCCCGCCCGGCGAGGGCATCATCTCCTCTCTAGAAATTTCCATTAGTACAAGGACAAGCCGGAGAGGAATGGAGTCTTGTCTGACAGCCATTATGCCGTACCAGTGACAGTACAGGAGGGGTATCGGAACCTGGGAGCCGCTAGAACGTTGGATAGACTCGGTGAGAAACTTGCTGCTCATAGTCAAAAATAGTTCAGCAAGATAGATAGCCTGGTATTACCTCTTATCGCGTCTGTAAACTCCATCTTAGCGAGCGACGAGAGCAAAAGTCAGACAGAAATACATCTCGTTGGGTGCAAATGTAAAGTTGTTTATACGACGAGGATCAAGATGCCCTCATGCCATTCGATCAGGTTGTGTTGGGCATCAAGAAGGAAAAGGTCGCAGAAGGGGGGGGGGCGCCTGGACACTACGTGGCTAGTCGGCTACAATTGTCTGGACTTATGTAAGCTTCATTAATTACATCGACACAGATATCTCGTTACATGACTATATGCATAGATCATGGACCCTGAGAAGAAGCCCCACTTATGGCGTCATGCAATGGCATACTCAGGTGCTGCCTAAGATGTGCAACGCCTATCTCATGCTATGTTCTACCACTGTGATGCACATCTCGTGCGTAACTCTACTCATGCTTAGATCAGTTCAGGCATTGCTCATCTCGTGCACCATATCCATGCGAGACTGATATCCTATGACATTACGTTTTGTGTTCGGATAATGTACTAAACAACACTACATTTTATGACTATCTGACTCTGAATGAAAACATGTTCATTAGGATAGATCATATGATCTTGATGTTGAGAAGCGGTCTCGTCTTTTAACCGCTCAAAACCAGTCATTTTATAGTACGATAACTGATGCGATAACATTGATAAACCACCACAGGAGCTTTATAATTCGTGCTTAGAGATCGAGTAGGGGATATAGTATACTGGATAGTATCTCATAGTACGTAGTGCGCCAATCCAGTCCGATCCACTTGGCTGCTTTTGATGCAGCCGCTTCTCGTGGATGGAAAGAGAGATGTGGTGTAGTAGAGCTCATGAACATTCCGCTGTCGCGTTCTCACATCTGTATGGCTAAACACTAAACACACCACCACAGCTTTCACCCTTGGAAATCTTGAGCAGCCGGCCTAGTCACCTTGCTGCAGATTAACGCAATGCAAACGAGGCCGCGGCCGACCTACTTACACCCAGACTAGGATCTTCCATTCAATAAGAATCGGGACAACATAGGGGGGTTCCTGACGTGTCCCTAGAATCGTAATGTACTACAGGCATGAGCAAAACGTGCCGTCAAACCTTCCTACGAGGCGAGAAGTGAGGTCCAATGAAGTGGCTGCTTTTCAGGTTCTACAACTGTCTATTGCGCTTTGTTCAGCTGGCAGTGAAAGGGTATAAATACGCCCTCCTCTTCTAAACAATTTCTAGTAACCTCGTTAGCAACTGCATTCCAGATCTATCTTCATCTCTCTCAATTTCTAAGTTCCTTGCTGTACGGCATATGGCTATCGGTAAGAGTATTAGCTACAAATTACCGTCTCAGTGTTTCATCACTTGATCGCATGTCAGATTATTGTCCTTCTGGTGGGACCTTGTTTATTGTAACTCCATTACCATCTCAGGCAGCAAGACTCAAATTGACTTTGTACAAGTTATGATCATCGACGATTAGTCTCACTCCTGTTGCCATGTCCGACAATCAACACCATAACAACACCACTTCGGGAACCGACGATACAGATGGATCCAGAAACACCGCCCCCGATCCTCCGCAAACCGATTCGGCAAGCACGGTCAACGGGGATAACATTAGCTCAAATGGGAATTCAGATGGTAATTTCGATACCAGAGATTTCAGTCCTATCGATATCACATCCGACGACATGGAACAAGGTTCTTAGACAACCCCATGAAGGAAACTATCTCTAAGGCTGGTGTAATTTGTCGGCATTAGTGTACGTGGACTTAGGATTTTAACAGGTGAAGCAGGAGCGCAGGTTGCAGCACGGGGTTATAGGGCAGCCTCTGTATCTTGTCACACAAACGCAAATGGTTTTTTGAGACGACCATAAATTTATCTGTGTATCTTTCAAGCTAGCTCCTTAATAAGGCTGTTCTCTATCTATCTCAGTTGACGCTTCATTCTGCCTCGGAGTGATTTCACTTTCGTTCGAGACCTTAAAGCTCATCCTTTACATCATCATGCATTAATCGGGGCGCAAGTAGAAAAACTCCACATGACTAAGGGCAGGCAGACAAATCAAGTGCAACCTCCTAAAAGTTTCTCCACACGTAAGATTTCAACCCAAGTCCACGTCTGAGTGCCGATCAGGGTTTCTATTCCGACCGCAATTTAGGTAACGAATGATTCACGAACAGTTTGAGCAGCATCGGCATATAAAAGCCACCCTACGGCTGTCCAGAATCGTGGTCAATCAGAGCATTACCTAAAACACCACGTGAAAAATGGGTAGGCCTAAGCTCCTCTCAGCTACTGAATCAACACAACAGCTATGCGCACAGCAACGAGACAAAGAACTCCAAAAGGGAAGAGGTCCATTACGTGAATATAGGCCTAGCATGATAGATGCCGAGATTCTCCGTCAATTCGAACGCGAACATGTAAGAAACAGTCATTTTCAGTTAAAACACGCTGCTAACTACTCTAACAGGCACCTAGCATTCGACGCAGTGCGCTTGATGAAGGCCAAGTTGTCGGCAAAGCCCGAAACTATGGACCTCGTGAACTCGAAAAAGGTACGATCGCGTCTCCTGAGCGTACCATCACCGTCTTCATACCATTGGCGACACAAGCGACGAATTTTCAGAGACTCCCTATAGTCTTGTACCAACCCAACAAGGACAAGGCAGAATTGAGGGAGCTCATACCTTGGCGCATCGATACTCATATTCAAATCCCGGGAAATAGTCGGATCGTTGTAGAAGAAGGACCTGTATGCTTTGACATGGTCCAGTACGATTGGGAAACAGGCAAGGACCAAAATGTTAAAGGCCAATAGCTGGATTAAACTTAGATAGTTTGGCGGTGGAAGTGTGGTGTATATACCAAGAGCGTCTCTGGATTATCACTATCGTTTTATTCGTCCTCGTAGTCGATGAGATCAGACATGTTGAAGGGAGAGAAACTACCCGTGTCGTAGTTGTATAAATCCGCGTTGTATGAGAGATCGACTCCATTTTTTTCGGCGTTGTCGCCGGCCAGTAAAGTTGGTATCGCCGTATGGTCCATTGCAATAGTATGTGAAACGACTGAAGCATCAGGGGCTTGGCGATTTCGGAGTTGTAGGAGTGTTTCAGCAACTTGTTGTCCCGTAACATCGCCATTGACAACATTCAGCCAGCTGGAAGGGCTCAATCCTTGACTCGGGGCTTCTATTCCGAGACTTAGATTGGAGATGTCATGATCGTGACGTAAGTGTGAAACAGTGTCAGAAAAATCTGGCGAGTTCTCGTGAGGACGATTGTGAACATCCTCAGCCACGTTAGCTCGTGGATGGACGGGGTCGTCGTGGTCCGAGACACTAGTTCTTGATTCGAGAAGCATGTTTGTTTTGTGTGGTTGAACCTCTTGCATCGAATCATATCCCGTAGAACTATCAGATCCTGTGTGGCCAATACTCGGCTCCTGCACATCCACTGCAGAAATGGTTTCAAGGGTCTGCCCTCGACAGCCATCTTGTTGATAATGATTTTGGCCATCGTCCCCCAACGGTTGTGTTGAGAGGGGCTCAACTTCTGGTCATTATTAGGAGCTCCGGCCTCGAAATGGTCCTGCAGACACGAGAATTGAGAGGGCGTACCTGTTACTGCACCATTGGTCACGCAATCAGTGACCAGGTTCAAACCGTACTTCTCATCGTAATAATGTATAAAGTTATTTGCATCCTGTTGGGTAAACATCTTTATCGGAACTCCCCACCAGTATTTTCCTATCTCTTCATCGGATAACGACAGATGCTTCAGGTTTGATAGACCAAGGGATGTACATATATCCGAAAGTCTGGCCACAATTCAGCTGATTGATAAAGTTGGTGTTGCTACTGTACACTTACTCAAGGCTCTGGTTATGGTATTTGAGAAATACGCCCGGGTGAAGCACTGTGTAATCCTCTGCGATTGCAATAGGTTCGTAACGAAGTCTGTTGACAACTAGCTCAGCTATCCGGCTTCTTCGAGCACTGCTGACCTTGGTAGACCCTGAAAGAAGGAAGCGTTTTTCTAGGATCGTCAGGAACAATGTTTCACGATTGTGATATCGGTACTCACTGCAGACTGCACTATAAAGAACCAGAGCTAGCGAACGTCGATATTCAAACAAGCTATTGATTATCAAGGAGAGAAAGCTGACTGCATCCTCATGTCTCCTTTGTGTTTCTTGCTTGCTTGGATCCTGATCATAGTCAAGCGGCTCTTGCGCTGCTTTCAAGTATAAACGGCAGTACGAAGATAGCAGACGATCCTGGTGGACAACGTGTGTCGCTACTTGTTCCACCCTGTCCGAATGACTCCAGAGGTCCATTCCGAGTTGGTTGATACTATCAGTCCGTTTCACAATTTCACCGGATACTACTCGATGCGTAATGTGTGGCTTTTCGCGACTAAGAGAATCGCCCTCTGCTTGGACCGCCTCAATACCACGGATTAGCTTTTTAATGATACCAGCGGCAATGGCCTTGTCTCGGTGCTCGGTGACGGACTGTGCGCCACCTTCTTGTTCGTTCAACGCCTCGAAATTATTCTGAGCAGGCATACTGGTGAGATCAGATGTGACTTCTTCCTCTCGCGGTCTTTTTTTCGACCTCTTCCCACCCAAGGAAGGTTGCAATGAGGGCACACTTTGAGTTTGTATCGAACACTCTATATCTTGTGTGCTCTGCTCGCAGGAGACATCTGGAGCATGTTTCGAGGCGAAGAAAGAGCTAATAGTGTCAGTTTGTTTGCTTCAATTACCGAATGAACTAACAATTGTCCACTAAGCCAAGTTCCTGGTTGGAGTGTCGAAGAAAGCGTCTTATCGACTAAGGTTTTGGCTCGTTCTGCGGACACTTGGTCACAACACGATACAGCAACAACATCGCAAACTCGAAAACTTTGAGGAACACCTGGAAGCGATCGTGGAAAGTAGTGTATCCGTGCTGTGACCGAATGGCCAGTGTCGGGGATAGTAAAACATTGCTGTTTATCGTTATTGGGAAAACAGTTCGCCATCTTTCGTTCAATTTTCTTCAAGTTCTCAAAGAAAAAACTCCAACAGATAGCGTAGTTGTATCTGAAGAAGGGTAAGCACATGTAGTCCCATGCTCGAATAGCCGGGAGAACACATACATGAATGATAGACAAGGGAGGGCATCACCCCTGTTGTGAAATTTTGAGAATTTCACAACAGGGGCCTGGTTACAGGGTGGGTAATGCCAGGCGCCATCGGCGCTACGTGCTCAAAAGCCTATCCCGTTCTAAGGCACGCCAAGCATTGGACGAGAAAAGAGGTCTAAGAACGCAAGGGTTAAAGGATGTCGCACAAGTGACAGGAACACCCCCACGTAATGCGTGTACACGAGTGAGCTAAACGCGGCACTAACTCCACTTGCCGCGACCTCCACAGAGACAAGTAAAAGTACATTCTCATCGGCGTGCGCATAGTTCCACGCACGGGTATTACTTTCGCTGTGGGATCATATCAAGACGCTAGACATCCGACCCCTTGATGGAAAATATAATTGATATCCTAAGCCCGCGATGGCAGGCCTCAAAAATACATAAACATTGGCGACCTCCCACCTAACCGCATTTACTAGTCACACTCGAATCGCCTTGTCTGCCTTGTCTTTGCGCGCAACGCCGGTTGGTTTGTTAGTTACAATCTACATCTACATATCAACCACGTTTTCTGTGGCTATCATCCCCCAATTTTCTTTTCCGTATCAGACGGAGTTTGGCCAATTCGCTCACAGACTACTCGGTTAACAGAAATGCTGGTCAATGGATTGCCGATTAGACAAATAACTTGCTCGCGAACTATAGACCAGGTAAGACGCACTGATCTCGTGGCCCGCCATTGGCTTATCCTTTATCAGAAGAGCGAGCCTGTTCCATCAAACCTTCAAAGCCTGGCCAAGGTGCCGCCAGATGATGACACCTGGCTCGGCTATCTTGTTCCAGTGCGTCAATTGTATTCAGAGACTTCCCAGTGGGCCGTCGTCAGTCATTTCCCTTCCGTCCATGTCATAGGGAAAGTCAGTGGTGAAGCCTGTATAGTGGCTGTTGCCTCTTGCGTCCAGCAGCTGCTCCAGGAACTCTGCGGGCAAGATTTCTCCTTCAGGCTTGCATCCGAACAAGATGTCTTTGTTGGCGTCTTGGAGCCGATCGAGGCCGAGAAAAGGATACACGGCGTGTGCACGGCGATGCAGAAGACCCGCTCCGGTGTCATTAGAAATGCCATCACAGGTGTCACATCGCCGGGAGGACGCGGTCTCGCTCAGTATTACAAAAGAATCATCCATGACAAGCGCATTCTAATACCGATTGAGTGGGCGCTCTTGGTTGATGATATCACAGTAGGTGCTTGGTGAACGAATTACGAAGTGCGATGACTGATGCCGATCAGACATCGCCATCTGAGGTTCGCGACCAGTTTTTATTGTCATGCCTCTTTCTTTCTCTCCATCTGCTGGGTGATCTACATGGCCCTGATGCATTCGAACTCCTGGAGAGGGAGCCAGACGTCTGGATTGAATGCTTGCGACAAATAGAAAGAGAGACAACCGCGCAACTAATCGGGGATATCGATATCGAGATGCATAAAATAGCACTGATCCGTGGAATACTCGCATTTGCCGGTTACAGTACCGATGTATTCCATCCCCAGTATGACCAAAAGAGGACTATCTGCGACAACTTTGATATACTTGGTCGCATCTTTTGCGTTGAGACTTCTCGCTCAGTACCAAGACCTTTTGGTGCAAATGAAGTGCGAAAACTTCTCTTCTGGTCCCGTCACTTCAAGTGTGAAGGGTCGAATATTTCGACACTATGCGAGGGCCTTCCGAATTTCATGCCGGTTGGCTTTCCTACCCCTTTCTGCGAGACTTTGCCAGCGAGCTTGGTCAACAGACTTGGATACGAAGAAACGAAAAAAGCCTTGAGTGTGATGTGTGTACCTATGCCTTCTCCTTCCCATCGAGGATTGGACTAACTTAAGCAGTGATGATACATACGAGAAGTTTCCCGACTTGGAAAAGACAGAGAACAATATACTTTTGTTACTTTGCCATTTTGCAAAGCGGCAAGTAGGCATCGAAGTCCTCAAAAGATGGATGGCTTCTACGGAGGGCCAGAACGTATACAGCCGGACCTTGACAACAATGCGGGAACAACAACAGACCGTAGAGGAGTTTGTCTTGGGTCTGGCGGCCCTGATAGCTTACACACACATTCTTGATGCTACGCCTGCAATCTCAGGCCCTGTTTACGATTCCTACTTGTGCGACTTTACTCATCTCTTAGACGGCGATGATACCGTGGACCGGAAAGCGGTATTGGAGAGAGTTGCGTGCTGTGTTAGAAGCGTCTCAGCCTACGTTCCAGCTGCTACATACTGGCTCGATATGCTCATCGTAGGGCAATCGTCACCACATTGGCTCGATGGGCTGATCGAGCGCTATCTGGAACATCTATCAGTCGTGTCGGAGACTCATGCTAGTGCTTACAAGAAGACATGTCTTGCTCTCAACAAAATATTGATTCTACTGTGGGAAGGTTGAGAGCGAATAGAAAAGCTCGGAAGAAGCTTTGTGGCCCTTTGAGGATTCTCTACGTTACTAGGATTGTTTTCTTGGATTGAATTTTGTTTTATATAGCCCTATATAAAGATCCTCTTCACGCACTTCGAAGGAGGTATATTTTGAACTTGCAGTATCACACTTCTCATCACACAGAGCCTTACCAACCTTCGCTCCAACCGCTGGCGTTATGTGTCAAAATATCACGTACAAAATCAAATGCAACGAATGCGGAGATCCAATCGCGGTTTGGAACTCTTCGACTACCAGACCCAAGTTTGTTCTTTGTAGTAAAGCACTGAGAACAGAGGAAGACTGTCAAAAAGGAGATGATGTGGAGAGGAATGTGACTGAAACGTGTCACGGTTGCAGAGATAATATCAGGAGAGCGGAGGTATGACTAACGTTAAAGCGACCCACTGTGCCTTTGCTAACGATTTGTATTCTAGCTGATCGATGCTCTTCCAAGGGCTGCGGGCCTGTGAGGGGACTGTGCTGTCATTATGCTGGCATGTCGTGTTCTATAAGACCATGTTTGAGTGTCATATAGAGGACCTTTAACTATAAAACCTGTTCATTTGCACACGTTCTCAATAGGGCTCCTCCACCATCCATTTGATGAAAAGATTTGTGGCCCTTGGTATATGGATGGTTCATGACTCAGATACGTCAGACTACAAGTACAACTATTTTTGTCTTCTCTTTTCCCAACCCAAGGTTATAACTTTCTCTGGTTATTACTTGACAAATACACTTATTACTGTTCATTGTGCCCTTCATTTCCCTTTGTTCTCACTCCTCTGTTGACTCTGCTTTCGACATTGTAAAAACACAATTATGTGTCACTACAAGTACCAAGAGGTCAAGTGCGATCGATGTACGAAACATATCAGGACTCTTAAATCGACTTCCCTTGGATCTGAGATCATATATTGTACTTGGGCATCAGGAACAGGAAAAGATTGCGAACCCAAAGTAAAAAGAGGAACTTGCCTAAAGTGTCGAGGCACTGAACATGGCCAAGGTGAGAGATGGTATGAAGAGGCTTTCAACGAGCTTGTGCTAATTTTCTGGTTCAAGTTAGCAAGATGGAATAGGCCGAGGCGTAATGGCTTGTGTGGTGAATCTCCTACATCCTATAGTATGCTTCTTTTTTGAGCTAAATGGCCATGATGTGAGAAGCAACTGTTCGTTTGATACAAGGTCATTCGATGACCTGATTCATCCTGTTCCTTGATTATCGCAAAGTCCCGAGTTACCAAAGTTGTAGTACATAACGGATCATTTTTGATGGTCAAATATGCAACTCGATATTGCTCAAGGGTTTTTGCCAATTGAATACCTGGCTTGGGACACTGTTCAAACCCTTAGAGGAATTTGTGGTGACGCGTGACACCGCTGTTTGCTAAACGGATCAAACATCATAATCCCGTCTCACAATTCCCAACAGACAGGTCCTGGCTTGCAGCTGAGCTGCGTCAGACCATACGCCCTGACACTGTAAGGATCATCCGTTGTCTCTACTATGACATTCACTAGCGCACCTAACCACTATCACGAATATGTGGACCGGAATTGCAGGCCGGGATATTCACGGACCATGACCCAGCATCTTAAAATGCTGCATTATCTTCCTCTTGTCCTTTTGCCCGATCCCGTCTAGAAAGCGAAGATATCACTAATTCCGGTGACTTGAACACACGAAAAATACTGCATCTTAAGATTTGAGCCCGTTCAAGGCGAACTTTTTCTTCTTTTTTCTTTTTTGAAACGAAAAAGTCGAAAGCTCCATGAAAGGCCACTCGTTGGGAGAAGATAACGCGCGACAAGCGAGTCTTATTGGAGTAGCGGAACCGTGATACGCAGCGAATTTTGCCGCACGATGTCGTCCCAAGATAAGTCAATACGCTACGAGTCTGACAGCCCGACCATAATTGGCAGAGAACAAAAGGAGAAAGCGACGTCTTGCGAGCAGGCAGAGCCGGCCATCGAAAGCGGATCAAACACAAGTCACGAAGACGCTTCCAGGTGCGCCGTTATTTGGTCTGATTTAACAGACCAAAAGTCAGCATACGAGGTTAGAAACAATATAGGAGCAGGGTCATCTGGCGTTGTTTATGATGGTATACGAATGTGGGATAGGAAACCGGTGGCTATTAAATTTGTAAGAATCGAAACCTGGAGTGAGAACAACACTTACCCATAAGCAGGAGCCGTGTACATCTACATCGCCCCAACTCCGAGATGAGTACAGGATGTATAAGAAACTTTCAAGCTGTGGCATGGATTTAATCTCGGTCTTTCCGTGGCGATGGCCACTAATGATCGTTAAAAGGAAATTTCCCAGATGTTTACCATTTTGGGAAGCATGGACTCAACGACTTCTTCACTATGGACTTACTGGGACCTTCTCTCGAAACCTTGTTTCAAAAGTTCAAGTATCTATTCACCGTCGAGACTGTGGCAATGTTAGGCCAGCAGATGGTATGGAGTGCTACGTAGCCTGGACTACGAAAGAGAGATATACTGATTACAATCCTTTAGATATCGAGATTGAATGCCGCACACAAGAAGGGGATGATACATCGAGACGTGAAGCCTGATAACTTCGTGGTCGCCGAGAACCGAGTGTTCCTCATCGATCTCGCTATGATGAAACCGTACCAAGATCCAAGGACAAAACAACATATTCCTTACGAGGAGAATATCCCAGTGGTAGGAACAGCAAGATACATGAGTATCAATACGCACCTTGGACGAACCCAATCTCGGAGAGACGACTTCGAGTCCTTATGGCACGTGTTGTTATACTTCCTCCGAGGACACTTGCCTTGGCAAGGCATCAAAGCTGATTCACTCAAGGATAGAAACGACATGATTCTCAAACGAAAGAAAATAGCGGAGGTCGAAGATTTATGTGAGGGTTTGCCCCATGAGTTTTGTGAACTGGGTCACTATGTCCGAAACCTGGGATTTGAACAAAACCCAGATTGCGACTACATGCAAAAACTACTCGGACAAGTTTCAACCGATAATATGGAAGGTAGGGGTACCATTCCTGGTTTTTTCGGGAAACTTTCGAGCAGGAATGGACCGGCTCCTCTTTGTTCACCTAAAGTCGCAGGGAGCAAAGTGGTGCTAGGGAAAGAAACAAACCGAGCCCGAGAACGGTTCTCGAGAGAAGAGGTCTTACAAGTCATACAAAGTCAGCCTTTGACTTGGCTTGAGGAACTCACGACAAGGGCACAGATCGAAACTATAACAGGCCAAGATGTTGCTTACAACAAACAGCAGCAAGAGATCTTGAACGATATCTTTCAAACCGTGAGTTCCTCAGTATACTGGCTTACAAAATCCCAAAAGACAGGATTTACGCCACAGTATGGTTTGAGTCGCATGCGCATGAGTCGAACGGCAGAAGGAGAGACAACACCACTCTCTAAAGAGCTAGAATCCGTCTGCCACGTTTCGAAGAAAGTATCTACAGATATTTTGCGCGAAGGATACAGCGATAACGTTTCGCGTTTGAAAGATCTATTGGGAACTATCAAGAACTTGGCCGAGCTAGAGCTGGAACATTCTTCATGTATGAAGGAGGAGCAGGTGGTGATAAGAAGTATTGGCGCCAAAAACCAGGTCTATCACAGGCCAGACGACGAGGAGACTTCGAGACAATAAGAGCTGGCCGCAAAGAGAGATGAAGTTGAGCGAGCAACAACCAGCCCCGGGAAGCAATCAGACACACAACAAGGACCAAGGGTGGCTCAAAAAAATAAACTGACATTGAGTCCGAGCCAACAGCCATGCAAGCGCCGATCTCAGGAGAAGCTTAATACTACCGCAGATGTCTAACTGCGGCACATACATGGAACTACTTGAGCCACCAGCATAACTCTGACGAAACAAAGTGCCCTAACAGTCATATTTGGCAAGATCTACTGGACTTTTCCAGACCGCAAATTTGGAGATGCTTAGTTCTTACCGTTTTCGTCAACATACAGTACATACTGCAATGCTGCCTTACCATGAGCCTCATCCATAGAGACCTTAGATTACAGCTGCATGGATTTAAAGCCCGCTAAGCAGCCCTAAGGTTTTTATCACAGGTGTGAAGTAGGGCTTGGGTTGCACTTGCGTGATACAACCAGCAGTTGTCCTATAGTTTTAGATGATAGCTCATAAGAACAGAGCCTTGTCTCAAGCGGTGTGCTCTGCACTGCAGCGACACTGCAAACAACGTTTCAAAGTCCTGCAGGCCGCTGCAAATGTCTAGCATCTTTTCTTTTTCTGTCTGCCACTTGCTTCAGTCACCTTCATCTTAATCTGCCGACGTGTCATTGTTGGGATGAGTTTTTGTCGCTCTGAAGGGTAGTAGTAAAAAGCACTGCCTTCGAGTATATGAGAGGCTCAACATCATGCAGGTTGTCTTGTGTTTATCTCCCATAACTCCACTGAACTCAAAGATTGGTATCATTGGAGACTCCTTACGCAATGTCCTCCACTAGAGATCTGGCCAGATCAACATGTCTAAGACCAAAGCGGATCACCTACGAAGTGACCATACAACGTACGATCATTGATCGTCGATCGGGAAGTTGGTCTAGTCGCATCACAAGTTCCATCCAGGCACTGACTTAGTCGTATTAGATAAAGAACCAATAAGACCTAATCAAGCCGTCAGACGCAGCCAAGTAGAGTCATCGGTCCCAACAACGTGGCCATCTAGTGTCTCCCCAGGAGAACACCATCAAACACTGGATGTGTATAAAAACTTGTTGGCTGAAGCTTTGCAAAAGATGGATGGAGATGAGCACTACATGGGAGCCAAGAAATTTGGGCGAAAAGACCAGATCTAGATAGTTCTAAGCATAACTAGCAAAAGATCTCAGAATAGCGAACGTGGCGCACAAGCATTCTTCAGTAGCGATAACATATGGAAATTTCCAGGAGATCTTTGCTATGTCAAGCACGAGCAAGTTGTACCAAACAATGTCCGGTTCTGGCATGAACCTGACATCTCATGCAACAGTATTGTGCCACAGGATCACCTTGGGGTGTAAATAGTTGCATTTTTGATAGCGCAGCTCAATAAACAAAGTGCGATCAAGATCCACTGGTCCGCAATGACCGATAATACCAATCAATTCGTCGACACAGATGAGTAAGATATTTGGTCATCGAGGAGCTGTCGGTCTATTCTTAGTAACCTCCATTTCTCCTGACTATAAGTGGAGGCACTTCCCAGTACGAACTCGAACTATCTACCATTCTCATCCATCAAAACTTCGTCATCAGTCAAAGTCAACACATATATACCCTTGCCATGGATAATGCAATTGATGATCAACACCATACCTCGTATCTACGTAGCGAGCGCAGAGCGGATTGTGTGGAAGAGTCTTCTACTGTCCTTTCTAACCACGATTCGCAACAAAAGCACGGCTCACCTATGGATGAGCCTAATGCACAACAATACAGTATGGCCAGGATTTCAAACGACTCGCTCCAGTACTTCAATGAGCCGCCTCCGGAGGATCAGCGTCAGAATACCCATAAGCAGGATGCATGTCTCGACAACGCGGCACTCATAACGTCAACTATCACATACGACATGGACCCGATTGACCACAAGCTTATTTTCGATCATGCACTATCTACTAGTGCTTCTCTTGGACTCATTAATGATTACAACGTAATATGGACTCAAATTGATGATACGGCCAGAACTGGAACTTCCTTGCTTGAGTCCATTGGGGAAAAACTTGGCTATAATCAGGTTCCAGGCTTCAAGGGCGCGTCTATCACGTCCAAGTTTGCATTTCTACAAGAGATTGACAACATTAAGGTTGACGGTACCATTGATCGACCTGTTCTGGGCAGAATTCTCCCCATTTCTTCCATAGTCCCAGAAGACTTCAGTTTCCACCACGCCATCATAGAGGTAGAGAAGTTCGGATTCAAGCATTTCGATATACCTCCCATCCCAGATGCGAATATCACCTCCATGAGGTCAAGTTTGTCGTACTGTGCGGCGATATGTGGTGCTTTAGGATACAAGCTTCCTAGAACCTACTCTAAAGACCCTGCATCGTTCGTTTTTTCCCTGTTGCGTTCCATCCCACCAGCTAAAGGACAGGTGAGAGATATTGGAGGAGGGAACCTCCAGTATTTGATCAAGAAGGATTTGCATAGTTCTCTACAGTATGGGACATGCCTTGGCAAGGAGGTCTGCTATGTAGACTCTCCTTGGCCAGAAGGTCCTACCTCGACCCAATCCCTTGGGGAGATCAATATCTTGAAGAAACAAGCTTCTAATCTTGCGCAACAATTTCATCAACTGGACGAGCTCACAATTCTCGACCTTGGAGCTGGGTAAGTGACTGGCTATATCGTATGAATGAGTACTGACTAGCGAAGGGATTCCCAAAAGCTAACTCTACTGCTCGACGAGTTAGAAGCAATCCAGAAACGTTGTCGTTATGTCGCAGTCGATATCAACAAACGCTCCCTCGACGGCCACGTCCAGCGTTTGAGTAAACGATACGTGCATGTGAAATGCTGCGGACTCTATGGAACTTTTGAGGATGCAAGGATAGTGACGTTGAATATGCCAGGGAAGAAGATTGGCATCTCATGTTCATCCACATTAACCAACTTCGCACCTGCAAAGACCAGCAAAATCTTACGAAGCTGGATTCAAGCTGTGGATCGACTCATCCTAGGCCAGCATGAGCCAGTAGATGACAAAGCTCTGTGCCCGTCTTATCACACACCCCAGTTCTTGACGTTCATGCGCAGTGGTTTGGCAGTGGCGAACGGAATACTTGGCTTGCCGAAATTCGATGAGCAAAGCTGGACAGCTCCTTGCAAGACGACGTCTTCGCCACAATGCCACATGTTTTACGTCACTTCTTCAGGCGTCGATGCTAGCGATCCAGGTTTTGACTGGTTCGCATGCTACAAATACACACAAGCTGAATTTCTCCAGATAATACGCCAGGCCGGATGGAGAGCTTCAGAATGCTACCATGATCATACAACAAGGATGTGTAAGTTTTCAACGCAACAATGATCGATAATATTAACGCTAACGCACTTTAGCGATGTACGATATCGTCCCGGCTTAGGAACCAGCGGAAGGTCCAATCATGCAGTATAGTACTTCGGCCAAGTTGACGTATCAACATTTCCTGGAGCTTTTGTCAAAGTTTGATTCAACTACTCGTGTGATAGCGGTTCATATATTGTTTGAGATTGTGTGAGTGCGAGACTGGAGGAGACATGGTTTTCATTCCGAGGGCTACTATTAATCTAGGGTTGAGTGCTTGTTCTATATGGTACTCAATTCTATTACGTGGAACACTTTTTAAGATAGAAGCATGAACCTGGAAAGAGATGCTTCTGGGCAGGCCTTCATCCAGACTGGGAATTTATCACATCTCTCACTGTAGGCATTAAAGAGAAGTATCATGGACCTAGCTACGCTGTCCAGCACGTGCTAGTGGTCTTGTATTATCCGCCGATTTTAGCCTTTTGTGATAGCATGCTATGGTCATACACAGTGACATTTTTCATCTCTGGGGACGTGGAAGGTGGAAACGATTAATTTGTCCCTGGGTCAGGGTCATCAATTGGGAGATTTGAAGGTTCTCAAGTCTTCTGCTACGGCCTCTCAGGTCGTCTTTCCCTTAAGGTTCAACATCACTGATTTCCAAGAGACTATTTACTGCCCGTTATCCCAATACTCCTAGTGAGAGCCATAGATAAAGCTGTGCATGAGAGAGCTCAAAGAATCGTTTTGGGTATATATGGTAAGGGATATAGACGTTAGGAAACCGCGGCAGGACTCAGGAAGCTCTCGAAGAAAACAGACATTACTGTTATTGGAACTAGCTTTAGCTCTGTGACGGTGACATGTGAAAGAGCCAAGAATGTGATTGTAGGAGGACACTGGGAGGCACGCAAAGTCTGAATGCTTCTTCGACTTTACATTCTTGAACAGAGCGGGGGAGCCAGTCTCGACTTGGAGAAAAGGTTGTAAACTGAGCCACCAATATCCATTGAATAGCTCAACGTCAACCAGCCATCATATTTTAAGACGTGTACAGGCTTCTAGTCCCATTCCAGATGCAAGGACAAATTTATCTCAGTTCTAGAACCAGCACCTTCACTCAAGTACGTCTCAAGGCATGGACACCGCCCTAGTAACATTTTAGAATCCCAAGTTCCTCAATGGAATCTCAATTCAATCCCAACTCAAATCTTTAACCCAGACCCTCAATCTAACTGCAATCGAAATTGATTTTATTCCTTCAACTCAAACCCTCAGCCCAAGACCAGTATTTAATGATACTCAATTAATTCGATGAAGTAGATATTGAGGCTGGCGTAGTGAATGGGACACAGATTGATATATCGTTCATGAGCTCAATTGTACCACACCATTCATCTATAATATGGAATCCCAAACTGTTTGCCTCTGTTGTGGTTATGACTGGCAGCGCTGATGCTTGTCGCGCTCGTGTCGTTGAAGTGCATCTGTGTGTTTCGGATGCTCGTAGGTATATAGCCTATGTTGCGGTCGCCTGTGTAAAGGCCATCGTCCATCCCAGTTTCCTGCCATGTGCCCTCCAATTGTTCTTCATAATTGATAGGGAATAGCATGGATTGTTGTCCACAATTGAAGTCATGATTGTAGGTCGGTATTGACTTGGGCGGTGTTGAAGCTGCTAAGACTGGGAAAGCCACATCGGGTGCAAAATGGGACGAATTATTTGACTTGAATCGCGTTAACTCCTCCTCAAGGGCCTGGTTTCGTCGCCGAAGTTCCTGGATAGTCTGGCTCTCATTTTTCTTACGTTCCGCCAACTCTGTTTCCAAACGTTCTATATGATCCCTCCTTCGCGCTCGGATAGCCCGTTGAGCTTCTCGATCGTTGGCTCTCTTGCGTTCGAGTTGCTCAAGTGAGAGACTAGAGACCCTCCTGGTACCTGTTATTAAGTGTCAGTGCTAATCCAGGCCGTATTGCCGCTCAATCCTCTCCCCCTTTCATCCCACATGGCTGACAGCACATACAGCTTCGCTTTGAGATCTTCACATTCTTTGTTGAGGTTGAAAGTACCATGCTGTTGTCTTTATGGTTGTTCACTTAGATCATGAGTTTGAATGCGAATCAACTGAAGTGTGGTGGAGTATAGACGAGGCCAGTGACAATAATAGAAGTGTGTTCACAGCAATATGACTTGGAAAGATAAACTGTATGTGTGTATGAGTGTGTAAATGCAAGCGGCGGTTTAAGTGGATATATATAGATAGCGGTCAAGCCACTGGTCCTTGAAGCTGACCAGAGCGCGCTTGAGCCATTCGCAGTAACCAAGCCACATACCGCTACGCAGTTGCATATGATGCCATTGGTAGAGTCTTTGTATCCTCCATCCCACTTGACTGTAAACGGATACGCCCCCCCCCCCCGCCCCGTGGGAACTCGGTCCATCCACAACCCTCACCCATCAAACACTTTTCGATCATCAAACGAGAACACAATTAGTATTACCATAGACAAACTAGTTTGTGATCAACACCATATATATTGTGCACGTGGTGGAGATAGAACAGACCCTCTCAAAGTGTCTTTTACTATTTTTCGTGGAAGTGATTCTCACCAACAGCACCACCTGTCTGTGAATAGTCCCGATTCGCCACAGAAAGATACGGCCGCTGTTCCAGACGATACGTTCCAGTACCTCAATCAGATGTTCCTGAGGATTATCAGAACGCCCTAGAGCAAGGGGTGCGTCGCGATAACGCGGCACTCACAGTAAAGCTTGCCATAAGTGAAACCCACCTCATCAACGGCGACCTTGTTTTAATCACACATTTTCTACTGGACCATCAATTCAACTCATTCTTGATTTCAGCGCAGTCTGAACCTATATTGGAGACAGGATCAAGCAGGCCAAGATCAGGTAACAGGCCGTGTGTGTTTCCCAAATAATAAAAACCAGTAACATTAGTGCTAACTTACTCTTGGGATAAGAGATATTTTTCCAGCTCAAAACTTTGAGAGGAATTATCTTATGATTCACAGAAATGAGTCTGTATTGAAATATCGACTCTCAATAGAACTTCTGGTGGAGTTCAGCACATACCGCTCAGATTGTCAGCAGTACATAACACACCTCGTTTGGAGGAATGTTAATATGCGGTCCGGTCAGAATGTTTTTGTTTTTGGAGATCTTTTTGATGCAAACTACAATATTTCGCCCAGCTGATACGCACCAACCAATCTTTCGCTCAGGAGGTCCAGAAACTGCACGTTCAAGGGTATCATTTCCGTAACTCTGGTCCGACCCGTAGGAGCGGAGCATGATCTACTAATAGGAGTCAAAGCAACAATCTTGTAGATATGCCGGTTTCGAACTGTTCAAGACGTGCCGCTGTTGGTTTTGCTGAAAAAGGTGTATATAAATGTGACTAAATACATACTCAAAAGCGACTTTGTACTTTAACATACAATCATGCTGATCCAGCCGATTTTGTTCGTGTTTTGTCTTGCTACTGCTGCCGTCGCAATCAACGCTGGTGTAGCGCAACGTGAGGCTATCGATTTGTCGGAATGAGATTTTTTGAACTCAGCTCACGGGTTGTATTGAGCGTTAAGAGTTTGGACGCAGAGGCATCAGGAACCACGGGAAACAATGAACACTTGAGAACTTCAACTACAACAATGACGAACAGCTTGGGGGGCGTCTCTGGAGAAGACATGTTTCGGCAGCCTGCATCCACTACCGCATCTGTTCCCAACATGTTTCCCTCTGTCACGGTTTCAGGCCATTTCTCTTCCAATGAATCGAACAGATCCATGGCTACACCATCAAGCCACCTGCCCGCGACATCCCAAGCTGGCTCCTTACATCAGTGGATCTGTCTTGGAATGTTGGCTTGGGGCTCGCGTTCTTTCACTTTCTATTTCTTTGAAGAGCACGCTAGTACCTAGATTACATGCGATACAATTAGATGGATTCCTCGACGTACTCTCTGGCTAACTCTACGAATTTGTTGAACGCAGTCCATAACACGCTCCTTGAACAACGCTCGTCTCTATCTTCGAAGTTCTCATAATGCGTCGTGAAAATTCGTGAGCCTCATATAAGTCCAATAAATATGACAGGTGAGATATATGGTGGGATACTTTATGGGCGTTAAATCATCGCAGTTTACTACCGCAAGGAAGATGAAATCACAACAGGTGCAAAAGACGTGGACGGATACGCCGTCACTTTAATCTATTGCAATGCGAAATTGTGTTTTGATCTGTCCAAACCAGGGGCGTCTGCATTGCGTTATGATCGTCTATAGCCACCGTGGTCTCAAGGCCGAAGGTCTTAGCCTACTTTGAGTATAAATATACCTTGTACCACCTTCATGTCCCCCACAACAAACAACTTTGGACTCCTACAACAGATAACATGAAGAAAATACTCATTCCCACCATCTCCAGTGACTCTCCACGACGAAGCACCTCGGAAGACTTGAAAGAAAAAGCGGCTGCATCTGAGAAGGATATACATAGGTGCGACAGCCCTGGTTGCTGTCCTATCAGTCCCAACAGAATGACCTCGCTTGATAATGTTGAGGGTAGTCATGGGGAAGCAGGACTGACAGTGGGTGACGAATGGGCCGAAGTCCCCACACAGCCGAATTCCCCTTCACGATACATCGACTGTGTTGTACCCACGGCTGATACCAATCAGCTCCATTCTCAGCCCGTGCTAGATTCCGGGGACTTGAAAACACCACATCGCCTAAGAGAAGAAACGGCGCAACGTCCCGTATTTAAGAAGAGGTCACGATGCGAGATGGAGGGCACGGAAATCGAACAGCATGAGGTTAGTGATACAAGGTCGTGTGTCAAACTATGCTAAGTTTCTCTAGATACCGACCACAGAAAAACTCTCAGGTCGTGGCGGTAGTTCAAACCCTTCCTTGGATGAAGACGGCGACATTGAGTTCCCCCCTCTTGAAAGGTCGACAAGGCTTCCAAGCGTTGAACGGAAAAAACTTAAGATCTGGCCATTGGTTGAATGAGGATGTGCTTGAGGCTTTACCATATTACCTAATTTAGCTTGATGCTATAACGGTGACAATTCTAGATTGGTGACAGTTTCGGATCGAACGGTACAAAATCATCATCCACGTAATCTCATTCGGGAGAGCGAACATTCTTTTCAAGTTTAATAGACCTACAGTACAAGGACGACACATTACTTCACCAATGAGTGTGCGGTATCTAAAGCATTGAGAATCAAACCCCTAGAAGTAGCGGGGACACTGGAATGGGGTCGAAAAGGGAGGGGAGCAGCACCCAAATATCCATCAGCGGAGAAGACAACGATCGGCCCGCCGGTACAGTACCTTCTCGAAATTCAAATGCGTTGTGGTAAGGAGAGATGGAGGTTTAGTGTTCAATCGCAGCATCCATAACACACACACAAGTCTATTACGCCCGGTAGGCCAGTGCCCAGAGGGCTCTATAAGCTAAAAATACATACATTCCGTCACTAATTGCCTTGATCTCGCCAAGCCCATGTGGTTATTGTCCCATTCTTTCCAGCCTGGTCATCTTTTGTCTTCTTGATCCCGTAGTTGTTAGTAGTAGCAGGTCAACTTGAAGCCCAATTCCTCCAAGTGTTCAGTTTCCTATCTTCGGCGGCTGAGGCGGTGCCTGCTTCTGATTGTACAGGGTAGTCGTTGTTGGTGTAAGTTAGTAGTGTTGTCGTCACCTCTGTTCCAGGCGGCCTGTGGCGATGGCGAATTTGATTGCGGCCCGTACTGCGTCCATGTTCGGTGTCCATTTCTGTCCATCTGAGGCAGCCTTACCTCCCAGGTGGAAGGAGAGGTTTCCGCGCTTTTCTTCTACACAGTGAAGCATCATCTCCTTGCGCTGTGCCATGCATCCATAACAGCGAGGATGCAATGCCAGTAGACAATTAAATGCACTGGACTTATTGGCATGCACAGACCAGCTGCGTGTATTTTTTTGGGCGTACCTAGATACTACAACGAAATGGTGATTCGCTCGATCAACTCATATTGTCGTCCTCTTGGTTAACAGAACACCCCGTGCCCAGAGCATCGACCCTGCCTTCTAACCCCTCCTATGTAAACTTCAACATAGTGATCTATTTCTGATAACACAAGAAACCATCCATGGCTTGCTGACGTTCCTTATCAATTTTAGCAATAACAATTGCCTATCTCATTCTTTCTCCCATGCTATCTTCAAGCTGACGCCGCAAGGCACAGATATCCTCCTCACCAACTGAGACTTGTTGTTGGAGATAAGCTACTTGGGTTCTTAATGCTGTGATTTCGCTACAATTCCCCGCTTTAGAAAAACAGACAGAACTCGGTACAGCTCGACTTTTCGTGGAGAGATGGTGGAGAGGAGCAGATCAAAAAAGTCCAAGCGAAAGCCGAAATCAGACACTACCTGATCCGTAACAGTACTCCCCAGTCACTTGTGGGGCTGAGAGTGACGAACAGATCCAATGCATTTCTAGAATAACATCCATATAAGGCTTGGCTTGCTGAAAGTCTCCACCAGCGACAGACGAACGATCTCGCCGTATACCAAAAATGGCCGAGCTTAGTGCTTTATCCCTCTTGCGAGCAGCCATTATTGGACCGCTGCTTCCAGATTACCAAGGGGGATACAGTAGTGTACGATAGCACAGCAAAAAAGTTAAAACAGCACATAGAATCATACATAGCACAGCCCCTGGCTGGTACTTTTAGTATCGCAGTGCATTCAACATCACAGTACGTTTTAATATCCTACAGTCGGGTGCGGGTCCAGCGTCAGTAAACTGTCATTGTAATTTTACCGAAAACGCCCAAGAGTGGACTAAGCGTGGCGCATGCACAGTGTATCATCAGCGCAAACATGATCCCTGCTCTTTCCGAGCGCTAACAGCATTTAAACGCCTGGATTTTCGGGCAATTATAACAGACGACCTAATTTTCGCACATTGACCCAACGAAAGATGGCCCTACACTCTTCTGAAAACGTATGCGCTTCTGTAAAATTGTTACAACGTTTCCTCAACAGCAATGCATACACATTTCACGTAAAACTCTCCATTAATGCGACCCTCATGTTGCCTAGCTTGAGGCCGGATGTGAAAGACCACAAACTTCCGGCGAACACCATAGAGCTGATTGGCAATTGTGTCAACAACGACATCGGACAATTTTTCGTTGAAAGCTTTTGTCCTTCCTATCCCATGATTGTCTTGCAGTTGGACGGCTGGGGGACCAGCCAGTCTCACCTTCACCGTCATCGCCTACCAATCATAATTGACGAAGGCTCAGCCGCACCTCCTTCTTTGTGCAGATGGCGGCCTCACAGAGATGAGGGGTATCCCAAAATTTCCACGTCACTCCGCTGTATTGATGATTACGTATGAGTCGAAGCGGTCATGGAAGGACTCGGGGTCGTCGCCAACATCATCGCCGTCGTTGACCTCTCCGCCAAGGTCGCAACGCTGTGCTTTCAGTATTCCAAAGATGTCTCCAGCGCCCGAGCGGATATTGAGCGTCTCCGCAGCCAGGTCGAACACCTGGTGACTACTCTGCGGGCTACGCAGCGACTGGTAGAAGGGACTAGAGGCCTGTCGCTTTTGACGTCCCAGGAACTTGCCGGTTCATTCCGCAGCTGCATGGCTGATCTTGAGCGACTGGAGAAAAAGCTTGCACCGAATCCTGTACGCACCGCTATGCGGCGCTATGGAGTTCGAGCACTCAAATGGCCGTTCACCAGCAAAGACGTCGATCAACTTCTGGCTGGTCTTGAACGTCACGAGAAAAACATGTTACTGGGACTCCAGGTTGATCAGACGTACGCGCACAGACAGAATCCCATAACACTAATGAGACTGACAAGCTACCAGGGCTATACTCGTTGACATACATGAGGGGGTCAAACAGCTGGCGCTCCAGCCGACTGAGGACGCCTTGATTTCACGCAAGCCTCACCTCATGGTGCCATTTGCCCCGGACCCGGACTTTGTCCACCGTCCTACGATCGAGAAATGGATGCAAGACCAATACAGACAACCCAGCCAGCGAATGGCTCTGGTCGGCATGGGCGGCTTTGGGTAGCGTACATCCGCCACGTCTTCAGGCTGATATTAACGGGGCAACAGGAAATCTCAGCTGGCCATCCAGTTTGCACACCATGTCCATGCGGACGAGCCCGGAACTAGCGTATACTGGGTGCATGGTAATAGCATGGCGACATTTGAAGAGTCGTACCGCGCTCTTGCGGATATTCTCTCTTTACCTCGTCGTCATGAACCAGAGGTCAACGTGCTTGTGCTCGTGCGAGACTGGCTGCAGAGGGATGATATCCGTCCGTGGCTGATGGTCGTCGATAATGCTGATGACATTGATTTATTCTTTCATAACAAGGGACACAATGGCGTCTTACAAGATCAGCTTGCCTCATTTCTACCCAAATCAACCAAGGGTAAGATTCTGGTCACATCTCGCAGCCTTGACATAGTAGAGAAGCTGGTCGGTAATAGCCGAGCAATGTTGCAAATCCCTATCATGGGAAAGGAGCAAGCTCTGGAACTTCTACAGCGAAGGCTAGACAATAAGACAGAGGAAGCTGCCGCAACGGACCTCGTCCGCACACTCGACTGCATCCCGCTAGCAATTAATCAGGCAGCAGCATACATCAACCGGCGCAGTCCACGAGTGACAGTTGAGTCGTATCTGAAAGAGTTTTACGGCAACGAAAAACAAAAAGACAGCCTCCTTCGCAGCGACAAAGGAGATCTCGGCCGGCGAGATGGTGTTTCCAATTCTGTTGTGGTGACATGGCAGGTAACGTTCGAGCAGATCAGGCGAGAGCAACCGCGGGCTGCCAATCTTCTGTCGCTGATGAGCCAATTCCAGGCTCAGAACATACCTGAGATAATGCTTCGTAGCTATGACGACGCCAGCACGGCGCCGGATGACGAAAATGATGCAGACGCCGTCGATATTGGGAGCGAAAGTGCCGGTGAAAGTGGACGAATAGATTTTGAAAACGATATGGACGTACTGCGAGGCTACTCCCTTGTCAATTTCTCGACAATGGGGCTTTTGGAGATGCATTCACTGGTTCAGTTCTGCACTCGTTCATGGATCTCAGAATTTGGAGACCCAGCAAGATGGAGTCGGCTGTTCATAAAGTTAGCAGCAGAACATTTCCCCTCCGGCACGTTTGAGACGTGGGCGATTTGTCAAAATCTCCTTCCTCACATTGAGCCCTGGCTGAGGAGAAAACCGCGAGAAGAGACTACTGTCGCGAATTGGGCTGAAGTGCTGACTAATGTATCTTGGTACATGTTGATGGTTGGCGAATATTCACGAGCAGAGATGCTGGTAGACCAGGCTGTTCAGGCAAGAAGGCGTATCCTAGGAGTCGATCATCCCTTGACGCTGAACAGTATGGCCAACCTGGCATCGACATACAGGAACCAGGGTCGATGGGAGGAGGCAGAGAAGCTGGATATGGAAGTGATGGAGACTAGCAAAGAGAAGCTCGGATCCGATCATCCCTTGACGCTGACCAGTGTGGCCAACCTGGCATCAACGTTTTGGAATCAGGGTCGATGGGAAGAGGCAGAGAAGCTGGAAGTGGAAGTGATGGAGACTCGCAAAGAGAAGCTCGGATCCGATCATCCCGACACGCTGACCAGTGTGGCCAACCTGGCATCAACGTTTTGGAACCAGGGTCGATGGGAAGAGGCAGAGAAGCTGGAAGTGGAAGTGATGGAGACTCGCAAAGAGAAGCTCGGATCCGATCATCCCGACACGCTGACCAGTGTGGCCAACCTGGCATCGACATACAGGAACCAGGGTCGATGGGAAGAGGCAGAGAAGCTGGAAGTGGAAGTGATGGAGACTCGCAAAGAGAAGCTCGGATCCGATCATCCCGACACGCTGATCAGTATGGCCAACCTGGCATCGACATACAGGAACCAGGGTCGATGGGAAGAGGCAGAGAAGCTGGAAGTGGAAGTGATGGAGACTAGCAAAGAGAAGCTCGGATCCGATCATCCCGACACGCTGATCAGTATGGCCAACCTGGCATCAACGTTTTGGAATCAGGGTCGATGGGAGGAGGCAGAGAAGCTGGATATGGAAGTGATGGAGACGAGCAAAGAGAGGCTCGGATCCGACCATCCCTCGACGCTGACCAGTGTGGCCAACCTGGCATCGACATACAGGAACCAGGGTCGATGGGAAGAGGCAGAGAAGCTGGAAGTGGAAGTGATGGAGACTCGCAAAGAGAAGCTCGGATCCGATCATCCCGACACGCTGATCAGTATGGCCAACCTGGCATCGACATACAGGAACCAGGGTCGATGGGAAGAGGCAGAGAAGCTGGAAGTGGAAGTGATGGAGACTCGCAAAGAGAAGCTCGGATCCGATCATCCCGACACGCTGAACAGTATGGCCAACCTGGCATCGACATACAGGAACCAGGGTCGATGGGAAGAGGCAGAGAAGCTGGATATGGAAGTGATGGAGACTAGCAAAGAGAAGCTCGGATCCGATCATCCCGACACGCTGACCAGTATGAACAACCTGGCATTCACTTGGCACGGTCAAGGCAGGCTTGAAGATTCTCTTACTTTGATGCAAGACTGCGTTCGTCTGCGTCAAAAAAAGTTGGGTCACATCCATCCACACACTCAGTCATCAGTGGCAGCTCTACAGTCATGGCAGGCTAGTCGTTTTGCCCCGGATGACGCATCTGTTGAAGTCGTTTCCTAGAGTGGTCCATTCTTTCATTTTACAACCAACCTTCATAGTGCTGTGTCAGTGAGCACATGATCAAATCTTGCGGCTGTCTTACAGTATAATATTTGCCTTATCGCGTGCTCAGGTTTCTGTATGAGCGGGGCCAATAGGAGACAGAGGAAGCTGGCCAACTGGAGCACGCACTTCCGGCCAAGGCTGTTTGAAAAAGAGTTCTCTGACACGATGGAGAGCGCGCCGAACTTTGTCTGAACGTAGAGAGCATTAGAGCATTATGACAAGTTTTTCGACAATTAAGTTGACGTCCACCTCCGCCTGAAAATGGACTGGGCATGGCGCAATTATTTAGGCGCTGTTAGCGTTTGGAAAAAGCAAGGATCATGTTCGCGCCAATGATACACTGTGCATGCGCCACGTCTAGTCCACTTTTGGGCGTTTCCAGTCAAATTACAATGACAGCTCACTGACGCTGGACCCGCACCCGACTGTAGACACACCCATACGAGGCTAAGTCCCGAGCCTCTTATGCTGAGTTCGCCCGCCAAGACCGTGGTTCGATACGAGTGCACGTCTTATACTTCCCTGTCATCTGTTTTCTCCTCGTCTTGGGCTTGTCTTGTCGAAATAAATTTGTATCGTCTCCCCTCCCTAAAGACATTGGGCCGAGTCGCTAGTGTACCACTTTTACTTTGCTGGTTTAGATCGACTTGCTCCTGTCCAGGTATGGCGGAAGCAGCTGGCTTTTCGGGTGAACACGAGCGTTTCGTGGGGCGCTCAAAATCCAACGACAACTCATCTTCGGACGTCTCCAGGTCGTGCTGTAAAGTAAAAGAAACGTTGTTCGTATCGTATCTATTGACTCCAGTCGCGTTACCCTGCGGCACCTGCCTCGCCATGTCATTTGGTGCGACTGCAACTCCCAAATTCGCCACTTTCTCATTTGCTTGTTTAATCGCATCGTCTCGTTGCTTCTTTGTCCAGTCCCTGCCGTTCCGGTACGCAGTAGCTCCCTGTCGAAATGTTTCAAGGTCACTTGTCAGAGACCAGCCCTTAATCTGCGTCATGGCGTAACCAGGAGTTTCTCCCGGCGCCGATGGTTCAAGTACATGACTGGCGTATGCTTTCATGTGGCCTCCGTGATATACCCATGCGAGGGCATAAGCTTTGTTGTCATAGAGTGGCTCTGTGGCACCGTAGGACATGAGGCTTTGAAAGCCCCGAGCGCCCAGGGTCACATCGTACAGCGCTTGACGAGTTGCTACAGACAACGAGCCATCTGGTCCCTTTACTTCGACAAAGTTATTCGGAATGATAGGAAGATCATCCTGCGTCGAGGGAACAATGTGATTGTCGAGTGCTTGGCGTATTTCTTTACGTAATTGTTCAGGGCGAGCTCCGTGATAAAGGTCGGGCTTGGCACAGACAAGCGATCCATCCGTCAAGTGATCGAGATTTGTGAAGGATATATCGCTGGCGAGGCACTTAGTATCCCCAGGATCGCCTTCTATAATGGGTATTACAGTCGCGGTGACACGGCTCTCCTTAGTCGCATGATCATCGGCACGCTTGAACCTTTTGAAATCGTCTTTGGAGAATCGGCTCGGGGATAGCGATGCTCGGGGCCGGTCTAGTGCTTGTCGGATCTCGTCTATATTATCGGGTTCGGAGGGTTCGTGACCGTCGGGATATTCGTAGCCTGTGGGGAAGATTTCATGGTCGATCAAGTGCTGTTGGAAAGCACGATCGTATGGTCCCGTGCTTCTTGTGGTTGTTGTATTCGTTGTGGTGGTGCCCTTACTCGGGAGACCAGAGCCTCTTTTGCGACGGCCCAGACTCGTCTGGCTGGAGCTCATGTTGTGATTGCTTGGTGAACGATACTAACTATGTCAGTGATCAGAATTGGTCGTAATGCATCAAATTAGCTATACCCCTCTCAAGTCTTTCAAGTCAGGCCCGCCGTCACGGGCGAGACGGTTGATACGAGCTCGATCTGCTGGAGACGACCGTCGGAGGAGCTCTTGTGCAGAGCAAGAACAAGTGTTTGATCGCGCGGCAACAGTACGTCTAGTACGGGGACGGTGTTGTAAATCGCCAGCGGATGATTGCAAGGCAGATCTAGGAGCCGTTCGGCGATCGAGCTCTCCTAGAGCGTTTCTGGTCAACGTAGGTTGCGAGAGATTATCCCAAAATTGTGGTGGAGGAATCGCGGGATGGTCAATCTTCGCTCGCTTCGTAAGGGGCTGGGTATCGTCGCTGGAGCGGTCGCTTGGTCTGAGGCGCTTCTTTCCGCTTGTACACTCTGTCGTAGAAAGCTGAGGCTTGGGTAACACGGCCATCCTCACCGGTTTGGAACGCTTGACGGGTAGCTGCAGAGTGCAATTATTTATGTTCGAGTCGGAATTGCTCTCAGGCTCAATGGTTGAGGACACCTCGAATAAGTGGGTCACTATCGATAAGCTGGGAGGGCGCATGGCTGAGACGGGTATCGTAGCCAATGGATTCAGGAGAGCTAGAAAACATCGAAACCAGATGAGCGTATCGCCAGCGCTTCTCATGCTCCATCATTCACGTCGGACGCCATTCACAGTAAACAAACCGAATAATGGCGTGAATTTCCGATGTGAGAGGCGCGAGGTAAGAACATTATTCAGCGAAAGTGTCGAGTCGAATTGCAAGTATTTTTAGGTCTCAGTAGTGGAACAAGTGGCAGGTCAACCGCGTCTTGCTAAAATGGCTGGAGGGAACTCAGACACACGTGATTGTGGGGGACATCTCCAGACGGCTCTCAGCGTCATCAGTTCTACCACAGTCTTCGATCATCACTTTATCGTCCTTACCACCTTGATATCGAACGTTCGTGACCATACCGTGAAGGATACGTTCATTATTGAGATCAAAAAAAAATTCAGTTCAAATCAACAGGTATTCGTTCACTATAGCATATATAATGCAGCTGAAGTGGGATGCGAAGGACATGAAATGTGATCAGCCGCTTTGCGTCCAAGTCGGGGATGTGATTTGTCAGGAAAAGACACCTTCAGAGACGGATGTGAGCAAGCGTGTTGTTTGCTTATTTTGGCACTTCCCCAGTCCAGAGTCGAATTCCACCAATTACCTGACTTTTAGCTGACAAGGATCAGATCTTCGCGGATGTACCAAATCGACATTCCACCCACATTGACTACAATCTCTTTACCCCACCCGACAAACCCTTGAGAGTTTTATCAATCTCACCGTCAACAACAGACAATCATATTGAGCCAAAGCTACATCTATTCACCCGAACGACTTGGGAATACGGAGCCAGTTTTCATGTATATTGTGATCTTCCACGCAAACACTCGGTGTCCTTGACCATGGACGAAACACCTCTCGACGATGGTGGAGAACCGCGGACGCAACCAAAACATGAGGCACCGATCCAATCCTCGAGGTTGTATAGGGTACAGTCTAGTGAAGCTATCCCTGGACAAGTGTTTCGTCTCGGCAAAATAGTAGCCGACGACAACAGCGATCAGGTAGTATTGGCTACCAAACCGGGGACCTTTGAGATCGAAGAAGCGTCAGCAACGAACAGAGTAGCCCAGTTGATCGCGTCGACGACAGATGCAACTGCGCAGAGACTGTCCTCAGATCGATATAATAGCCGGTTCGGAACATCAACCAGTACCAGAAACAATGGTAGCCCCAACTCCCCAGCACCCGAGCCGTCTCGAAGGTCGGTTGCAGCGCAGAAGAATGTCTCTGCAAACGAGACAAGGAAACGAGTGGGCGAGGTCGATAGTACGAAGGAGGGATGTTGATGTACGAAGCTCAATCAGGCCATGTCGAATACAGGACGAGACTCGTCCGGTGCAAACGACGCTCAGATTACCAAAAGGCTTGGAGTAGACAAATCCAGTATTGGAATGGATGCAGCCTTGGGACAGACGCAGATGTGTTATTGCTCGTCGAAGAATATTTATGGACGTGGCGTGGTAGCAGACTGAAGGTTTAACGAATCGACGGTTGTCGAGAGGTATCGGTAGGCAAAGCGAATCTGTCAGGTTTGTACTGTGATTCGCATGAACATGCGAACACTCCTGGGTTTTCTTCGATGGGAAGGTAAGCTTGCTGCCTCGGGCATACCAACTCACCCAAGTAGTCAAAAGAAAACACTTGACTCTCAAGCCCTCGGATGAGCCATGAGCTCTTGGCGAGATTGGAACCTTCCACCTGAAGGTACTAGCTTTTCTGAGATGGCTAAACCAAGTTACCTTGGGAAAGAATTACCCCTGCTGGTTGCCTTGCCGTTTGGCCCCTGCCTATGCGTCAGCAGTGTACTCTAGAGCCAACACTGTGGAGGAGATATGGAGCCTCCTGTGTCCAGTGATCCTGTCGCTATGCGCGAGGAGTGGGGCAAATTAGTACGGTCAGAGCACCCATTCTACGCTAGCTCGTTGAGATTAGAACTCAGGTGCTGCAGAACGTGCCAGTATGAGAAGGCGTTGGTTCGCTTCGAGTAAATCTCTAAACTTGCGGACAATGGCGACGGTGACAAATCGTAGCCTTTACCAGACTGTCGGGTGCGACTGGCAGTTATTTAAATGCAGCAAAAGAGCAGATATGCTCGGGTGGAAACCCTTATTGTCTCCCTGGAAGGACCCACAACATTTCTACAACAATTCATGCCTCGACAATTTTAAAATGGTCGCCCCATCTGAGATACCTCTACCCAAGTCAATCCTTGTTTTTAATGGGATTCTCGAGGAAGTAGCTCGATGCGCAGAAAAACTTGCAGATATACAATCTCCAGTGCACAAACATCAAGACGACATAGAAGCCATCCAATCTAAGATCAGCGTTGCGCGGGAGCGTATGCTCGAGACCAGTCACACGACCGAGCGGAACCAGTTACTACGAGACATACAGGACAACACTGCAAAGCTTGAAGAACTTCAGCAGAGCTACGAACGGGGATTTAAAGATGCATGGGCTGAATACGAATGTCGAGTTGATGTGGCTGTAAAGACTCTTTGTGAAGCTCTCAATGAGTCGGCCGGTACATTGTTGGGGCCGAGCAGTCGCAAGGAGTAGGAAGTCAGGGAACCCTAATGTACGAGCCAGCGTCCCGTGTTTTGGTTGACTGTAAGAGGGTATGAGTTTAAAAAGGTATGTGCTAATGAAGACAGGAAATAACGTTAAGGCCATCCATTGATGGGCCCTGTTGCCGCTGATCCATCCAAAGGAACTTGTCCTGCTGGGGGCCTAGCGCGACAGCCGAACCTTTAGGGGTCGACGGTGGGAGAGCATGATCTCAGAGCAGCTGTGGCTCAGGGATCTCAATCGGTAAATGATAGGATTTATTGTATAGCATCGAAGTCAAACATCAATTATCTTGATACACCGCGTCTCATCCCCCTAA
Source organism: Fusarium sp. FL617 (assembly GCA_030142105.1). Taxonomy (NCBI): domain Eukaryota; kingdom Fungi; phylum Ascomycota; class Sordariomycetes; order Hypocreales; family Nectriaceae; genus Fusarium; species Fusarium sp. FL617. The sequence goes on along the minus strand of JAREIL010000007.1, from coordinate 745,736 downwards.
AACAGCTCAGAAGACTACATCCCTCTATCTCTGTTCCTACTCTTGACGTCATCTGCTTGACACTATGACAAGTGAACACAAACATCGCAGGTTGCGTCCTGCCCCCTCTGACAGCAGCACAATAAAGTCATGCTTTCGAGCGGCCAAGTCCGGAAGATTAAACGGCGGCTCTACCTCAATCACTTTGCTCCAGGGCTAGAAGAAGGAACCGATCCAGAAATAGGCTTAGGTGCAAGTGTGAAGCCTCGTCCGTTGAAGGGCGTGCCAGGCGGTACTGCTGTGGTTTCTAGGTCTGCTGCTGACGCATGAGCATTTCTAGGAGACTTGGTGCTTCCCGTTTGGTGCAGACTGATCGTGGTGAAATCTTGGGAGATCTGTTGAAGAGATGGCTCCTTAAAATGTCCGCCAGCTTGCTTGAGTCTCAAGCCGACGCCGTGGTTCTTTCCATTAAGCGGCTTACCATCCGTCGAAACCATGAACTGAATAGTGTCGTCGCCCTCAGCATGATTCTCAATGTTACTAATCTTCTCCTCCAGATAGGTGTCGATATTCGAGAAGAGGTTCAGGGAATGGCGCAAAACGTCGGCTTCCTCGTTGAGATTATTGAGTAACGCTCTATTGTCTGACGCTGCGGAGGTTGGCGAGCCAGTATCGATTCGTTCGGACACTTTCTGTTGATGCATCTTCAGACGCTCGAGTGCAAACCCAAGGTACTCCTTACAGCCATTGAGTCCCTCATTAATAAGTATATTCGATGTTGGGTGTGGGCCGAGAAGATTAGGTGTGTGCCTTTCTTTGGGGGCATATTGGAGCTGAATCTGGTCTATCTGTTGGGAAAGCTGGAGGCAAAGCTGGAGACCCTTTTCGGTACTAAGACGCTCGTTTTCTATGTATTTAACCGTCGCATCGTCGGCTTCGGGACTCGCGAGGGCCCGTGAGGCGAGAGCATCTAGCTTCTGCTTCACGTCTTCCAGGTGTGCTTCCAAGTCAACAGTTGTCGTCTCGATCAATCCTCGGCAGGATCGCACGGCTTCGACAGTGATGGTGGATGTGCGGCTGGATATGACAAAGATAGATCAGTACGATGGCACCTAATTGTAAATGCGTACACTTACAGGTTCGCAAAGCTGAGAGCGACCACGATTGTGGACTTGTATCCAATAAGCTGCTGCTTAAAGCCTTCGACTCCGTCTCCGCCCCTGTAGGTGAGTCTGGCCCAATCCCGAAAACTAGTTCGATCTTGGCTAGACCGCGAACTACAGGCTATCAGCTCGCGCTCAAAGTCCTCACATGCACGGCTGCATTGCTCCAGCGTTATTTTGAGGGCCGAAAGGTCCACATCGACGTTGCCGTGAGGTGCCTGGGAGAGCTCTTGGAGCACGGTACTCAGCTCTGCTAGCTCCGAAAGAAGTTCCCTGAGTTGACGTGGGAGACATCGAAAGCTTTGTACTGCCTCCTAAACCTTGGTGACAGATTTATGGGCGACCGCCGCCAAGGTAAGGAGTCCAGACAAAAGCCCAATAACTTCAGCCATTTAAAGAGGATGTTGAGGGTCGAATAAACGTGGTCTGATAGATACTGTCACAGCTATTGACAGGTAAATAAAGAACAGGCAAATGGCGGCTGAGGTATTTATCAACTTCTCAGGTTACAAGAAGTTGTCCAGTTGAAGGAGCAGAGATTGGCTGGGGCTAGGCGCGCGCGATCAAACATTGCCGCGCGCCTCGAGACTGGCTTATACTTACCAATAGTAGGTCATTTCGGTCCAGCGCCCACCATTGGCTTCATGCAAGTGACGAGCTCACGTACAATATTCCCAATGGGAAGTGACTGACGGCAGTTCGTTGGTATGTGCGCGGGTAGCTGTCGCTCTAGCACACCGCTCGAAAGTGTGTCGATACGCTGGAGGCAGCGCTTAGAACTGTTGTGGGAGCCCCGTACATTCAAGTTCACCCTTGCACAGCCTAACGGACAGTCTTCTGCTTCATCAATGGGAGGGGAGACGAAGATGATTGTAGGCTGACGATTGGCTAGCCCAAGGCCAGCGCTTGCAAAATTGTAGCGGTTTTACTCCAACACACGTCCGGCGGCTAATATGGGATCATCGGTCGTCGTGGGATGTTCGTAATACGTGAAGCGATGCGTTACAGGCTTTCGTTCGTTCAGTAGTAACTGGGTGGCAGCTGGGGTATTCGTGGACCTGGAACGCAGCGAGGTTAGTATGATGAATATCTTGGAGTGAACATTGGGTGTGCGGAGTCACTGCGTCACAAGGGCCTCTTCTGGCCTGGTTGATGAGGCGTCAAGTCTTGTGCCTGAGGCATGATCTAGCCGTGGCGCAGTTTGGTTCTAGGGTAGCTGATCATTTTTGCAGTATCACTCGCCTGGAGATTTCTTAGTACCGACTTTTACACAGCTGTCTGTTTTTGTTTTCGGGTAGGTGCACCCTCGCCAAAGAAGCGTTTTACAAGAACAGTAGAAAGCAAGAGGCCAGAATCAGGTCAATAGCTAGGTTCACATCATCTAAACGCTATCACAGGATATATTTTGAGCGACGCTTTCCGATGTGTTGCATCTTTTGTTTCTCTAGAAATTGTTCTTAGCCCTTTAGCAATCGATGCTGGGGGATTGTGCGGAGATAAATAGTGAAGAATGACTCGTACGCACATGGCGTCAGTTGGTAAACGCACCATTGCTTCAAATCCTGCGTTGGACAATTATGCTATTAACGGCATCAGCAGAAGAGACATCATAAACTCAATCCGATTGCTTCCGCTTCATCAGGATGATTGAAAAGACCTCACCGATGGATAGCCTTGATGAACCAGGGAAAGGCCGTAAAAGCACGACAGGGGTTTTATGCAGTTATCATTTGTTGCGCCATCTCTTTCCCTCATTCCTCTCCCTTTTCTGATCCACAGACCCCTCTTTGGGATTTCACTTTGTTTGAAGAGGCCTCCTACCTTATTTGACAATTATCATGACGGATACACCACCCAAGGCTATGGGCCACGAGTCTACGAGCCCAGAGCCATCAAGTCCAACAAATCGAAGGACACCATCGCCTGTGCAGCACGAGCCTGGAGAGGGCGAGCTACAGCCCGGCGAGCATTGGACTGAGCGGGGGTTTCCCGAGGTGAACATACGATGTCTGAACTGGTATCTCGACAATTGCTGACGTTCGACCCTTCATTAGGACGATAACGACTCGGCACTCGGCGACGATACCGCCAGCTCTAGTGCCTCCATATCATCTAGCATCCTCGCATACCGTGAGTTCAACGGTCGGACGTACCATAGCGATCGCGGAAACCATCAATATTGGTAGGCATAGAATTCTCGAGTCGACCAAAACGCAATAGCTGAACGAAGCAAGGGGTCCTAATGACGAGCAACAAAATGAGACACTTGACATTCAGTGAGACTGGATATCGATATTGGGAGGGCGAATACTAACGCCCATCGAGACACCACGTTTTCACCCTCGCCATGAATGGCCAGCTACACTTTGCGCCCCTCTCAGACAAGATAGAAAAGGCAGTTGATATTGGAACTGGTACTGGTATTTGGGCAATGTGTGTTCACCTGCCTTCCTCTCCTGATCACCTAGCTGCTAACGTAATGTTCACAGCGATTTTGGCGACCAATATCCCAACACAGAAGTGATTGGCACCGATTTGTCTCCCATTCAACCAAGCTGGGTCCCTCCCAATGTGCATTTGTAGGCTTTTCCCTTAATCGCATCAGAAGGAATGGCTAACTCTTTGTAGCGAGATTGATGACTTTGCGCAAGAGTGGACTTTCAAAGATGACTCACTCGACTTTGTTCACACACGTTGGCTCATTGGTTCCGTGACTGACTGGACAGCACTCTTCAAGCAGGCATATGTCGCCCTCAAGCCCGGCGCTTGGCTTGAGTCATTCGAGGTTAATGGCTTCTTTGAGTCGGACGATAATACCCTGCCTGACAAATCTGCGCTGGCTCAATGGGGCATGATCTTTAGAGAGGGTGCCAAGAAGTTGGGGTCAACCGCGTCATTTGCCGTGGTGCGCGACCAGTTGCAGCGACAGGCAGTGGAGGCAGCTGGCTTTGTCAACATCCAGGAAAAGGCCATCAAAGCACGTTTCCTTTATCCTCGCGTTGCGGGAGCTTGGCTAACCTATGACATTTTAGCTCCCAACTTCTGGCTGGCCCAAGGACCCTGAACTGAAGAAAATCGGCCAGTTCACTCGAGCCGCCATTGAGAATGACATTGAAGGGGCAGTGGGATTCATGGCGACGCAAATTGGCTGGTCCCAGGATGAGATCAGGGTGTACGCTGCCCATTTACGCAAAGAACTGCGAAGCAACCAGCATCATTCTTACTATCGCGCTAACGTCGTGTGGGCCCAGAAGCCACAGGAGTCTTGAGGTATAAGTGCATGGGCGTTTTTGTTTGGCGAGACCTTCTTGAGTATGTAGCCAGAGATTAAAGCGTATGAAGATCATGGGTGACCCTTTAATAGCGCACACGGCTGAAAATTCTAAGGAGATCCATATATAATCAGTTATCCAGTTTCGCGTGGAAGTGACCCGAGATAGTTGCACAAGGGACGGCTCTTAGTTACGACACGTTATCCTCGTGGTGCAAGACCCTCGCTGTGCACTTCTAATCTGCACTCTAGCCCGGTCCTACACCTCTGCATGATGACCCTGTGTAAAGGATCCCGGCGCTAAATTCAGGGGAGTGACAGCGCTAAAGTCACACCAAAACTAACTTTGGTGACCGAAGCTGTCCTCAAAGGGACATCTTTGTCGCCACCTGACGTTTTAATTAGTTCGGCTGAGTATCAGTGTCTTTGACACGTACTTCTCGAAAGCCTCTGTAATCATGTCGCTATTGTGAGAGGCCGGAGCGCAGAAGCAGATTACTCGAGGTTACGCGTGCCTTTGCCAGCAGGTATAAATACGGGTGAAATCCCAGCCACCTCAGCTCCGCCTTCATCTTCCGTAAGCTCTTCTCCAGGGTAGGTAGGAGATACCATCTTGTCCATTTTTACAGATCATGCAAACGAGAGCTATCAGTGTGATAAGACTTGTGACCCATGGCGCTTAGCGGGTCAACGTGATGTGCATGAAACCTGTGAACCCACAGCATCATCGTTTACCCCGCAGCTAGCTTCTCACATCTGTCTCCCCCTCCACCGACTAGAGACTCCACGATCGCCGACTAAAGGAGAGCTTGCCTCGGAATGGATAAGAGGGAAGGATGGAGTACTGCGAACCTTGTAACCGACCCTTCGTTACCCCCCGAGCACTCGACCAGCATCTTGAAAGCAAGCACGCATATACCTACTGTTTTCGTTGCCAGAAACACTTTCCACACACCGGAGCTAGGCAGCAACATGTCGCAGACTCTTCCCGACATCATATCTGCTACAATTGCTCCCCAAACTCTGATTTCGATAATGAAGATAAGCTAGTCTTCCATTTAGGAGCCGAGCATTGCATCTGTGTACAGTGTAATTGCAAATTCGACGACCTAGCACAGCTCCGCCAGCATGATGCAGCTGTACATAACAAATGCAAGACATGCGGAACACGCTTTAGTTCCGAGTCAAATCTCAAGAATGTCAGTGTTGTTTCTTGCTCGAAAGTGTTACGATTGCTGAACACCCTAGCATTATAAAACGCATGCGCAGAAGAACATCGAGTGTCTGGGTTGCTCCAAGGCTTTCATCTCCGACTCTGCGATGGTGTTGCACCTCGAATCCGGCTACTGCCAGTCAGGCGCAGACAAAGACTATGTCAACGAGGTCGCATTCGAATGTTACCAATCCAATCGATACACTTCGAATGATCCAGACTTCGACTTTGAGTGCCCAGCCTGCGACACACTTTTCCTATTAATGAGTGCCTTATTGCAGCATGCTGAAAGCGTTGCTACTTGTGATGAGCACCTGAGAAGGGATAGATCGCTGGGAAAATTTTTGCATTATTTGCGTATGCGTGTTAAGGAACTGTGATGGGCTCAACTCTAGTAGGAGGCATGACATAGAGAAGACATGTTCCGTACAGGGGAAACAAGAACAGCCGTCAATGGGAGGCTAAAGGTGAGAGGAGGAGAGCAGGAAGAACAACTGTTGTGGGTATTGATCTGGATTCTGTCATACGGCAGCTGCATTTAATGACATTCTCCGTTTCATACTGTCCGTATTCATGAAGAACGGGGCTGCCTGGCAGCTTTTTAGTACCGAGGTCCGACGTGTTGTGAGTGAAATTTTGGCGTTCCACGCTCCTCCAACTATTACGGGGAGGATACCTGTCGTCGACATTGCCACAACCGCCAGCGGCCATCGCGCATAGGCAAAGAATCGAGAACTTAACTGTGAGCATGTCTTTCCCATGGGCGGAAACTGGTATCACTGCATACTCAGGCGGAAGGAAGTTAACGTTTGCAGCACCAGCCAGGTCATGATCGTTATGGGATTGGGCTCCAAGCGAGCCAAGCGGCATGAATTCTACGAGAGGTGATACATCAGTCTCATTTGACACGACGCGCTGATGTATCTGTGGTACTGCTGTTCGACTTGATCTCGTCGCAGCTAAACCCTCGCCAATACGCTCTCTGGTGGAGCTAAAACGACAGGCGCTTAATTTGTAATCAGGAATCCGTAGCGGCATCTTCTTTGCGCTGCATATGTGTGGCTTGTGGCAGCGGTAGAGCCCACTGGTGTCTCACGCTCTTGTTTTCTAGCGCATTCATCATGGAGTATCACTTGACAGAGACTTTGGTTCGGGTAACAAATTATAGTGAACAAATTATAATATTTCCCTCGCTATTCACTCCTTAGGTTGGACACTAGCCCCCACCCCGGCGGCCCAATACCCTAGCGTCAGCTTCCAAGCCCCAAATAGAACAATCAACGGCCCCACTCTAGAATGGAAGTGGCTTGCTTGTACAAGCGCCCCCCCTCCCCCTCGGTAAGTGAAAGATTTAACGCGTTCGCGACGCGCTGCACCTGATCTTAGCGTCTCTGGGACAGCGCAGGGCCGTGCTCTTGTTATCGTCAGTAACAGTAACAGCTGCATTCAGGCGTAGCCAATTGCTGCGATGGTTGTAAATCACACACATCGCATCTGCCAATTAGGCAGAAAGCCGAGTTCGAATTTTCACATCAGGGCTCCATTGAATAGCTGCCGTGGTATTTGTCGAGTACTTGCTCAACGATTTTGAGGAGTCATGCGCTTTCATCACGTGCGGCTGAGACGTGTGCGTAATCGGTCGCTCACATGGCCTGTGGTGCCAAAGACTTGTTATAGCCAGTGGGAAAAGGTCACCCCAAGGAAAGACTGGTGAAGCTTCTGCGGTAATGCACTATGTTACCGATCAACTGGAGAGCGTAACACAAAACTTGACATGACGTTCCGCTGCGCTGTTCCATTATGCCATCGAGGCTGTTGGTGGCAGCAACAGGTGACGGTAGTGCCTGTACGAAGTTGACATGATTACCAGACTATTTATTGGCTGCCTGATGTCCGCCCGTACTTGCTTGTTTCCCCTCTTTTTAGTCGATATTCATCGTGGGCTTTTCTTTGGTGATGACTGCCTTTTTTCCTTATGCAATTCCAACTTTGCCGTCCCACGACTTCAATATCGGGGAGAGGCTCGTCTGTGAATACAATCAGGCGGGTACATCGCCGCGGTATATTGCGACAATTCCCGACGCAACATCTATACTAACACAATGACCTCTCGCCTTCCAAAACGGCAGGCGACACCAAATGATGATCTCGATAATAGAGCTGATGCGTTGCGGACAACACCGACTGCTTCGCGCAACCAATATTCGATCGCCTGGATTTGTGCGCTACACAGAGAAATGGCCGCAGCTTGCGCTATGCTAAACGATTTCCAAAAAGATCTACCCAGACATACGAACGACACGAACGCCTGCATACTCGGCAGCGTACAGCACCACGACATCGTTGTTGTTTGTTTACCAATAGCCCAGTACAAAACGAGAAAAAAAAAACATACGGCAAACAGCATTACTCAAATGAAAACGAAAAAGGTTTCTAGTCGTCTACTAAGCCAACCAAGTTGCCCTCAGTCGCACGTCTGCTTACTCTATTCAGTGTTTGAACGTGTTTTGAGAGATCAGGACTTAAAAAGTCTCATATCCGATAAGTCCATTGATGTCGCATCTACAAGATGGTGAAAGCAACCACTGCGTTAGGTATGCAACAACCAGGCTACAGCCGGGCGTAAGTAATAACGATTGCAAAAGAGGCTGCGACAACCTGGGCTAATGCGAACGCGGTCCCCCAATCCCCCCCTCCACCTCTCCAGAGAACTACGCAAAGCCAAATGAGAGCAACTGCAAGCGAAGCACACGAGGTCCTGAACGGGAGTTCTGTACGCATTCGGTCCGTCTGCCATCCTAAAACAAAGTGTACGCCTCTCATCCACGTTGTACATTGAAACTCTTGATATGGAAGAGGCAAAGCGACTTTGTTCGCACCCCTGAATAGGTCAGATTTTGGTTGCTTTCCTGAGTAGGGTGAAAGGAGAGAGATAGAATAAGTAGATGGCAGACATACTTTATGTCGTAGATGCAGCTCTCTTGCGCCAGGCCCTTCAGACTATGTAGTCCATTGGCTTTCGTGGGGTCACGAGCACAGTCCTTCAGATGCGACAAGAACAGGAGCCGTTTACGACGCTGCTCTGCCTCCTCTGCTTCAATTCTAATGCATGGTTGAGACCACTCCTGCATACCAATAATGCATTGGTCACTATGCTCGGCGCCACCCAGACATGCATCGTTAATATCGAAATACGGACCGGTCGGATGCCTTGCTATAGCCTTCTCGCATTCTTCAGAGATGTCCTTAAGGCTGAGATGGTCCATATAGATTGGATAGCGCCCGCCCGACTCGACAACACCCGCGAATTGAAACTGTGTTTTTGGCATCGTCAGACTGACCACTACCATTCTGAGTATCAACTTACTTTGACCTCTAGCACTTCTGTGATTCCATAGTAAGGCAACCATCTCTTCCACCGACCCAAATGCCGGTAGCATGTGTCCAAAAGTCTGTGGTAGATATCACAATCAGACTCGCAGGCGCTATCCCAGGGCGAATGTTTTCCATATATCAATTTGGACTTGCCAGTGTAATCTTCAATACGTGCGATCGTCTGGCGAGACTTTGTCGGTCGTAGGCACGGTACAAGAACAGCATATTGTCCTTGCTTGTGACTCCCCAAGCAAATGAAGCAGCCCTGTCCTGCGCGCTCTTGCAAGTCTGGTATCTTCTTGGACACCAGTAGACATGTCCGGTCACCGACGTTGCCCTGGCGTTCGACATCCTGTACATGGCTGATAGAAGACATTTTCGATGGCAGAAAGGGAGTGAAGTACCATGTTAAACAGTCTCCCCGTTATATAACGGAATAAATACGAGAACAGTCAGGGGCTGAGTTTTGTTGTGACTCCTCAGCTGAAGCAAAAGGTGATGCATGAATCTGGGTCGTGGTTGGGTGTGATTCAGAATGCCTTGTCACAGCTGGCACAAGGCATAGTGTCAGGCTTTATCACATATTTCCCTGCACGGCTTTATTGTCCGAAGGGCCTGTGAATCTCTCTGGAAGGTTCCTTTTGTAGTTTCATTGGGTCGATGAAATAACAAACCAAAATGCCTCATGTCAAGAGATTGGAAAACCCCGTGGTCAGCAGGGCAGTTACAGGTGAATTAGAAAAAATCTGGATGGAAAATCTGCGTCAGCCATCAGCTCACGTCAAGCCGCTTTCTACCCAATGTATGAGCCCATAGTTACTGGCAGTAGCCAAGGCGGACACAATCACCGAGTCACAGCGTTTACAAAGGTGAATTCTACCGAAAATGCATTATTTTGATCGCTGTCTGGTTCTTGAACCTGTAGCAACATAAAGATAGCCTCACGATATATTATCAAAGCTACGAATTACCTTGGTTGAGTTGCGGCGGCTTCTTCCTCTCATCTCCCGGCTCCGTATCGTTGAAGAGCTACTGGGCACATACTGGGTTACTAGTAGCGACTGCGCCTGCAGCGGTTACGTAAGCCAATCCCCTTAGATCAGATCCTCTAGCCAGACCAAAGCATGGCTGTTCTGACCGCCACCGACAATCTTCATCGCAATGCTTATCTTGGTTATAGGCTTGAACTCCATTACGAAACCCTTGAGCTGTTATAGAGTCTGGCACTATCTTTTGCATATCATGGGATGTGTCGAAAAAGTTCAGAAAAAGGCGAAGCAGTGTCGTCGCGACAGGTGCGGCCGTTGTATCATTTTCAATATTTCTCATTGTCTCATGGATAACCCACTTGGTGGAGTCAAAGAAGTAGAGATTGCGGCAGTGTCTGGACGGTACGGCGCGCCCTGGGACGGACGATCCGTTTCTTGCCGTCCGTCTATCAAGTTGATGATCGTCATGCACGTGCGTCTACTCGAGATAGCCTCGATAAGAGAATATCTAACAATCCGCAACGCGCTACGCCCGATTTTTAGCGCCAGAGATGCCTTCCAGTGTAGTAAGGTGCTGTAACAGCCACTAAATCGCCTGAAGCGCGCGTTGGCCTTGGCAAGATTCCAAGCACAACTCCGCCACGCCACAGCCTCGTTGGGCATCTACTAAGGCACTGCCCATAACATGTGGCTTGCATAATCGGTCCTGGTGAACAATTTCCTTCACTGCCTGTAACCAAACGCGACCAGAAGTGACATGTAGCAATTCCTCATCTCGTGCTGGAGCACACTCAGCCGCAGCCCTGGTCGGACTGCGTCGGGCTGCCTCTTGACCCCTTTCGGTGCCAACCTCCTTCTCTGTATTGCTGGAGGGCTCGCATCTTATTGTTGCCATCGACTGTTTGCAGACTGTTCCGTGAAGGTAGCATGCCATCCAAACAGCGATTTGTCAGGATATGGGAGTGAAGAGGATAGAAAAGCGCCAACTGACACTATCTGCAGACGACAGCAGTATTGAGTTCCACGCGAACACCCACCTCGAGACCTCGCCCGCATACATCTGCCGTTACCGAATCAGAACCCGAGGAGGCGTATCCTACGACCTGCGACTCGACTCCAGCTTCCTCGTCGACGTATACGAACCGCACGCCCTGTTGTTCCACCGCCTACCTGCCAACCCCGCGCACTTCCTTCCACACCATGGCATCCCGCAACAATCTCGACCGTCCCGACTCCTATGCAATCGCCTGGATCGCCGCTCTTCCCATCGAGCGGGCTGCCGCAGAAGCGATGCTCGACGAGGAACATGCGGCTCCATCTGGCTTCACCAAGCACCAAACCGACGCGAACGTTTACACGTGGGGTCGTGTTGGAGAGCACAATATCGTCATCGCCTCTCTTGCCGCCGGAGTCTATGGAACCACCTCGGCTGCGACCACGGCCTCGAGCCTGCTTGCTTCTCTGCCGTCCATCCGTATCGGTCTTTTGGTTGGCATAGGCGGCGGCATCGCCCGACCGAACGACGACCGCGATATCCGGCTTGGCGACATTGTCGTGAGCCAGCCCGATGGGGCCACGGGCGGCGTCTGCCAATACGACTTGATCAAGGCAAGGACCGGCGATAGGCGCGAGCGCAAAGGCTTCCTCGGACGGCCTCCAACTGCCCTCCTTAATGCGATTGCCAGTATCCAGGCCTATCACGAGCGGAAGGATTCTAATGTTCCCTGCTTCCTTCAGCAGATGCTGGACCAGAACCCGAAGATGGGCAAAAGATCCAAGAGGAATCCTGGCTATGCTCACCAGGGTTTCGAAAACGACCGCCTTTTCAAAGCTTCAAGTAGCCATGTCACCGGGCCGGACTGTCGGGGTTGTGACGCGGCTGACGAGATTCAACGCGATCCTCGAAGCACCACCGACCCCGATGTTCACTACGGGATCATCGCATCCGGCAATACGCTTGTCAAAGACGCCGCTGCGCGCGATCGGATTGTTGCCGACGTCGGAGAGGATTGCATCTGCTTTGAGATGGAAGCAGCCGGCCTGATGAATCACTTTCCGTGTCTTGTGATCAGAGGGATCTGCGACTACGCCGACTCCCACAAGAACGACCGATGGCAACGCTACGCCTCGGCCACCGCCGCTGCGTATGCGAAGGAGCTCTTGGCGTACGTACCGGCGGCGGAGGTCCAGGAGACCAAGAGGGCACTGGAAGTGCTTCAGTTGGGTTAGTTCTTGCTTTATTCACCAAGACTAGACTAGCAAATGCACAAGGCCGAATAATATTGGAATACGCCCTAACTGTGAGTAGTTCAACAACAGATCGACGAAGTGCAGCAGACGACAGTTGCAACAAAAGCTGCAACTGATTCCATCAGGTCCCACCTTCATATCGATAAGATCAAGCGCTGGCTTTGTCCCCCAGATCCGTCTACAAACGTAAACCACGCGATAAAGCTCCGCCATGAGGGGACAGGTGCGTGGCTCCTGGAAAACCCAGTCTTTCAGGAATGGCACTCGGGGTCGCGCCGACATTTATGGCTGAATGGGCTTGCGGGGTGTGGAAAGACGGTTCTCAGTGCGACTGTGCTGGATCATCTCGCGAAGGAAAATGATCGTCTTGTTCTTCCCTTCTTCTTTGACTTTTCGGACACAACAAAACAGACCTTGGATGGCATGCTGCGGTCGCTTGCTTTCCAACTTTACCAAGGCGGGCCTGGTTCTGCAAGTCTTCTTAACGCCTCATTCCAAGCACACCAAGATGGCCGCAACCAACCTATTACAAAGACCCTCGAGGACCTTGTATACAAGATGCTTGCAGTCCAGAAGAGAAGCTCTATTGTTCTGGACGCCTTAGACGAGTCAACAACAAGGGGCGAACTTCTCCTGTGGATGAAGGACGTAGTGTCCTGGTCAAAGGTGGGCGATGTCCAGCTGATTTGCACTGGTCGGCCTGAACCAGAGTTCATGCGCGAGATCCCCTCCTCGTTAGGTACGGATAACTGCTTAGCGCTCGACAAGGAGTCCATCAACGCCGATATCCGATCGTACGTCGCAGCACAGCTTTCGCAACGACGTGATTTTCAGGACAAGCCCTTGTCCCAAAATCTCCTTAAGAGGATTCGGAAGAAAGTTAGCGACGGGGCCGACGGGATGTGAGATATTACTGCCTCGATCGATATGCTGATGATTTGTTGACGCGTTGCCTAGGTTCAGGTGGGCGTTCTGTCAATTGGACACCCTAGCTCGCTGTCGTCACGAGGCGGCCATTGAGGAAGCTCTCGCATCTTTACCACGGAACTTGGAAGACACGTACCGACGCATGATTCAATGCATACCGACGGAGCTCAAAACCGATGCGATACGGCTCCTGCAATTCGTAGTGCACTCCGAGCGACCTCTCAAGCTGGCCGAGGCTAAAGAGGTAATAGCGACGCAGATCGAAAATGAACCGCGAGGATTTGACATCAAGCGTCGACTATTTCGCGATACTGACGTTTTGGACTACTGTCCCAGCTTAGTGACGGTCGTTCACGCGGCCGATAAAGAGCTGCACCTTGCCCACTTTTCTGTCAAAGAGTACCTTCTTGGCGAGAATCAGTTCAAGATTGCGACTGCCAGCATTTCCATCACTAGGACATGCTTGACTTATCTTACGGACATCAACGGTAACCAAAAAGAGATAGAGCAGGGGTTTCCGATGGCAAGATATGCGGCGGAAGTCTGGACAGGCTATGCTGCATTGGCTCAGGCTTCAGAAGATATAGCCAGAGCGACGGTCAAGTTCCTAGAAGAGGAAGCAACGTTTCAACGATGGGCTCGCTTGTATCAGCCTGATAGGCGTCGGGATCGTGACCCAGGTCCCCCACAAGGTTCCAGACTCTACTACGCCTGCGTCACTGGGCTCGTATTGCCTGTGCGAGATCTTATCGGTAAGGGAGCAGATGTCAACGCGCAGGGCGGCTGGTACGGCAGCGCTCTTCAGGCTGCCATATATAAAGGCCATAAAAAGATTGCTATACTACTTTTAGACGACGGAGCAGACGTTAATGCACAAGGCGGCCGGTACGGCCACGCTCTCTATATTGCCGCATATGGAGGCCATAAAGAGATTGTCAGACTGCTTTTAGACTATGGGGCAGATATTAACGTGCAGGGCGACGACTTCGGCAGCGCTCTGCAGGCCGCTGCACGTGAAGGCCATAACGAGATTGTTATCTTACTTTTAGACGAGGGAGCAGACGTCAACGCGCAAGGTGGCGACTTCGGCAACGCTCTTCAGGCCGCCGCATTTAGAAGCCATAAAGAGATCGTCAGACTGCTTTTAGACCAGGGGGCAGACGTCAACGCGCAAGGCGGCGATTTCGGCAATGCTCTCCGGGCCGCCGCATTGAGAGGCCATAAAGAGATTGTCAGACTGCTTTTGGACGAGGGAGCAGAGGTTAACGCCCAGGGCGGCCCTTTCGGTAGCGCTCTCCAGGCTGCCGCATATGGAGGCTATACAGAGATTGTCAGACTGCTTTTAGACGAGGGAGCAGACGTCAACGCGCAAGGTGGCGACTTCGGCAACGCTCTTCAGGCCGCCGCACATAAAGGCCATGCAGAGACCATCAGACTGCTTTTAGACGAGGGAGCAGACGTCAATGCGCAGGGCGGCTGGTACGGCCACGCTCTCCAGGCTGCCACATATAAAGGCCATGAAGAGATTGCTATACTACTTTTAGACGAGGGAGCAGACGTTAATGCGCAGGGCGGCCGGTACGGCCACGCTCTCCAGGCTGCCGCATATGGAGGCCATACAGAGATTGTTAGACTGCTTTTGGAAGAGGGAGCAGACGTTAACGCCCAGGGCGGCCACTTCGGTAATGCTCTCCAGGCCGCCGCACGTGAAGGCCATACAGAGATCGTCAGACTGCTTTTAGACGACGGAGCAGACGTCAACGCGCAAGGTGGCGACTCCGGCAATACTCTCCAGGCCGCCGTATATAGAGGCCATAAAGAGATTGTCAGACTGCTTTTAGACGAGAGAGCAGACGTCAATGCGCAGGGCGGCTGGTACGGCCACGCTCTCCAGGCCGCCGCACGTGAAGGCCATACAGAGATCGTCAGACTGCTTTTAGACGACGGAGCAGACGTTAATGCGCAGGGCGGCTGGTACGGCCACGCTCTCCAGGCTGCCGCATATGGAGGCCATACAGAGATTGTTAGACTGCTTTTGGAAGAGGGAGCAGACGTTAACGCCCAGGGCGGCCACTTCGGTAATGCTCTCCAGGCCGCCACACGTGAAGGCCATACAGAGATCGTCAGACTGCTCCAAAGAAATGACACTATTACATCGAAAAAACGGTGTGGCTATGAAACTTCAAGCAGCCCAGCGAAAAAACTATGTCTTAGGCTCCCTACGCCCTGCAATCAGACTCAATAATTCATTAAATAAGCTCCAACTTTGGTCTTATTTTGAGCTTCATCACTTTTACCACTGAGCAGTTTCCAGGCGTGATCACTTATGGTTATATAGATATAACCAACACTCAATCATAATAATGCAAACCCAAGCTACCATTTGCCCATAGCTGAACTGTCAAGTAATTAACCCCAATCCTGCTAGTAGCTTGTAACTTAATCACCCTGATAGCCTCACCACAAGCTGCTAGTAGCTTGCATGGAGACCCTTGATGTGACAATCGCGGAGTTCCTTGGGAATGAACCGCTTGTGCTGGGTTTATGTTGGCAAAGAGGATGCTAGCTGTATCGGTGAATAACGCCAGCGTTGTTGCTTTCTCAATGGTTGTCATTCCACTTTTGTTCAAGATGGCTGTATGGGCTTGGAGCACGTGGTAGCAGTTCGGAAAGAGACGCTCGACGAGAAAGACTATGAACGACTAAACTCGGAGCACGAGTTGGCAAACGCATACCTCATTAACCAGCGCATCAAGGATGCGATTGGGATACTCGAGCACGTGGTGGCCGTTCGTAAGATGACACTAGATGAGTAAGACCAGCTGTCGGTAGAAGATATCGTTTTTAAGGATATGCTCAATTATTTGCACCTGTTAGAACTAGTGCCGAAGAGAGTGGTAAAGGAACTCAAATACACGGCCGCTTAAGTGTAATTGAAAAGCTACAGTACCTAGAGGCTATGCGACGACATTTGGGCCAGATATTGACCTTGACTGGCTTTTGTACCTGGTCCTTGTTCAGTATGGTCCCCTCCCTCATGTCCGAGCTATGGCGTAGTCCACCAGTAGTCATACCTCAGGCAATTGCCACGGAGGGAACCCCATTGTTCATTACCTCTAAAGGTTCAGTTACTGAAAACGGCGTAATCCTAAGACCACTTACATCGCTGCCATAATTCTCTTAGTTTATCTCCGCACACACTTCTCAGGATATGCAGTGGACCATCCTGGTCTGAGCGGGGTGCATCATACAGCAAGGAGAATACAAATGATACTCCACTAGTTTCATAAGTTTGCTGGAAAGGTTTCCCGTGCTTAAATCCTGTTTCTTGTGCTGAATCACAGAATTCGGACGAGATCTGATCGAACGGAAGGTCGTCGGCGATAGTTGGGGCAGGATAGCATTCGAGAGTTTCATTTTCAACTAGGCGGCGTCTGGCCAACCATTGAACAGCACTGCTTTCGCCTTTACTGGTAACAGAAGCGATCGGAGGAATATGATAATCATCCTGAGAAAGAACGAAAACAAGAAGCGAGAGATGGGTCAGAATGGTGGAAGTTTCATGGTGATGGTGCTTTGAAGTACACGTCCTGGTGCGTGGGAAAGGACGGATTTGTAGGTTCGGCTCGTCAGTAGGCCAGCTTGGAGCTCCTACTGTACAAATGCCATTACATAGAATTGTGACTAGCACTGAAACGGATTGTGTCACCGTGCCGAAACTGTCAACTCGCGACTAAAGTGAGACAGGAGGTCTGCCAAGCTCAAGCCAGGACCGAAAACGTCACCAAACTATATCGAATCGAGAGCATGTGAGGATCTCTTCGAGCTACAAGTTATGATTGGTCGTCCTCTATCGATTAGTTTTCTTTTTCTCTTTCTTCATTAATCTGAGGAGAGCTCGTAAATTTCCCACCGTCACTTCAGTAGCTGCATGTGTATACTGCCAGTTCAAATATTAAGCCAAGTCTGTAGCAGAGCCTGGTTCCAGTAATCCAGTGTCTTCAGATGATTCTCTAATATTGAAAATAGGTCTAAAATATTTGTGACTTTGCACATAGCTCAATAAAACCAATCAAGGGTTCGATCATACTGTTACCCTGCGTTCAACTAGATACATTCATCACCCACAAGAGCCTGGCAGCCTTCTGCCTCGTTTCCATCGAGCTCAACATCAAGATTGAGGTAATCATCTCTCGACATCTTTATGGATAGAGTTATAAAGCCCAGCAAAGATAAAAGAGCTTCGATGCCAATGACGATAGCAAACCAGATAGGATACTTATCTACCGACCAAAATACTAGCCCGCCAAGAAGTTTCACAATACTCACGTCAATCCAAGGGGAGCCCATGTCGCCCTTTGCGTGAGCGAAATGCTTCCTTCAAATTTAATGAGAGCCATCTTGTCTAGAGTTAGCGCGGTCACACCCGTTATGATGGTGCTTGTGAAGAGCCCAGTGGCTAAATGAGTGAAGACTGTTCTTTCCGTCTCTGGGGATCTGTCCGGCGCCATGACTACAGACGTGATGACAGCTGGGGCTGCGGCAAGAATACAGAATGACTGGTAGAGTTGGAGGAAAACATTTTTGGCCATTTGCATATCCATATTGACGACAAGCTATCGGCCGTGTCTTAGTATATCTCCAAATAGCATGAAGTACAACGCAACTCACAAAGTTTAAATGTTGAAACTTCGAGATAAAATCAGGTGTAGTGAACGTCAGGTTGAAGAGGGGGAAGCCGAAAAGTTTTGACAAAATATATATAGATTGTCACTTTTCAAAACGGTCCCAGGCTAAATCAAAAACGTCAACGTGTGTTCAACAGTGTCTTCCCTGTCCAGTAAAACGTATCTTAGCATCGCACGAGTCTCCACCCATGAGACGACTTGCCTACCCCCATCACGGGTTCGTGTAGTCTTTTCCGGTCATCCTCCGCGTTCTTTGAATAATTGGTTGCCATTTACTCTGTAATAAAGACGAATTAAACCGCTAAGAGATACGATGCTCCTACAACGTAAAAAAAGGGACTGATAAAGCGGTGGATAAGAAAAAGGTCTAGCCGGAAGCATCAAAGACTGATACAATCTTCTCAGCCTCAGATTTTAGATTCCCTGAATCTTTGCGCTACTTATAAAACTGCCAATATCGTTTAAAACTTATGTTTAAGCCGTCGGATGAATACCATCCTTAACGGCAACACGCTCCGTGCCTGATGTACGATCATTTGAGCCCGCGAGCTGCTCTGTCCGAGTTCTGGCTCAAAGATCATACGGAAACTCCTTGCAAGATCACGTCCGTTTTCCCTCGCCATCTTCACAAGTAGCTTCCGCCAAGTTCAAGCGTTTCGTATCCATGCGTGATACCTAGCACGGCCTTACAAGACTACAAGACTGCCGCTCAAGAGTGCCGGTCGTGGATTGATTTTATAGTCAGAAAGTGCGAGACTGCCAACACCAAGTTTATCGACGATTGCTTCGATATAGAGACCGACTTCTGCACATATACCAACAACTGCTACTCAGCCTTGAAGTAGCCTATGAACAAGGAATGCAAGATGATGACGGCGATGTGGATATGAAATTTCGGAATAGATGTACCAATCCCAGGCAAAATAAGGTGTCTTCAAAGGCCTTGGCCACCATGGCGGGCTCCGTTCACCGTAATCCTTAGATATTTAGAAATCCAAAGTTCAAGATCAAAGACTTTTCAAATTCGAGCATCATGCAAGGGGCTAGTGGAAATTGCTGGTAGCTGGCAGCTCTAGGAACCATCGCTCACCGTCAAGACTTGATGAGAGAAATCTGCGTGGCGCAAAACGAAGATATTGGCGTGTATGGGTTCGTATTTTTTCGGGATGGAGAATGGATCTCAACTGTAGTGAATAATTATCTCTATATAAAAACACCGGACTTCGACCATGAAGTATATGATATAGCAGGGGGAAAAGCTCGGACTTACAAGAAGCAAAAGCAAACCAATCCCGAAGCGCTCTTCTTTGCTAGAGGCAGACATCCTAACAAGACTTGGCTGCCATTACTTGAAAAAGCAGTTGTGTTTCTTCCTTGCCCAATACATAATGGTCAGATGCTAACTACGTTCCAGTTTGCTAAACTTCGTGGCGATTACGAGGCCCTAGACGGGGGCTTGGCAAGCATAGCTGTAGAAGACCTTACTGAAGGAGTTACAACTACTATATCGGCCGACAGTGTTCTAAACAAAGACTGTTTTTGGCGTGAGATGCTTAATTCCTGGAACTGAATGTGGAAGTTTCCTTGTAAACGCTAATGGTTAAAATGTGAAAGGTCCGCGAGCAGCCAGCTGAGTAATGCAAATCATCCGGATCCATACACATACTCTCTTCTTGATTAAAGAAAAAAGCTGGACATCACCCCTCACGATTGTACAGTCCTGAAAATGTCTTTGTAGTGTCCGTTTTTGGACCCTGGCTTTGCGAAACTCTCGCACCGCAACCCAATAGCGAATATAAACGTAGTGTGATCGAGATTACTGATATATATCCCCACCTCGGGCCTGAAAGGACATACGGGGATAGACCATCACAACAACATTCTATCTTACTTTTTGCCTCCTAGACCCGTCTACACAGAAATGCTTATTCAACAGTTTCTTGTTGTCGGAGAGTACATACTCCGCTGCATTGCTATGATTTTGGAATTCATCTCTCGTACCCTCATATACTTTGGAAATACAGAAGTTAAATATATTGCTTGTTGGTTGCTGCAAAAGACAAACTCTAAAAAATCTCGTCACGGAGTTATCGAAGAGCCCGAAATCCTGTTTTCAAAGTTCTTTTGGAAAACACCCAGGTTAGGAACTTCGCACCGTTGTTGACAAGCGCCTGGTATGATTTGATTCGATAATCCTACACGGTTGTGGCCGCTTTTATCCGCAGCTATGCCCGGCTAACAAGGTTCGGCGGACAGCCGACGCGCTCTTACAACCATGTTTATCAGAGACTGTTCATTATTTTACTGTATGGCCGAATCTTAGAAGACTCATCGCGAATTTTTGAACGAGTCAACCCACAGACGAAGATGGAACATCAAACTGAACAAGTGATTTCAAGCTCACAGGTTTCGCAACCTGCGTTGTTTGTAAGATCTATCACTGTCATCTTCAACGGCCCGGGTGTCACGAGCATCCAAGTCGATCAAAAGAAGTGTGAAAGGATTCGCGAACTCAGTCCACACGCTATCATCAGCTGGGCTCTCGCGTTGAGACTCTATCTGGAGTGGAGATAGAATGCGGAATGATGTATTCGACTTCCCAGTACATCGCCTTGACGTGACATAAAAAAGATGTGGCCACATATGGCTCCCAGTCTGCTGCAAAATATGTAGGGAGACGTGGTGCTTCGGAAAATGCTTACTATGATAAGTTTCTCAAGGTGATATGTACGCCTTCGTCTTTCAGAAGAGCCATGTACTCATTTATCATCAGGTCTCGACATCTTATTGAATACCAAATGCCGCACTCATAATGGTATGATGCTGCATCTACTGCCAAAACTGGTGGCCAAGTTCCAAACCAACCCAATCACAGCCAGCAGACCAGGCGATCAACAGAGCCCACTCGAAGCAAGTTAGGGCCACATTCGGAATGCAATTCTGGGTTGACAGTTCGTCTTGGGCACCTCAAATGCCTACGGACAGGGCCATATCGTACGCGAGACGCTGGGTCCATTTCCCATGTTCTAGGCTCTAAAAAGATTCGTTTATAAGAAATTCAATTTCTCTAGTATTGTTCAGTTTTGTCCCTCAGGTTGTTCACCAGGTTCCCACATTGTTCAAACAAGCAGAATTTGAGGACGTCTTTCTTTAATCATGTCTGGTAACACACGTTATTTATCATCATAGTAGAAACACGCATTTAATCAACATTGGTCTCCTTAGCTTTTAGTGCTGTACATATGATTTTCCACATCTTCACCTGCAGCCGTCGTAGATAAGAGGTGAGGCTTGGTTTGAAAACACACTGAAACGATATATCAAAGTAATCCAAGACGCCTAGGTAAAAGTCTTCATGTGTTACAGTGAACTTGTATCAAGTCAGTCTATTAAGTTAAACTGGCATGCTCATCTCCTGTCTGGACCATGTTCACAGAGAGTTCTCTCACAACATCAGAATGTGTAATCCTATCCACTCGATACCGAAAGTATGACACCAAAGTATCGTTTGTCCGGTCTGACAGATTTGAAATCCAGCAAAATTTACGAAAAAACTCTGCTATAGCCTTGTGACATGCTGACGCCTTTCAAGCTTCAGTAAGAGATCTAAGAAAACATTCAAAGTTTTCTGAGGTCCCCAGCACCGACCTCTCAGGCAGGATTTTATGGAAAATAAAAAATGGAGTATGAGCCGATGCGAACTAAATAGGAGGGGGTTGATGAGGGACTGGTGCATTCGAAGGCGCTCGCGATTATTTGGTGAAACCTAGGAATTGGACCTTTGTGCTGCCCCGAAGCCCCGAGTGGGCATATACCTACGCAGCGTACCTATAACCCCCTAGGCCGTACGAGGATGTTGGCGATCTACTTGCGCTTACACTTCACATGTAGTTGGCTGCAGCTCGCTCAAAATGCCTTATGGGTGTTCATGCACACACCACTCGGAATCACAACACCTAGAGACCCCAAGCTTATGCTCTCGGGCGGGCGAGAAGAATTGAAAATGCTGGGCAGACAGAGGATATAGTCTGAGGACCCAAGATGGTGATGATTGTGATGATTGTGACAGTTGAACTAACAAGCTGTTGATGGTCTTAAGATCCTGGCCTGATGATGAAAAAGAAGTAGTTGATAAGTCTCATTGGTCACCAACTGTCTGGATTGCCATCTTTCACCGCACTTTCAGGAATATAGCGCATTACTTACCGCCTCCCACGTACTACAGGCATGTTTTACCGTTTAGAGTTTATGACCTTTCATATTTGACGTTGAGGCGCTGCTTAGTTAGTTCCGCAGAAGTGGAGGGAGGATGATAATAACGAGTTATTCGCCGTAGCTAGGTCATATTCTTGTTTGATAAAATGCAGATCTTATTCGTGTAGCCATAGTTATCGCGCAAACGTAGCATTATATGATCGAGAGGGACCTTGAATACGGGTAACCTCACTATGACGAGGATACCGAGTGTTAAGCCGTAGAGAAACTCGAACAACTTCCAAAAGACCGTACAATCAAGCCGAATGGTTTAAGTTCTTTAGGGCCTGTATTGTTTGCCGTTGTGGTCTTTCAGCAGAGTTGTGACTCTTTGCGAGGAGCTCTGAATGATTCTGAAGCATATAGCGTGGCGGGTTTAGCATAGCTGCCTGCGTTACTGATGATAGAAGGCAGATTTCCCGAAACTCTAGCTTTGGGTACTGTTTGAAATCAATAAAGCTTTATTGTAGAGACTTTTGGGTATCGTCTAACTCACTCAGTTTTGTCTTCTTTGCCAGCTAGAGAACACAAGCATGGGTTGGATGGAGTTTGTTTGATGCGAAACCCTTGATGTGAACGAGTCGTAACTAAGCTTAGGATTACGGAACGTTGAGTCATGGTCCGTCATCTTCGATCGCTCTATCTAATGAGAGTTGTGTAAGTCATTAGAGGTTGACACTTTCGCGGTCGTGAGTTTGACGCCTGAAGACTATTGCGTTGTACATTGCACCTGATGTGCTTCCGGCGCTCGCCGCAACTTATTCTGTACTTTATCCCACAGCCCATCTCGTTTCCCTTCTTCTCTTTTCTTTTCTACAAGCCACTCCTTTCGCCTTTTTTCCGTTTCTCGGGCGCAGGTTCCTTTCATCTCTCCTTCCTCCATGACGAGGATAGTAGTTTTCCCCCCTAGTCCTATCCATTCCTCGTCTTTAATAACATATACGAAGCCAGATTCGGCAACCATACCCTGGCCATCAACAAAGAATGCACCACGGGCCAAAAACACCAGGCAATCGCGAAGGCAGTAAAAACCGACTTTGACGTTGAGCACATCATAAGGCCAACAATCAGGCCCGCTTTGTGCAAAATGAATGTGATGCGCCGGCTCCGACCGTCGAAACTTTGTTTTGGTCAGAAGTCGTGTACCATTCTGTGCAAAAATACCTTTGGAATCTTCGACGTACCTCTTTCTTCAAGGCTTCTGCTAAGCATCGATAGTTGTTTGGATCGAAGAAGCTCCAGTATCCCCCACCTCTAGCGCTTGGTATCTTTCGGATGACCGGCATGTTGTCAACACCACGATCGTTGTTGTTTGTGTGATTGGGGTCGTCTTGCCGCTTAAGTAGGATGCCACAGATACGATTTATTCGAAGACGGCGGCGCTACCGATGACGCATGACATGACAGGGCCCGACGAATGGGACGAATGGGACGAAGGCTGGGTGATACGGTCTTGTAACCCCGCTTCTCGCTCCTTGAAACTGAGGTTCTTGGTAAGTTTCCAAACAATTAACTAGTCCGTGCCTGTCGGTATGGATCATGAGCAAAACCCTACCATCTCATGCGCTGAGAACATCAGCCTTCTTTTCCTTCTACATGGCGTCCCACGTGTGCCAAAGACAACGCCAACCAACAGGAGTCTAATACGCGAAGGGGGTTACAACCTACCATTTGACAAAGAGCGGGGGCTCGCGAGTACCCTGGCATTCCTCTCTAGTTTACGTGATGATCCGAGTCGAATTCCTGCTCTATGCATCGAGAGCGTTCCTGATGTTTGTGCTTTGAGGATCCATGTGGCAGTGAACAAGAGCAGCTTTGAAGATGGCAAAGCCGACCTTCTTGAAATTAACGTCGCGTTAAACAAGATACTTGTTTCCCTCTCGCGAGTTACAGATAGTGCGTGCACTAACCTCCTAACCGTTCGCTGCGGTAAATCATAGATAAGGCCGAGCGCTAACTGTGAATTAGGTGGTATTAACAGTGATACGGTAGAGAATGTCTTTGATTCGATTATGGCTGTATGCTCAGAACGCATTCTTGGCCGCCTTCATCTTCGTGCAAGCCACAAACAAAAGATCAAAAAGCCAGTCGACGAAACTCTTGGACTGGCTGTCGCTTCTTTGAAACAACTTCGCAAAAAGATGATGGACCGTGCAGAGTTAATGGATTCCGTTTCTGCCTTTGAGACTGGGGCAAACGAAGCCATCAAGCTCGTTGCAGCGTGGACCAAGCACCAAACGACAATCCGACTACGACAACTCGTGGAAGGAATTCACAAGATATGGATGATCGATAGGCTTGATGAGCTGCTCGAGTGTATACCAAACAGTCTCATGGACCCTGGCTTGAGAATTAGCTTACGCAACATTATCAGCAAAGTGGCCAGATATAAGGAGGCTGCCAGGTACCTTCACCGTATGGCTAGATTTTTCCCATCTCTCCGAAGAACAGAGGTTATTTCTGTCACCCTTCAACAACAAATGTTTGCCAAAATGAATGTCGACCATTACTCGCCTTCGTTATTTACTACATTACGCCGTATCGCCAGTAGACACAACCTTCGTCACAGTCCTATCAAGATTTACTCATTGCTGAAGCTCGATGAGAAGCAGGCAGAAAAGATTTTCTCCGACCATGTACGTCGAGCTTTGAAAGGGGCGAAAATTCATGCTGAAGTCCAGTTGTTTTATCATTTGGAAGCACTCCACTCAGCCCAACCGCCACGCGTTGTATGTTCGAGTAAGGATGCTTGCTATCTTTGCGATTATTTCATCACCGCTATCACAAAGATTCATAGTCCGAGATGCCATGGGAGGCTTTACCCAGGCTGGCGTTTGCCAGCGTCATCTATGCATGACCAAATAATAAGGAAGTTCAATCATGCTATAGAAGAAGAGGCTGGAAATAGCATCAGGAACCTTTTGAGAAACCAGAAGAAATTGAAGTTACCTGATCCTCGAGAAAGCACAATTTTGACAATCGGACGATCAGTTTCGACATTGGCTCCATCGTCCGTGGTACTTGACTCCGCGGCGGTGGTGACAGAAGATATCAACATGTCTCCTGAGAGTTTAGCCAGTGAGGATGGGAGACAAAGTACGTTTGAACGCTCGAACGAACTCCCACAAGCTGTGGAGGACCTTCCGGAGCATTCTGTTCCCGGTGTTCATGAAACTTCCACCACGGAAACCATTACGCGAACGACGACCAGCGATGAGAACCAAGCAGGCCCGTCGCCTAGTATACAAAGCGATGCTCACTGCAGCAAAGAGACTCATCACAATAACGTAATTGTGAGTTGTGTCTCCAAGGATACTATGTCCTGCATCCGCATTGGTTCATTGGAATTATACGTCGAGTACTCGGCATCTCCTAACGAGGCTGGGGAATATCATCGCGGAGACCTCAAGCTTGACGTCGAATGGATCACTACAATCCAAGATGGACCAGCTCTACGTGGCATGGGATCTCCTGTCATTGACATTGAAAAATCTGCATATGCGGCGTCACTTCCCTCGAATACCATGAATCAGCTGCATATCAGTCACCAGGGGCGAATTTTGAGAATTCGATTATATCCGGGGGAGAGCTAGACAGAAAGTATAGGAGGCTCTAATGAAATCTGATCGGAAGAAATTTGTCCAGCTCACAATAGCTAGTTTCATTATTTCCATAGTGATCTCCTATAGACGGTAGAGTACGTGTTGATGGAATGTGAAGTCTGCCTATCGGCAGTGGTGCATATCACAGCGCTTCGAGGCGTACTAGCGGCAGTGTAAGAGGGAGGAGGAAATTACTGCATCGCAGGTTTGACTTGCCCAAGTAAGAGAGATGAAGGCAATTTTCGATTTAATAGCATGATGTCATCAAATCACAGATAAAAATTGTTTGTTTAGCACGTTTCTTGTCCAAGAATAGAACCATTTTAGGCGCAACGGCCCCGAGACCAACGGTACACACACGTAACACATCTTGCGAAGTAGAGACCTGCGTAATTTTCTCTTCTCTCCCTCGATGGTCCGTACGGATACGACGAGCAACATGCGAGGATGGGACTGCCACTAACTAGGTTGGGGTCTTGTGCTTGGATACCTTCCGATTTGCGTTCCAAACGACAGTATCCACCCGGAACCCATGCTTCCGTCTTGGCATTTGCGTCTGTGGTTTTAAATCGAACTTGTGACTTGGTGCTGGCGACATTCAAGATAAGATCATCAACGATCTAAAGCTTGAAAGTAACTTGGTAATGGAATCGCTTGGCAAAGCTGGCGAAAGGAGACACCCTGAGTTTTAGGCTAACAAGTGAGCTCTGAAGCGGCC
The DNA here is from genome assembly GCA_030142105.1 of Fusarium sp. FL617. NCBI lineage: Eukaryota > Fungi > Ascomycota > Sordariomycetes > Hypocreales > Nectriaceae > Fusarium > Fusarium sp. FL617. Next base: position 719,307 of record JAREIL010000007.1, on the reverse strand, counting down.
GTGGGATTGGTAGAACCATGTCATGTTGACATGACAGCTTGAGGGACGTTTCCCTAGTGTAAACGTACGAGACAGTCAGCCGCCATGCTGGGAATACCAATCTATCTTGAGGAATTGTCTGTGATTTTCTTTATCCGCACTTATGTACGACGATGCTATAGCAGATTTGCCTTGATTCTTGGTGTCTTCATTCGCGTGGGCGAAGCTCGTTTCCTCACATAAATGCGATGCTACGTACACATTGAATCAACGACCGGCAGAGGTCTTCCAACTAGTGGTTCGTATGCGCCATTTGATGTCCTTTGATCCTTGCTTTGTTGTTGGCTCTAGAATGTTAGGAACAAAGAATCAATATTCCCGTCTACAGTTATTGTTGCTGATTGATGACGCGCAAGTACGTTCCACCCAGACCAGACGGTTCAATCCACCGCGCATCAACTGTGACTCTCATTACTTTGGGAGCCACCATCAGTATGAGGTTACCTGAGTGGTTCACATGATGGAGGCATCGATGACCAAACTTCTTCGATGTTTGCGTTTCATTCACCCGATATGGGAAAGGCGAGCTCGGATTCCCAACCGTTATGAGATTGGATCGCTTCGTTCTACTCTTGGCATGATAATTGCACGCAGTACGGGGTCGCCCTGGGCCGGTACATCCGCAATGGATTCTTGACCCACTCACTGACGCGGCAGTCGAATAAAATATCATTCATTTGTCTGGCGCAACTTAACCCACATACCTTACTTAGATCGATCCATGGCACGAATCCTTATCAGCTCCTGAGATCGTCTACACACATCCTACAATGCCTCACAAAAACTTGCCCATCAGACCTGTGGCCTATACTTTTGACCCCGTGGGACCCGACGCTCTCAGAAGACCAGAGCTGGACTTTTCCTCTCTCTTCGGCGAGGAGACCGTTTCGGAGGATGCTCCTCTAGTGCTCTATCGCGAGAAAATGGGCATTCCGTGGCAGACATCTTTACCTCGGGTCAGGCAGTCCAAGTTCTAGGTTTATGCCGAAGAGGCTGGGCGGAATCTGGTCACGGAGATTAGCCTTGGTAGAACCTCAGAGCGTGGCAAGCTACCGATAGAGATGGAGGACGATCGCCGCAAGTGGAAGATTGATGAGCTTGTCGAGGATGCCATCTCATGTTGCACTTATCTTTACCCAACATCGAGTCCAATCAGGCTGGCACTGTTAACTCAATCTGTTTTGCTCCTCTTCTTTCACGACGGTACGCCATTTATTACTATCAAACTTCAGAGAGATCATCCTGACGTGTGAACTACAGACGTTATTGAGCGTGGTGCTACCCAGAATGTAAGAAACAGAATTCCTCGCCGCACTATTCACTGGCTAATACTCCGTAGGAAATAACAGTGATGGACGAGTTTCTGACCATGGAGCCTAAAAACAAACATCTTCAGCGATTTTCTAGAGAAGTCTTGGACATAGACCCTATCCTGGGACCGGATCTACTGCAGGCCATCCGCGCTTTCGTGCGTGACGGTCGTGCTAAGTCGCCTTTCAAGCAGAGCCACTACGCCCACCTATCCGATTATATGCTTTAGAGACGAAACGATGTTGGCAAGTAGTAAGTAAGGTCCAGTCTCCCTATCGCTGAACATAAGCTGATTATGGTTAGATTTATGATTGCAGCTATCCGCTTCGGCTGTGGCGTTCACCATACTTCAGAAGAACTTGCGCCCTTTGACGAGCTTTCTGATCATTACGTGAGACACTCTATCCTTATCAACGATTTATACTCGTATGATAAGGAGATCCACGAGGTAAAGGCGATAGACGCTTCTATCGTCAACGCGGTAGCTGTCACTGAACAAGTGCTCTCTGTGCCACCACATCTTGCTAAGAACATTACTCGCACCATTACTTGGGATATGGAAAGAGAGTTTTATACCATGTGCAACAAGTTCATGCATGACCTTTCGTTAAACGATCGACAGCGCATTTATGTGACTGCCCTCTTCGACGCCTTGCCAGGCAATATTTTTCATTCGACCACTTTGGGCAGATATGTTCGACATGCTGAGAAGCCGCCTCTCTGCATGACCCAGGAGGGAATTTGAAAAATATCCGCATTTAACATCAACTCAGATTCGGGAATCATATGGCGGAAAGTCAGGAGTCTGCGATTCACCTACCTTGCCACTCTATCAACGGTACTCGAGATACCGAATCGTTAAGATTCCCATCTCGGGCATGTAGGCTGATGGCTAGTGAGCTTCGGTGGGGGAGTAGAGGGGACCGTCAACATTGTCTGTATCCCGCATTGATCTCCTGTCTCATCTTGACTCTCTTAGCGATACTTGCCGCGTGCCGGCTAGGTGCTATCGCCTTGCGAGCCCATCTCGTGGGAGCCCCCTAAAAGGCTTCATAGTGAAATACATGGCCAAGGAGGGGTAGATAAATTGAATAGGATCTCGGCAAGTATTGAAGTGTTACTATATCCTATTTCAGAAGCCTGCGTTATATCCATCATCCGACGAAAGTATACCTAGATTTCTTTATCACCGAGGAATATCTTAGTAAAACAAAATTGAAATGGATAGTAGTAATACGGTAGGGGCCGCCTTTAGCAGTCCGTGTTCAGACAAATTCGAGATCTCCACAGTGCAATAATGATGGGGAAAAGCGCTTAGATTCTCAGACATGCCACCACCACTCGTTTGCACGGAGATGCCTCAACGTGGCCTTGGCATATATCGCTTGATCTGCACGATCACCATCGGAACCATCTTCCAACTGAAGAAGGCCCTCAGGGGTCACTGCGGTTTTCTTGGCTAGATCAGCATCTAGAACGACGTCACCTTCGACTTTCAAATACATGCCCGGCCGTGTTTCGTTGTCGGACGGTAGCTCCTCCTCAAGCCGAGACCTGAGGCAGTACAGCCTGGACCATGAGGGTCTGACAACCGATCTGGAGAAGCGTGACCTGTAGGATGAGCAGTTTTGAGACCGAGACCAGTCTCTGCATTAAAGTCGTAGGTAGCATTAGTGTCTTTGTGGGTGGCTGGTACAGTAAAAATCGAAATTGGTTGTCCATTGGCGAACTCTTTCTTATTCATAGCGCATGGACTACAGCCAGGGTGTGTATCTAGTGCTTGATGGCGGGCACTGTCCGCTAATGTATATTATATCATTAATGGCCGTGATTGGCTCATTATTTCGCGCGACTGAATAATCCCAATTGATGTCATAGCATGAAAAAAGCCACGTTGAGGTTGGGTGCACATTTATTTGTCTTGCACAAACGGTAAGCTAGACTCAAAACTTGTCCGTTCCCTTTCGCTCTTGAGGTCATATTTTGGGCTCCTTAGTGGCTAGGGACACTAACTTCGAGCATTGTAAGACAAGGTCAGCATCTGCATTACAAGGAAGGATTGGTCGGTTTTTGGCCGTGAAGTCGCTTTACGCTTTCAATTATGCATGTAAGCTGTCAGCAAGTACAGTAAAGGTCGAAATCGGTTGCCCTTTTTACACACTCTTTCTTATACCGCACGGACGTTTTCGACCAGGGGCGTGCCGATTACACAGTATTTTTCATCTGTTCATACAGTCTGCTCATGTTCCTCGCTGACAGCTTACATGCATGATTGGAAGCTTAAAGCGACCTCATGGCCATAAACAGACCAATACTCTCTGGTAATTTTTGTAACGCCCAGGAAGTAGCGTCCTTGATCATTTGGTAATCCAAAACATGACCTCAAGAGCGGACGAGAACGGACATATTTTGAGTCTGGCTCACCAACTGTCCAAGACAAATACATGTGCACATAGTCTCAACATAGCTTTTCTCATGCTATGTCACCAATTGGAACTGTTTGGTCGCGCGAGGTAGTGACCAAACACAGAGAGTTCATAGTGTGCGAGGCGGTTACGGCCATTATTGACGTAGTGTACATTAGCGGACAGTGTCCGCCATAAGCACTAGATGCACACCCTGGCTGTAGTCCGTGCGCTGTGAACAAGAAAGAGTATGCAAATGGACAACCGATTTTGATTTTTACTGTAACATAAACAGACAGTATGAACAAATGGCAATACTGTATAATCGTCGCGCCCTTGGGCAAAAACGCCCGTGCGGTATAAAAAAGAGTGTAAGAACAGCAACTGATTTCGACTTTTACGGCACAATACAATACAATTTATTACGTCCGGCGGCTTATTTTTGCTGATAGGGCACTAGTCACTACTCACTAATGCTTACATACAACGCCCGATTTTTGCCTTCGTCTCCCCGAGCCCATGTTGTGCCCCACATTGCTTAACCTGTGTCCGCGTTTCTCAAAGCCCATATCATGCCTTACTTTTCGCAATGTTAATCAAGACGAGTCTCTGGAAGCCCACGATGCACCAGTTTTTCCAATTTCGATTTTCCATCCCGTGCTGCTTTAATTGATACAGTACTGAGCGGAATCAGAGTCGTGGCGAGGAAGGTTAGTGACTTGGTGAAAAAGCTTGGGTTAGAACAAAACGAGTTGCTGTAGACGAAATAACTCATGACGCTGATCCTAGAGCGAAGTGAAGGCCTCGAACATCCTGTCTAATGAATTTCTCAAGTATTATTTTAGAATGTATTCCCCAAGGATAAACTGGCTAGGCTGTGGGTGATGGTAGCGATACTAAATATGGCCCGCCAGGAATCACGCTAGGGCGCAACGGTGATACCAATAAATAATTGCCACAGTAGATACGGCTTTTAGGAGAACCTGTTCTCAGACATTCTAAACACAATAAATTCAAGATGAAATGTTTATCAGCTAAATAATACCATTGTTATATAGCACGAATCTAGACACTCCACACATATGACCTATCGCCGCTTTTAATCGTATCGCTTGTATGCATAGTGATTAATTCCTAGACTTCCTGCACAAACTCCCATTCCTAATCTCGTCTGAGCCTGTATATCTCTGCTTGAGAGCGGGTCAAATGTTCATCAAAGATGCGATGTGACTCCTAGGTGCGAACAAAAGAAAAGTGTTCAGTTTGAACTACCTGATCCAACATGATACATGCAGATACAGAAAGAATCTCTATGTCTAACAGGTACAAGTGACTCCTTGCTCCCCTGCACTCTGTGTACATTGTCCCTTATCACAACTCTCATCACACTTATCAAAGTCATCATAAGTGCCTTCCTTACACACAGCTTCTTCTTTCGCGCATCCCGTACACCAAACACCGATCTCGCCTGGCGTCGCCGCGCACTTCCCGCCGTCGCAGTTGTTTCTACAGGTCCAGGAACCTTCATACTTTCCATTTTCGCAGGTGCCCTTGCGCAGTGTGCCACAGTCGCATTCGTAGAGCCGCTGGTTGTCACTGCCCTCAACCTCGTTGCAGTCTTTGAATCTGCAGAATACCTGGCACTGATCCTTTGCTGCGAATCTCTCACCATGAAGGCATTCACTGAAAGAAGACAGTTCTGTTAGTGCACAATCAAGTCAGTTGGCAGAGTTAGAGAACTTACTCCGATGCAGGCCCTTCAAGACTCCCGTAGCTCGATAATTTCTTGAACCCAAGTTTCGGGTGTGGAATGAATCGCTTGTCACTCGTACTCTCCGGAATTTTCCAGCCTTTAGGCGCCTCTTCAAGCACCAGCGCGTCATCTCCCTCGTCTTCCTCCTCCTTGCCTTCTGACATTATGGGGGATTGGTATGGTACCTTTTTGAGATTGAAGGTGTTCATGATGTAGATGGCAAGTCCCGATAGCGCATAATTCTCGGCGTTGATTCTCGCCCTCGGGTCGTTCAGTTCTGCAATGCGGCGGACAGCGTATGGTTCATAATAGATATCCTTCCCGCACCAGGGATCTGATACTGTAACTGCCCAGTGAAATGTCTCGTGATGCATGGTCCGCGCGCGGTTTCTCTTCCAGTTTCCAATGCCCATCTGGAACTCTTCATCGCCCTCGGCTCGCTCCACAAGATCGGAGAGCCTAGGTTTCTCCCAGAAAATCGGGCAAAACACCTACAGGAAGAAGACTGGTTAGCTGAAGACATCACCCTGAAGCCATCTAGGAAATACTTACGATAGGATGATGATAATATCCGTTTGGAGTCTCGAGATTCCACGTGTATGCATTGGTGATGCCATTGTCACACAACTTTGGGTTTGTACCCTCCTTCCACGCATCCGCCTCATAGCAGTAAAACGTGGTGTATGTCCACCTAGGCGCTCTGCCAAAACCAGCGAAGTGGGCCGCGTAGTCCCTCTGGATATTGTCTAGTTCGTATAAGCATCCCTTCCGATAGAACATGAGGTTTCAGCTTACAGTACTCTGGTCCTGGGGATCCCCAAAAACCGTGGGTTTCCCGCGTGACAGTGCCTTGCCAGTAATCCATGGCATTCTGCCACTTGTGTTTGGGGCTCCACTGGTAGTGAACTCGCGCAATGTCACCAGCCTCGCGCCATGCCGTCAGTAGTGCCTCAGCCTCCCAGTCGGTACAGTTCACAAGATATGGACTCATTCCTGAGTACGGCATCGTACCACCACTACTACCGTCGTCATCTTCGTCCCCACCAGAGTCATCTCCACCGTTGTCGCTATCAGGCGGTACAACTGACTTCCAATCGCAAGTGTTGATGTAACCGTTGATGCTCCCGTCTTCAAGGACAACCAAATAATCACTCTTCCCATCGCCATTAATATCGCCGTACAAGACTTGGCCATTGGGGCTGACGCCGCCGGCAACGGTCCCCATGAGCCACCAGTTACGACTTGCGCCGCTGTTGGCTATCTTGCCTGTGTTGTTGTATGCCACGGCCGCACCGCCATCATACTGAATCACATACTCGGGGAAGCCATCTCCTGTGATATCCGTGAAAACAACTTTGCTTCCTGGTGCGCCAACGCCAGTTGCAACAGTTATCTTGGACCCCCAAATACGACCTCCGTCAGAAGGGATGTTTTGGCCGTTGAGATATCCCTCAACAGCTCCTCCATCATAGACAACAAGATAGTCGGCATAGCCGTCGCCGTTGATATCTGCAAATCTGACCTTACTACCGGGTTCACCAACACCAGGTGAGATAGTAATAGGTGACTTCCAGATGCGGCCTTCACGACTTGGAATATTGCCGTTGTTGAGATACGCCTTGACTGCACCTCCAGCATAGACGACAAGGAAATCGGCAAGTCCATCTCCATCCACGTCGGCAAAGTCGATCCTGGCAGACGAGAGATTCTCATCCAGGCCTGGTGCAATCTCACCGATGCTATCCCATTTGCCGATACCCTTGCTGAGCCAGGCACGGGCGCGTCCCTTGCCATCAACGGTAATAAGGTCATCCTTTCCGTCGCCGTCCAAATCGGCCAGACGGTAGTTAACTCCCTTGGTGCTAGTGGCTCCTCCGTTCTTCCACATCCTAATACTGCCATCAGATGCCACAGCAAGAAAGTCGGCGAGACCATCGCCATCCATGTCGGCAAACTGGATCATGTCGCCCGACACTCCCGACACGCCTGGGGCTATAGTGCCAAGGTCGTCCCAGTTCTTCTTGTTGTCATCCTTGTTGAGGTTTCCCGTATTTCGGAGAGCTTTCACAGCGCCGCCCTCATACACGATGACGTAGTCAGACTTTCCATCACCATCCAGGTCGATCAGCCGAGCACCATTGGTAGGCATATTAGCAGGGCCTGGGGCAATCGTCTGGACGCTCTCCCAATTTGCCTTGCCACTGTCTTTCCCATTGTTTTTCGTATTCCTAGCCCACTTCACGGCGCCTCCTCCATAGACGATGACGTAGTCGGCATACCCGTCGCCATCCATATCGACAATGCGGATCTTGTCGCGAGACTCTCCAACTCCGGTGGCCCATTTGGAATCAAGAGTCTCAAACTTCTTGCCGTTGTCCACATTCTTCCAGACCTGGATAGTCCCGCCAGAATAGAGGACCAGCATGTCTGCTTTGCCGTCGCCATCGACGTCGGCCATGCGAACCATGCTTCCTGTGATTCCTGACCATGAAGGGTTGATTTTACCTAGGCTTGTCCAATCGTTGGCTTTGCCTCCATTGATCCAGGCTCTGACAGTTCCATCGCCATCAACCATGATGTAGTCGGCAATACCGTCATTGTTCAGGTCGGCGAGAATGACCCCATCTCCTCTGCCGTCAGGCACGGAACTCCTGATAGTGCCCACTTCTTCCCAGACACGATAGTCATTGAAAATAGTGCCTTTCTTTTCCCAGTTGCCTTCTCGGCAGCCGACGGAGGTGCCACCACTCGATCCTGTGGTGGCCCCAAGCCCGACACCGGGCACACTCTGGGCATCAACCTTCGCGGGGTCTTTCAACCAGCCTCGACTGCTGGCCTCTTGGACGCTTTTAAACCATGCGTTGGCCATCTTCTGATATCCTTGATTGTTGGGATGTTTCTTGTCAGATAAATCTCCAACCGCGATGTCGATAGGGACTTCTAGGACATGCTTGCCGTCATCTTGAAGGGTCTTGATGATGGATCCGAGCTGCTTGTTGTATTTGTCCGTGTTGGCTTGCATGCGGGCATCGTTGGCCCATATGACAGGGGCGACAAGCACAACAGCTTCTGGTGCTGTCTTAATGATGCCAGTGATGATGTTCGTGATCAATGTGGGCGCGATATCGAGATCAACTTCTTTATCCATGTTATTGGTTCCGGCATGAATACAGACAAGATTAGGACGAGCTTTTGCTGGCTTCTGCCAGTAGCCACTGATGTCCTGTAGGTACTCTCCGCTGTGACCCTCGTGGTCATTGTCTTGCATAGTACCATGCCTTAGGGTGCCAATCATATCGACAGCTTTATCGCCATCACCGGCAAACGATACAAGCTTGTCACGAAGGGCTTTTCTGTAACCATTGTTATCAGAGGAGCCACTTCCTTTTGTGATTGAGTCGCCGAGAGTCAACACACGGAAGTGTGGGATATTCTGAGCATTGACTGTCGGAGAGATGACCCAAGACAAGAGTAGTAAGGCTATGCATAGCCAACGGCCTTCTGGTTTGCAGTTGGTCATGACGAGCCCAGTCTCTTTGCTCTTAGTCGTACAAGACGACCTAGCTGAGAGTAAAACAAAGAGTTCGAAGTAGTGGGAAGAACGAAGATTGTGCTGTATTGGTGCAAAATCAAGTTTAGATGATGGGCTTGAAGAAACTCCAACCAGCCCACGGAACAACGATCTTTATATGTCGAAACTAATCCTTCTAGGCTTCCAGGTTCCTCGATGTTCAGAGACTCCAGTTTGAGCGATTCAGGGGCATAGTGACAACCCAGGATGCTCATCCCACGCAGAGCAACGATTTTGAAACCTTAACCACCTTGCTCCGAAGGTGAAGGGTGGCTTGTGTTGGTTACCATGCGGAGCCTTCATTACCTAGTTACTTGTTTCAGTCGAATTAAGGGAGTGATTGCATTAGTGATGGATTCCGGTCAGCTTAGGCTGCAAGAGTCAGGAGTTGACGAATCGTGTCAAGACATTTCGTATCGTGAAATGATAGTTTACGGATATATCTAACCGCAACCACGGTGATGCTCCGGCATATGTTACATTCCTTATTGTCAAGGGAATAAACAAGGTCCCTCTTCGCCTCTTGGCAATTGTGCCTGTAGTGGCCTCATGGACGTGCATATCGTGAGAGTAGATTTATGTTGGTAAAAGGGGAACAGGCCCTCATGGCTGTTGTAGACGGCCAATAGCCAATGAGGATACCCACAGGTTGTACCCCTCTGCAAGGACTTGTCAGTTAACCTAATGGGGACTCTTGGCTAGGCTCCTGAGCCTAAGCACCAACAGCTGATGATATTCAGATATGGGCAAAACCACAACCGATGGCTTCCGATGGCGGGTCTATCGCTGCGCTATTTTTCTAAGACCATCAATCTTGTAGATGAAGCACCCACTATTAGGAAGGCTATCCTAGTGATGGCAGCTGCACCTTCTTGTATTGGTTGGTGATTCCGAGAAATGTATAACCAACAACCAACAACCAACAACCAACAGCTAACAACCAACAAAGTGGAGTCATAGGCGCAGTAGTTCCTCGGGCGATAACAAAACTCCGGAACCTAAAAGCGCCTAACGAGAAAAACCTTATATTAATTTTCGATAGTGTGGCTTTGTTGGTTAGTCATTAAAATCAAAGACATCTATCACCAACACAACGTAGTATCGCATTTGCGCGAGATGGAGTGCCCGAAATGAGATGCATGAGAGATGCATGAGAGAATAGCCTTTTGTATTCCGGATAAGCCGACTCCCTGACTATGTGTCAGAACAATTGGGTTCTTGTACAAAAGGTGGTCGCGTTTTGTGCAAGAACACAAGTCCAAGTATCAGCGACTTGGCAGTAAACAAATCACTTCCTTCAGCTATTTTTCTAACATGTATTTGAACTACGGATTGAATGCCTCATCCAGAGTTAGACGGTAAAAGCTCAGGGCAACACCGGTAGAATTTGGCTTTACCCGTCGCCCCACTTAGCATGGCCGGTTAGACTTAACATTACCTTATCTCAACTCGACTCTCTCATCATGTCCTCCCTCTGATGTCGTTAGCTCATCGCCACACTCTATCGGTTCCTGACACCCTATTGGTGCTTCTTGCCTCCATCGCGCATACTGCGCCGCTCCCCTGGCGCTAGAAAAGGTAGGGTCAGTCGCATCATTGGCTGCACCCCCCATAACTAACGTCGGATCATGGCTATAGCCGCTGCGCTCCATCGCATCGCGCAGGGTATCCAGGAAGGCTGGGTGGGTCGAGTTTTCTCCGACGAGCATAACCTGTGTCAACCTAAATTTTGTCGGCAGTTTGCCAAGCAGCTCCCTCAGGCGGCCCCCAACATGATCCCAGTATACCTTGTGTGAATCAAAAGTGCCGCAGGCGTCCAGGCCCGCTTCCAAGTCCACAAATCTTTCCAAAACGTCGTTGGAAAAGTACTCAAACGGAGCTCGCACTCCGATCACTTCAGCCCGCAGATCGACTTTAGTCAAGCCGACCACCATCACCTTCTCCACTGGCAAATATCCCTCCTCCTCCTGGCAGGCAAATATGTTTTTATAGCTTTCACAAAGACCAAGCCCATGAGCTCCCATAACGGAATGTGCCTCTGTCAGCACTTCGAGGTACACCCCTGCCGATTGGAAGGGCCACTTTACTTCTGGCCTCGGGAGCTCCGCATCCGGAGCCACCCATGGCCGCAGATTGGCGTGCTCAAGCGCGTCCAAAAGATCGTAGGCCGCAAGACCGGGAATGGGGGGGTTCGTTATGGCAACTCTGTCGATGGTGGTATTCAGAGCAGAGGCGGTAGCTTCCCGAAGGGAGATTAGCATTTCTGCCAATACTCCAACATCTCTGGTAGCAGGTTTCCCAAGCTTCTTGTTGATAGATCTTTTCCATTTGTTCCACTTGCTCAGTGGAGGTGCCTCTGGTAAGGCGACACGATGAGCCATAAGCTCGTAATAATCTTGTGTCGCATTTATGAGGGCAAGATTCAAGATTGTGCCGTTGTAAAGGTGTGCCGCCGCAGTACTGTGCACACAGATATTTAGCTTGTATCTTTGATGGGAAGGTCAAATGTGCAGCGAAAGCCTACCCTGAAGAGAATGAAATACCAAATCCAATCCCAGGTGCACTGCTAACAGAAGCAGGAAGACAGTCCTTACATGGAGGGAATAAACCCGAGACTACATTCGCAATTACAACGAGGAAACAACTGAGGTACTGTAGCTTCATATTCTTGAGGTCGCAGGTTGAGTTTGAATCGTGGGTAGGATAGTCTGATGGTAGCGAAATTGTGATGTTGGTTGAAGGTTTAAGTGTTGGTTAAAATATCTGTTGCTGGCTTATGTAATATTATTACCCTAGGCTCTAGCTGTTACGACCCCGGCGTAACGTCATGTGCACCCCACTTTTTCCACCAATCTTCTACGGACTCACGCCACACTGCAATGACCGACCGTGAGCCCACACAACCGGCTCACGATCTGCCTCACGGCTCGCCCGTGGCCAGACTCACCAACCGTGAGACCGATCAAGTATATAGAACACATTCATTAGCACATTCATAGAACTTAGCTCACCAGCTATCAATAAAACTTCTTTACCTCAACAAGCCTCACCCGCATTATGGACTATTAAGAGACGTGACACTTCGCACCGCTCAGCCTCACGCCCTACATCGTCTGCCAACATAAACCTAGAACGGACTAGTTTATCCCTTGGAAACCCAACCAGTCACAAAATAAGATTAAAAATTAAATAATAATAAGAGCAAAGTTATTCTTGAAATATATTACTAGTAATAAGTTGATGGAATTAAATCCTATAGTAATTGAGCTAATAAATTAGAAAATATAACTATTAAGATTAGTAAAAACAAAACTTTAAAATTTAAATTATTTCAAATAAAAATTATATAGTAATCATAAAAATAAAAATGAAAATAAATAGTTTAATAACTTATTACATATTCAAAGATATGCTATAAGAAATAATTTTGAAAAATAACTTTATTTAAATTTTTTTTTAAAAAAAGTATAAATAAGATTTAATTTCAAAGTTATAATTTATATATAAATCTAGAATCCGATTTGCGATCGCTACAGGCCGCCTAGAACAGAGATAACAACACCACTACTAACTTATACCACCAACTACTACCCTGCACAACCAAGAGCAGGCACCGCTTCAGCCGCCGACGATAGGAAACTGAACACTTCGAGGAATCTAGCTTCAAGCTGACCTGCTAATACTAACAACTACAGGGATCAAGAAGACGAGCGACGATGAGGCTGGAAAGAATTTGACAAGAACCACATGGGCTTGGCGAGATCAAGACAATTATTGGAGCATTGTATGTATTTTTAGATTATAGAGCTCTCTGGGCAATGGCCTACCGGGCGTAATAGACTTGTGTGTGTATATAGACTAGCATTTAGGACGCTATGTCTTGTGGGGCTGTTCTTTTTTTGTACCTGCCGGGGGCTAAAACCAGACGCAATGGCCCCACCTTTCTCGGAAGCTCCGCGGCGCTCAGTCCAGCCTCAGCCTAGGCTCAGGACGAGCTCAGGCCAGCTCAGGTTAAAGCGGCATCAACTCAGGATCACGGGCGAGAAAGGAAAATGGAGAAATCTAGATTCGTGTCGTAGTTAAGCTGTTATAGCTCGTGATCTCATACATCCAGGAGCGATCCGACAAGAATCCAGGCAATAGCTCTCTCTGCCAACAACGGTGTTTTGGTCGAATGTATAAACGAACCAGAACCAATGGGAGCGAAGGCAACTATGTTACTTGCATTTGTTGCTGTGATCGCGCCGTCTCTGATTTGGGACTCGAGACTCCCATCAAGATTTCAGCTACTGATCGGGTGAGATCTCGGATTACACAAGATATGTTATAAAGCAGTGAACTCCTTCCAAGTCCTCGCATGCAGTACGTCGTGGCCCCTCGGGCAGACCCTCTTGTACTTGCTGGGTGACGCGCGGCAACAAACATTGAAACGAAGATGATAAGTACACGAACCAATGCCAGCAGTCTCTGGAAAATGAGCTCAATAAGGTAAAGAAAGCAGGCAATTAAGATCAACATTGTGATATAGACTGATCCTTTTCTCTCCGTCATCCTGAAAGTCTTTCACAAGTCTGTGTAACGTGACGAGGTTAGAGCAAGCATGCTGGCTTGTTATAGTTTTTACGAACTACAGTAGCCTTACAGTCGGGTGCGGGTCCAGCGTCAGTGAGCTGTCATTGTAATTTGACTGGAAACGCCCAAAAGTGGACTAGACGTGGCGCATGCACAGTGTATCATCAGCGCGAACATGATCCTTGCTTTTTCCAAACGCTTACAGCTTAGGCGCCTAAATAATTGCGCCACGCCCAGTCCATTTTCAGGCGGAGGTGGACGTCAACTTAATTGTCGAAAAACTTGTCATAATGCTCTAATGCTCTCTACGTTCAGACAAAGTTCGGCGCTCTCTCCATAGTGTCAGAGAACTCTTTTTCAAACAGCTTTGGCCGGAAGTGCGTGCTCCGGTTGGCCAGCTTTCTCTGTCTCCTATTGCCCCCGCTCATACAGAAACCTGAGCACGCGATAAGACAGTATTGAGCACCGACAGTTTCCTCTTCTAGAACAATCTTAGGATATGCTTGTCTATCTCCAGTCTTGAGAAAGCTCTATGATAGACAGTATACGTCAGTAGCGACGCTTTGGACATGCAGGATGAGCCCCAATGATATCGTTACGCTGGCGTACCGATATGACTAACGGAAGGTAGCTTGAGCCGTAACTCGCACTCTCACTGCAGGCTCCACTCACCCCGCACTTATACCCCGGCATCTGGGTACTTCAACTACTTTGAGGCACATCTCCTGATGAGCCAAAAATTGCTTACCTGTAGTCAAAACGTGCGCTTCTTGCCGGTTCATTTACTTTCGATGTAGCTTTATGTACCTCAAAGTATCCCTTCTGGACTGAACAAAGAGCCTATTGTTCTTGAGAGGAAGGTCCCAGTGCTCGAAACTGTAAGACAGCCGCAAGATTTGATCATGTGCTCACTGACACAGCACTATGAAGGTTGGTTGTAAAATGAGAGAATAGACCACTCTAGGAAACGACTTCAACAGATGCGTCATCCGGGGCAAAATGACTAGCCTGCCATGACTGTAGCGTTGCCACTGATGACTGAGTGTGTGGATGGATGTGACCCAACTTTTTTTGACGCAGACGAACGCAGTCTTGCATCAAAGTAAGAGAATCTTCGAGCCTGCCTTGACCGTGCCAAGTGAATGCCAGGTTGTTCATACTGGTCAGCGTGTCGGGATGATCGGATCCGAGCCTCTCTTTGCTCGTCTCCATCACTTCCACTTCCAGCTTCTCTGCCTCTTCCCATCGACCCTGGTTCCTGTATGTCGATGCCAGGTTGGCCATACTGGTCAGCGTCGAGGGATGATCGACTCCCAGGATACGCCTTCTTGCCTGAACAGCCTGGTCTACCAGCATCTCTGCTCGTGCATATTCGCCAACCATCAACATGTACCAAGATACATTAGTCAGCACTTCAGCCCAATTCGCGACAGTAGTCTCTTCTCGCGGTTTTCTCCTCAGCCAGGGCTCAATGTGAGGAAGGAGATTTTGACAAATCGCCCACGTCTCAAACACGCCGGAGGGGAAATGGTCTGCTGCTAACTTGATGAACAGTCGACTCTATCTTGCTGGGCCTCCAAATTCTGAGATCCATGAACGAGTGCAGAACTGAACCAGTGAATGCATCTCCAAAAGCCCCATTGTCGAGAAATTGACAAGAGAGTAGCCTCGCAGTACGTCCATATCGTTTTCAAAATCTATTCGTCCACTTTCACTGTCACTTTCGCTACCAATATCGTCGGTGTCTGCACTATTTTCGTCATCCGGCGTCATATCGTCGTCGTCATAGCTATGAAGCATCATCTCAGGTATGTTCTGAGCCTGGAATTGGCTCATCAGCGACAGAAGATTGGCAGCCCGCGGTTGCTCTCGCCTGATCTGCTCGAACGTTACCTGCCATGTCACCACAACAGAATTGGAAACACCATCTCGCCGGCCGAGGTCTCCTTTGTCGCTGCGAAGGAGGCTGTCTTTCTGTTTTTCGTTGCCGTAAAACTCATTCAGATACGACTCAACCGTCACTCGTGGACTGCGCCGATTGATGTATGCTGCTGCCTGATTAACTGCTAGTGGGATGCAGTCGAGTGTGCGGACGAGGTCCTTTGCGGCAGCTTCCTCTGTCTTGTTGTATAGCCTTCGCTGTAGAAGTTCCAGAGCTTGCTCCTCTCTCATGATGGGAATTTGCAACATTGCTCGGCTACTACCGACTAGCTTCTCTGCTATGTCAAGGCTGCGGGATGTGACCAGAATCTTACCCTTGGTTGACTTGGGCAGAAATGAGGCAAGCCGATCTTGTAAGACGCCATTGTGTCCCTTGTTATGAAAGAATAAATCAAAGTCATCAGCATTATCGACGACCATCAGCCACGGACGGATATCATCCCTCTGCAGCCAGTCTCGCACGAGCACAAGCACGTTGACCTCTGTTTCATGACGACGAGGTAAAGAGAGAACATCCGCAAGAGCGCGGTACGACTCTTCAAATGTCGCCATGCTATTACCATGCACCCAGTATACGCTAGTTCCGGGCTCGTCCGCATGGACATGGTGTGCAAACTGGATGGCCAGCTGAGATTTCCTGTTGCCCCGTTAATATCAGCCTGAAGACGTGGCGGATGTACGCTACCCAAAGCCGCCCATGCCGACCAGAGCCATTCGCCGGCTGGGTTGTCTGTATTGGTCTTGCATCCATTTTTCGATCGTAGGACGGTGGACAAAGTCCGGGTCCGGGGCAAACGGCACCATGAGGTGAGGCTTGCGTGAAATCAAGGCGTCCTCAGTCGGCTGGAGCGCCAGCTGTTTGACCCCTTCATGTATGTCAACGAGTATAGCCCTGGTAGCTTGTCAGTCTCATTAGTGTTATGGGATTCTGTCTGTGCGCGTACGTCTGATCAACCTGGAGTCCCAGTAACATGTTTTTCTCGTGACGTTCAAGACCGGCCAGAAGTTGATCGACGTCTTTGCTGGTGAACGGCCATTTGAGTGCTCGAATTCCATAGCGCCGCATAGCGGTGCGTACAGGATTCGGTGCAAGCTTTTTCTCCAGTCGCTCAAGATCAGCCATGCAGCTGCGGAATGAACCGGCAAGTCCCTGGGATGTCAAAAGCGACAGGCCTCTAGTCCCTTCTACCAGTCGCTGCGTAGCCCGCAGAGCAGTCGCCAGGTGTTCGACCTGGCTGCGGAGACGCTCAATATCCGCTCAAGCGCTGGAGACATCTTTGGAATACTGGAAGCACAGCGTTGCGACCTTGGCGGAGAGGTCAACGACGGCGATGATGTTGGCGACGACCCCGAGTCCTTCCATGACCGCTTCGACTCATATGTAATCATCAATACAGCGGAGTGACGTGGAAATTTTGGGATACCCCTCATCTCTGTGAGGCCGCCATCTGCACAAAGAAGGAGGTGCGGCTGAGCCTTCGTCAATTATGATTGGTAGGCGATGACGGTGAAGGTGAGACTGGCTGGTCCCCCAGCCGTCCAACCGCAAAACAATCATGGGATAGGAAGGACGAAAGCTTTCAACGAAAAATTGTCCGATGTCGTTGTTGACACAATTGCCAATCAGCTCTATGGTGTTCGCCGGAAGTTTGTGGTCTTTCACATCCGGCCTTAACCTAGGCAACATGAGGGTCGCATTACAGTCCCGGCCGAAATCAGAGGCCGCCCAGCGTTTTACAGAAAGTTTCTGAGCACGGACCATATCATGATCACTGTGGCTTAGCACAGTACGCTCCGCTCCATGACAGAACTGTCATCACACCATTATGAATGCCTGTCATCTTCGCATACTACCATGAAACGTGGCCGCTTGTGGTCGCGAGAAGGTCAACATGTGCTGGATCATTCACAATTTTGCACAGCACATGCTCGCGCTCGCCGCGCATAACGACAGATAATCCTCATGTAGGTTTAGTCGACCAGACCTACTGTACATTGCAGTACTGTACTGTATGTATACTGCTGTAACTTCTTGTACAGAGTTTGGGTTTCATGAATCTACCAGAAGAATTGACCATAAGAAAATACCAACAACGATCATCGTCGAAAACCAATGATCACAACTCTTCCTGACGGGCAGCCGATAACAACAACCGAACCTAGAGGTCCGGTCGAAGTCGCCGATACCTCGGGCCGGAAACCTGGTGGAAGCCATAACACTTTCCAACCATCAGACCCGTTCGCGGTAATCCATGTGCGGTCATAGTTGATCCCAAAGCCTAATCTGCCATCTACTTCTCTTTCGACCTCGAGGTTATCGAGCTTTGCTTCGCGCTCTCTTGGCTGCGTCGTGTTAACATCTCGAGACGCAACACTAAACCGGCCTGAACTTGTGACTAGGATCGAGTCGTGGTCTACAAAAGATAGGACGTCCGTAGCTGGGCCGGCATCAAAACTGTTGACATTAATGCCCGTCGTCACGTTCCATACCTTGATGGTCTTATCATATGATCCTGATGCGATAAGCGTATTGTCCGGCGAAAACACCACAGACCTGACAAAATCCGTATGGCCGTTAAGAGTCCATTTCTCTTTGCCTGTCGCAACATTCCATATCTTGATGGTGTTATCATATGATCCTGATGCGATGAGCGTACTGTCCGGCGAAAACAGCACAGACTCGATAGAATTCGTATGGCCCTTAAGAGTCCATTTCGCTTTGCCCGTCGCAACATTCCATATCTTGATGGTGTTATCATCTGATCCCGATGCGATGAGCGTGCCATCCTCTGAAAACACCACAGACCTGACAAAACCCGTATGGCCCTTAAGAGTCTGTTCCTCTTTGCCTGTCGCAACATTCCATATCTTGATCGTCTTATCATCTGATCCTGATGCGATGAGCCTACTGTCCGGCGAAAACACCATAGACCTAACCCAACCCGCACGGCCCTCAATAGTCTGTTCCTCTTTGCCTGTCGCAACATTCCATATCTTGATGGTCTTATCCCATGATTCTGATGCGATAAGCGTATTGTCCGGCGAAAACACCACAGACCTGACCCAATCCGTATGGCCTTTAAGAGTCCATTTCTCTTTGCCTGTCGCAACATTCCGTATCTTGATGGTCTTATCATCTGATCCTGATGCGATGAGCGTACTGTCCGGCGAAAACACCACAGACCTGACCCAATCCGTATGGCCCTCAATAATCTGTTCCTCTTTGCCTGTCGCAACATTCCATATCTTAATGGTGTTATCAACTGATCCCGATGCGATGAGCGTGCCATCCTCTGAAAACACCACAGACACAACCGAACCCATGTGACCCTCGAGAGTTCGTTCCTCTTTGCCCGTCGCAACATTCCATATCTTGATGGTCTTATCATCTGATCCCGATGCGGTGAGCCTACTGTCCGGCGAAAACACCACAGACCTGACAAAACCGGTATGGCCCTCGAGAGTTCGTTCCTCTTTGCCTGTCGCGACATTCCATATCTTGATGGTCTTATCAATTGATCCTGATGCAATGAGCGTACTATCCTCTGAAAACACCACAGAGCTAACCCAATGCATATGGCCCTCGAGAGTTCGTTTCTCTTTGCCCGTCGCAACATTCCATATCTTGATAGTCTTATCAACTGATCCTGATGCGATGAGCGTACCGTCCGGCGAAAATACCACAGACCTAACAAAACCCGTATGGCTCTTAAGAGTCTGTTCCTCTTTGCCTGTCGCAACATTCCATATCTTAATGGTGTTGTCGTCTGATCCCGATGCGATGAGCATGCTATCCTCTGAAAATACCACAGATTTAACTGATTTTGTATGGCCCTCGAAAGTTCGTTCCTCTTTGCCTGTCGCGACATTCCATATCTTGATCGTCTTATCATCTGATCCTGATGCGATGAGCGTACTGTCCGGCGAAAATACCACAGACCCAACAAAACCCGTATGGCCCTCAAGAGTCTTTTCCTCTTTGCCTGTTGCAATATTCCATATCTTGATGGTCTTATCATCTGATCCCGATGCGATGAGCCTACTGTCCGGCGAAAACACCACAGACTCGATAGAATTCGTATGGCCCTCAAGAGTCTGTAAAACTGCATTCCACTCGGAGTCCACTATCGGGAGTAGGGCAAGCCATCCAGGAAGATAGCGTTTAAATGTCTGTCGCACGATGCTCTGCTTCGGCGCGAACACAATGGCCGAGGCATAGAGCTGAAGAGGAGCCGTGTCGACTACCCAACGACAGCTTAGAACAAAACGCTTCGCGTCATGCAAGAAGCTAACCACTTGGCCACCTTTTTCCACCTAGAGATATCTCAGCAGACAGACAGAATGCAGAAGGCAGATGACTTACATCGACTACGCTCTGCAGCTCTTCTAATAATCCAATGCTCTCTCCCATTCTTCCAAGCAGGCTCAACACTTCTAGCCAGTGCAGAAAGTGTGTTTCCAGGAAATTATATACATCCTCCATGTCATTCGGCTGTAGGTCAACGTTGGTCTGGTGATAAACCCAGTACATACATGCATATTGGAGCTCTGGGGGTACACATTCTTCGAGTTGCCTATTGTTCACTGCAGATCGCTGCATACCTAGGAAAGACAGGTTGCACATGTTCTTACGCAAGCCACTGCGCATGACGCGCAAGCAGTGTTTTGCCAGTCTTCGGTGAGCGAGTTTCTCATCGACCCAGAACTCGACAGTGTCTTTATGTTCAGGGGCCACAAGATAGTCTCGGAACGACAGATGAAGCAGCCGCACAGGCATTGTTCGTTCCAGCGGGATGCTCAAAACCGAATGCAGTGCGTCTAATCTTTCGTCTGCCGTGTCAGGGAGGATGCCAATCAATCGTGACAACGCTGCTACCGATAGAGGGTTCGCAAGCGTAACAATACTGCCGACAACCACTTTGAAGTCTTCGATGACCTCTTCTCTCTCTTCCTTTGGCAGGTCAACGATCTGTGAGCGTAGTATCGGTGCGTAGGTTGGCTCGAGTCGTGACCCATGATTTTTCCCCTCGTGATCCAACACCGTTTGCAACCTCATTCGAGGATTTCTCCGTCGAGAATCACCTACGAATCGGCAAACAGTCGCTGCAAAGATAAAGAGCGGTACCGCCATCTGAGCCAGACTCTGTATTATTGGGCGACCTGGCCAGTCCGACGACAGCTTCCGTTCATCACAAACAGTCATGTTGAAATCATGTCGGATCTTCTGGAACTCGTCATTCAAAAAGACAATTATGTCGTGCTCGACAATTTGCTCTGGGATTTCGTGTAGGACTAAGTCTTGGTACGAACCCTGAACCTCGCCAAACCCCAGTCGAATCGGAAGTTCTGGCCTGCTCGTCAGGAATATCCGGAGTTGAGGGAGGAGAGTTTTGGCTTGTGAGAAGATGTTGATTAGCAGCTTGATATCAGCCTCCTGATCACACTCGTCCAACGCGTCGATCACCATCACGATTGACGACGAAGCCGTCGCTGTTGCCGCTGCCGCAGATAGCGGCTCTTGGATAAGCTTTTCAAACTGCTCCTTGACAGATTTCCCTGTAATGGTCGGGTCAGCATCGAGCGTCTTCTTAATGAAGAATGCTACCCCAGGTATGCTTAAAGCCAATTGATGGGCTAGAGTCGGCATGAATTTGTTGAGGTTGCCTCTGTCCATCTCTCCTCTCTTGAAGAAAAAGCTACTGCAGAGGTCGCCCCTCTCGAAGTGCGATCGAGCAACAGTCCGCGAGATAGTCGACTTTCCCGTCCCCGCCATGCCATTCAGCCAGAATATCGTCCTCGACTCGGGGTCGTCGATCCAGCGGTCAATCTCCTTGAGAAGCTCTTCACGGGTATCGGGCAGGCAAGTCGGGTTGTGTTCTTCCGCTTTGGAGTCGAAAGAGGCACCATGTGCAATAGGCAGTTGACTGAGAGCCGTTCGGTCATTTACGTTCTGGAGGATTGCGCTAGATCGAATTCGCGTCAGCTCAGCCGCCATTTCCCAGACCGCATCGCTCACGTCTGATCAATATTCAACGCCAAAGAAATAACCCCTCTACAACGTTCAAGATCTTCAATAGTTCCCTTAACCTCTTTGCTTTCAAATGGCCATTTGAGGGCGCGTAAACCGAAACTGCTCATCCTCTTTCGACCAGTCGAAGGCTGGAGCTGTTTGTCCAATTTTTCCAGCCTCAAGCGACCATTCTCTACCGCAGACTTCAGTTGTTGCGACGCTTTCAACTCCTTGCCACGAGGCCCTTCGACGAGGGTCTGGAGCTCTTTAGCGGTAGCTTGAAAAGTGGCAACTTCTTCGCGTAACTTTTCGATGTCGTCTTTGGCGTTCTTCACCTCTCGGGAGTATTGCAAACATAAGGAAGAAACCTTGGCCGATAGATCGATTACAGCGATGACGCTGGATGCGACGCCGAGCGCTTCCGCCATTGAAGTCGATCACTGCATTTGCATGTAGGTTCGTTGACGATGGCAACAGCAGCATGACCATTGTGCGGGGTCAACGAAGCTCAGTCCTTCCAAACGTGCATGATACACGTGACTTGACGCCATTAGAAAGGATGCAGAAGTCATTGCAGGTAGCCATATCGACCATGGACGTAGTTTTGAATTATCATTGCAAGGCAGAAGGGCATTTTATTAGGAACGCTAGAGAAGATTTTTGAATAAAACTAGGCAGGCCTAAAGTCTGGGGTATTTGAGGACGACGCGTAAGTCATGGCAGGTTAACGCAAGGCGGAATGGTAGCCCTTCTTGTCGAAGTCTTATCGATAACAGCTTGCCAGTTGGACGCAAGGTTACCCACCTGCAGTGTAGACCTACAACAATTGAAGCTAAGCTTAACGCTTTAGCTCCTGGGGCCTTCAGCTCTGGTGATAAAAACACTGCTATGATACATCCATCTGGAGGAATTACATATTGTAAAGCTTAATTCTAGATCTTGGTTCCAGCCCGACGGTGTTAGAGCAGAATTGAAAACATCGAGACGCTAAGGTTGCTGTACTATGGCAGGCGGAACAGGTGCCGGCCCGACAAACGAGCTTATTTCTGCCTCAGAAATCGAAGATCAACGACAGTTTACGGTAGGGTATCCACAGCAGCGTAGCATTGAATGCCAATTGGTCAAGAACAGCAGGTGGGGTTGCTCTTTGTCTGGCCTTTCAAAGAGGCCTTACTCAGTCACCAAGCATGACCGTCACCTCTACGGTGCAGTCAACAGCCCCGAGCTGATGGCCAGGACATCAGCAATCGGATCTTGACGCTGAAAGGATGATGACAGGTTCACGTCACGTGATTTTTTCCTTCACAGAGGCTCATTTTGGTTCAAGGAAAAAGGAGTCGCAACGACAGCTGTCATCCTCCATCCGGACAGTAACGTCCAGAATAAGCCCCGACCTGCTGACCTAAAATGGCTCCCCGACTGTCTGATGCTGACCATGAGATGATAGAGGCCATGGTCCAAGGTGGTGAGACGACTAAGCAAATAGCCCAGGCCATTTCTTGCGACCCTCGAACCATCCGCAAAGCTCGCGTCAGGTATCGGCTCTTTCAATCGACAAAGGCGCCCCCAAACCGCGTCGGACGTCGCAAAAAAGTGACACCCTACAAACGAGATGCCCTGCTCGATAGGCTCGCCGGTCGTCCTACCACCGATCGGAGCGAGATGGTGACCTTCCTCCGCGACGAGTTCGAGGACGAAGTGTCTCCTCCACCATCAGCCGTCTGTTGAAGGATGCCCGATGGACGCGAAAGAACTGCCACCGTGTCGCGCAACAACGTGACCCAGAGCTCCGAGATCTATACATACCTCTAAGATGTCGAAATACAAATCTTAGCAGATGATCTTCATCGATGAGTCGGGTGCCGATAGACGGGTCGGCTACCGCAATAAGGGATGGGCTCCAAGTGGAATAACACCGATACAGATTGGCAGGTTCAACCGCGAATAGAGATACCAGATCCTCGCTGCCTACACGCAGGATGGTATAGAGCTGGCTCGCGTCTATCCTGGGTCTACTGATGCCGTCCTGTTCAAGGACTTTATCGAGCAGCTGTTACATGGTTGTGGGCGATGGCCGCAGAAGAAGTCTGTCCTCATCATGGACAATGCATCTTTCCACCATAACGATGAACTGGAGCCGATGTGTGCTGAAGCTGGAGTGGAGTTTGTCTACTTGCCCCTATATTCACCAGACTTCAACCCGATCGAGGAGTACTTTGCAAAGCTGAAGATCTTCATCAAGAAGCCTGGACCTGAGCTAGCTGAACTGTTCATGAAGGACTTCCGAGCATTTCTGCAGGCATGCGTAGAGACGGTGGGGAAACGTGAGGCGAGCGCCAGAGGTCACTTTCGTCATGCTGGGCTTACTATTGACTAGGATATGGAATAGACACCATAGAACAGTAGACCAACATATAGACGACTATACCATACGTAATAAACAAAATAAACGCACAAATGACGCGTGATCTCATCCTCAATACACATTCACAGACTGTCCGCCCACATCTTGATGTCTTGCACGAACGACCTGGCGATGCCAGCCTTGACGCCTTGATCGGTGTAGTACCTAACGTCCCGATCCTGATAGACGTGTCTCAAGTCGAGACACTCGGCCTTGGTGATGCTGCCCGCGCTGCGAAAGCCTGCTTTCCAGTTCTCATCCTCGACCTGGTGGCAAAGCCGTTCAGTGTAGTCATCTACGGCCTTGTCGATCGGTTTGGGAATTACCAGATCTGTTAGATCCACTACCGATGGTGAGACGATCCCAAAACTCGATGATGGTGGGGTGCATCCTTCCATGATGGGATGACTATAGGGTGAGGGTAAGACATTCACGATCTTGATTGGGCGATCACTCTCCGAGCTAGTCGCTTTCCGTTTCACTCTCCGCTCACCGTCTAGCCTATCCTTCTCGTAGATCATGTCAAGGATACAAGGCGGCACATCCCTGTGCGTCCTCAGCTCGTTACCTTGTTCAACATACTCAACCAGCTTGGTCAGAATGATCGTGTCTAGTCTCATATGCTTCCTTTGCTCATCAACGTAGCAGTACGAGCCTGGGCATAAGTGTCCGTTGCATCGCATAACATTATACACGTCCTTCCAGACGCGGGGCTGGCCAGCAGCCTCTTGTGTTTCTAGCAACTGGTCTCGCTCAGCCAGTTGGCGGGCAGTGGCGCTACGGCGACCACCCTGTTGTTGCGCTACCCTAGACCCTTGAGGCTCGTCCTTGCAGATGATGGTCTCCTCTGGTACATAGGTCTTACCCCGCGGGGTTTTCTGTCTTAGTAGCCTTTCTACCTTGGCCTCAAGGATCGTTCCCCAGAACGCGCCGGGCGCCAGCACAAGGTTTTGTTCTGTGTCATTTATGAGCTTGGAGAGCCGCCCTTTACGGAGCTGCAGCTTCCACTCGATGGAGTAATGGATGCAGGTAGGAGGATGCTCGTCGTATGCGACATCGGGATCCCACTCATCCAGCTGAAGCAGCGGCAATCTGGGTCTCTGGCTGTTTAGCGACGGGCTTGGGCTAGCAGCGAAGCTTGCGCCGTGGCTGTTGGTGCCTGAAAGCTGAGGCGTACGGAAGTCAAGGTCATGGTGGTCCCACTGTGTAAGGTCAAAGGGCTGACTGTCATCGTCCATCGCGGTCAGTTTGCGGCATCTACTGTAGAAAGCAAAGAGTGGCGGTAGGAAGGATGGAAGGAGGAGAATCTGGCAGCAACACATAGGAACACATTTTTTCACACTTGATTACGGCTAGCCAGAATGTTCTGCGTGAAAGACGCAAACCCATGGCCTTTGATCTCTTTGTGCCTCTTTTCATGACCCCCTTCTTTCAAAGAAGTGCCAAAAACAAAGAGAAGCCCCACTTCCCTTTGATGACATTGCATGACATTGTGAAGTTGTTATCGATAAGCAATCGATAGGAAAAACCATCATCCCGCCGTGGGTTAACGTGCCATGACTGACGCGTTCCCCCTTGATGCTTCGGGGTTTAGACCTACTTCATTTTATCCAGAACCTAGCCTGATGCTTCTTACCAAATGCCCTTCTGACTCGTAACGACAATTTAGGGCTTCCGTCTCGCTAACTTGATTATCTGCAATGGCTTCTGTAACCTTGCTGGTGGCGTTGGGTCACGTGTACCATGCATGTCGGGAGGTCTGAGCCTCGCCAACCCCGCACGATGGTCAGGCCGCTGTCGCCTTCGTCTATGAATCTGAGAGCGAATGCTATGATCCGATCTAATGGCGGAAGCGCTCGGCGTCGCGTCTAGCGTCATCGCAGTGGTCGATCTGGCTGCCAAGGTGCTTTCCCTATGTTTGCAATACTCTCGAAAAGTAAAACACGCCAAAGATGATGTCGAGAGGCTTTGTAAAGAAGTAGCCGCCTATCAGGCTACCGTCAAGGAACTCAAGGCTCTCATCGAGGGACCTCGTGGGAGAGAGCTCAACGCGTCTCATCAGTTGATGTCTGCAATGGAAGATGCCTACTCGACACTGGGAAAGCTCGAACAACAGCTCCAACCTTCGACTCATAGAAAGGCAATGGGTAGTTTTGGTATACGCGCGTTCAAATGGCCATTTGAGAGCAAAGATGTCGAGGAAAACGTACAGAATCTTCTGCGTTGTAGAGAGAATGTTTCTTTGGCGTTGAATATCGATCAGACGTAAGCGATGCGATTTGGGACACGATACCTGAGCTGATGCGAGTCCGATTTAGCGTGATCCTTCAGAACGTCGATAACCGAACGACTCTCATCCATCTGCCGACCGTACACGGTGCCTCTTTCGACTCTAAGGCCGAAGAATACAACTCAACATGTTTGCCCAATACGCGCCAGGAGCTTCTTGGTGATATCGACCGTTGGATCGATAATCCTACGTCAAAGACAATATACTGGCTTATGGGCATGGCGGGAACTGGGAAGTCAACTGTCGCAAGGACTGTCGCTCAATCGCGGTCTAAGCGAGGCGACCTCGGTGCCAGCTTCTTCTTTAAGAGAGGAGAGGTGGATCGAGGGAACCTGGACAAATTTGTGCCCACCCTGGCCCACCAGCTGGCCCTGAGCATACCAGGAGTGGCTTTCTTCGTCAAGAAGGCACTTCATGCCAATCCAAGCATTGTGGGGAAGTCTGTGAAAGAGCAGTTTGCAAAACTTGTCCAGGAACCACTTTCGCAGGCATTGTCAACAGTGGAAACCCCATCGTCAGTCGTGATGGTAATTGACGCGCTGGACGAGTGCAATCAAGAGGCTGACATCAGGTCTTTAATCAAGATCTTCTCACAAGCCAATACTGTCTACCCTCATCTCCGGGTGTTCCTGACGAGCAGACCAGAGCTTCCGATCCGACTAGGTTTCAGCGAGGTCCGAGGTTCCTACCAAGACTTGGCTTTACACGACATTCCAGCGTCAGTCGTGGAGCACGATATATTTGTCTTCTTGGATGATGAATTCAGTAAGATCCGGCATGATTTCAACATGACTGTAGGCAATGAACGGAAGCTATCACCGAATTGGCCAGGACGCTCAACAGTACAGCGTCTGTCGCAGATGGCTGTACCGCTCTTTATCTTCGCAGCGACTGTTTGTCGATTTATTGGTGACCGCCGGCGGAGAAAACCTCGAATACGATTGCAAACGGTGCTGGATCATGGGAACAGAAGTTATGGGTCTCAACTTGACCAAACCTACGCGCCGATATTGCACTCACAGATCACCGAACTGACGAGCGAGGAGAGAGACGAGATCATCAGAGACTTCAAAGTAATTGTCGGCAGCATTGTTACCCTTGCTAGTCCCCTGTCCGTTACAGCACTGTCACGATTGATCAACGTCCTGCCTGACGTTATCGATGAAAGATTAGATGCACTGCATTCGGTCTTGAGCGTCCCGTTCGAGCGTACATTACCTGTGCGGCTACTTCATCTGTCATTTCGAGACTATCTCATCGATCCAGAAAACAGAGAGATGGTCGAGTTCTGGGTGGATGAGAAACTCGTTCACCAAAATCTAGCAAGACATTGTTTGCGTATCATGCGTGACGCTCTACACAAAAACATGTGCGGCCTCTCTTTCCCAGGTACGCGCCGATCTACGGTGCACAGTTCAGAGCTAGAGAAACACATGCCTCCAGAACTCCAATATGCTTGCATGTACTGGACTTATCACCAACTGGCGAGTGATCCCAAGTCAACTGATGACAACAAAGTTCACGATTTCTTGATAACACACTTTCTACATTGGATGGAAGCACTGAGCTTGATGGGCCGTGTAAAAGAGTGCCTCGACTCGCTTAGGTCCCTGGCTAGACGGCTGGAGGTTTGTTGATTTTTTTTTCCATCTCAGAGATTCAATCCTACTAACTGGTGCTAGAATCAACAAGATTCGAGTCTGTCGACGTTTGTGGCCGACGCTGTGCGATTCCTTCAAGCCAACCTTTCTGTGATTGCAGAAGCACCGCTACAGATTTATTCTTGTTTGGTCTTCGCTCCAAGTACAAGCATTGTCAGAACGCAGTTCGAAAATGCTATCCCAAGATGGATGAGCAATTTACCGAAGGTTCAGGAAAGCTGGAACGCATTCCTATTGACTCTAGAAGGCCACAACGATATTACCACCTCGGTAGTATTCTCATATGACTCAAAGAAGCTAGCATCGGCCTCTTGGGACAGGACGATACGAATCTGGAACGCAGAGACAGGCAAATGTGAACGAGGATTAGAGGGTCATAGCGACAACACTAGGTCAGTAGTTTTCTCGCAGGACTCGAAAAAGCTGGCATCGGCCTCAGACGACAAGACGATACGGATATGGGATGTAGAGACGGGCGAATGCGAGCAAACGCTAGAGGGCCATAACGATAAGATCAGGTCGGCGGTGTACTCGCATGACTCGGGAAAAGTGGCTTCGGCCTCAGATGATAAAACAATACGGATCTGGGATGCAGAGACGGGCAAATGCGAGAAAATGCTAGAAGGCCACACCAGCAGGATCTGGGCGGTAGTGTTCTCGCATGACTCGAAAAAGCTAGCATCGGCTTCTTTTGACAAGACTATACGGATCTGGGATGCAGAGACAGGCAAATGCGAGCAAACACTTGAGTGCCATGGCGATACGATCAGGTCAGTAGTGTTCTCACATGACTCAAGACAGCTGGCTTCAGCCTCTTATGATAAGAAGATACGGATCTGGAATGCTGAGACGGGCAACTGCGAGAGAGTGCTAGAGGGCCATGGAGACGTCGTCACCTCAGTAGTATTCTCACACGCCTCGAAAAAGCTAGCATCGGCCTCTTTTGATCAAACAATACGGATCTGGAACGTGGAGAAGGGCGCATGCGAAGGCGCTATTTCATTAGATGCCTATGCTAACGTTCTTTCTTTTACGCTCGATGAGAATGGCGTCTTCACAGACAATGGTGTGTTTGATTTTACTGGCCGTCTGATATCTTGCGCCAAACCTCCTCTTTTATTGCACCCTCCAGAAAGCTCAGCGCTTGCCTGTAAAGACAGCATCTGGGTCACGACAAAAGGAAAGGATCTGCTTTGGCTGCCACCCGAATGTCGCAATGGAGAAGCAGCTACTGCGGGAAACACCGTTGCTATAGGCTGTCGATCAGGAAGAGTTATATTATTGGGAATCTCCGTAGCGGACATACAGTAGCGAACAAACGGCACCCACGAAGATCGAGTAGGATCTATCAGAATTATTATTGAAATAGTTTGGTCACCTAGAATGAAGACCACTGAGAATGACCGTGCCTGTTGGTCATCTGGCTACTGATACCGGCATTTGCTGCTGTACGCTCATTCGTTCGTGTTATTCGCCGCCAGTGTAGCGGCCTGAAGTACGTACAGTACTGTTTTTGGCTAGCAGATCTATTTTGAACGCACCGCGGAATGTGAGACAATAAATACCAATATTCTTGTGGCCGTGATCAGTCGTTTCGGACGGCAGTAAGCGATAAAGGCAGCCATGGCGAAGAGATGGGCTATCACAGTTTCTGCCAAACTCCGACGCACTGTAGTAAGCCACGCCAGCCACAGCATGACCTGTGCTCAGAAACTTTCTGAAAAACGCTGGGCGGCCTCTGATTTCGGCCGGGACTGTAATGAAGAGTTTTACGTGAAATGTGTATGCGTTGCTGTTGCTGTTGAGGAAACGTTGTAACGATTTTACAGAAGCGCATACGTTTTCACAAGAGTGTAGGGCCATCTTTCGTTGGGTCAATGTGCGAAAATTAGGTCGTCTGTTATAATTGCCTGAAAATCCAGGCGTTTAAATACTGTTAGCGTTCGAAAAGCGCAGGGATCATGTTCGCGCTCATGATACACTGTGCATGCGCCACGCCTAGTCCACTTTTGGGCGTTTCCAGTCAAATTACAATGACAGCTCACTGACGCTGGACCCACACCCGACTGTATTACACACGCACACACAAAGTCTATTGCGCCCGATCGGCCAATGCCCAAAAGGTTCTGAAGTCTACAAATGCATGCGCCTCGCTGATTAATGTCTTGACCTCGTCGAAACCCCTAACGTTTTCCGCCCTGTCCTGTTCCGTCTCTCCATTGCCTCTCCTTCTAGGCCCCCGTGTTGATTAGTATTAGCAGGTCAACTTGAAGACCAATTCCTCCAAGTGTTCAGTTTCCTATCTTCGGCGGCTGAAGCGGTGCCCGCTTTTGGTAGTACAGGGTAGTAGTTATTAGTTGGTACAAGTTTATGGTCGATCCATAAGTGGTGTTTCTGTCATCTCCGTCCCAATCGGCCTGTGCAGACCGTGAACCTGATCGTGGCTCGCATCGCGTCCATGTCCGGTGTCCATTTCTGTCCATCTGATAAAGCTTTGCCTCCCAGGTGGTAGGAGAGATTGCCGCGTTTTTCTTCCGCACATTTGGACATCATCTCTTTGTGTTGTGCTGTCCATCTTACGCATCGGAAGAGGAAATGGCCTACCGTTTCTTTCGCGTGCCGGCACGGGAACTCATGTGATGGGGCGGCCCTGATCTGATATAGACACCCATTTAGTCGTGCCATTCCGGTTCTCATTTGAGCCAGCATGCTGGCTTCTTTCCATGATAACGATAGTGGGTGTGTTTACCAGGAAGTGCTGAGTCGACTTTCCAATAGCTATTCGAGATATTGGGCTTATAATGC
The DNA here is from genome assembly GCA_030142105.1 of Fusarium sp. FL617. NCBI lineage: Eukaryota > Fungi > Ascomycota > Sordariomycetes > Hypocreales > Nectriaceae > Fusarium > Fusarium sp. FL617. The sequence goes on along the minus strand of JAREIL010000007.1, from coordinate 688,545 downwards.
AAGATTCTCATGCTTCGGATCATCGGTTACAAATTTCACATCATGCACTTCGTTCGCCTCTTCGGATCCGTCAAGATATGCTCGCAAAGAAGGAACTTCTTATCATCGATGGTCTCTTTTTCCTTCTAGCAAAAAGCCGACCAGGATCTCAACCTTCTGTTCGGGGGGGTGGGGGGTTTGTTTATATGTTAAATCACGGGGCTGACAAATGCTTGTGCTTACCTCACTCTACAACTACTGCTCCCCTAACTACTGGCGTGTGCTTAAGATGAAAAAGTATAAATTATGTTCAAGGCTATACTCCTTTGTCCTCCTAACTGACACAACATCGTCTTTGAACGACGCTACCAAGTGCGAGAAGAGATGACCTCTATCGATCATGTTCCGCCCGAAATTATTTCCTCGATATTCTCAAACCTTCTGCCAGAAGATGTCTTCTCTATTCGAAAAACATGCAAGCGTTTCAATGTGTTAGTAGCCAACCTCTTTTTGCGCCATCATGTCGAGACGCGTCATGTAATCATCGAGATGGAAAGTTTGCAAAAATTCGAAAAAGTCTCAGGATTTCCGGATCTTGCCTCATCGATAAGAAAGCTCGAGGTTTACACCTTCTACCTTCCACCGCTGGAGGATTTCTTGGAGGTCCTCACACAAGATGCTGAAGAGTCCTTCTCTATCGCTAGCGTGGAGGACACAGATATCAATATCGATGCGAGTCATATGCGTGGCAACTCACCACAGTTCGAAGGCAAGAACTGCCCCGACGATGAATCCTACTGCAAATATTGTGAGGGGCAGCAACAAATGATAGACGACAACCAGATCTTCAGAGTGCTCTCCAAAAGCATGAAGTCTCTCACGAAATGTCGAGAAATCGCTTTCAATCACAATGACATACCTTGGAGCAACAGCCACCGGGCAGAGGGTCTCGATTACCTTTCCAAGATATCATCACCGACAAGGAAAGAAAGCTCCGATTTTGTTCGCCGTGTCGTGCAAGATGTTCTCACTGCATCATATGAGAGTGGGCTTCAGTTGGACGACGTGGATATTCATGCTGGGAGTTTTATGGATGATGCCCATTGCATCATCCCAAGCCAACCACCTTGTCTTGAGAATTCCATCAGTAGTCTCTGCCGTCTATATCTTCATATAGATCCATCGTTCGAGGGGACTAGTCGACTGGGTCAGTTCATTAGTTGCTTTCCAAAATTATCCGATTTTGGTCTCGAGACGTTTTCCAACTTATGCCAACCCAATCCTGCTGGTATCCTCCTAGATATCACCATACCTGACCTGGCGAAGCTCAGCCTCTCGCAACTAAATTGCACAGCCGACGAATTGGAAAATTTCTTCCTGGCTCACTCAGAAACGCTTCGAGAGATTAATCTAGTCTGGGTCGAGCTAGACGACACTCGACACTGGCGCAAGATTATGCAGATTCTCAGAGGTCGCATGCCTTCTGTCAAGTTGAAGATGGATTCCTGTGTCAGGGGGAAGATGTGGGAAGCTGATAGTACGCAAGAACTCATCGAGATTATGCACGAGTCAGACGAGTGAAATATGTTCTAGTCATTAACTTACAATACAACGGAAGAGGCCATGCGAGTAGTCCCAGTTGTGAAATGCACGAATGCTGGTCAACACGTTAGTGAGATTCATGGTCAATGATACTAATGACGATCGTATTGATATATCCTCACTCGACGCTTAACGTTCATTGTATTAGGTGCATCGGGAGATCACCTTTTTACTCACCTAGGCTGGCTCTTACTCGGGTCCCAAGAGCTTGATCGCGCCCTTGGGATAAGTTTTGACAGAAGCACATACTCGGACTTTGCAATCGTGTGCGGCGGTATTTGCCATAAAGCGCACAAAGCCATTGTTTACCCGTGCTCCGATGATACACTACTTTTATCATGACTGTCCTATGGCTATCGCATCAGCTGCAGATACGAGTAAAATAGCGACGTCGCCACCTTTCACGTTTCGATATAACGCATTCCAACTCAATAGTTCTGCACAGATAGAACCCGCGGGAGTCTCTGGCAGTACGGCCACCTTCCAAGAAGGAGAAGAAGACGGTGAGGCGCCTTCCTCAACCGTATTTTAAAAAGTCTGAATCGGTATAGGCGATTCCAAACCTCTGTCTTCATGCCAAGGCCTACACGCCGGGGTATACGGCATCAATGAATTGAGGGGATCTGCCCTGCATAAGTCCCACGCGGAGGCCAAGCATCATTGGCGGAGCGGCAGTTTCTTACACGCTATTCGAGAGGTCTACATGTCAATAACAGATGCGGACCGCGCCCTGCGAGATGTGGCAGTGAAAGTCCAACCCAAAGAAAGCATCGGCATGCCGATCACCTTGGTAAACCATTGTATTCTTGCCAACAAATAATATCAAAAGCGTGGAAAATAGTTGAAGAACAAGGTGACTACATCACGAGGCTGTGGGAGGACCAATGATGTACAAGCAAGATACTGTAAGGCAGCTGAGATTCTTGTATTACCTTGTGCTTCATTGATGCACGGAATGGCCCTCGAACAAGCAAGAATGTTGTGGTATCGTATAGCGCACAGATCTGAGCGGCCATGTACTCGTTTTGTAAAGGGGTCGGCGTGGGTCGTATTCATGAGCTCATTTCCCAGGTTACCGTTTGGGGTCACCTGCCTTTTTTGACGGCGAAAAGCCATCATCTAAGGGTGGACGGACATACAGAAAAGAGGGAGAAATGGTCGTGCGCGTGTACAACGCAGCCAATGAATAGTCTCGTAGTGGAGCCGGCTTCGTGTACCTGTTGGTGCCACTAACACCGTCGATAGCCTGATGAGGAAGCGTACCAAAACCACCTTGGGTCAAGTTTTGTGCTGGTGGGCTCTACAACCATCAGTGTGAGTGCCTCGTCGATACCCAGTTCGTCGGTGACATATGTATTACCTCAGCGACTTCATCAGTTTTTCCCCAGGTTGGACTTTGCCCACTGGCTGTGACAAGGCTTTGTCACCACAAATTATATGAGCGCTCCGGCTACGCACGCATATCAGCCGCATGCAGTAAATCCGGGTAACTCCCCAAAATCTTTCAGCAAGTACCAGACAAGTACTATGGCAGCTATCCAATGGGCTGTGATGTGGCACAGTCGCACTCGACTTCCCTGCACGATTAGCAAATACGGCATGCGTACGAAGTGATTTATGACAACTACAGCTTTTGGCTACGACTGGATGCAGGCTATTGCTGTTGCAGCAGACGAATATAGATACGGGGCTTTCAGTATATAGGGCTGATATGTATGCGTCGGCAGCCCTTTCTCAAAGGTACTTCTCGCCACAAAGACTTCCTTAGATCGTTGGGTGGAGTAGACCAATGCTTGGCAGTTGTGAAAGCCGGCCAGCATGAGTCTGTGCGTCGTGGAGAATACGATGCGTAGCGGATGAGGACAATCGGTAGGTATTTAAACGCCAAGTAATTGAAGGGAGACTGAGCAGGGTAGTAGAAAGCGCCTAGCAACTGTTGTTAGTGCGTCTCACACCCACTCTGAAGTGCTCTTCGAGACTACTAGGGTACACTGGCAAGGGGCTGGTACCCATGAGATTCGCAGCTGAGATTAGGTCCTGCTCCCACTTATCACACCAATATCCTTATACACATAATAGAAGGGGGGCGGGGTTCTAGACTAATCGCGTCACCAAGCGCGGAGTAGACAAGAACCAAATTCACCACTTTCTATTCTATGCCTTGACACACTTACTCCATCACATGGCTACGTAACTTGACAGCCCCGTATCACTCGATCAATACCCAGGGAAGACATCTCACGTAGCAGTACCCTCAATCCGTGAGTAATGTTCTTAAAATCACATGTCTTCGTCGGCAATCTGTACGTAATGTCAGATCAAACTGTGGCCGTAGGCCAAAGTGGGGCTATTGCAGAATGATGAAATTTGTTTACTTGAGCTTACGAGTCTCCCTTTGGGCCGGGACTGCTGGACAACAAGCGAGCGCAACTTCATCGCCAATGCTACATTAGTATTTCGAGCTATGCCACGCTTTTCGTGCGAGTCTAGAACTAAACAGAAAGGGAGCAACAGATTGTGGTACATAACATCTATAACCCAACACAAACCGGCAAGCAGACCCTGATGCCACCGAGCTCGTCACAATCATGGAAGACCACTACGTCGCGAACGACCTTGCTCCGGGCATCTATACATACGAAGAAGGTGACGGAACAACGACTATAGACTTATGCCTTACCGCAGCTGATCAAGTGGATAAACCCATCCAATGCGAAATCCGAGCAGACGTTGGTCGTAATTCTAACCACCTCACCATTGTAAATTGGATTCAAATAAATGTACGTCAGCTCACCCCATATCTAAAGGCTCGGCAATCCTCTTCAATAAGCACCCAAGTACACAGGCAGGCGCGTGCACAGCTCCCGACATCCCTCTATCGTGAGATCAAATTCTCTCCGCTTCAAGGCCTTCACTAGTGAGAGTACAGATCTCGGGAATATTTCTGGTGTGAACTCTCCTGGAAACCTGTCAAAAAGGACATCGATCAGACCCAGTAAGTCTGGATATTCTAGGAGAACAGTCGGCAGCCCGAGCGCAGGTGAGTGGTCCCTAACGATTCGATGCGCCAGTATCTGAACGTGCTCGATAAGTCGTTTAGGAAAAATGCCTGCAACATCCACACACGCAGCTATCCCTTGCAAGTCGTTGCAGGACCTGGGTTGGCATATAAAGGAAACTAGTGAGTCGGGACGGAACCCTTTTTGTCGAATCCTTTCGAGGAGCATGACGAAGTCTTTGGTTTCTGTCGCGGTCTCGCTGTCAATTACTCTTGTAGTGTTGACGAAATCATCTTCAAAATACGCAACGACGCGATCGCGATAGCCCTCTGACAAAGTCCATCCAATATCGAAACTTGAAACTTTGATTCCTTTCGACTCCAGCCATGGTACCATAACCCTCCATACCTGTTCGGTAGAATTGAAAGCATGACAGATCGGACTGAACCCAACTGTGTCATTACTAGAACGCACTAAGTCAGGTCGAAGATCTAAAATTAAATCAACCATTTCCTTGTTTCCAGTTATGGCCGCAGTATCGAGATCGTCTTCATCCGGCATGTACCCGCCACGACGAATAAGTGATTTGGCGATATCGTTCTGCTTGGCTGAGATGGCAATTTCGATGAGGCTTGTCAACGATATACCGCCCGGAAATGTGCTTGGAAGCATCCTTTCCGATCGTGGAGTTGACTGACCAGGCCTCTTTTTCTCCGAACTGCGTCGTGTGAGCAGAAATTCCATCATTTCGACACTTCCTCTCGCGATTGCTGTATGAACGACGGCGACTTGCTCCATGTAGAATCCGCCTTGCGCAAAAGTGGTAGGTCGCCATCTCAAACGAAGCTGTCGCATATCTTGCGGTCTCTCTGAAGGTCTCTCGGATTGATCGTCGTCCATTTCCTCCGTCCGGGTGCTGTCACTCAACATTGCGATGCTGTGCTTGTCTTCGATACCAAAAGCATAGAGCTTCCTGAGGGTCCACTTGAACTGGAGTTGCGCGCTTTGTGACACGTAAGTGATGATGTTGTATCGTAGCTCGCTATTCGTGAGCGCGAGGGATGAGAGATTCCTGTAGCCGTCTTGCCAGCACAGGTAAAAAATCATATGCTGACATTCATTGGGTAATCTCAGTAGTGAAAGTCCGTTGTGGTCGCTCATCATGTAATTTTCGAATGAGGTTTCCGTCTGGATGGGGACGAAGATCATGGAGCTCGACCGTAGCTCGTGGTATGTTGGGCTCCTCGTAGAAAGCTGACACCTTCACCTAAGCGTCGGTTACGCGAAGGGTACGTGGCTTGCAACGTCGAAGGGCTCGACCCCTTTATACTTCCCCAAATAAGCCTCCTGACCTTTAGGCAGCTGCAGAGATTTACGAAACCTAATTTATTCAGCAAGAAACCGGTGGAACGGCCGCAAATGGCTGGTTTTGTTGAAATTACGTACTCACAATGTAGATCCGGGTACCGGAAGGTGCATACCCTGAACCTCACAAAGAGTGGCAGCGATATGCTGCAGCTACTGCAGCAGCTTGCACGAAGGCTTTCTTCAGCTTTTGGACGCACCCGAACGCGAGTAGACACCTGTCCCCTAACCCAAGAGGTTCCAAGTGAAGCCAAGTTAAGATGTCCATTCCGTCAGAAATTCTCTTGCGGGGAAAATTCATCCAGGATTTGAAACATTTGGCGTTACTCGTTTGCTGCTCCAATCGAAATCAAGGCTCAATTCCCCTACACTCACGAGGCGTAACGCTCGATCACGGCTATATATATCTATTCAGTATCAAAAGATCACGGTAGTAAGCTCTCTGTGATCACATCATAATGTGGCATGGCTTATAGGCGTATATATAGTCCATAGCCATCCCTCAATCTAGACCCGCACAGCTATCTTCTCTTCTATGCCTCCACCAGACCCTTTACTCCAGCAATTCCACCGTGCTTTCAAACGGTACGTTTCAGCCACCATATATCACTCAGAGAACAGAATATATAAACAGTGTAGGCAGCATCTCCAGCTTCTCAGCCAGGACGCAGTATTCCGTCGCCTAAACGCAGTTTTAATTGGATTCTCCTTTTCTAGGCATATTATACATTCTTCGTTCTAACTATACTAACGAGCTATCAAATTGTCTCCCCGACTCTAAAAATCCGCATAGGCGTTGCAGAAGGGCTAATGTTCTATCGGTGAAATGCCTCTGATGTCTAGACGACCGTATAATCTTTCTGACTTGTTGCACCCATGTCTCGACTATTCTCGCGGACCACACTCTATTGTCTAACTACTCAGAGGGGATTATTATGCGTCAGGTTGAGTCTAGCTCCGTCTTACTTCTTCCCATGGATCCGGTCAAATGCCCTTTCGAAGTGATCTATGCTACCCGAGCGGCCTCTGACGTGGATACCCTTGACGAACCCGAGATTGCGGAGATTAAGGAGATTGAGGAAATTGAGAAGTATATCGAGGATATATTGAGAGCACTATCCTTTGATGCAAGTAAGAGTTCAGTTGGCGGGCTCAGATTAAACCTCATGAGCTTCCATGATTTGCATAATGGTGGATGGACAACAGTATTGCAGATGCTGTTTGAGGATAAGTACATAGTCTAGATACAGTCGGTTCGATGAACGTCTATCACTGAAGAACCTTTACCCCAGGAAGAAGGCTGTGCGCTCAAGCAAATGAAACATTAACGATGGGTGGTCCGTGGATCACCCTCAAGAGCCTATCTGCTCATCCTCCTGATTGTCTCACACCACTACTGCACAGACTGCCCCTTGCTTAAAAATGGACGGCTCGAAGGAACTCCGCTCAGATAACCGATTGAAACATAACGAAAGATGTCAACGAACATTTCAAGTAGCTTAGGACAACCCTCCACATAGGAGATCAGCCGCACCGCATGCGCATGTAAGCGTTAAATATAATTCACATCCAACGAATAAAAAATGACGATGCCAAAACCCAACTGGCACTGCCAAACACCATGTGTACCTTCACCCTCTCTGCAGAAAAACATTCCTTTCTCAATCTGGAGAATACCTTCCACATGAGCCTACGTATAGTTGAAGATTATCCTAGAGATACTAAGCCGTGGCCCGTCGCTAAAGCTTGACCTTTGAGAACTTCCCAAGATCAGGCGGACTCGCCTCATATACCAGACGTCCTTGATGATTTAAGATGGCTCCTTGATTGGAGAGTAACATCCGTCTTCCGATCCCTTGTGGTGACTCGGTTTGTCGAATTTCATCATCACTGACCCCAAATTTGTCCCGAGGGATCCACACAGTAGGCTGTTGAGGGTTGAGAGCCTTATGCCGGAACGCCATATTGATGAGAGCTTCTTTCTCAATAATGGGCAAATCATCTAGATCAGTAGGAAGCTCGATATCTGCTTTCGGGATATGGTTTGTGCGATCAACTTCATAATTGTTTTGCGGAGAGTTTGAGAGAAAATTAGGCCCTTCATCCAGAACTCTATCCTCAGACGGCATACCTTCTGGAACTTCTCCAGATGATGCTGGTAGGTGTCTAAAGAGAGGACCAAATCTCCAGTTCAGGAGGATTTGGAAAAGAATAGTACTCATCAAAATTATCACCATGGCGACTCCATGGAACATGCAAGCAGCCCTTCCCGTCTCATCCTTAGCTATGAAGAAGAGGCCGGCGAGACAAAGATCCATCACGTATAGTCCAGTGAATGTTTGATTGATTGCACGAGGATAAAGTACCCCTCCGGTATCATACTCGAGCTGATAGACATATAGTATCGTGTATCGTTGGGCGAGCCAAAGTAGCCCAAACGTTAGAATGGCAAAAACAGAAATAAGTGGAGCTATGACACAGTATATCAGAGCAATACATGCAAGATTGGTGTACACCGGGAAAACAGAGCCCCATTTGATTGCGCGGGGCCGCGTGTCACGAAGCCACTTATCTCGCACGCTCCTGTCGACGAATGGACCGATGATGAAGTGCTCAATCAAACGTCCCACCTGAAGAAGCGTTGCGGAGCTGGTAGATAGAGATTGAAGTATCATATATGAGAAGAAGTAGTTGGATGCCTTGGGGAGATTGCGAGCAAGAATACTCATCAAGTCGCTCGCCCTCTGGACGTCCCGCACATTCGTGGCCAGCTCCGAGATTGAAGACGTGAAGAAGGAGGAAATTGAGACAACAAGGAAAATCTGAATGAACAAGAAAGCAAAATAAAATGTTTGGACGAATTCGTCGCGAAGCGAGTAGGTCTTGACACCTTTGAATTCCGCCAAGAGCTCTAGGAAGAGGGGAAGAAGGTAAAGGAGAGTTGCCAACATAACAGTTGGCAAGAGACCGGCAATAGCTGGCATAGCATACTTCAATAAATCTGTCTCCCCCATGAGACTAGACCATCCATTATATTGGATAAGCTGGCCGATTTGACTCAGTGCTCCTGTCCAAGCTATTGGAATCGACCATAGCGATAGCATGACCAGTAATAGGCCATATGTCGCTACAGTTCGGAGCCATTCTGTCTTGTGCGACAGCGCGATGTTCGTCCAGACAATTTCTTCCGGGCAGAACCCAATAATTCTGGGTGTCATATGTTCTGGCAAATGGTGGACTACGCTTTGGCAGGCCATGTGAGCCGCGATCTGAGAATGGAACTGGATGAAAGCCGAGTTTGTAAGGGGGTACTGTTCACAACATTGCTGATCGTCCTCGATCTCCAAGTTCAACCGTTCCAGCTCTTTGCGACACCAGTCTATAGTATCCACTCGTGCACCAAATCGTGCAAACCTAGGAAGCCAATCCAACTCTAAAAGCGGCAGTCTGTGGGTTGGGCGATCGCTTCTCCTCATAAACTTCCTCCAGACTTCGCTTCTGGAGCCTTTCTCGGGGTTACTGGACGACTGAAGCTCAATGACGTTTTCCACGTCATATTTGTTTGCTTCGGGATGTTGGTCAATCTTACCGAGGTAAACCGCTCCCCATCTGTGGCCAGTTTTCTTCGCTCGTTTCTGTTGAGATTTCACACAGGCTTTGATTAGAGCTGTTTCGGCGGCTTCAAGCTGTACATGAATAGCATCACGGCGTGTGATCTTATGAAGTAATGTAGAAAAGTCCCTGTTGATCCACACGTTCTTGGCCCCCCCTGGAAACAGGGAAAAAACATCTTTTAATACGTCCTCGTTGCACAGCTCAGTGGGTATTGAGTTGACCAAGATAGTAGCCGCTGAAGGTTTCAACCGATGGCTGGCACTGGTCAGATAGGCCTGCCTCACTTTGATATATGCTCTCATCTCGTGGAAGAACACCATACAGACCCATAAGGTAACAAATATTGCCATGATGAGGTGTGCCCAATAGCGGTGAGATTGATTTGGCCTGATGTTTCCCCAAGCCAACGTGTCCAAGCCAGTGACTTGAGCTGCATCTTGACCTGTTGCAACATTCCGGTTGGAATCAACGCGGTGCCCGTAACCGCCAATATAATTGAGTGGGATGAGGACAGGTGTCACAAAAGCCGCAACTGGGGCAAAAATCAGAAGCAAGGTTCTCAAGTACCGAAGAAAGAAATAGGCATCAAGCCCGTATTTGCGTATGAGCTCTAAATGTCTTGTGCCCCAAAGCCCCTTGACGATTGGAATGAAGCCGGACCTCAATGCTTCTGTCTGCTCATGTCGAGCATTGGAACCATGTTTCGGCTTACTGCCCGCTACCTTCAGTCATGGTCGTAGTACGACTAAGCATAAGGGAACTCACAAAATGCCATCCAACCTATTTCTCAACAACAAGAAAAGTAGAAATTGCACAGCGAAAATTGCGAAACCGCTACTCAGAGCGACGAGGAAACTGTAGATGCCAAGACCTTGGTCGTTCTGAGCGCTGCCGGGTCCTTTCGAGCTTTGGGTTCTCACAAATTGGTGGACTTCTGTAATCCTGGTCTTTATTACAGATCTCAAGTTCATAATATTGGTATATACGTGGTGCATGTGTGATACAGTATCGCATTGAGTTAATGAAAGCAGGACACTCTCCACAACTGAGCGGCCGCATGCGAGGAGTTTGTGTCCCCTCGATGTATGTTAGCTTATTTTCCACTGAATATCTGTGTCCAAAATGGGGCGTAAACGGATGTCCAAAGGCTGCTACACAAGTTAGTGGTTTAATCAAGACCTACTCGAAGTTTATGGTGATGGTTGGGGGAGGCAGCAGAATCTTCGTTCCTGACCGCTCTAAGTAAATCTTTTGCAACAATGTGGACCTTTGATGTACAGTACATATGTATAGTAGGATATCAGATCCGATTTTGTGCTAATACGCGCACACACTACTGTAACTATCGCAACCCCCTCGAAGAGTCCTTTTTTGGGTGTTGTAAGCCCGTTGGGGGGGGACAAATAGCCATTACTATCAAGGGTTTGTCCATAATCATCCGCGCCGCAAATACGAGGAGGAAAATCATAATCCTTATATGTAAATCTTTAAACGATGATGGCGATATTTTGAGGGAGATGCCGTACATGGCAAAATGTCACTGATGTACGATTGGTCTGGATACTGTATGTTGAAGTCTTTTCTTACAAGTTTCTTAGTCAAATTCATCTTCGTAAAGCAGGTGTAGACACGCCTTAGCCTAGTAGTATGTGCCTTCTTTGGAAACAGCCGGATCTATGAGTATTCAGGATGCATACACGTTTTTGGCTACTGAAATTGGGGTTGCGAAAGCAAGTATTGCTCAGGTCGACACCCACAACCGGCTTTCTCAAATGTCCGAACCTATTCCAGTTACTATAGAGTGTTCCAGCCCTTACTGTACATATATGAACAATTAAATTGCTTGTCTTTCCTTCTTCATAATAAAATCGTCTCTTTAATGGATCGTTCTGAAAAGAACTCAGCGGAATCTATGAATACGACAATACAATAAACGAAAATGCCACGCATTACTCTTGATTTGCCGACACATCTTATCGATGTTCCGGCTGGTCGTAATAGTGAACGCTATTACATTCCTCTATATGACGTAAATAGCATTTGCACATCTTTCCTAACAACTTTTCTCATGTGTGTTAGCTTACATGATTTGTATCCCAACAGATCCCTTTTGGCGGTGCCAGAGAGCTCATAAGCCATTGGCTTCGAGATTCTGGCGTCATCGATTGGCAGTTTCATAACGATGATAGATCAGGATGGGTTTGTTTCACGGATGAAAAGTGTTTTCAAAGTGCGCTTGGTGTGTTGTGAGGTTACACGTCGCTCTCCGTTCCGCGTTGGCTAATCAAGCGATGGCAGAGTTACTACGGGGAATAAAACATCTTCACCCGAAGTTAGAGTATTCGGCCGTCAACAAACTCAGGAGTATCAAGCTTGAAGTTCTGGATTATACTTCGACCCAACCTAGGTTTATTAGGTTGAACTCAGAGCATGCCAAACAAACCTTGCGACTTGACAATGATCTGATGGATTGGATCAGATTGGACTTGCCGGATGGCGGTGTGAAGAGGATACAGAGAATATTATTGACAGGCCTATCATCCCGTCCAAATGTTCACGAACTGAATCTTTGGCTACGTTCGAAGCTCGGATCAGATTGCTTGTTGGTCGTCGCCTCTCGTATAGCTCAGGCAGGCATATCCCGCAAACTAGTTTTCATTTGTACACTTGCCATGACAAAAGACTTGTCGGTGAACAAGATACAGCAACGTCTTCAAGGAGCTACCTTCGGTAGTAAGAATGTTGGATTTTTGATTGAGCATCGCGGAAGCTATGCTTCTGCTCCAGAATATCAAGAGGACGCAGCGCCTCTTGTTGTATCAGGGTCGTCAAGAATGCCGCCTTGCTGGACAAAAACAGTCTTCCAAGGTAATCTGAGCTTTTATAAAATAGGCTAAGATATTGCTTAGGAATCTTGTACCAATACTACGTCACGGTGTTATGAACGTTCGGATTCCATTGAAAGCCCTTTGAAACTAAATGACTGTGGCCCGAGAAGGATTTGTGATTGCCGTCACATCGAGAATTGGAGTTCATAAGTGAGCGTTGACTTCCATCGAAGCACCACGAAGGCCAGTGCTAAAAACTTTTCAGATAATGTGCCAATTTGACCCTAATATCATCCTCATTTTTGACCACTTTCTCGATGGCGAAGGATTGACTCAGCTGCAATATTCTGGCTTATAGCTGACTGTATATTGATACAACTCATATTAATCATAGTCCCGTGACATCCCAAATAGGTGACGCTTAACGTCCAGCATTTATACAGTGGCAATTGTAAACAAGGGAATCCTCAACTTCAAATCGTAAACTAATTAATACCTTTGTGCCTGGTGAATGTCTTTCGTTAGACTCCTATTCTCCGAGTTCGAATGACAAATCGTCACCATGTTGTCGTTGTGAGCGTTTTCGGTGATAAAGACGCTAGCGGCCCTTATTTTCTTCTTCATTCTATGGGTGGTCTTTGTTGCAGTTCTTAGCGAATGCACATTTGTGAAATTTATTTCTGTATGCACTTTCACTGTTCAATAATAAGTGAAAGAATTTTTCATTAGTTAGATAGGATAGATATCTCAATCCACTTGCTCCCAGTTTCAAACATGAGTTCATGAGAAAGTGTGACAAGAGCCCACCTCCCTTTAAATCCATGCCGATCTTTCATAATATATTGAACTTTCCTTGGAGGTTTTGTCTTGTACAATATCCAGCTTGAAATTCTTTAACGAAGATGTTCCCAAGCTACGGAGGCCACTTAACTCAACTCTAATTATCTCTTGAGTGACATAGGACTCCAACTGGGTATCGTTCAAGGTGTAAGACCTGTCAAATTAGAACAAAGGGCGGTTTCCCACATACCTTATATGGCGTGTGATAGAAGTACTAACGGGGGGCGCTGTCACATATCGCTACTTTGCATCTCTTGCAGCCGTACCTAGTCTTTGGTGCGCGCTTTGCGTTCCCTTGTGTCGGACGTAAATAGCCCCTCTTCTGGAAGATCAGGGTCACCCTCACTTTAAGCTCTTGCAAGCTAAGCAAGTTGTTTTTTTTGCCTCTTTTGACATGGTTGATATCTCTGTGTACGGTACATAATTCGGTGTGTTTCTTCATCTTGAATGTCTTCTTCTAGCCTGGCGCAGTTCCTCTTCCTAGCCTCTCAACATTCTTTCCAGTATTGGGGACGTGTGAGGCTTCTATTCAGGGCTTTGGCTTTTGACCTGTAGAATGAAGCTATTCCCAAGTGCTATATGGAGAGAAAAATCCTGAGGAACGCTTTTTAGGCGGAGGTGATGAAATCGGCGCTCACATGCTACATATGACTGTAAGTGGTCTCTGTCGTCAACGTGGCTCATCTCCTTATTCTGTTCGGCAGCAAATGCTGGTATTGGAAGAATCTTGAAACTATTGCCACCAAAGACGTCCTCTATTGCTTGTGATTGTGCTTCCTTATCAATATGTTTCTTCCTCTTCTTCCCATTGCGTTCCTCGCTAACATTGCTATACATAGTCAAGAGGAAGAGCATGAGACTGTTATTCTACCAAGTGATCCAGGATACCTGGAAAATAGAGAAAGAGGGACTGGTTAGTAAGAAAGACAGCTGAACAAAAAGATACTAAAGTTATTCTCATTGGTGGCTGAAGTTGATAAGCTTAAAGATTGTTCAGAAAGGGCCACGGATATCAAAGACTTCGATACCGATGTGGTTGACGCTATGATACAGTTCATGTACCATTTCGATTATGAGCCGGCAGCTGCCGCGTCAGCTGTGATCTTTCATACTAAGGTATGTTAAATCAGGGATAAGCATGGCATCAAACATCTCGAAATTGACGCCGAAGGTAAGTTCCGTACCTTAAGTAAATCGGTTAGAATATAGACGATTTCTCAACCGCGATCACTATGGTGTGTACTGCCACACCCTGGAAGGACATGGGACTGAGAGGTGCTATTATCGAGATTTCTTTCAAAAATTTTGGAAGTTTAGTGAACCAAAATCGGACTCTATACGACGTTGAGGGAAGTCGGTGATCTCGGATTTGATCTTACTTACTTTCTGTAATTCTTTGGTATCCTAATTGGCAAGGATGACACCCAGCCTCCTTGGATTCTGTTCGAGCAATAAAATGACCCTAAGATTTCATTTGGGTATTTGTCGAAAATCGTAGCAACCAGATAGCCGTTTTGGCAGGCACTACTGTGATAAAGAGCAAATTGGGAAGGGTTAGGGGCTTCTAGGGATTGGCACAGAAAGATTGCAGAGTGGTTCCGAATTAATTCTTGCAATTATTAATGAGCAATCTTCATTATGGATGTACAGAACTGGTCAGAATCGGTTCTCCGTCTGCATTTTCTCTCCAGGTGGTCGGTGGGCAAGCGGGTTCCAGCATAGTATCCTCCCGAGTCGGACGGTCCAGGATTACAGTATTCTGTTTGCCTGCAGCTATAAACTAAGATATACTTGTATTGTGTTCGATTTTGATGAATCATTTGCTTATAGTACAACCTGTGCTCTCTGCAAGATGATGGTACCTCTCTAGCAAATCTGTTGACGCCAATTCAGGCTGATCCACGTACTGGAAGTGGGCAGCTAAGGCGTCTCCCAGAACCACAACAGCTAAAGCACAATCATCAATCAGCGAAGGCAACTAACATCTACACAATCATAGAGACTCACGTCGGCGAAGCTTCTCGGGTAGATCAAGAACAATCATATCCTCATCACCCCGATTTCGGGGCCAACTCATAATGTCAGTGTCTAGAATATCGTCCGCAAATACGCACATAAAGTTGATCCTAATACGTTGTCCATGCATAAGCCATGGAGGGTGAAACTTGTATAGGTCCAGAGCGTCTTTCTCTATATTCTCAAGTAATGAGTAATGCATTTGGGCAGCGATTGCCCAGCTTGTGTAACTGCTGTGCCAAACCTCGTATTTGAGCTTGCTAACTGGGGTTTGTAATATCGCCTCATTATGCTGCATCCTGAGCCATCTATGGCCCTGATAGGGTGGATCTCGATCTAGCGCCCAGGGAACATCGCTTCCCCCGCGCCAGAAACCGTGGTCTGACGGTTTCCAAGAATAGGGAACGGTCTCGGGCTGCAAGACTTCCGGGAGGTAAGGATGAAGCGCGCCAATATGAAAGTGCAGGAAACCCAGTGGTGGATTATTGACTATATTGGCAGAGACGACAAAGTCATTTGGGTGGTCGATCTTTCGCGACACGAGTTGTGCAATAGCATTGTCGTCGAACCAAACCTAAGCATATCGTTATCGAGATTAGACATGATCGACAACAGCCAAAATCATGAGGGGAATGAGAAGGGAGGACATACAACATCGTCATCGATCTTGACATAATACTTCCCACGCTCTAAATACTGCCATGCTTTGTAGTAGGTATTGGTATATAACTTGTCACCAACAATCTGCAACTTCTTATGCCTTGTCGGATTTTGGGCAAGTATTTCGTCCAGGTACTGGAGATCGTCTTTATCTTCAGTATTTGCAACCCATAGGACTTCGTCAAGCCATCCACCGTTTTCGATCATGTTACGCTATCATTCACGTAAATAGCTGCATCTGACTCGCAGATTCCACAAACCACTAACCTGTAGATAACAAAACATACATGAAGCTCTATCTTTCCGACCGTAAAAGACAAGGCCGCTAATAATAACTCCTTTAGGCTTTGTCCGGCCCTTGATGTTGTCCTTTGAAATTGAATGCGAGAGCCATCGCCGGGCGCACTGACGAGTTAGAAAAAGTAACAGAAACAACATCAGGCAAACTCGCATCAACTTGGATGAGGTTACCGGGCAAGCAAAGTTGCCCATGTTGTCCCAATGTACGGAGCCAGTTGTCTGAAAAGGAGGTATTTTACGTACGTAGCGAACACAGGTTATTGACTGTGGATGTGTATTAGGTTTACGAGAAACATTTTCCAGAGTAAATTCGTTCCTGTTAAAAAGGGTTTAAGAAGCTAATTAGAAGGGAAGGGTTTGGCCGAGTTCCATGTAAAAGCCGGAAGTGTCCATCTGCTTCTTCCGTTAATGCTCTGCTACAGCTGGGTATAGCCAGGATCAACTCTTGTTTACTGCATGTGCATGATACATGCCAGCCTCCTTACAGCCACAAGCGGCCATATTATGTCTTTTTTGTGTAAAACTGTAAGGAATTCGTACTGTATTACAGTGTACATGTGTATATGCATGCCCCGTGATGTACAATATCGATTGTAGACACAGTTATATGACTTGACATCTATATTTTACTGTAACGATATGGTACGTACAGTATTTGTATAAGATTAAATTAAATATATGTCACTGTACAGCAAACTTTCCTTCCTGCTCAATTTAATCAATCAGCGTGCAGATAATGACTCGAGACTTTTCTTCAAAATTCGCAACGCACGAGGCTACTTATTGCACAGAGTGTGATATTCTTGCACGCTGGCAATGGAAAATGCAGAGCCCTCGACTACAGCGGATGGCCCGGTTACGGTACGAGAGTTCTTTTCAGCATGATATATCCTTACGGTGTAAGAGATGCGTGAAAGAGTCAAGTAATCCTTGTATCTCAGCCGACTTGGGAGATCATCTCAATGGTCAAGATGCAGTAAAAAGTTCATCGTGACATCTAGGTTTCCTGAGAGCTGCGCCGAGAAGAGATCCTTTTCTATTTTAATGCTACAGAGCTCCCTACTGCTTTCAGTTTTGATGGAAAAATTATGATATATTGCCCTGGTCTAACATGCGAAACACCCACTTGCGCGCCGAATAAAGGTTATCATCAACCTGGAAGTTCATCTACGCATATTGAATAGAAATATGTATTGGACGATGCAGTTTCGGAAAAAGAGGGCTATCATGCGTTGTTTAGCTTTGCATTCGTTCACGAAGTACAGCTCTATCAGATCGCTCGCATGCACGTTAACTGCGCTCATTGACGTACTACCAAAATACATGTATATCATAAATGGGAATGTAAATATTGATCGTGGCTTTCTTATTCTTTACGTCCAACAATTTGTCTATCGCTCGATTGTAGCCACGTAGATGAACAGCCAAGCTAATTCAATTCCATACTGGCAACTGCGCCCGCGATGCTGAGATGACGTTCGTCAAGAGGTACAACAAGCCCTGTGCTACATACTTCAACTACCACACCCTTCACGGCGAATTCAATGTATGCTGCCAATGATATTCCTCGTGTACGGTAAAGAAAGAGAGGATAAGGTTTGGGGGTTGCAGACCAATACCCGAAGCGGAGATTCAATGATTTGCGCGAACAGGCGCAACATCTGGGCCAAATCGTTCATCGATGGCCAGAAAGCAGTGTCACAAGTTTACATTGAGTATAGTATAGTATGTACAGTATACCGTTAGTAGGGCGATCTGTTGAATTGATACGGTATTCAGACCATCTTCAAGAACGATTTAGGCCTAAAGCGTCATAAGGACAAACTTTACGCTTGTGCTAATCGCTGGCAACGTGCGATGATTTTCTCGAGGTCACACCAAGCATCGTGTCAATCGAACGGAGTAACTTCTCAGCACCTAAGCGCCATACTCTGCTGGGCGTCTGAGCAGTTTTCAAAGGGAGGTCTGTCAATTTTTGGCCGCCAGGATCACACAAGAGAGGTTTGGCTTGTGACAACGTCAGCTGTCCTGAGTCCATGTTACCGCCGCCAATCTGTGTATCATTAACCCAATCCATCAGCTCCTCCATGAAACTCGTTTTTGGTTGTTCAAATTCTTCTGTAAGTGGTTCATCGACACCAGTATGGCCAATGTCGGTCTTCGTAGCACCCCCACTATCCGAGGTTTGCTGGGCTGACTTCTGACTCGCATGCATCGACGAGGCTGCCGCTTGGTCGGCTGTGTTTGCCTCAGATAGACTTGAGGATGACGGCACGCCTCCCTGCGGTGGTGGTGCGTCCAGCATTGATATAGGTGTAGTAGGAATAGATTGAACCGGATCTGCGTCAGTATTCGATGATCGATCACACGCCTGTACTTGCTCGCGTCGAACGCGCGAGGAATCCGTTTTTTCACTTATGCTCTCCCTCTCGATCGATCCAGTGCTGTTTTTATCTGAGAGTGAAGATTGTGCCAGTTTTCTGCAAGCACTTCGTGTCCTCGGTCGATTATCAGAAATCAATTTTGGTGCTGTTCGCGCCTCTATAGGTGTTGAGCGACCAGCTAAGTAGTTGGCGAGCTATCTCTCGTCAATATTGCAACCTTCTCCTCAAGCGGTGACTAATAGCAGATTGGGACAGTTACATACAATCGTATTAAGGTCCGGAATACTCTTCCCTTTTGGAATATGGGCAGCAAGCCTGTATTCGTTGTGGGTTGGTTCCTGGTAGAGTGCCAAGGACAATACGTTGCCTTTCTTACCCAACAGTTGGGCCTTGCGTAGAAAGCTGGGGCCGCTCTTGCGAGCTTTTGCCTTCTGCTTTGCATTGTGCTGAGTGTTTGTTCTTGATGTAACACCCATGGTTCACTCGCATCGAATATTCGTCCTACACGGTATATCGAAACAGGATTTTGAGGTCGATTTCAGTTTCACGACAAGCCGTTTCGAGCCGAGTGAAATAAGAGGTAATTCAGCTCGTATATGAGCATTTAGAGTACGAAGCATGCAGAGGTCACAATGAGGTGGAGGGTGGCAGTTTCTGGACTCCGTTAGCCGTCTTGGGAGGGACCAGGAGCGAGCATGAGGGGGTCAAAAGGATGAAGAAGCGAGAGGACGAAAATGGACGGGCGGGAGGGAAAGGAGAAAAAATCACGTCAGTATCTGTTACCATGACGTCATGACCAACCTCCCTCCCCACCGACGTCGAGCACCCCCCTCGTCTCTTTAGATCTACTACTCGTATATAAACATCCGTTCGCCACCCTTTGAGTTTGGAAATCCCCGAGAGGCACGCGTGTCAAGACGGTCAAGGTGTCAAGAAGTTCCTGCGAGGTCGCGGTTGAGCTAACTGAGCACCGACTCTGTCGTTGCCGATGGAACTTCCGGCAACGCGCGCTTGTGTGATGCCATTGGGCAAAATCACTTTGTGATGTCAAGACACTGTCCACGTCGAGGTATCCTCCGTGTCAAGACATCGTCCGCGTCAAGAAATCGTCTGCATCGAGTTATCCTCCGCGTCGAGTTATCCTCCGCGTCAAGACATCTTCCGCGTCGAGGTACTATATCCTCCGCGTCTAGACGTTGTCCACGTCGAGGTATCCTCCGTGTCGAAATATCGTCAGTTCTGCCTTTCCACGTCAGTCCGGTCAGCGATCGGGGCCTTTATTCAGTACCAATTTGTGGTCTCTTGCCTGTGGTGTCAGCTATCTGTTGCATTTGCACCATTAACCAGGTTGAGCTCTTGCTTAAGCCGACTGTCACTCAGCAGTCCCGCTGCCCATTCCGCCGGTGATGATTATCACCTACCTATCTGGCACTCTTGTTGTCCGCAGTCTGAATCTGCGTCGAGGTTCATGTGTGCATGTACGAGGTGTCCGGCGTCGAAGTAACTGGCATGGGCGTTGCGTCATGTGAGATCATGCGTGGGTAGCAGTTAGCTCGCCGTCATCCTATTTTGGATGATGATATTTGACGTTCGCGCTCAGCAATGGCGGCTGGACGAAAGCGGCGTGCTGTCTCACGAGAGTTGATGTCAGGCTGTCGGACGGATTGAGACTTCGGGTCAACCAGTCTTGAGATAGAGCTTGCGGGTGATTCGCCCTGATACCCTAACCTTTTTTATGCGGTTGCGAGCAGGCATGCATTTCGCAGTGCTGGCTTCAAAGGCGTTGAACACCTGAAACAAATGTTGTTACCGTATGACGGTAAATATATGTTAATGACTTGTACCTCACGACCGGTACAGCATGCAAAGCACCACATGTGGGGGGCCACGATGAACTTGGTCCAACCATGACAAAGCGGCCAAAATCATACACGCATGACATGCGATGAAAGTCGTCTTTATGTTTTGGGCTGATGTTACCTCAACTGAGTCGTTAGTGTATAGCTCAAGTGCTGAATCGAGTACACAGCTGGCTCTTTATCCAGTCCGTCAGGCACATGATGAGGATGCAGAGGTGCATAGCTGCACCTCGAAATCCAGACACAATTCCCGTCTCTACTATGCGCAAACATGACCTGGAAGCTTGCTTTTAGCCGCGGTTTGCGCATTCTCTTGAGATGAACGTTTCAGAGCTTGGACGTCAGTTCCAAGTTAGAAACATTTTTGACAACGTAAAGCAGGCCTGGAGCTACTTTCAGCAGGCTCTGAAAGTATTGGTCTGGAGCTTTAAGTTTGAATTGATATATCTATGTAATTGCATTAGCTTGGCATCGCACGATGTTCAAAGTACATCACCACCTACAGGGCTATTGGTGAATGAAGAAAATCAAAGACATTGCGTGCGATACTAAATGATATATGCCTATGATTATGCCGGTGTAGTGGCCGTCGAAATGTATCTTGTTGTTCGTGCTTGTGGTAATCCATTTCGGTTCAGTCATACATACTGTTAACCCGAAAGCCGGCAAGTAAATCAAGAAAAAGCCAACCCGCGTAGCACAAGTTTGCCAGGCCGTACATCGGTCAGCTGCCAGACGCTCACTCTATAGTTCATAATCGTATCGTCAAGGAGGTAGAGTAGCGGTTTTGCCGTGGGCTGTTAGTTTATATCTGGTGAGAAATGGCACAGAACAGAATGATATCTTTCATCTATTAGCTTGATCTCATCAATCACACTCGCAGGTCAATCAGTCAAATAGAGTTTCATCTACTGGTACATCTATGCAGGGAGACGTGATGACGGGATATAGCCTCAGCAGCCCAGTCTCTGTAGATAGCATGGTAAACATCATGTTTACATATAGTTATGTTGATACACGTCGTAAAGCAGGATGAGCCACCGCCCTCACTCGTGCTCATACTTATCCCAGTAGCGATGATGATGCGGTCCATGCTAAAATCGATCAGTAGCATGATAACACACAACATCGGCTTTGTCCTTGGCCATCAAAGAATAGCCTCTCTGGAAACAAACTGAACAGATTTCCATTAGACTGCCATTCATTCCTTCAAATACAATGTCTTTCCAAAACATACACGAGACTTTGCCTAGACGCACTACCCGCACTACCTCAATAGGGCATAACGCCAGGGTCAAATCCTTCAACATACTCCTCGCCTTCATTTTGCTGTACATCCTGTACCTGATCCTCGGGAGGCTGATTTAAGCTATCGAGTGGCGTTAGACAAACCTCTCTCCGGTGAACAAGTCGGAATGAAATGGTCGGGAGGATATAGGCTTCTTGGAACATACTCTATTATTTGCGCAAGGTACTCGCACATTCTAGAAGCCTTATCAGCGATTCCAATAACTGTCCAATGCAGGGGTTCGAACGTCGACGAATAAGCCAGCCATCAGGAGGGTTGCGAGAACTCACTTGTCTAGCGTGGACTGCATAATGTCGAACCTCGCCAATAGCTGTTCGCCAATGCTTTTCTGGAATGATGGCTCCGGGGGCATTGTGCTGACTAGGTCGTCAGGCACTGATGATTGAGATGAGAATATCTACTGCGTTACTCACACAAAGCTATCGAAATCTACCTCGTCGATCTCAGCTCCCGGCTCCGGCTGTTGGGCTTCGTGAAGTCCAGAGACTGAGAGATCGGCACCAGTCATGAGAGGATGCATGTCGTTACTGGTCGAAAGGCTTGGTTGATGCCGTTGTCTTGTCGCCGTTTGCGTTAGCTGTTGTGGCTTCCACCGTTGCTGCTGTGGTTGCCGTGGTTGCTGTGGTTGTTGTCGCTGCTGCTGCAATTGCTGCTGTGGGCGTGTCTGTCGCTGGCCTCCATGAAGCTCCTTTCTCTTTTGGACCACAGAACCCAAGGGACGGTTTGGCATACCACCGCCGTTGATCATTGCGCCGCTCATCATGTGAGTGTTGTTCATCGCGCCATGGCTCACTGGCACAGTGTTTGTTGTGCGCCGAGCCTGCATCTGGAACTTTGTCCAAGGGACTTCAGGAAATCTCAAGCAGTGTTTAAGAGCAATCCCAAAAATGCCCGAGCTGCACTCCAACGTTTGCTGCCCTTCTGCAGAATAAATGGCTTTTTTTTTTCCCTCTATAAGGACACTGAGAATGAGCCGGGCATTGGTCAGTCAGTCATTCTTACAGAAAGTCCTGCCACATCGATGTCTTTCTTTGGCTCTTTCAGAAATACGATGATTATTGACGAAGAGCTCAAAAAGGCTGTTTTTGAGTGTCCATCACGGCCATTTCTGGTCCGCACGGCTACAAGCTGCCGTGGCTCTAGTAGCATGTATCAACAGCATGGAGGGTACTGTATGCCAAACTTAGGGAGTGTATGTATCTTGGACAGGTGTGCAATGATCCGCAGCGGAGTTGTTCAACAAACTTGACAAATCCAAGGAAACAAAGAATGAGGTGTATGTTTTGTAACAAGGCCACGCCTGTCGGCTCCCTTAGTTTCCGCACGAGCAATAAAGGCCAATGCGAGGCTTAGAGGCTCCCAATACCATGCGACGTACAAACAGCGCTACATACTTCAATTGCGCATACCGTAATAGAATTGGCACCTATCGACTGCCGCCAGAGATTTCCAGGATCGCACGTCTCATAATTCGATCAAACACATTCCTCGAATTGCAGACAGAGTCAAGATGATCAATCGCAGAAACCGGCAGAAGCCTGTCGCGTCGGACAAGGGACAAGTTAGCGAGACTGGCAATCACGCACATGCGCATCGACCCGCACTGCTTCGATCAGATGGAGCGCGCCTACCAAATTGGCCAAGCGAGAAGCTTCCCCACGCTGATCAAGCTAATCGGTTAGTAACGCGAAATACTCTGAGCCGCAATCCAGTCTCTTTTCGTTGAGAAAAGCATGCCCACGGCCCCAAGAGGGAATAGATGAGGGTAATAACAAGCCGCTAACTCTGTGCCTTAGGATCAGCCAGCAACTCGATGAGCATCTTACCAGGTACGCAATTCTTCAGATATACAACCCGACATATCACCGCTCAAAGACTTCTTGAGACTAATATGCGTCCAATCTACAGCCTAGAAGAATTGAAAGAAACGTAATGTCACCTACCAAAACGCTACCCTGACGATGCGCACTGCTGATGATCAGTATTATAGCATACGAGATGAGCTTGAAAAGTGAGTGTGGAAGATTTTCTGCAATATTAGCCGATGGTACACTCCCTGATGTTGCATGCGCTGATTGGTATGATCTCGTCCGTGATACAGGAACAGAAGTAGCGCCCAGGAGATTAAAGGTGTGGCGCAGAGTTGGGTGGAGACATTCCCTGTTCCGGAGCCGACGTCTGATGAAGCGAGCACGTCGTTGCGCAAGGCGTAGTCATGACGTCTACATAGACGATGTCTTTCTTTTTGGGGGGAGTCGTTCATTTCAAGGGTATGTGGGGAGAGCCAGTGGTATCGGTAAATACAAGTTTAGCAAAGCAATATGACAGATACCTTAGTGGATATGGATCGCCACCAGAATCTGTCAAGCGATAAGAAGCAAAATGCACAACTCCTGTGCTATGTTTAGAAAGAAGATCATCGCCTCTAGATATAAGCCAGTTCGCTTGGCTGGACATTTAATGCACCAGAACGTTCTTATAGTTCAGCACCGGTAGGTCAGTCGGACATTTCTGATGCCCAGCAAACTGGGCTCTTCTTAGTTCTTCCGCTGACCTATCCATCATATCATACTCACCTCAAGCTGGAGAGCCAAGTACACAATCTCAAATCAAACGCATTCATGAGCACACTTTCGTGTTTAAAGTCATGCTGACTTAATATGCGCCTAGATTTTCTTCAGTATCTAATATGTTCTTCTAATAGTGGATTGTAGACACTCAGGCCATCAGCTTCGTCGTGGTCCATACAGGCCATAATTATTGACCTCTTAATCTTTCTTCGGATCCAAACTGATGCAATGTTCATGACTACAAGTAAAATGAATAGGTCAAAAGATAGGAATGTGGTAAGCTCGCTTATGCAGTTATCCGTGTACCATAAAAACACGCCCACCGCTATTTCGAGCATGACCACTCCGAGTAGGAACAGCGGCATTCGCGCCATTAAAAGATCCATCCTCTCGAGCTGGCCCTCTAACTGTCTAGAGTCGAAACGAGGTATGATGGCGCTAGCGATTACCATGATGGCAGTGACGGCGGCACTAGTAAGTAGGACCGCTGCTATAGAGGCTAGGCTACCTAAATTACCCGCTTGGGATAGGCAAAGGATGGTTACACCTAACGATATACCCGCCAACCAAGAAGTGAGTAGCACAAAACCATCATAAAAAGGTAGGATCAGTTCGACGATGAACGTCGAGGGGGGTCGTGGTTCTTGATCTACTCGAGACACCATTAGCTCTAGACAGCTCAATACCCGATAGAAAAAAGACGCTTTCGTGGCACTCGCCTTGGCACATGTGGAATTTACAGAGCAGGATCTATGTCTCGCTCCTTTTCAGCTGGAACATAAGCTAGAAGTTGTACTTGAACTCTTGGTTCAAGCATCAGGCTGATCTGACTATATGTATAACCAGTCAAGAGGGCCAGCCAAAGATCTGTGATCAGTCTGTGAATTGAAATTGCTTCCATTTGATTCTTCTTCTCTCCTATATAAGCCTTACGTCCATATCATTCCGTGAAGACTTGTTGTCCGTCGTGCTGTCTGTTTTGGGATACTCCGAGCAGAATCTAGACCATAATGTACATTCAACAGGTCAGCGATGGTTATACGATATGACTTGGGTGTCCATCCATGTACTTTGCTGTATACAGTAGCGATGCAACAAATAGTTGACGTCAACTTTGACTTTCTCAAACTGGGCATGCGCTGTACAAAGGCCTATGTCACCTCTCAATTTGCGGCTGGAATAGTCCAAAATCAGGTCACCCAACATGCTTTCCTTGATCCAAGAAATACACAGTAGGATTGGTTCATCAGGCGGTCTTTTAGGCGTTTTCTTGCAGTGCAGATGTAAGGTTCGAGATGGTAGATGACCCGCACCCGCTTGTCACAGGCCAGTATCCGCCGTACCTTTCCAGTTGCTGTCAATCACCTTTCAAGAACATATAAGCTCGCCTGACTTGCTCTAGGAAGTCTAGAATCCAGACATTACACATACCATCGCTATTTTATCATGGTAAGCAATAGTTACAGAGATGACAAGAATCCTACTAGCCCCAGTGAAACAAGTACATCTTTCCACGAAGATCTCATATCCAAATATCGCGAGATTCTTGTTCAAGGCGAAAGGAAAGCGGAACGGGCCCGCTACATAGCTGAGAAGATTATCTCATGTGTTTTCATCATAGCCAGCCTTGTTTTGCCATATTTTCATTCATCGATCCGTTATCTTCCCATGTTTGAGAAGGTGCAGGGCTTTGTGAGACAAATCGTCGACATGATGAGCGCTATCCGGCCGCTATTTCATACCATATCTCCACCAGTTCTCTTAGCCACTACATTATCTTTGGGAGCTTGGTGGTTCTACAAGCAAGGTTTGCGCTGGCTGCTATCCCGTGTGCTGCTGTAGGTGATCCTAGGCCCGCTCGCTTGGTTCATTAATGAGCGAGTTCTAACGAGAAATTTCCATTTAGATCTATTGCCGTAAAGGTGGCAACTCACGTCGTCCCACCTCCTATATCTACGATCATCGGTGCGCGCTTCATGCCCGCTCTGCTCGAGATGATCACCATGCTAGCTCGAACCCTCGTGGTGTGCGGCATCGTCATTCTCGCCTGTCGTCTGGCTCCCACTATCGCTTCAAGGCCCGGCCTTCTAAAGCACCGCCATTAGGGCTCCTCGACGGCCGGGCGAAGAAGATGCCGTTTGGGCTTTTTCTTGGCAGCATTAGAGATGTACTTCGTGTCTTGCTCGAGCGTACAGGTTATACGTGTTTGTGGGCTCGATTACGGCTACAAATACCTCGATCCAAAAATGGATTGAGTGAATGCTCAATTGCGTATCTCGTTGTTTTATAGTTTGCTACCCTAGATCCTGATTTTCCTTTCCCGACAGAACGGGAAGTCGAAAAATGTGTACGCATCCGCATACCCTCATTGCCTAACGAAACGAGACAGAAGAGCAAGGGGAAAGACAAACACATGTACATATAGAAGAATACAGCAAAACCAAGCCATGTGTAGGCTGAAGTCCTTGTAATTTGCGAGCTAAATAATTGGAATTTTCTATTCATATTGTAGCATCTGTAATTTAGTCGTCGCACCTCCGGTTTCCTACTCCGGTGATGGATCCCGAAACCCCTCTTTCGCACTAACCTCAAAAAGCCGTCTACCCCTGATCTCCCCCGCATGTAGGTGAGAGTGGGATCTAAAGATGCTCGCACGACGAGTCCGGTGCCGACCTAGCTGCTTGTCGTGCTTCATCCTTCTTAATTGGTCTATCCTCAGCCTGCTTCTCTCACCATGCGCAGCGTCAGACATGTGGATGTACGCCTGAGGGACGCAGCGGAGGGGATGGTGGTGAAAGAAGCTACTGTAACCACCCTCCAGCACGTATACATCTGGGTATGTTAATCTGGGGTAGGCGTTGCGTTCCCGATCCCTTGACCGAATGCATGCGGCCGTCGCGGGTGCTCGCAAGAGAGAGAACTCGCAGTAGAGGACGATGACGAGACGATTTGGCGTCTGTCGTGGAAACAGCCAATCGACGACCGCGCCATTGTCCTGGACCTCGGCGGTTTCGTCAATTCCCACTGCACCTTCAACGTGCCCTCCCTTGTACTCGTAATCGAAGCGGCAGTCGATGATCATCTTCTCGTCCGCCTTGTCTTTAAATTTCCCATCGAGCAGACGAACAAAGGTTTGTTGGTTGATGCGCGGGATCCCATCTGTGGAGCGGGTAGGGAAGAAATGCGGAAGAACGGCTGTTGGCCCGCCACCGTCACCTGAGAGCTTCCGGTTCCCCGCTTCCAAGGGGGCGATGAGTGACAAGTCTGCGATATCCCCGGTCGCGTCAGCCATGATGTGAGCAGGGTAGGTATGATCGGGCCCGAACTTAAGGAACAGCCCGGATTTGCGCTGAGAACCCGTAAGAATTAAATCAGACGATACAGCATCAGATAAGAGGTTGGATTGGCGATGCATCGCCGTTCTGCCACATGCGCTTGGCCAACCATGAACGAAACTCAAACTGGCCGTTGCTGCACACATTGCAGAGTGTCTAAACAACTATGTAGATCGTCCATTTTTTGACGTTCCATCTTCCCGCTGCGACCGAGGCACATACTGGACGAAAACTCTTGGATGTAAGACGTCCGAAACTAGACATTTGATCGCCTGTATAATTGTGAGCTAGGAACGGCCAAAATCGGATGCGTATAACCAACAGACACGTTTACGTACACGCCCAACACCTACACACATTTCTCTCGCACGGCCGGATTTGGGATTTTGAGCTTAAATTAGAAGCCAGCTAGCAAGCGACCGATACCCATGGCCGTTGCCTGGCTCATGGTGCTCGTGTGACAAGGACCGAGGCCCACCTAGTGGCATGGTCCTGGCCTGAGAAATTTCCGGTTGTAAAGCAATGTCGCGTCAGGCCGAACTCACATGATTGAGATGTGATGTGTGGGCTCTCTCACGAACTGCACTTTTACTGAAAATTGAATGCTCACCATTGTAGCCTGTTCACAGAAACCGGATTAAGGCATCAGTCATTTCGCAGTCTTATGGAGAACATAAGCAAACTTTATTCAACTAATCATGGCGCCTTGATGACTGAGACAACCGGCACTGGCTTGGTCACCTGACACTCTCCTTCCGTCCGTCCGTCCGCTGATGTGTATATACTTCTGTCCAGACGCCGGGCCCTAGAGCAGCCGTGACGATATGCTCTATTCTACGTATTGAGCGGCCATTGTCCATTGGGGTTGTCGGAGCCCATCAGTTGAGCCGCCATTGCCCTCATTATCGTGAGTAGCTCGGCCATATCATGTTGCCTAACGGTGATACAATATTAGAAGCGGTATCAGAAGCGGGAAAGGATATGTGAGCAGGGCAACAGGAGAAAGAATGTGTGAGATTAGACAGTGAAGAAAGAGAAAGGCGAGGCATTTAGGACTTCAACTGACTGGTCTATGAGCTGGGCAACACTAGGTCTCTTCTATCAGCAGCAGCTCAAGAACGTGGGAAGCCAAAGACTCACAGCTCTTTCAACTCGGTTATCCTGCCAAAAAAGAAACAATCGTTTGTTAGTCAAAATTGGCCATTCATCTATGAGTGCAGGTGGGGGGATTGTCTTGATTTGTCTTACTGTTCCATGCAGTTGGATAGTTGCCGGTAAATTCTGTCACAGCACACGTCAGCCTGGACATCTGGCGACGTGGAATATCCTGCGGTGGGCCAAAGCAGCATGACTCACTGTGTAGTATCGAGGTCGCATTGAGGTACGGCGGCCGACCGCATCGGGAATTGTTGAGCGTCGAATGTGGGCATCTCGAACATGGAGGTCGCTTGAGGCTGGAGAGACGGCAATGGCAGCGGAGACGAGAGGGAGAACGGGAACGATGAATGGATCGAAGAGTTGTTGAAGCCTGGCCAATGTGAGAGCGTGCCATCCGACGGCGTAGCCTGTTGGACTTGGGTATGATTCGGTGTTGTGGATTGGCTCTGTCTGTGTCGTCGTTGTTGTCGGTGGCGCCTCCCGGTCTGAGCTGGAGGAGGGTATCCAGAGACCTGTTGCTCGTTGACGCTACTCATTATAGCTATGTATGTGTATATACCATACAATGCACAATACTATAATACAGAGCAAGAAAGAGGCTGAAATCTGTTCACAATCAATTGGAGATGTGGTAGAAAGAACGGCCAAGCTGCAAGCACCCTCTTCTGGCTTTTCTCATCTGACATGAGTGAGACCCAACTCCATCTATTATATGCCATACTACCGACTCCGACAGTCTGGTTCAACCAACGACTCCTACAACCCACCCCAGGCGATGGCAAGAAACAAGTATACCCTGTCCATCTTGTATCTTTCCAATAACCAACAGACTGTCTGTATGGGGAAAAGAGAGACGGGGAAAAGAAAAGACATCGGGGTTCTGTTGTGCTCGATATTTGTTCCTACTGTAATTGTCGGAAATTGGACTGCATGATGATGAGGCGGACAATGGCAGGCTCGCCAGCTTTTCCCTTGGACTTCTTAAAGAAAGTCGAGAAAGCGAGAGCTCGACATGAATGCAACCGAGGCCGAACACAAGTGTAAGGTGAACCAGCATCCCTCTGGGGGCTTAATCAGGCCGCGCCGCCATGGTGAACAAACATCTTGTTCTCTCCACACAGCTGTTGGACAGTCTTCAACATCCATGTCGCGGCCGGAGCTTCCTAGTGGCTAGCAAAGTAGCGCAATTGAGAGCTAACCATGGGGTGCAGAGAGCGTTACAAGCATGCAATGCCGAACGGCGAGACGGTTGGCGCTAATCTACATCACCTTCCTATGGTCACAGTGATCCTGGTATTTGGAATCCAATCAGTCATATTCATACGACTTTGAACAGCTGTGCCGCTCTACAAGAAAGTTTAAATACAATTTGGACATGATGTGGTTACAGTGGAGGCCGAAATCAGAGGCCGCCCAGCTTTTTAGACATAGTTTCTGAGCACGGACCATGCTGTGGCTAGTGTGGCTGGGTGCAGTGCGTCTAGGCTATCTCGATACTGTAATGCCTTGCCCCACCTCCCAGTCTGCTATTGCCGCTTACTGTCATTAAAAATGGCCGCTTATGGCCGCAAGAAAGTCAACTTATTTCGTCTTATACTCAACTGTATGCTGTAGGTCCAGGACAAGGGTGTCTTTTATTTTAGCATCTTCATTCATATCGCTGTGCTAGCAACGGAAAGCAGGAATTAATCATCTTACAGTACAGCAACAGATGCCAGAACCAATAATTAGCTAGATGGCCAATAAGCATCGTCATGTTTAATGATCTCTACATTTGCGTGATGAAACCGCTTCCAAGGTCTAATGTAATTGACTCCACTCTTGTCTTCTGAGTGGTTATGTATCCGTCCACTGCTCTACGTCCACTATAGAAATTCCCAATAACACGACTCTTCCTGATGGACAACCAGTGGCAACCGTGCTCCCCGAAACAGCTACTTTTCCATTGCGGCATTCAGGAGGCAGCCAAAGCAAGTCTTTCCCTGCCGCCATGACCCAGGTGCTGTCTGTACATGCAAGGATCGCTGCGTCCGAAGATTGCCATGGCATAACACAAACTCCGCGGGATTGCGAGCCGCCTGTCAGAGCCAATACGCCACAATTTGTAACAATGCCAAGCCCATCGGGCGTAAAGGATAGAAGATCAAGAAAGTCATCAACTGGAATAATATCTTCGCACTCGCCCGTCTCTGCATCCCAGATCCGTATCGTCTTGTCAAAAGAGCCCGATGCCACCTGTTTCGAGTCGTGTGAGAACACCACCGAGAGGATCTTGTCGCTATGGCCCTCCAGAGTCAATAAGCATGCATCCCAGTTTTCCTCAACCTTCGGCAAATTGCTTATCCATCTTGGAATAGAATGTTCGAATCTCCTTCTCACACTTCTCACAATACTCTTGCTTGGTGCGAAAACCAGACAAGAATAAATCTGCAGTGGTGCTTCGGCTATCGCGGAACAATTAGCCTGAAGGAATCGCACTACATCAGCCACAAAAGCCGACAGCCTTAAATCATCTCGGTTCTAACACCTGTCAGCAGGTTCAATGCTTCAGGACATAAAGACTAACCTCTAGCCATCTTGCCAGTGACCTGAGTGAGTCGAGACATTCCTTGATTCGGCCCAGTAAACTCATGGCTTCTACCCAATGCAGGAAGTATGTCTTCAGGAAATCGTGAACTTCGTTGCTGTTTTTTGACTCAAGATCACCCCCCATTTGGTGATAAACCCAGTGCATGCAAGCATATTGGAGCTGCGGATATATGCGTTCCTCCAGCTCTGAGCTATCCACGGTAGATCGGCGCGTTCCTGGGAAAGATAGGCCGCATATGTTCTCACGCAAACCGCCCCGCATGACACGCAAGCAGTGTTTCGCTAAGGTTTGTTGGGCATTTGTTTCGTCTACCCGGAATTCGCGTGCGCTTGTGATGAGGTAGTCTCGAAATGACAAATGCAGTAGTCGCACAGGGGCTTTCCGGGTCGGCGGGATGCTGAGAACCGAATGGAGTGTGTCGAGCCTGTTTCCCACCACCTCGGGATCGACCTCAAGCAGCTGTGACAAGGCCTTAACTGAAAGAGGATTGACAAGCATGACTATACTGCCAACTATCATCTTGAAGTCTTTTATGATCTGCTCTTTATCATCCTCCGAAACATTAATGATCAACGAGCGAAGAACCGGCCCATAGGTTCGATCTAACTGAGATACATGACCTTTACTCTCGTAGTCCAGAACCTTATGCAACTGTATCGGAGGGCTATTGCATTTCCGATCGCCAATAAAACGACAAACAGTCGCTGCAAAGATAAAGAGCGGTACCGCCATCTGGGCGAGTCTCTCTACCGTTGGAGGGCCTGGCCAATCCGTCGGCAGCTTCCGTTCATCACAAACAGTCATGTTTAAATCATGCCGGATCTTCTCAAACTCGTCATTCAAGAAGACAACGATGTCGTGCTTGACAATTTGCTCTGGGATTTTGTGTAGGACCAAGTCTTGGTACGAACCCTGAACCCCGCTAAACCCTAGTCGAATCGGAAGTTCTGGCCTGCTCGTCAAGAATACCCGGAGTTGTGGGAGAACAGTCTTGGCTTGCGAGAAGATGTTGATCAGCAGCCTGATGTCAGCCTCTTGATCACACTCGTCTAGCGCGTCGATCACCATCACAACTAACGACAAAGCCGTCTCTATTGCCGCTACCTCAGATAGCGGTTCCAAAACAAGCTTCTCAAACTGCTCCTTCACAGACTTCCCTATAATGGTCGGGACAGCATCAAGCGTCTTCTTAACGAAGAATGCTACCCCAGGTATGCTTAAAGCCAATTGATGAGCTAGAGTCGGCATGAATTTGTTGAGGTTGCCTCTGTCCATCTCTCCTCTCTTAAAGAAGAAGCTCGCACCGAGATCACCTCTCTCATACCGCAACCGAGCAACGGTCCGCGAGATGGTCGACTTTCCAGTCCCCGCCATGCCGTTGAGCCAAAAGATTGATTTCGACGTAGTGTCATCAATCCAGCGGTCGATATCTCTAAGTAGCTCCACTCGGGTGTTAGCTAAGCATGTCGGATTATGTTCTTCTGCGTAAGAGTCGAACGAAGCACCCTCGGCGTTCGGGAGATGATCGAGAACGATGCGATGGTCGATGTTGTTAATAGAGGCTCTGTGATTACATTAGATGCCCAAGTAATAGAACCTGAGCTGCTTTTAGTCAACACTTACTTCAAGTTATCCACTTCTTTATCGACTAGTTTTTACTGGTAAGCATGCTGTTTTGAAAGGCATGATGTAGCACCAACGTGATTCCAAGGCCTCGATAACCCTTTGCGTTGACTCGAGCTGTCCAACCGGAACATACTCAAGCAGTTCTACCGCAAATGCTGCTGCTGTAGCCGCCGCATATCGCTGCCACCGATCGTTCTTGTGCGAATCTGCGTAATCACAGATACCACGTATCACCAGACACGGAAATCGATCCATCAGGCCCGCGGCTTCCATCTCCACACACAAGCACTGATGCCCGGTGTCTTCTAACAGTCTATCCCGAGTGGCCGCGTCTTTTATGAGCTTATTGCCAGAGGCAATAATACCGTAGTAAATCTCTGGCTCAGTCGACTCTCGCTGCTCACGCTTCACCTCCCAGGCTGGGTCGCACTTGTCACAGTTGCCGCCGCCGGCATGGTCGTGTTTCGATTTGAACAATCGATCGTTCTCGACCCACTGGTAGTTAAAAGCTTTCTTCGGACGCTTCATGTAAGGGTTAGCTTCCAGCATTGCTTGGACCAGCTCTGACACTTTAGATGGTGCACGCTCATGCTGCGCCCGTAAACGTCCCAGTGCACTGAGAAGCACTAGGGGAGGCTTTTCAAGAGATCCCTTCCGCTCCCAAGCCCCATTCGCTTTCGCCTTTCCGAAGTCATACTGCACTACTCCTCCGGTCGTACCGTCGGGCTGGCTGACAACAATATCGCCTAGCCGGATGTCCTGGCCCTCATCAGGCCGAGCGATTCCTCCTCCGATGCCCACTAACAGACCGATGCGAATGTGAGGTAAAGAGTGAACCAAGTTTGATACGGTAGTTGCTGCGGATGTAGTGCCATAGATGCCTGCGGGAAGCGACGCGATCACGACGTTGTGTTTGCCTATTCGACCCCATATGTAGGAGTTCGTGTCAGAGGCGCGTTGCTCAAAACCCTCAGGCGCGACATGAGTATCGTCGAGCAACGCGCTCGCTGCTGCTAGCTCGATAGGAAGAGCAGCAACCCAGGCGATGGTGTAGAGATCTGGGCTTTTGAGTCGGGTTGGCATCATTCAATCACAAGACTTAGATTCACAGGACCTAAAGCTTAACACTAAAATGGTTTCGGCTCTATGTCCTCAGCATGAAATTGGCAACACGCTGACTCACGAGGTTTGCTCGATGGATACGCACTAGCGGCAACGACAAGCGGAAGAAGAGTCGGTCCGAGAATCAGACTCGTTGCCGTTTCAGGAATAACTTGCTGCCACAACAACCCGCCCTATCGACGTCGCATTGTACCATCAAAAGCGCAAAGGTGGGGCAGGTCATTTATCTGACCCCTCCTCTCATGAAGGAAGCGGCCACAGTCACTGAGCATGACGGACACTTCTGGACTCATACTGTACGAATGCAGCAGTCCTTTTTCCCACGCCCGTAGCCTGTACGTCAGCAATCGGACCCCGGCACTGAAGGGATGATGACAGTTTCCTGATCACATGCTTTTACCCCAACAGAGGCCGATTGTGTCTCAATGACAGCTGTCATCTTCCTTCCAAACTTTGTTACGTCCAGAATAAGCCTGGGACTGGCTGACCCAAAAATGGCGCCCCGACTGTCTGATGCTGACCATGAGATGATGGAGGTTATGATCCGACGAGGTGAGCCAACTAAACAAATAACCCAGGGCATCCCATGCAACCCGCGAATAGTCCGCAAAGCTCGAGCCAGGTTCGAGCTCTTTGACGCGACAAAGGCACCCCCGAACCGCGTCAGACGGTACAAGAAGGTGACCCCTTACAAACGAGATGTCTTGCTCGAGAGTCTCGCCGAGTATCCCACCACCGATCGGACCGAGATGATAGCATTCCTCCGCGGCAAGTTCGGGGACAAAGTATCCCCTTCCACCATCAGTCACCTGTTGAAGAATGCTTGATGGACGCGAAAGAACTGCCATCCTGTGGCAAAGCAGCGAAACCCCTATCTCCGAGATCTATACCTCTACAAACTGTCGAAATACAAGTCGTACCAGATGATCTTTATCGATGAGTCGGGCGCCGACAGACGCGTCGGCTATCGCAGAAAGGGATGGGCTCCGAGTGGAGTGACGCCGATACAAATTGGCAGGTTCAACCGTGAACAGAGGTACCAGATCCTCGCTGCCTACACGCAGGACGGCATAGAGCTGGCTCGCGTCTATCCCGGGTCTACTGATGCCGCCCTGTTCAAGGACTTTATCGAGCAGCTGCTACACAGTTGCGGGCGATGACCGCAGAAGTCTGTGCTTATCATGGACAACGCATCTTTCCACCACAATGACGAGATTGCACCGATGTGCGCTGAAGCTGGAGTGGAGCTACTCTACTTACCTCCGTACTCGCCAAACTTTAACCCGATCGAGGAGTACTTTGCTGAGCTGAAGAGTTTCGTCAAGAAGCCTGGACCTGAGCTGTCGGAATTGTTCAAGAAGGACTTCCGAGCGTTTTTACAGGCATGTGTAGAGGAAGTGGGGAAACGTGAGGCGAGCGCCAGAGGTCACTTTCGTCATGCTGGGCTTACTATCGACGAGGACATGGAACAGACACCATAGAACAGTAGACCAACAGATAGACGGCTATACTCAAAGTGATAAACAAAACTAAACGCGCAAATGACGCGTGGTCTGATCCTCAATACACATTCACAGACCGTCCGCCCATATCTTGATGTCCTGGACGAATGACCTAGCGATGCCAGCTTTAACGCCTTGCTCGGTGTAGTATCTAATGTCCCGATCCTGATAGACGTGTCTCAAGTCGAGACACTCTGCCTTCGTGATGCTGCCCGCGCTGCGAAAGCCTGCTTTCCAGTTCTCATCCTCGACCTGGTCGCAAAGCCACTCAGTGTAGTCATCTACGGCCCTGTCGATCGGTTTGGGAATCACCAGATCTGTCAGATCCACTACCGATGGTGAGACGATCCCAAAACTCGATGATGGCGGGGTACTTCCCTCCATAGTGGGATGTCCATAGGGTGAAGGCAAAACATTCACGATCTTGATTGGGCGCTCACTCTCCGAGTTGGTCGCTTTCCGTTTCGTTCTCCGCTCACCGTCCAGCCTATCCTTCTCGTAGATCATGTCGAGGATGAAGGGTGGCACATCCCTGTGCGTCCTCAGCTCGTTACCTTGTTCAACATACTCAACCAGCTTGGTCAGAATGATCGTGTCTAGTCTCATATGCTTTCTTTGCTCATCAACGTAGCAGTACGAGCCTGGGCATAAGTGTCCGTTGCATCGTATAACGTCATACACGTCCTTCCAGACGCGGGGTTGGCCAGCAGCCTCTTGTGTTTCTAGCAACTGGTCTCGCTCAGCCAGTTGGCGGGCAGTGGCGCTACGGCGACCACCCTGTTGTTGCGCTACCCTAGACCCTTGAGGCTCGTCCTTGCAGATGAAGGAGATGTCGATTCTAAGTTTCTTTCCTGCGCGAAAAAGATGGCTCCACTTGCAGAGCTGCTCTTCTGCCATCTCCCAGTCGATATCGAACTCGTCGAATCGCTTCGTCAGGTCTCGTTCGCTGCGGTCGGTGACGGAGACTACAATGATGGTCTCCTCTGGTACATAGTTTGTACCCCGCGGGGTTTTCTGTCTTAGTAGCCTTTCTACCTTGGCTTCGAGGATCGTTCCCCAGAACGCGCCGGGCGCCAGCACAAGGTTTTGTTCTGTGTCATTTGTGAGCTTGGAGAGCCGCCCTTTACGGAGCTGAAGCTTCCATTCGATGGAGTAATGGATGCAGGTAGGAGGAGACTCGTCGTATGCAACATCGGGATCCCACTCATCCAGCTGAAGCAGCGGCAATCTAGGTCTCTGGCTGTTTAGCGACGGGCTTGGGCTAGCAGCGAAGCTTGCGCCGCGGCTGCTGGTGCCTGAAAGCTGAGGCGTACGGAAGTCAAAGTCATGGTGGTCCCACTGTGTAAGGTCAAAGGGCTGACTGTCATCGTCCATCGCGGTCAGTTTGCGGCATCTACTGTAGAACGCAAAGAGTGGCGGTAGGAAGGATGGAAGGAGGAGAATCTGGCAGCAACACACGGGAACACGTTTTTTCACACTTGATTACGGCTAGCCAGAATGTTCTGCGTGAAAGACGCAAACCCATGGCCTTTGACCTCTTTGTGTCTCTTTCGTGATCCCTGTCTTTCAAAGAAGCGCCAAAAACAAAGAGAAGCCCCACTTCAATTTGATGACAATGCGTCTCATTGCGAAGCTGTTATCGATTGTCTATCGATAAGGAGCGCCCCCATCTTGTAACTTGTGAGCCAGGGCACTGCCATCGGGCCGTCTATCCTTCCGCTCATCGCACTTGATGGTGATGCGTATCCATTCAACGACCCCGCATTTTGTCATTTTAGCACTAGCATTAGAAACACCCAACCGAGCCTTAGTTCCCGAGAATCTGAACCTTTCTCTTAAGGATGAGGACAAAGCTCAAAAGTCCCGACCTTTACGCTATCGGATGGATTGCTGCCCTTTCCATCGAACGAGCTGCAGCGACTGCGTTGCTCCACGATCGCCATGACGCGCCCCACGGCTTCGACCAGCATCGATCCGACACAAATTCGTACACGTGGGGTCGAATAGGCGAGCACAACGTTGTGATCGCGTCGCTTCCAGCAGGAGTCTATGGCACCACATCTGCAGCAACTACGGCGTCCAACTTGATCCATTCGTTACCTCATATACGTATCGGCTTGTTGGTCGGAATTGGGGGAGGCATCGCTCGGCCTGATGAGGGACAGGACGTCCGCCTCGGAGACATTGTCGTCAGTCAGCCGGACGGTACAACTGGAGGCGTTGTGCAGTATGATTTGGGGAAGGCGAAAGTGAACGGCGGCTGGGAGCGGAAGGGCTCTCTCGACAAACCGCCTCCGGTACTTCTCCACGCGCTGGCAAGCTTGCAGGCAGAGCATGAGATTGAACCGTCTAAGGTACCAGACCTGCTTGCGGCAACGCTGGAAGCCAAACCATATATGAAACGGCCAAACAGCGACTACACGTATCAGGGTGCTGAAAATGATCGACTTTTCGAACCGCAACACGACCACGTTGGTGGTAGTAACTGTGATGAGTGCGACCTTGCCTGGCAAGTGAAACGCAAGCAGCGAGAGTCATCTGACCCAGAAATTCACTACGGGATCATTGCTTCAGGCAATAAAGTTATTAAGGATGCGGCTACGCGGGACAGTCTTTTGGAAGATACGGGACATCAGTGCCTTTGTGTGGAGATGGAAGCTGCGGGCCTAATGGATCGGTTTCCGTGTCTGGTGATTCGTGGTATCTGTGATTACGCAGATTCGCACAAGAACGATAGGTGGCAGCGATATGCGGCGGCTACAGCAGCAGCATTTGCGGTAGAGTTGCTTGAGTATGTTCCGGTTGCACAGCTGGAAGCGACACAGAAGATCGCCGAAGTTGTCCAATCACGTTGGTAGTCCCACCTTGGTCAAACTGAACTATTGTACAATTACTTACTGCATTACAATAGTTGAGCGGAGAGTCAGTAGCTTGAGGTAAGACTATATGCGTATATATGATTCCAACGCCATCGCTGAAAACTGTGACATAGCACCCCTATTCACAACATTGATTATCGAATAGCGTTCAATCAGCTACCTATCGCAGACGGCGCGTCTTTCGACTCCAAGGCAGAAGAACACAATTCGACATGCTTGCCTGATACGCGCCAGGAACTTCTCGAAGACATCGACCGCTGGATTGGTGGCCCCAGCTCCAAGACAATATACTGGCTCAATGGGATGGCGGGAACTGGAAAGTCGACTATCTCACGAACCGTCGCGCATTCACGATCGAAGCGAGGAGATCTCGGTGCCAGCTTCTTCTTCAAGAGAGGGGAGACGGACCGAGGCAACCTCAACAAATTGATGTCGACTTTGGCCTACCAACTAGCCTTGAACACTCCAGGGGCTGCGTTCTACATTAAGAAGACGATTGATGCCGATCCAGCCATTGCGGGAAAGTCGGTAAGAGAGCAGTTCCAAAAGCTGATCAAGGGACCTTTATGCGAGGCAGCGGCAACAGCGACAACCCCGTCGTCAGTTGTGATGGTGGTCGATGCGCTGGATGAGTGTGATCAAGAGGCAGACATCAGATTGCTGATAAACATCTTCTCGCAAGCCAAAATTGTCTGCCCACGACTCCGGGTGTTCTTGACGAGCAGGCCCGAGCTTCCGGTTCGGCTGGGGTTTAGTGAGGTGCAAGGTTGCTACCAAGACCTACTTCTACACAAAATCCCCGTTCAGATTGTCGAGCACGATATAATTGTTTTTTTGAACGCTGAGTTCAAGAGAATCCGACACGATTTCAATATAACAGTGGGGGATGGACAAAAACTGCCGCCGGACTGGCCAGATTGCCACACAGTACAGAAGCTTGCAAAAATGGCGGCGCCCCTCTTTATCTTCGCAGCGACTGTTTGTCGGTTTGTCGGTGATTCTCGACGGAGGACGCATCAAACACGATTACAAACAGTGTTGGATCAGGGAAGGAGTCATGGGCCACAACTCGAGCAAATCTACGTACCAATACTGCGTTCACAAATCGCCGAACTGCCGAAAGCAGAGAGAGAGGAGCTCATCAGAGACTTCAAATTGATTGTCGGCAGTATCGTTACCCTTAGGAGTCCCCTATCGGTAATCGCACTATCTTGTTTGATTAACGTCCCCCTAAAAGTCGTGGACGAAAGGTTGGATGCATTGCATTCAGTCTTGAGTATCCCGCCCCGACGCACCGCGCCTGTGAGATTGCTGCATTTGTCATTTCGGGACTATCTCGTCACAGGGGAAAGTGAGTTCCGGGTCGACGAAAGATGTACCCACCAAAGCTTGGCAAAGCACTGCTTACGCACTATGCGCGGTGACTCAGGCACTATGCGCAGTTGCTTACGCGAGAACATATGTAGCCTACCTTTCCCAGGCGTGCGTCGATCTGCAGTAGACTTTGAGCAACTAGAGAAGAGGATGCCTTCACAACTTCAATATGCTTGTATGCACTGGGTACATCACCAGATCGAGAGCGATCCCGAGCTTAGCGATAACAAGGAAGTTTATAATTTCTTGACGACACACTTCTTGCATTGGGTGGAAGCCATGAGTTTGCACGGACGAGTCAAAGAATGTCTTGACGCACTTAGGTTACTGGCAAGATGGCCGAAGGTTTGTCTCCATGTCTAAGAGCTTCAGCCGCGCTGATAGGTGTTAGACCCAAAAAGACTCGAGCCTCTTGACTTTTGTGGCTGATGCAGAGCGATTTGTTCAGGCATATTTTTCTGTGATAGCTAAAGTGCCGCTACAGATTTATTGTTGTTTGGGTTTTGCCCCACGGAAGAGTGTTTTACGATGGACATTTAAGAGCATTATTCCAAAATGGATAAGCAATTTGCCAAAGGTTGAAGCAAACTGGGACGCATGCTTATTGACTCTAGAGGGCCATAGCGGGGAGGTCAGCTCAGTGGTGTTCTCGCACGACTCGAGAAAGGTCGCATCGGGCTCTTGCAACAATGCGATACGGATCTGAGATGCGAAGACGGGCGAGTGTAAGCAAGAGCTAAAGGGCCATAGCGGGAGTGTCCACTCGGTAGTGTTCTCGCACGACTCGAGAAAGGTCGCATCGGGCTCTTGGGACAAGACGATACGGATCTGGGATGTGAAGACGGGCAAGTGTGAGCAAGAGCTAAAGGGCCACAGCGGGAGTGTGCACTCGGTAGTGTTCTCGCACGACTCGAAAAAGGTCGCATCGGGCTCTTGGGACAAGACGATACGGATCTGGGATGTGAAGACGGGCGAGTGTAAGCAAGAGCTAAAGGGCCACAACGGGGGGGTCATGTCAGTGGTGTTCTCGCACGACTCGAAAAAGGTCGCATCGGGCTCTTGGGACAAGACGATACGGATCTGGGATGCGAAGACGGGCGTGTATAAGCAAGAGCTAAAGGGCCATAGCAGAGGGGTCAGCTCAGTGGTGTTCTCGCACGACTCGAGAAGGGTCGCATCGGGCTCTTGGGACAAGACGATACGGATCTGGGATGCGAAGACGGGCGTGTATAAGCAAGAGCTAAAGGGCCATAGCGGGGAAGTCAGCTCAGTGGTGTTCTCGCACGACTCGAGAAAGGTCGCATCGGGCTCTTGGGACAAGACGATACGGATCTGGGATGTGAAGACAGGCAAGTATAAGCAAGAGCTAAAGGGCCACAACGGGGGGGTCACGTCAGTGGTGTTCTCACACGACTCGAAAAAGGTCGCATCGGGCTCTTGGGACAAGACGATACGGATCTGGGATGCGAAGACGGGCGTGTATAAGCAAGAGCTAAAGGGCCATAGCGGGGAAGTCAGCTCAGTGGTGTTCTCGCACGACTCGAGAAAGGTCGCATCGGGCTCTTGGGACAAGACGATACGGATCTGGGATGTGAAGACAGGCAAGTATAAGCAAGAGCTAAAGGGCCACAACGGGGGGGTCACGTCAGTGGTGTTCTCACACGACTCGAAAAAGGTCGCATCGGGCTCTTGGGACAAGACGATACGGATCTGGGATGCGGAAATGAGCAAGTGTGAGCAAGAGCTAAAGGGCCATAGCGGGGAAGTCAGCTCAGTGGTGTTCTCGCACGACTCGAGAAAGGTCGCATCGGGCTCTTGGGACAAGACGATACGGATCTGGGATGCGAAGACGGGCGAGTATAAGCAAGAGCTAAAGGGCCATAGCGGGGAAGTCAGCTCAGTGGTGTTCTCGCACGACTCGAAAAAGGTCGCATCGGGCTCTTGGGACAAGACGATACGGATCTGGGATGTGAAGACGGGCGAGTGTAAGCAAGAGCTAAAGGGCCACAACGGGGGGGTCATGTCAGTGGTGTTCTCGCACGACTCGAGAAAGGTCGCATCGGGCTCTTGGGACAAGACGATACGGATCTGGGATGTGAAGACAGGCAAGTATAAGCAAGAGCTAAAGGGCCACAACGGGGGGGTCACGTCAGTGGTGTTCTCGCACGACTCGAGAAAGGTCGCATCGGGCTCTTGGGACAAGACGATACGGATCTGGGATGCGAAGACAGGCAAGTGTGAGCAAGAGCTAAAGGGCCACAGCGGGAGTGTGCACTCGGTAGTGTTCTCGCACGACTCGAAAAAGGTCGCATCGGGCTCTTATGACCAGACGATACGGATCTGGGATGTAGAGACGAGCGAGTGCGAAGAAATTGTTCCATCAGATGGTTATGCACACGTTTCATCCTTTATGCCTGATGGGCGTGGCATTGTCACAAATCGTGGCGTGTTTGCTCTGTCAGGCGGTTCACAACCTCATGCCGAGCCTGCTATGCTGCGACAATCCTCAGAGGCGCCGATACTTGCCTGCACAGATGGCACCTGGATCACGGCGGCTGGAGAAGACTTGCTCTGGTTGCCTCCCGAATGCCGCAATGGAAAAGTCGCTGTTTCGGGGAGCACAGTTGTCGTAGGCTGCCAATCTGGAAGAGTCTTAGTGTTGGGGATTTCTTTAACAGAGGTGCAGCGGTCGACGGATATATGAATAATCAGAAGATAGGGGTGTCCTGGATTGCAACCGACCCCTGGAAATGGTTCTATAATATTATGAAAAGGTAGAGATCATTACACACATAAGCATAGTAGTGTCTGTCCGTCATCTGGCCGCTGACTCTGGCGTCTGTTGCTGTAGAATGATTAATTTATGCTTTTCGTTATTTGTTGTCGGCATCACAATATGACTGAGTATATTCAGAATAAGAAATCTGCGCGTTCTTAATGCCCGGCATAGAGTAGAGTGTAAGATGAACTATGTCGACTGTCTTACATCCATAAGCGGCTATTTTGGATGACAGTAAGCGACAATAGTCGCCACTACGAGGAGGTAGGGCAGAGGGTTACAGTATCGGTATAGCTTAGACGCACTGCACCCAGCCACACTAGCCACAGCATGGTCCGTGCTCAGAAACTATGTCTAAAAAGCTGGGCGGCCTCTGATTTCGGCCTCCACTGTAATGGGATATGCTGTTGGTGCAAGACCGTCAAAGCGGGCGGCACGGAACTGAAAGTTAAATTGCCCACCAAGCTGAGCAGTGGACCCGCCATCATCCCTGCTCATCCTGTGCAAGCGCCAACAAGCGACGCTCTTAATAAGAATTTGCCTCGATCGACCATAAGCGGTGCCGATCTTATTAAGAGACTGTTGGTTGTGTCGGCGATCGTGCGGCGGCTTTCAGGTCCAACACGCACGTAGCTACGTCGCGTGCTCACTACCTATTTCCTTTCTATTCATTTTAGTGTGACTTTATTGTTAATCTTGAAAAGGGTTTTCTTTTTGTATCTTTCTTATTTTTTTGTTATTATTATTATTTTTTGAAGCTTTGATACTTGTCAGCACAGTCCCGGTTTGGCGACTTGCTGTGTACGAATCCCATTTCCTTCAATATTCGTGACATTAAGAGCGAAGCAATTAATTTGCTCTGCAGGATTACGAACGTTTTAGGGAAAGCTCCAACACGCACGTAAAAGCCAATGAGCAGAGTTGATGTTCAGGTGCCAACAAAGTTTGGCAGCTCGTTTCTAAGGTAGAGAGACGGCGGAATCCGCGGTTGATGAACGGAAACATTTCTTTACCCATGGCGTGATCAGCGACAAGGGTTCAAGTTAGCCGCCTACGCTTCATCTGCGGCAAAACTCCCTTCCCATCGTCTCGGCATCTTTTGCGGTGACTGGCAGTTCCAAAGGGCCTGTCAAGTTTTTGTTGTCGGATCAACGACTCTAGGGTGAAGGGTGACCCGCTGATGTGACACGGACTAGCAGATCCTTCCAGGAGCTGAATGTCAAATGGCTCATCTCGGCTAGATACGCGAAACTTCACTTCTCTACGGGGATTGCCGGACACCAATACGTTATCAATGGCAAGAACAAAAACATCAACGAAACTGCAGGGAATCGGTTGCTTCCCGCGGCGAAAGGCCGAAACACTATGGTCAAGTTGTTGCATTAAAGCGACATGCTCTGGCGTTCCAGTTTCGAGCCTGCAAGCGATATGGCCAAAGCAATCGTACCCACCGTTGACCCACCGGGGAGGTCGGGCCCTGTCAAGCTCAAAGAAGAACATCTCAGCTCGAATGCACTGCGCTAGCTGCTTGATCTCGGGTGATTCTAGCGCACTCTCTCGGGCGGCTGCCGCAACCTCGCTTAGACGACTCGTGTCGTCCAGCGTCGGCTGTCGACCGTTGAACTTGACATCGAGGCGAACGAATTCGCCACGATGACCTTCCCGACGTTGGCTGATGACCTGTTTCCACGCTCTGTTACAGTCAGTCTGTTTAAAAAATGCACGGACTAGGCGGGCAGGGAAGGTTGCAATGTAGCGAGACTGGAAACGCTGCTTGGTATGCTGAAGCTCCTGTGAAGATGATCCTGTACCCAACGAGACTACGATGCTAGGTTCGGGGGCGTCCGGAAAGACGGCAGCGACCTCCTTGATGGCAATCGAGGCCGGATTGTTGAATGTGAGCCCACCGTCTTGGAATCTTACGTTGCCGTCAATGGTAGCGTCAGAGTAGTAGCTATGATAAGGTTAAAAGTCTTTCCCCTCTCTCTTTATTTTATCCATTTTCTTCTTCTTCTTCTTCTTCTTCTTCTTCCTCCTTTGTTTTCTCTACTATTTTTCTGTTTGTGCTTTGGCTAGGAAATGACTCACTAAGGTGCTGCGGTACAGCAGCGCAAGCTGGATTTGGAGAGTTAGCGAGATCATTCAGAGGAAAGGGTTACGCTATGACCACAAAGGAAGAAAGCAGTGAAAGCTCAAAAGAAAAAAAAAAAAGCTTAAGAACAAGGCGG
This sequence comes from Fusarium sp. FL617, assembly GCA_030142105.1. Classification (NCBI taxonomy): domain Eukaryota; kingdom Fungi; phylum Ascomycota; class Sordariomycetes; order Hypocreales; family Nectriaceae; genus Fusarium; species Fusarium sp. FL617. The sequence continues at coordinate 643,626 of JAREIL010000007.1, read as the reverse complement.
AAAGCAAGAGACAAGGGAGCTCTGTCAGGACAGTCTCTTCTCAACCGCAATCAACTTACATCTTGTACAATGGGGAACAGCTCATGCCTCGTTCTGTAGTCAGGGGTTGGTAGTCTGTAAGAAATCTGGTTAATGTGCCCCCCACATGACGACCTTGGATGCCTGTCAGGTTGCACTTACCTCCATCCCTCGGCCGTTGCCCGATACCGTTATAGCTCGTTGCGATTAACGTATTTGTATCCTGCACTGTTGTGAGTGTAACGCCGAGCATGACGCCCATCTCGCTCAAAGCATTGGAATCCATGATACTGCGACGACTACCGTAGACATCCCGCAAGATCGTTTCGAGCGGTTTGGCCGAGTATTTGCTCCCGATAGCGAGGGGGAGAAGAAACTCCACCAGGCTTGGCACCAGAGGTAGGAGCTGAACCATGAATAAGCACAGACGGATGATCAGATGCTTTTGAAAGGACAAGAGGGCTAAAACGTCAAGATACTGTATGCACTCATCAACAGTCCAGCCGTTGATGTAGAGCGCACACGCTGACAGTGCACCTGAGATGCGAATACATCAGTACGGAGTAAGGTGTTTGAGGCCGAGGCTACGCTCTGGATCGAATACGCCAGCGAGGATAGGTGTGGGAGCCTTACCGGAGCTTGTACCAAAGACAACATCGAAATGCCGCTGTACAGGGCAAGGTAGCCCGACAAGCTTCTCCAAGGCTTGAAGGAACTCGAGAGGCACCACTGCCCGTACCCCGCCTCCATCTAGACTCAACACGCGGGCTGTCGCTGTCTCAGGCTTTACCCGGATGCAGCGCCCTTGAGCCGATGCACCGCAGAGAAGACACACGTCTAGATCATATAGATACGTGTCCGTATCTCTAGATGGGTAGAATGAAGTGATGCACAGCTCGCAAAAGACGTGACGGCAGGGAAGACAGTGCTGGGGGCGGCGTCGCATGCAACATAAGCATGTATCATCTGAGCGAATGAGTGACCACTCATCCTTGTGCCTGGACATCTGTTCTTGATGCGAAGATGTCACGGCGGCACCGAGGCCATGAAATTGCTCAAACTGCATAGCCATTGCCTGTTGAATCTGATCAACGAGAGCAGATGCAGCTATCGACAGGTCCGAAACCTCGCACAGCGACAGAGCCGTTTCGACAGCGTGGGATACGGGAGATCGGTAGAGGGCTTCGAAGACATGGCGAGGATCGAAAGCTGTGCACATGTGCCAATTAATCACAGAGCCCTTCACTCAACAAGTCAAAGAGGGAGAGAAGGAGAGAAGAGACATGGGACGAGTGGTTAGGGCCACGACTCACAATGCATCCCTGGCGAGTAGTGATCTAGAAAAAGGCTAGAAGCGACTGCAGGGACGACGAAATCCGACACGGATGCGTCGAGCACCAGACTCTTCTGGAGAAAATCGCCGATATGGTATGCTAGGTCGCATGGTACTGGCTCTTGTGTCCTTGATGCTCGGATAAAATCAAGAGGGGTCCAAGGAGAGATTGTAGCTCTAGAGGCGCTCAATCGCATCAAGTCGAGATTGTGACGAAGAGAGAATAAGATTCTCAACTCTTTTCGCATCTGTTGTGTCAGAATAAGAGAGTTCAGTACATCTTTCCGCAACGTCTGACGCCTCCTTCGCTTTCGGGGAGTCTTGAGCTCCAAGTAGGCGGCAGACGTGGAGACGATACGGATGGGTTGAAAGTAGTCTTCCAAAGACGTGGTGGTTCCAGACCCGCGCAAGCGGTCGAGTGCAGCCTGCATCTCTGGTATGTCGCCTTGCTCTGTAACCAGAAAGAGAGGAGGGCGGACAGAACTGGTAGACGCAAAACCTCTCTCGAGAAGCATCTCGAGACGAACAACGGTATTGTATACGCCACCTATGTCCTTGACGAAGATACATACAACATCCAAGACTGGCAGCAATATTCTGTGGAAAAGGTCGCCCACCATCTCTGGTATCTCTGTGGCTGCTGGTGCCACAGCAAAAGTCCTGCTCTCGCTTTGATGACATGGAGCAACGCCAGGTGTTGTGGGCATACGGTTGTGGGCCGGCCACTCCGCATCAGCAATGAGAACCGTACTCCCTTCAAGACCATTAAGGGTTGACGTTTGGAGGTGAATCTCACCCTGACTTCTATGAAGAGCATATGTACTAGACTCGATGCCAAGCTTCGAAAGCAATGAGGCCTTGGTCCTGTTGCCTATCAGGAAAAGCAGCCCGGCCGGGCAGTCAGCCGATGCCGATCCCTCGATGATCCGCTCAGGCCGGTCGGACACCTCAAGAATGACTTCATTACCCTTCTTCCACAGTTTGGTCCATCTAGTATGTCTACAGAGGCTCATTTTATGGGTGCAAAAAGTAGTAGAGAGCCAGCTTCGACACTTGAAATCCGTCACTCATTTATATCGGCGCAGAGATTGTAGGGTCGGGATCGAGGGAAGAACTGGCCTGTCTATATATGGACGCGCTCAAGACATTTAGGCACATGACTCTCCCATCTGACGACTATTAGCTTCCGGGGTCAGACCTAGTTCTCAAAGACCTGAATACTGGTCCATTTCTGTGCTAAAGAGAGAATGGCCGCCTCAAATTGATCATGTGCAAGGCCAGAAACATACTGGGCCCAACATTAACCTTGCGGTACTCTGCTGTCAGGATCGGCCTTTTCCTCAAAATTCTGGGGCTTACATGGGAGATCCTGCTACTGAAGACGAAACGAGGCATGCTCGAATGTCACTTGCTACTGTATTACGTAACTGATAATGAGGTCCTGGGACAGAACGCCGAAAAAAAGGGTAAAGCATGTCTTAAGGAATCAGGAACATCTGCGAGAGACGTTCCACCGGGCTGCAGTTGAGGTGTGGGAAAGGTTTCTGTTACTCTCATGTGAACTAGCAACTGTACCTTAGTACTGAAATGTCAAGGGAGAATCTTTTCTTGGTCTATTTTAGTGAGAACATGGGAGGTTTCCGAACGAGAAGCTGGAAGGAAGCAGAGAACTTCTAATCTTTTTGTACGATTTCGCACGACAGCTCGTTTCGAACAATAGAACAGCAAAGCGATAGTTTACTGGAACTATTTGCAACAATAGACCTTTCACCGTATGCCACAAGCTACGAACAGTGAAAAGCTAATGTCCGTTTCTTTTTCGATCTAGCTATACCCTCAACACTTCAATGATTGGTACTTGATTTTCGCATGTATTTGTCAAAATTCTCGAGCTCTCTGTATGTGTTTCTGGTATATACGTCGTGTGACTTGCCGAACGACGCTACAGGGAGAGACATAAGTTCTGCCCATGTCTCAGTAACGTCTTTGGTGGCGACCGCCGAGGTTGTTCTTGATTGACGTCTGATGTGCACAGGCTTGGTATGTTTCTTCTTGACGAAACGTCTTCCCTTTCTCAAAACTCTGGCTTCTGTGGTGAAATCAAGAGCGGCAGCCAATGAGCTGTGCGTCATCTTAGATTCTGTCTTTCGTTATGGGTACCTGCTCCAAGATTACGGAGGGTCAGGCTCAGCCGGTAGCAAGCAACTTAGAGACGTTCTGGATATATGTCAACGCAATGCACAGGTTATCGGAGATTCAAGTACCCATATCACTTTCGCCTTCTGTGTTGCTTGTGTTGAAGCCCTTACTCGATCCCACGTACCCGATTAATTGATACATAATCGACAAGTGCCAGACTTGCCGAGTTTCTCTCCAGTATCGACCACGTTGGGCTTACATCGCGCTTGGTGCACCACATCTGGCCGAATAAGGTGGGGAGCCTACAACAGCCATTTGAAGACTACTTACTCAGCAGAGAGCTGGTACTGGCCAGCGGGACTCTGCTCCACGGTACACCATGTCATTGGGACTTCAGCATTAAAAACGTTGATAACCCGCGGTTCATGGCCCAGTAGATTCTACCCAAATACCTATGGATGACTATGAGAAATTCAAAAACGTTTCGTGCCAGCCACATTCCACAGAAACACTGGCACTGATGATAGCAGCAACGCGCATCGCGCAAGAACGATTCGTGAACTGTCCGCCTAGCATGCTGTTTACTAGCTTGACGCACTTTCCGTCTCGGCAAGATGCCACTCATCGCACAGCTACTGAGCCGCTCCAAGACCTCATGCCACCTGTCGACGAGACCTGGATTCAATATACTGATAAGATATCGCGGTCACCATGCCCGCCTGAGGGTAGTAGAGTGACCATAGGCATGTGGGAGCTTGTGCGCGGGTGCGCGCTTGACTCTGCAATCGTAGAAAGATATTTGGGATTACTCAGGGCCACAAGTCTATCTACAGAAATCGCTGAGATTCGGTTACTGAGGCAAGACGAGAACATAGTAGATACTGAAGGTGTCGACCGTCCAACGATCATTCCCTTTCTCGACGGCCGTGACTGGGCTTTTGCTGTTGCCTACTCCGACTGTATTCACTGGTACGATAGTAGACCTGACAGACAGACACCAACTTTCTCTGCCAGTGGAGCTAGACGCGTAGTGGAAGGCTGGAAGGGGCCACAACACAGCAAACCCGATGATGCAGGCGTGTTCATGCTCTTTGGAATCAGACTTATTCTGCAGCGCAAGCCTCATTTGAGCCAAGCGGCGGCGAATAGAATAGCTCAGTCATTCAGAAGCCGTATGCTCATTGAACTTCTTGCTGACAAGATCGAACCTACCGCAGAAGATCTCCGTACAGAGGGCATCGTAGAGAGGATGGAAACAGAGGAGGGTTCCATATTTGTTTCTCCGACGTGTCACACCCGAAGCCCGGCTACGGATGCCGAGACAGAATACTTTAAAGACGCATTGTACATGCAGGAACTCGCAGACCGAGCGGCACGCTCTACCTCCTCGATGCCTCCGCGCTCGTCTCCTATGGAAGGGATCGCCCGCGCATCTGCAAGGCGCAGGTCGGACTCACCAAGGACGAGACCGCGGCGGATGGATCCAGTAGAGGAAGAGAATGAAGGTCAGTTGGAAGACGGAATATGTCAGGATGAAATGGGCAATGCCCGAGGTGATACACCATCACTCAGGCTCAATTCACGATCAAGTGTCTCGTCCAGTGCTCCTAGATTCTCACCTTTAAGTACCGCCAATACTTCGAGGACAAGAATAAAATCGCAGCAAGTGAGGTATGGTCAAGATGTTGCCAGAAATACGACTAAAGAGACGTCGGTTCCAAGCTTGAGCTCCTTGATCAATCGTGAAGTTATCCTTCAGAATCTCGCAACTGCGCTACGTTTCAAGAGATCAGCAACAGCGTCCGAGAAAGACGATGAGCGTGTCTTGTGGCTTCTCGGACAGGACGGTGCGAATGAGGGCAAGCTCCAGCAAAGGTACTCGAGGGTTCTCTTCAACGAAAAAATGGAGGGGCAGATGGAACACGATCGCGAGATGACTGGGATACCTGACCGACAATGGAAAAAGATGAAGAGGGATTTTCGGAACTGGAAAGTATGGAAGGATGTTCGCGACGTTGGTCTGGAGCATGATGATTTAGGCCAGTTCGTCACACTCTGCGCATTCCCGGGCAGCATGAACAGCGGGTATAAGCCAAGGGCGTACTACGACAGTCTGGTGGCGGATTTCAAATTGGAAATAGAAAAGGGAACAGAGATTCCCTCCTCGTTCCCTCTACGCCAATGGCTTCGGGACGCGCGCCAGCTGTGCGATGCCATACTGTGCGGGCCGTTGCCAGCACATCGACTCAACATCGATATCTACGATTCGAAAAGTGTAGGAGAGATAACTGATGAAGACTGGAAGTTCTACCTCAGCATGGATTTAGCTACTGAATTGGGTAGCTAGAGTTGAGATACTCCTTGCTAGGGTCTCTTGCTATAAGCGACAGTTGGAAAGAGGAGCGATATATGAGCTTAGACGGTGGTGCATGGCACTTTGAACCTTGATATCCACAATCAGAACATACCCTAAATAGTAAAATCAGACGTTTTGGAGACAGGTGTAAAAAGTTTTCGCAACGGCGTTCACCGAGGAAGTCAGGGATCAAGTCATCCACCACAACCGTCGGTCAAATAAAGCATGGGCTGTTCAAAATATCTGCAATAATCCTGACGATCTGTATAGCCCAGTTACGGATGTATGAATGAAGGGCTTTTTCACAATAATCGCGCAGATCGTCAGCCTCCTATTGAAAAGGAACAAGATGCTCTCTCTAGGTAACCGGGCCCCTTGCTGATAAAGTATGAATACACGCTGGTTAGTTCTAGTCCTTATTCGACCCATGGTTTAAGAGCAAAAGAAAGAAAAAGAAAAAGAAAAGAGAGAAACTCACTTGAAGTCATTGCCAAATGTTGGCGATCTGAGGAAATGGAAGAGGATGTGGTCTCATCGGACTCGTGCTCTCTATTTGCGTGCTTGCTAGTCGTAAAGGATGGAATTGTCGAGGGTGAGAAGTGATCTGCACGAAATGGTGACCAAGTTCACGAAAGAGGTAGATTCCCTCGCATTAAATTCTATCTGGCTACTAAGCTATAATATTGCGGTGCACTAGAATAGATCATATGGAGTCAACCCACTGCCAATTAATTTTATAACCTGGGCTTTTCAACTCCGACGAAACCTGGAGGCTTGTGCAGTTGAGTCGTATCACCTCGCCGTCTACTACTTTCACTTAGTATGTAAGCCAGGAAGATCACCGATTTAGTGGAAATGATACTTGAAGATTGATCCCCACACCCAACGTGTCCAGTCAGTTCTTCAAGTACAGGGTCTGAAGTCCGAACAAGGATTTCGTATCCTTGTTGCCGCTCCACGCGTGAACCAGACTAGAAGATTATTCGACCTGCCTGACCAGAGGTAATACGTTGCAGACCGCGGATGAAAAGTATAAATAGCCGCATAGCAGCTCGACGGGTGCATGTCGAACTTTCTCAATACATCAATAACTTGCCAAACCTGTCAGACTATCTTATTGTTCACAATGAGACTAACCTTCGCGGAGCCGTACACCCCAATGACGGCAACCTTCAAGAAGGTCAAGCCGTCCCAGACTTTGACTACAACCAAAGAAAGCATCAAGAAACCAGTTGTCGCTCAATCCGTAGCGTTCAAACAGATCTCATTTGACTTTGCTCCCGAAACCTACCTTCTAGACAAACAAAGCCATCGGGAAGAGGACGTATCGGAGCCCAGTACTCGCCAGTTTCTCCGTGAGGAATCTTGTGAAGCTATAGCGATAGCGAGACAACCGTTGACTGCTCATTCTGATGGAATATCCAGTCCTGGTTCTCGAGTAGGGCTCCCCACCTGCCCTAGCCCTTCAGACACTGGATCGCCGACTGATGAGCATCTGACTTCACAAAGCAACCGAGCAACGGCTGGAAAGGCGATGCCAGAAATCGGCCCGGCAGAAGGTAAAGAGCAATCACCTCGCGGTAAACATTATCCTCTAGCTGACTAGCGTAGCAGAAGAGAGTCATGCGCAGCGATCACCGTTAACAGCAGAAGCTGCACTATCAGCATCCGTTCCAGTACCATCCGAACCACAAAACATCCTCATTGGCAACGAGAACAGCCAGAGAGCGGGTGAGATCACAAAGATCGCGACAGGAACGGCCGACTGCCTGTCGTCTGATAAATCAAGTGTGTCTGACGACCTCGAGACTGAGGTCAACAATTATCCCGCAACGTTATCCTCGGCCAAGTCGGTCGCTGGAATTACTCTGATGGCTGGCCGAGGCATGGCACAAGACGATGCCACTGAATCGTGCTCGACTGACGAGGATTCTGCCGAAGTCCCCAGTACCGAAGTAGCACTGAACGATAATGGCAACGGGACCTTTTTCGAATGGGAAGTGGATTCAATTATAGGAGAAGAGACGATCCATGGAAAACTACACTACTTGGTCAGATGGAAAGAGTCGCAGGTGCATGTAGACGACGCTCAAGGTATGCGAGACCTGATCCAAGAGTGGGAGATGAGACATGCAGGGGCAGGGAGCGAACAAACATCCAACGTGGATCAAGACGGTTCTGCTACATGCTACATGCCTCGCAATGATCTGGAAGAAGTCTCAAGCACCAGAACTGTAACGAGGAGCGATCAAGACGAGAGTCTCTTGGAATGGGAAGTGAAAAGAATTATTGCCGAAGAGATGGATGGGAAAGACCGTTATTATTTGGTCGAGTGGAAGGAGACGTTGGTAGACGCAAGCCAGGTACGACACATGGGAGATGTGATCGAGACGTGGAGGGAAAAAAAGGTAGCGATAGAGCGAGAAGGACAGAGAGAAAACAGGCGTCTACGAAGAAGAGCATCTGGGGATTTCATGAGTTGCAGAGAAGCTATGGGGGTAGAGGCGAAGAGGCAGAGGAGAACTTGAAGGAAAGGGAAACATGACACAAGCTATTTGACTAATTTCAAAGTCATCCACACTGTCCTAACCACAAGCAAGCATATGTACAGATCAACGTAGGACAAGAGTGTCACCAGATCATATCTAGTCAATTGACTTGACATTTGCGCCCTGATCTTCACAAAGCATTTCTTCTGAAAAAATTCGTGGATGACCCTAGCTTGTGCATTTTACAAAGACACGGATGGCCTAGACCTCGTGATCCCGCTCGGAAGATCGACCTGTCGCCTTTACCTGCCAGCTCACAACGAATTATGCGCATTTCTTCCCCAAAGGTGGTGGCAGATTGTTACACACTTCTTTAGGCCTCTCCGCTGGGCTTTTTACACATGGCATGTGCGAAATAACCTCGACCTCGGGCCGCAGCACACGAGCTGATCGCCGTCCGGGATGACCTGCGATCTCAGCGCAATAATGGCAATAATAGAGATTGAAACTGATGAGCACTACTTCGTCATTGTCGGTAGAGGTCATCTCGATCTCTCGTCCACACTTGAAGCAGCGAACCTTTCTGATAAAAGCTTGAGGAAAAGTCATGACGATTTCTAGTTTTAACTTGAGCAAAAGTGATGCATGAGGCGTTATAGAGGCGCAATACACATATACATGTAGGAAAGCTTGATGATGGATCTCTGGAACACAGCAGTGTACAAGACAGATGTACGTTATAGGTCAATAGCCATAGCATGCCTGGGAATTTTATGGCTCGTGCAAATCGTGCTTGCGAGACGAGCTGAAATGGCCGCTTGCTTCCTAGTTCTGACAAAGGTACAGCAAGACAACGAAGATGTCACGAATGTTGTAGTGACACGAACCCGGCCGTAACCACAGGCCGCTCAGCTTCTTTTCATACATTTTCTGAGTACAGATCATCGATGCCGGATGTGACTTATCATAGCGTGAAGACACCACGTGAGCACTGTGACAGCTCAATCCTGCCTCTTCGAAATGGCCGTCGTTGCTTACCGTCGCGTAAAACGGACGATTGTGGGCACGAAAAGGACCATATGTATCATCTAGTTTCACTGTGCTATAACGTGCATAATAAGCGAGTGGAACAAACAAGCAGGCATCGCAGAAATCCTAGATATGACGTAACGGCCGCCAGAAAACTACAGTAAGCAATCTAATCAATCAGAACTAATCACCATAACTACAGTATGTATATGGCCTCCTCGATGTTCTCCTCGAAAATATTTGCAGTAACTCACGCGCAGCGTGACTGCCGTATATCACAAGGAGCAAAACAGCAAACTGGAGCTTCGCTGCGACGTAGAGCGCAATCAACGCCAGGCTGAGACAAGCTTAGCCCCATATATTGGCGATCCAGCAGGTTCCTAAAAATATCTTGACACGACTTCTTTCTCGTTCCTGCAAATCATACCAGAAACTACAGTACACAGTATTCCCAATGAAAAGAAAGATCATTTCCCGTCCAACCACGTTGAGTAAGCGAATCCTGAATACATGATACTCCCTCAACGCATTCTGTACCCGGCCATGGGAGCTTTTGGCTTCGGACAAAGGGCAAGCTTACGCGGCACCTCTAATTTGGCCAGAGATCTACATAGTTTTCTCTTCTCCCGGTTGCTATTTCGCAAGGGTACGCCAAGCGAAATGCAAAGGTGAGGTGATTACTGGGGTCAAGGTCTCGAGGCTTGGGTATCTTCCGATTCGTGGACTAAACGATGGTGCCCACCCGGAGCTACTGTTGCTGACCTGACATTGAAGTCTGGACATCACTAGGTCAGTGCACATGATGCATACGGAGACATCCGCTAGGCAGATTTCACTTTTATGGTGAAGTTGTCAGCGATCACTGGGCAGTTCTTGGACTTCAAATGAGACCTCTAACTTTTATCCTTAAGATTTCACTCGGGATACAGCCGTCCCATTTGGTCATAGCGTTGGTTCATTGTTGCCTCCGGGTTTTTAGCCGAAATTACACTTCTATCACACAGTGCAACCCCTCACTAGCACTCGATTTATGCCGAAAAAAATAGCAAAGGACTTCATTCATGTTTCACTTGCAATCAACAGTTGGACATTACCTAGAATGTTCCAATAATGCCAACATGGACCACGAATTTGCACCGATGGCTGCGCCTTGTTTGTCTAGCGGACAGATCGCGAACCCTTATCTGGATTTGGATACCTTGCCGCCCTTGGACCCTTTTAAAGTTCACGACGACTTGCGTTCAAAAATGGGAGTCAATTCTTGGGAGATGCCATCTACCACGCTTGTGTCCAATTCGATTGAGGCGGCGCCACATGGTCTGCCTACTCCCATGGCATTTCCTCTCCCCGGGCGGTATTATCAGGAACCGCGCGCTCCCGATCGTGTTACGAAGCGCAGAGACAAATCTCATAGTGGCCAAGCGCCAAAATCTCTCGAGTCCAATGCTGTCGGGATGTATGAGAACTACGTGGGCAAGGAGATACCCCCAAATCTCAAGAGCAGTTGCCCAGAGGAGGAGCGCTTCATTTTCGCTTCTTATTGGCAACACCGCCATCTAGTCGTCCAAGACATGTGGGACAACATCGAGGTCGATTATCAGGATTATTTTCACGGTGTTTGCGATAGGGCTGCGCTACAGGTGAAGCTCAAGCGTGCTCAATCCAAGTATATTGCCTGGCTTCCGCATGATGTTTGCTAGCCCCTTAATCATACTTCCAGAGGCATCGATACTAACGATTTACTAGGACGAGCTTCTCCTCGAAGCTTGGAAAAGGGTTGAAGAGTCTCGTTATCAGCTTATACTCGAGGCATTCATAGACCTTGGAGGTTCAAGGAACATGTTACTTTGTGCCAGCGACATCCAGGACAAGGTAACCAACGACTTAAAGCTTGAGAGTGGTTTATTTATGGAAGCTTCGAGCAAAGCTAGTAAGAAGCGACGTCAGAAGTCTCAAGTCGGTAAGCGAGTTTCGGAGCAGTCATAGAGCTGATAGAACCATATCGTCTACTCATGGCGGAATGAAGCTTTTTGCGTGCTTGACTCACGATTGTCTTGCCAATCATGTCGGATGATGTGTGGATCCACTTAAGTAGTTCTCATTGGTCACATCCTGCCCAGTCAATATGATAGCGATCCCAAGTAAAATTCCCGATCATCTTGATCTGACCATGATCATCAAAACACGATTACACATACTTGTACAAACTGATTGGCACGAAAACTTTGTGTTATCAGCTGGGAGGTGACATGCGCGATTTAATTTCTTTTGATCCTTGCTATACTGTTGGCTCTAGAGTTACAGAGACAGAGACCCAGAGTTCCTTAGGTGGTTGTTGTCGCTGATTGGCGACGCGCTTAGCGCGTACCATTCTGTCGGTATTGGTGTGGTAGCCGCAGCCCAATAGTGTTCTTTTGTTGATATGAGCTGTAGCCACCCTTCCGGCTTTTTGATCCGGGCCAATTCCCTGATATGTAATAGCTTGGTCAATTCCGGTTTTTTTCGCCAACTGCAACGATTTTGGTCTGAATCCTAGAAGCACAACGCGCGGATCTGGTTGCGCACATTGAAGTAATAAGACAAGGAGCATCAAGGATTGCAGGAAAGCCGGTGTCTCGCATGGTCGTATAGAGTTACCCGGGAGAACTTAGTGCCCCGGAAAGTCATGAGCGGGCTGACCTGTGAGCCTTCTAGCCGTCTATGACTGTGAGTCCGATGGTCTTATTGTTCCGCGCCCATAAGTAATTACAGGTCATGGTCTCCCAGCCACCGTGACTGGCACGCCGAGGCTTATTTGTCGCGGGCTGGTATAAGAATTCCAGGATCACGTCAAGCTTCACTGTCGGGCTTTTAGGGGTATGTCGCGATCTTCATACTCCAGCTTTCTACAGACCTTGCTTTACATAAGAAGCCTCATACGATCATCTCACCTTAGAGGCGACATATCCTTCACCAGCCCGACCCGACGTTCTACAAGCACATTAACACGAATGTTATCGCGTTCCAAACACCTGTTAGTCCGCATAACGTCTTGAACTCTCATGCTTTGTAAAAATATGCTGATGACTTCTGCTCAATATTTAGTGTTCGTGATGTGCTACTACGATCAAGTCCGTTGGAGTTGCGGGAACTGGAGATGGGGTAGGTTTCGCGAGCAGTGTAACAAGGAGTACCGCATGGGCGAGACATGCGGACTGAAACTAGTGTATGAGCGCCAAGATCAAGCGGACAAATGTAAACTGTGCATGCAGATTCTATCAAAGAGGAACCGACTTGAGAAGACCGCCCAAAGGATGACTTGGCAACACAAACATAGGTTTGCTGCCAACACTGCAAAATGCCAAGAGGATATTACATCACTCAAATCCCAAATTGACAGACTATACTGGCAGCACGTTGCTGAAATGTGCGGAGGGGGCTTTTTCCGAAAAGCTCGAGACCTGATCAAACCATGCACCTGTCCCACGGATTCATGAACTCTTAGAAGTTGTGAATTCACGGATGGCCTTTTCGGCATTTACCTTCTTACCTTCATGGCTTGTCTACGGGCGGGAACGGGAAGGGGAAATGGTTATGACCATGTTTGGCCGATACACTTTTTATGTGTTTAGAAGTACCAATTTGGTAGTGTAGAAATGTATCTGATCAGACTTTGCTTCTCGCTCGATAACCTTCCGAAGGGCCTGAGTAGGAAGCTTGGGCACGAGTAAAGTATGTTTCTGACGCTACCTAACCAAAATTCAATGAAATTTGTGATTCCTCGTCTTCCGACAGCTCAGGGGCTTCTTCACCCAAGTTCTCCGCCAAGTCTTTCTCACACATAGCCACTGCAAAATCTTTATAGTCCCAATAGCGTTCACATAAATAAATAAATATGGTGCCACGGATCTCCTCCTTGGCGAATCATACGATCGATAGCCTTCCAAGCGTTTGGTGCCTTCAACTGCATGGCATACATGACTGATGTTGCTCCTGATACGGCTGCGGCATCAAGGTAAACGGGAAACCTCCAAGTACAACCACGCAAATATTTCTGAGGTTGCCGGCTGGCAGTACCTCTTAGAGAATCGTGAAAGCTCTGCTATCTCGGCTTTGTGCCATGTCTTGTCGGCAACCTAGCCCTTGGTCTGTGCCCAAGGCAGAAAGTCAATGGACGCTTATGTTCCAGTCTCGCCCCATATCTTGCAAGTAGACTAGCTATTTACAAGCGCCCACAGTCAAGGGCTAAGAACAGAGCTTTATCAACTAACCCCAATCATACCTCTTAACTTTATGCGGATATTGTAGATATGTCTGGGCTTATAGCAAAATCTGCCCAGAGTACAGGACGGTTGCTTATATATTTGCTCCTTCCTAAAGCCTACTTTCTCATAGGAGGCTATAACTTCTGTGGCAGATACTGATCTATCTGCAGAGGTAAAAGCTCCATCCAACACACGCTGAGTGTTACTACCCTATTCTCTGCTGGCCCTCAATCCATTTCATCTTCAAATCACATGGTATCCTTAACCCAGGGCCATCAAAGTCGGACAGAAGACCTTCCTACACCGTATCAACAGTTAATCCAGAAACCCCTATCAATCTAAACGAAAGCGGCATAGGGTTGAATGACTTTAATGCTTACTTGCGACAAGCTCGCCTTCTCGAAGTTGTCTACCACACGGGGTTGAATTACTCTGGTATCAAGCACCGTCAACTTAATCGCACGCTCCTATACCTGCGGTATGTTTTCGCTTACTTAATAATCCATTGTTTGGGAAACTTAGCCTACAGGTGGAGAGATTTATTTTGGAAAATAATGAGAAGAGGAAGACACTCTGGGTGGTTGTATACGACAGTATAAAGACCCGGGGAGGCTTTATGTAGGTCTTTGTGATCATCGACCAGCCGCTCGAATGTTTTGATACTAGCAGGTGGCTTACTCTGTACTTACATTAACGAACAAGATTGTATCGTGTAGAACTATCACGAATGTTGCTTATGTCCTCACCCCGATGGCTTCCTAATAACTGGTATCGCCGGCGGGTCACGATCACTTCTCGGCCTATCAGATTATCACGACCTTACCCCCTGGAACTGATCGACTGCCCCGAGTGGTGGATGAGTGTAGCCATCATCGCCTGGATCCTCCTGTACCATTAGTCATTTGTATACTAGCGGAATGGATCCTTTACTCTACGTGCTAGGGTCGTCGCAAGCATACATAAGAGTTGAGACACCCCTCTCATGAAATGCCTTTCAACAATGGATATCTATATGTCTCACACAACTGGACAGACATGACTACCCGTTCGGCCTACGAGACTAATGATATGTATCTAATGTCTTCTCTTTCTTTATCTTGTCTTTTACTTTATATTGTCATGAAAATGAAGGCCCCGTGGTCGAAGGAGGCTTTTCTCAGATGCCTAGTGGGAGCCTCCATTCTGTTTCAAGTCATGGCTCTCGTTTTATTCTCGCTGCCAGAGTCTGGGAAGCCCAAGCTTCCGCAACCACTAACAAAGTCTACAAAGATAATATTAGCTTTATCATCCTTATGGGAGGTGGCGGTCATCCAGGTGAGTCGAAATGCGCAAGATTACTGTTTCGTGCTGAAAGTCGGAGAGTAGACCCTGACGATTACCTACACGTTCTCAGTTTTGGAGAACGAGATGTGGTGGAGATGGTCCGCAGCTGTACAAACTCTCGAAGTTACTTCGATCTCGATACTCGCGTTGATGCCACAAATCGAGACTCCTGTCGAGCTCGCATACATCGTGCCTTTCACGTCTCAGACTGCGGCTATAGGAGTTATATGGTATGCTTCCCGAGCCACGCTACATCATGGAATACCAAGAAACATGGCGAATCACCTGTTTGGTTTAGGTTTGATCACTATCCTCATCTCGGCAACTTTAATTCCACTATCTATTATCGGTTACTTCCCAAGGTCGACGACTCTCCAATGGATGCTCTTCATGGCGATCACGACGGTGGCGTACCGACTTCCGGGGAGTTCTGATCACAATTCGCCCTCGGCCGATAGGTCGAGAATCGAGTTAGTAACGCTGAGCCAACCGAGCCTGGGTAATTCTCGCCTCGAAAGTCCAACAATACAATCTCAAAATTGAGCATCACTCTCTTTCTACCGATCCCTGGCCCTAATTCTCGACGAAAAGCTCTGACAATAAACAATCATACGAGTCGTCAGTATACTTGATCGATGTCTTGAAATTTGTAGGAACAAGCGAAATGAAGTTTTAGATGCATGCAAGTGGATGTCAGTGAGGGTTCAGGTTCCATCTCTGAGGTGTGCATGCCGTCTGCTTTTTGTACGTTCGGGTCAATACCCTTTGTCGGCTCCCGGAAAGGTGGAGATCCTGACTTCCCAAGCTTTCTCAGGGGTTTTCCAAGATCCGTCATCTCTTCTTTTGTGTCTTGATTCGTTTGAAGACTTTCGATTAGTCTTCCGAGATCATGGGCTGAAGTAGCAATCTCTTCCGTCGTATTGAAGGACATTGCGAAAGACAAGGTTTCGAGATCAGAGCGATACAACGAAGTGTTTAGTCTCCGGCACGAAAAACTTGTTGGATAAGCATTTCTGAGTATACGTGTTAAACGGGACCAAGCAGCGGAAGCGGACGTTGTTGCGATAGTCTACAGTATACCCATCGTCTGAAACATCCATTATACGGTCAAGGACGTATCGAACTCGCATTGTTACACCAGCCCTGTAAAAGTCCGTAAGAATACCATCGGATCATTCAGCTCTAAATATGGCCAGTTCGGGAAGCTCGTCCTTATCCTATATTGGATGTTTGGTGAAGACTAATATGCTCAGAGTACCCTGGTCCTCATTTAATGCCCGATGCTACTTTACAGATCGCCGTTCTCGGATGTCCTCGATCAGTATGTCGACAGTTAAGCCAAACCCGCCAAGCTATGCTGGCCATCCAATTTCTCACAATGATTCTGCCGGACCAATATCGTACCATGATCCAAACGTGGTGTTAAGCAGTGGAGGGCATTATCCACTAAAACATACTCTGGCTAGGGAGAACGACCCATTTGGGGTGGTAGACCAGAAACTTGTGGAGTTAGCTCGCCTGGAAAACATGCTACTGGACTCAGATCTGGGTAATGAAGTAAAGAGAGTTGAGCTTCGAAACGATCTGGATATAAAGAAGCGAGAGACCATGGACATCCTCAAACAAATGTTACCCGGTCCACTACTTGGAACGAGGGCGACATGAGATTAGCTACAAGACTTGAATCTAAGTGGAATGCCTATTTACTCTTGGAACCCTTTTCCTTGCTTGATTACAAAGCCTGTTGTGCCCACTCGTCAAGCTCCATCCAGAGTAGAAAATGATCTGAATAGCTGCCGCTTGCGATCGTCCACCTAACATCGATGCTATGGCTCTGTTTAATGATGAACGCGAAGGGTGCGGCTATTGATAAACATATGGGCCCTTCATTATGTATACTAAGATTATACCTTGTGACAAAATAACTGGTTGCGTCCACCCCTCAATTACTTTTACCCTAGACAGTCCCCCTCCCCCCCACTCATGTATGCAAGCGTTAGAATTTCTGAGACACACTACATTCGACGCATTCCTGAGGTTCTAGTAGTCAGCTTCTTTGATGAGCGCTGTGTCGTGAGCGGTGGTGATGACAAGGCTCCGAATCTGACTTTGTGAAGGTCTTCTTTCCGAGCTTTGGCGCGGTCCACTCTTGCAACATATTTGCTTGCACAGGCTGATAGAGCTTCTGTGTGAAAGACTACCTGAGGTAGGATGCTCATCGCGCTTTCAGTTAATCTGTCAAAGTACTCTCGCTCGTACGTCAGCCTTCGATTGTCCTCCACCAATTCTGCTATGCGTTCCTGGGCAGAAACGGGAGCCTTCTGGGATTGCACTTGGCTTTGCGTTAAGTTGAATGCGCTAGTGGTACCCCCTAGTTCGACGATGACATCATCTATTGGCTGAAGTATAGGTGGCGCCTTCTTATCGAAGCAACGTGATAAGCGAGCACGCCACCCTTGTCTTTCCATTGCCGTCGCGTAGATAAAAGCTGCGGCAAAACTTGCCTGAATTTGAAACTTTCTGCGATAAAACCGCCTCCGCTTGACCTCACTATAAAATGCAGGAGAGGAACCCAAGAACTCAAGAACACAAGGTCTGATGGCTCTGATTGATTATTTAAGGTCAGAACCAGATCGGAGTCAGTGTGTACAACATAACGGACTGGGGCCCGACCCGTCTAATTTATATAGGGGCTGTACAGTTTGCCATCCACTTCTGCTCTTCTTTCTCAATTCCTTCCCTCGCTTTATTCACAAGTTGGTGCAAGGCACACGCTGTCTCAACAGCCTGTACCATCACCTGATTGATGTCGGCCCACCGATCACGTGCTACCTCCAAGCCCCCCTGCAGCGTTTGCTGTTGTTCTAATAGTGCCTGAAGTAACTGTTCTTGCTGGCAATCGAAGGTCCATCTTGAAATCTCATCGACGAGATCATCTAGCTGGAATTGGTCTGAGTAAACACTTGACGGAGGCCTTGCAGATGAATCCATTCTGCGCTTTTACTTCTTCCTCTAGAACCAGATCGGCGGCTGTCACATAAATAAGAAATGGTTCAAGCTAGCGGCAAGAGACGTTTTCGACCGATTGGGTAGCGTCCACGGCCAGTTCAGGCATAGTACTTGGAAATTTCCTAACAGTCCGCATCAACGATCTAGTGCAACGATGAGTCCCTGCCTATGTGTGTTGCTACAGGATGGCCGACGTACACATCTTGTGATCATGAAAACAGTGGCCCAGGCGCAGAACTTTTGAACGCAAAGAACAGTAGGACATCTATTTCGATAAAAGCTCCATCTTTGGACTTTTTCCTTTTTAATTAATACTTTTTACGATTCGTCTTTTTTTTTATCTTATCCAGAGCTATGTAAGGTATTCAGGCAAAACGACTTCTTTTAATCTATACTACCATACACTAACTCGCCTAGTCCCTCTTACAAGTCTTCAACCGACGTATGCCTAGTGCCTAGCGTCATGTAGTGGATGTGGGGGTCTCATCGCGGCCGGTCCCTTATTCGCGGCCTTTTATGGCCATAGTATAATTATTGACGCTCTTGGCTCTTCTCCTTCGTCCGACACACACGTGCACGCAGATACTCCCTCTTTCTCTCTGACCATTCTTGTGCCATGGCCGTCTCCAAAGTTCATTAAGACGTGTAAGAAATAGTCTAGACCATTCTTCTGAAATATTGAAACATGATAAGGAGATATAAATATGCTAAAATGCTCGCCGGCGCCTGCAGCTGAGGGGACGATGACACCAATGCTGCGGTGGGAGTCGAAAAAGCTGGGGACGTGTAGATCGGCGTTGAATAAGCTTCTGTCGTCTGTGCATTGGTTGGCACTGGATCCACTGTCTTGTGGTCCAAGGGAACTGGCGTGGCTGTGCCAGTGGCGTTCCAGAACACCCCGTGAGGCGTCCGGAATACCCCAAGAGGCGTGTGAAGTAGCTTTGACGACGTTTGAGCTGATAGTGTGAATGAGTCTAGGTCGTTCTCTTTTGTGTAGTGATGATGCGCTGTAGTCTCTGGGCTTTCCTCATCCTGGCCGGCTGGTATTGGGATGACTGGCGTAGGTGCGAGCGTTGACGTTGGGTAAGCGGGACCAGTCAGAATCGACTTGTCTTTGTCCTCTTTTTCGTAGCGATTACACATCTTGCGGACGGGATCCTAAGGTACAGTAATTGCAAACTTCCAAGGTTCTTCTCCCCTTCCGACGAGCGGGAGAAAGAGCAGACGCGGAAGTTTTGTATGCTGGTCAATAGTGGGTAGCTCCATGACTAAAGAAAGTCGGCCAATTACGGGCAGGACACTTTGATAGACGACCTGGTCACGACGGTCTACAAGTCAACAGCATCCAGAAGCTACCTTTACATCCAATTTGTTCAATGAAACAGAATATGTTGACAGTAATGTACCCTTAACAGGACGTCACTCGGTCGGGTGACCATTGCTGATTAGTGCTCTATGGTTTATTGTTTGTGGGTTGTACAGTACATATCGTGATTTGCTGTGTAGTTCTAGAGAAGTCGTTCAATTGTGGGTCGTCTGTAGGGCTGTCGAGGGAGAGAATGAATTGTTGATTGCTCGTCCACCAAAACACCTGCACCACTGTTTTCGTCCCTCCGATGCAATCTTTTGGTTCTTTCCTGGGGCTGGCGTTGCCTCGGTCCTCGTTTTTATTTATAAGACAGCCCCTTCTGCCTACGCTACACAGCCCTGTCACCTATCTCAGACTTTTTCTGTTGTCCCTCCTTTTTTGTCTCAGGATCTGTTCCATTTTCCATTCCCTTTTACTTTTCGAATCGCTTTCTGCCATTCTTTACCGATCGTCATCTTCGCTTACACGACTCACGCTGGCCGTGGACTACTGACCACAAACTTCCATTCCCTTTTTCTTTTGCATCACTTTCGGAGTCTAGTTCTTTTAGCACCCTTGATTGGTGCAAAGCCTTCATTAAATACTTTGCTACTCTTTGTCGCTCTTTTGGTCTATTTCCCGCCATGGTTGTTTCTCCTCATAATCGTCATGAGACTCTTCGGAATCTCACGGTAGAGACGGCATGGTCACCAAGCGTTGTGGTCACAGAAGTTCTCTTGACTTTCCAGAGTGACTTCCAAACGTTTTATGGGGTCAAGACTATCAATAGAGGGTGTAAGTCCTGGGGCTGGCCTGATACAGATGGCCTCTTATGGGTGTTTGATCATGGAGGGCAGTTGAAAATATGGCAAGAGCATCAACAAGGTCCTTACATTCCTCCCGGTAGACCGGCATATGAGATCAAGCATGTTCTCGGACATTATGAGTCCGAAACGGGCAGCACGTACGTCGGTGTCAAGTGGGAGGGTTATGAGTCTCCGACCTGGGAGTTGGAAGCAGACGTTGACCGACTGTTAGACTGGGCCATCAGAGGATCCAACCATCTTGCTTTTCCTCGCTCGCTCGCCGAGCATCAAGTGTGACGCCTGAAAATAGGTAGATTTGAAAACAGGAAGGGACTACGTGGTTGTACATGCTTGTATATATACAGGATATATATTCGCAAGTGTGCATATACCTCTGGGTGTGAAGCAGCCCAGCTCAATGATAACATACAACCAAGTATTGGCGTAGAGAGACAATTGTTGGACGGCACTAAGGGAAGCTGTCGAAATATCAACGAGTATGAACTCTTCTTTTCCTCCTAGCCATAGCTATATCAACACCAATGCTTAATGGCGACACTATCTATGTGCGACATGTGTATGTAATATTTGACTACTTGACACTCGCCAAACATCTGTGCTAGCTCGGTTGATACTCCAACTCCTCCAGTTCAAACCCTGCACTCAAGTGCTTGCGGACATCTTGACGCAGCCTATCCCTTAATTCCACCCCAGCGGAAACTGAGGGACTAGGTGAGTATATGGCATCAGCTAGGGTTAAGGATGCACGACTCACCAAGAACAAGTGTCCGGCCTCCAGCCTCTCTGAATCGGCTCGCCAGTAATTTTGCGTATGCTTCATCTTCAAGGTCCCATGTGAACTCTCGGCCAACCTGTCCAGCCTCCTGCTTTCTCTGATCATCGCTCTGTTCGGCCATATCGCGATGCCAGTCGACGATGAACCTACCCGTGCGCTCGCTTTCTAGGATGGCACTCGTGTCGGGCTTGTCCGGCGTGACGAATACTCTCCCATGCTTGCCGAAACGCTCACTGAACATCGCAGAAGTATCGCGTATGGAGCAGCGGAATATCTATTGGGTCGATGTAAGCATCATAAATTCAATTCTGGGTCAGGCCGGGATTCCAAATACATAACCGTTCTCTAGTCCGTCATCTACGAGGATTTCATTAATGTATTCTTCTTTTGCCTTGATCTCGTCTACTCCCCAATCGTTAGATTCAACGGCGAGGCCAATGCAATGCTAAGCCATAGTCCAAAACCTACCTTCGCTATGCACTAGCCATATTAGGTGGATGCGTTTGGTGAGGCCCTTGCCGGTCTTGTGGTAGTATATGAGCCTCTTGACGTGCGAAATCACAGCGGCGAGGCCGTTTCCTTCTGCAAAAATCACGACGGCTTTGCACTCCGTAGCTAGTGTCGATCTACCATGGGGCCCGCTGAAAAATGCTCGATGAGCGATGTACTCGTTCGCATTAGAGTCCGAGCGCCGGAGTAACTTGTCGGTGAATCCTCTTCGCGGCTCAATGAGCAGTCGGACTTTTTTCTGGCCTTCCGGAGACCAGGATGTCACCATGAAAGGATGACTCTCGAACAAACTGATGGACGGAACCCACAAAACGATGTACTGACCCGGGCGGAAGCGTGTCGTTCTGGGAAGATTCAAAATAGCCTCGACAGATCCATGCTTTTGTCTTATCATCATACGCGGACACGGTTCATGCCACGCCTTGTTTCGGAATACGATGAGAATGAGTTGAAGCGCAAAGATGAAGCAGAATGAGGCGGCGAATATCACAACGGGCAGCCAGGCCCGCTTCTTCTTAGCCACTGACTCAAGGTGCTTCGCGACACAAAAGACGAAGAAGATGGACAACAGTTGGTGAAGACGAAGGAAGAGCTCGTAAGAGAGGCGACGCAGCTGACATAGCGAGACCAGCATGATGCCAGCAATTGACAAGAAGCCCTACGGTGCACACGAGATCCGTCTCTAGTTAGCGAGTATTCACTTAGCAGTATCTCCAAAGGAAAAGGAAAAGAGAAAAGAAATAGAGAAGAGAAAAGAGCTGTTCTCTTATGCATACCCACCATGGTGGCGTATCGAGAAGGCCAGTCGTCTAGAGAGAAAGATGCCTTCTGGGATATAGCCAGCAGTCCGTGTGCAAGCAAAAGTGAAGACGACATGATGCCACAAGAACGGTGGATCCTTTGATAAGTTCGCAAAGAGACACCCAGGATGTCTGCTAAGAAACTCAGGTGTGTACCGAGGAGGACAGGTGCTAGATTTGCGAGTGATAGCGTGCCTGCACGCGAAGCCGCTTCGGACAAGTTTCTAGTCTTAAAACAGAGACATGCAACATTGCTTGCGATGTACAGTAGATGAACGAGGAGACTAGATGCTGTCCAAGGCCCAATCAGTGCATGACGGTCTACCACGAAACGGTAAGAAAAGAATCTCATCATCTGCGCTCTCATCCATCTAACTGACGCAAGTAGACGGCGGGCTAAGTGTGCGATAAAGAATGACAGCACAAAGATACCAGCTAAGGCCAGCAAATACACATCTACCGAATTCATTTCCATACTGCCACAGGCCCGGCGTTGTGCCAACCTAGAGAGAGTCTGGACTGCAAGTAGCAGTGTTTTACTGCTGCAGAGTTTCTATGTATAAAGACACCTGTTTGTGAGGCCTGGCAGAACGCGAAGAGCACTGCTCATTGTGCAGGCAGAGATCGGATGTGGAAGTGGATGAGCCTCATTGCGAAAGGCATTTATCGGCCACTTCACTCCTCAGACCTCATTGATAAATTTTTACAGCACCGCCACATGTTGGCCTTCCCGGTCCAGGTTTCTGCCTAGTTGTAGCCTTCATCGAAGGATGAACTAAAATGCAAAAGTCCACTATCTGGTCAGCTCACCTGCTGACACCCTAACCGAGTTTTGGCAAAAGAAGAAGAAAAAAGAAAACATATACAAAGCGTGCTACACATCGCGCACTGCGATTCCAGGCAATCGTGACTCTACGAAATATCCACAACAAGGGACAAAAATGCGACGCAGAACCAACGCTTCCTTGAACGACATTCACGTTTATGCAGAATTCCGCCGAGAGGCACGGGCCACACACCAGGAAAACACACTGGTAGAGAGGTTACAAGATGACGTCATGTTTGAAACCTACAAAGGCCGATTCTCGTCTGATCACGCCCGCAGATGTGCTCGTCAGCTTTACAGGCACCCACACCTCAAGGCAGCCTTCGACCTATTTGTGGATGCACTAGGCCTGTGGGATGGTATGCGACTGAGTACGGTCCATAAGCTGATCAACCTTAGATGCGAAGAGGTACGATACATGAGCTTTTGAATTCCTGCACAAGAGGTAGACCAATAGCAGCAGCAAAACCTACGACAAGTGTGATCCGTTTCTGCTGCAACTTCTGGCGCACCGCAATTGCTCCTCCTTTTGTGTTATTTCTTTTCTCTCTCTGACCGTGTAGGAAGCTGTTAGGTATCTGCAGCACCATATCGGGAACATCTGGCTCGACCTGGTGGATCAAGATCATGAAGCCCTGAAGAGGATCGATACGCAGACAGTGAGGGCCATAGAGCTGCGCTGCCCTCGATACTCTGCCTGCGACCACGACAGGCTAAAGAGGCTCGTCGACAGTGGCGAAATACTGGCCTCGTTCACCCCGCAGGAGCGTCAGACCATATGGGATCGCATCAAGGAGGTCGATTGCCTCATTCCTTCGCTCTTCACCTTTTTCGAGGACGTCAAGCTTCTACAGGTATGGGTCGACAGCATGAGGCACCTGACAGGTCCAGGTCCAGGTGCCTTCAAGGCCCTACAGGCTTTGAGAGGCTCAGCCTTGGAAGACGGACGCGACTTCGACGATCGAGTCAGGATGCGCGCCGACATCCGCATTCGACGGCTTTGGATCGTCACGATACGAGCTTGGCGAGAATTATCGCCCGGTCCCCAGAAAGATAAGGAAAGCCTTCTAGCGAGAGTCCCGCAAGAGCGAGCAGACGAGATCGTACTGATCCGCTTCGCCAGACTCGCCGACCGGCTTGGCTTCTGTTCTCAAGAAATCGAAAACTTGAGGCAGCGGCGACTCCCCGGAGAGAGGAGAGATAGTGATCAGCAGGTTGTGCGTGAAGACGGCGCGGAGGATCTAGAGAGTGTGGGCGGCAGAGCAATCGAGGCCGATCAAGAAGACCGTAGCCAGTACAACGGCTCCATTCACGTCGAAAGCTATGAGCAAGACCTTTCTAACGCCCAAATTGAGTACCTAACAGATGCAGTGGTGACAAGCATCATCAGCCCAGTGACACGGCGATGCGGCTTACCTACGGAAGCTGCTCACGAACGGAATCGGCCGCTCCTCTGTTTGCAGAATCTAGAATTTGACTACGCAAGTCTCAATCCGTACGGGCTCGAAATTACCTCCTTTTTCGCGTTGCGTTCTACGTATATCGCCTTCTTCGGTCGCCCCGCAAGGATTGAGCCAAGAGCTGATGACGATCGACCACAAAGAGCCGTGAGTGAGTCGCAATCTCGCCGGCCGACCACTGCCGCACAGCCACTCGAGCGACCGGATGAGCAACAAGGCAGACAACCCGTTGAGAGGTCAAGTTCCGGTGGGCCGACCCTTGGTGATCATATAATGCGACAGATGAGACAAGGCGAAAATTCACCTAGCGATCATGTTACCCTGGCCAGTGTCCAGACAGAGGGCATCAATGAGACCCCAGAGCCGTACCCAGGCTCTGTTTCGGACGCACACCTTTGGACCGACGGGGTCGCCACTGCAGAAGAAGAAGAAGGAGAACAGGACACGATAGCTAGAGATCGTGAGACTCCTTACCAGCAAGGATCGATTCAGATCGCCTATCGTGTGTTCCAGAACAATCACTTCGAGACCGTCTCTGAGCAGCAAGTCAACCCAAGTAACGCGGCGATCGTGGCACAAGAGGTTCTCCGACTTCGACGGGAAAGGAATCTCGTACCTTTCTCAACTGACTTATGGTCATTATTACCAGAACAATGCCTTGACTCTGCTGTAGAGTCAGGTATTGGTACGATCATCCTGTTGCCGGAATCAGGTTACCATATCACTAGATCATTAGATCGAGCGATCGCAGAATTGAGAGGTAATCGAGAAAACTGAACGGACCAGTCGGCATCAATCATGGGGATTTGATCTCCGACTTGGCCATCCGAAATAGCCTAAATATAGTAGTTCAAGTTAGTGGAAATGTTCTTGTTATGAGATGGTTTCAGAAAGAGTATTACAAAGGGAAAAGGATCATGACGCACACAATGTGAAAGGATAAATCACTCAGGACAGGAGCAACAGTACATACGTAGCACAAGGGTACGGTCACATATTTCGATACGTGGTCAAAGCAGGAGAAGGCGATAACTCGCAGAACAATCTTGACAAAGATTAAAACAATGCTTGTAGGCACAGACGGATGTCCTCTTAGAAACATGGTGGCCATCCTTCTTTTCGATTGGAGTCGTTGATCCAATCTATGCGATGTTTCTTGCATCTTTGGATTTCGGTACCTTTTATCTCCTCGTTGCCTTTCCCGTTCGCCATCATCTCCTGTTCCTTCCGCAATTAGACCGACGAAAGGTAAATGGCTCACGGTCCAGCCTTCTTGTAAACCTCTCTTCATGTATGAGGATTCATTCCTGAATTGAACCTCGGAAATCAAGAAACAACTCTGAGATGAACAAAACCTAACCGAGACTAGTGGTGCACTTGTCGGTTGAAGTCAAGGCGATTCATTGTGCTGGGAACTAGTGGTGTCGCTGAGCCAGTTGACGGGTCTCCTTGTTGCTGTACTTGGTGACCGGGCATGGTGGGAAAGAATCCCAGTTGCAAATCGACATGACGATTGTTCATCGGACTTCTGGAGAGAACGCTGTGACCATATTCTTGGGAGTTTGCAATGGCCGACCCGAACAGACCTTGCCATGATCGAAAATATGACTCTTGAGTGCTGACACTGGTATAGTCCCCAGGTGTAGTGGCGTACCCCAAAGACTGAGAAGGAAGAGGATAAC
The DNA here is from genome assembly GCA_030142105.1 of Fusarium sp. FL617. Taxonomy (NCBI): domain Eukaryota; kingdom Fungi; phylum Ascomycota; class Sordariomycetes; order Hypocreales; family Nectriaceae; genus Fusarium; species Fusarium sp. FL617. Next base: position 617,458 of record JAREIL010000007.1, on the reverse strand, counting down.
CATAATCCATTGGTATCAAGCTTGAAGATTCTGGTAAAGTCGTGTTGGTAATGTCCATGTCCTCTAGCTGCAGTTGTATCTCTTCTCCGCCGATTCCACATCGGTTTAGCATTTCACGAAGACGTCGGTTCTCTTCGTCAAGTACCTGCACCTTCTTATAGAGGTCCCTGGCGATTTTCTGCATATCTATGGTGGCTTGTACACCTTCTTTCTCATACTCTTGAACCTTTGCCTGGAGACTTTCCATGTGTTGTTTTCTTGCTGCTCGTGACCGTCTCTGGTTATTCCTTGATCGCTCGAGATTCTTTCCTCTCTGATGGTGTAGCAGTATCAGCACTTAGTAAACAGGCATGGAACTAGATGGCACATACCTCGTCTTCTGTTTTCCTCACATCTGGCTTTTCGCCCTGTTGAAGAGACATCCGATCAAGTCTTGCGTCGAGAAGTGTTCTGACGGTTGGTTCGGGGGCTGCTCTGGTAAAAGCTGACTTGCTTGGACAAACTTGTGAAGATAGGAAAGGAAGCTCATTTGGCTTGGTCCAGGTTGAGGCGATCTAGAAGGGTTGTAAGGACGGGCTATATAAGTTTCGACGTAGACAGTGCCTTCAGGGGTAAGTTCATATCGATAATCAATCCCTGTAACCTACTTCTACGACGATTGATATCTGACAGCTTTCTCGAAAGAAGCGATAATACCTGGCGTCTGAGCAGGAATACGGGTCCACACATCAGAACACAAAAGATATGATCCCGAGAGCCTGAGCAACTCGACGGACTGAGCGCACTGCCTGCGTATTAAATTAATCGTTACACTTGTGACGAGTATAGATACTGGGAAAAGCAAGCAGTCTGTTTTAGTATTCTCCGACGAGGCGGGACAATTGTGAGGGGCACGGTGCTCTCAAAACACTAAATCCAATCATTTCGACTTGGTTTCGCCTCATTTCTGTTTGTTGTCCCCTGGCTCTCCGCATCCTTGGCCGGTCAGATCAGGCCGTCATCTCTCGACTGTATTTGCAGGCTGAGGGGGCCTGTTCAGATGGGGCTGAGGCAGATCGATGGAGATGGCTTGGGAGTGTTTCACAGTCCGCGATAGCAACCTGGAAAACTTTCCCTTCTGTGTATACGAGGCAAGCGCCAAGACTTCTCACTGTGTTAGCTCTCATTCAGAAATCTGCTTGAGCAGAGTGTTCTGTCTTCTACACCATTTGTAATAGTTTCGTCCATCGTCCCTTTGTTTTCTTCGGTCAGGTTCTCATTCGTCGGACCGCAACATAAGATAGAATACAAGCTGGCCATCTAACCCATACTTATCTTACTTGGTCAATCCAGGTTGGATGGTAAACCTTGACACGCGAGGCAAACAAAATTTACCGAGGACTAGCTTGCGTCATGTTGAAGCAGTACTCAGCAACCAGACTTGTGATCTAGTAAGCTTTGGAGCGTGGATCAGTGCTGCTTGACAAAACGAAACGGATTTTCTGGTGGAGAAACGTGGTGACTGGTCAGATAAGGCGTACCTAGCTAGGCGACCAGTAATTGAGACAAGATCAAGTGCACTCGGGTATTCGAAGATCCAGATGGACTCGCTGTCTCTCCCAGCTGCTCCATTTACGCTGAGGATTTGACAGAATGGCTCCAGGGAGGAGCTACTTCCAGGTGACTTTGAGCTAGTAGTTCATCGTTGCTCTATCTCCCTGCCGCCATCTAGACTTCTTATGACACCATCAGACACCTAGTAATTGTGTCTATGGCTACCGACGCGCGAAGACAGAAATTCTCTCTCTCTCTCTCTTTCAGAAAATATATGTACATATATATATTAGACGAGTGATGTATTTCTAAGGACAATGCAATTGCGCCATTCCACCAAATCAGAAACAAAAACCTTCCGTCTACGTGACCGACTTTGAAGCACACAACTAGTCACTCAAGGCATGATCGATGTGTTGGATCACTAACTCATAAGTCTTAATCATAATTCCCACGCAGCTCACCAATCGGCATTTGGGTAGCAGCGATGTTTACCTGCTTTATATTTCCCAACTCCCGACCTGTCAAGTTTACCAAGCATAGCATAACATAATAGCGGAAGCAAATGAAGAGAATGCCCTGAGCTTATTTCGAAAACTTCCCTGCGTGTAGTAGACGTCTTCGGTTGTTACGTTTCTTCTCATGACTGAAACGATTTAATAACCGACTCCCGCTATCAATTCGTACGAATAGCATCCTACGCCCCATGTTTTACCCCCAACACCCCCGTTGTTACCTTGAAACATTAGCCGTTGCTTCATGAAGCATTCCGCGCACTTACATTTCTCCCAATTGTTTTTCAGCATGATGTCTTTGCATGAAGGGCCATCGTCACCCAGCGGCTTTTTCATGTGTTGTTCTTTGCCTACACAATTATCTTCGCGGCAGATGGTATAATTAAAGCCTACTCCGAATTTACCGATTATGTGCGAAACGCATTTGTCTCCCGGAGCTAAGTAGCCTTCTGCATATTTATTACACCATTCACTTGCAGTTAGCCTCGCACCTTGTTCAGACACGTCTGCATGTCCCGGCAGATCGTCCTCTTTCCCACAACTGGCGTCTGGAAGGTCCGTTTGACTGGTTGATGCAGTAGTCACTGTAGAAGAAAGGCTAGACGTCTTTTTGATCAAGGTGCTCTTAGGCTTTGTGGTAGTGGGACGTGACAGACTTTGTGTTTTTGTCACGTCCTTCGACTTGGTTACTGTTGTGGTGGCTTTGGTATCCGTTGTTGGTGCCGTATGCGTACGCGTTTCTTTGGATGAGGAAATCTTGTCGCTTGTGATCGTGTCTTTGCGCTTCCATGTTGAGAGAACGGAGGACGAGTGGGCAGTTGTCTTTGCGTCCGACCGAGTGGTCCTGTGACTATTTCCTGTCGATGAGAGAAACTTGCTATCTGTTGCCAGATCATTAATTGATGTAGCTAGATAGCTATTCCCCGACTCAGTCGAGGTTGTAGTAGGCTGGGGCTCAAGTGCACTTTTCGCGGTGCCATGACTCTTGGTCAGACAGGTGGTCGTTGGTCTCGTCATCGTTTCAGTGTTGGTTCGACTTCCTGTTGCTTGTTCTGGAAGCTGTGTCGTGTGACTTTTCCAAGACTTTGGACCATCATTCTCCCAAGTTTTATGAGCACTCGAACGTTCAGCCGCGCTTGCCGTAGAAAGCGTTTCTCTGACCTTCGTCGAGCCCATGACAGAGGTTGTATCTATGGATGCAGCTGTTCCTCCATCTGAGTTTGACGTGGACTCTTTGGTCACTCCTCTGGTCGAAGGAAGCGTGGAAGTGGTGCTAACGACTGCAGTTGGTTTGTCGTAAGATCGTGTTATTGACTTGTCGTATCCTGTGGAACCGGACAAGCTGACTCTGTTCTCATTTTTTTCATTAGGTAGCTTTGTAGTAGTAAGGAGTACTGCTGTGTCTTTTCTCTTGGTGGACGAGGTAGGAGCGACTTTACCGCTTCCTTTGTCGCCGTACGCAGATCGACTTGAGGTTGGGCCTAGGTAGGAAGGGTCTTGTGGTACAAATGCAGATGCGCTGCTGCCTGAAGCCTCACAGAGCAAACTTCTCATACGGTCTCGATCTTCTGGAAGTGCGAGCCTAGGTGGGCAATCATCCGTCCACAGAGCACCGTGTAAGGCTTTCTTGATAGGTACGTTATAAGTCATACCAGGATATATCTCATCTACGTTCCAATCAGGGTTGAGCTTCTTAAGCTCTTGACGGTCTGTGACGAGCTGTTGGATTACCAAGGCAAAGCAATCACCGACACCCAGCACCCAATAGCCATGTTCTGCTTCGCAAGTTGCATTGACTGTCCTGAGGATGGGAAGTAAGAATACAATAAGAATATAAATCATAGCGGTCACTGGTTGCTTCCCAGTGACGAGATTTGTAGTTGGGGTGACACATGCTTAAATCAGGCAGAGTATTTTCGACAAGTCTCTTGATCTAGACAAGTGACCTCAACTTCTATTCTCGGCTTTGGGTCTCGGAGAGGACGTCAGATCAGAAAGTCGACATTTGTGCTTACAGTCTACCGCGTCCTTTACCAGGCCGCCAAGTATCAGACGTTGCGATACTACCGTACAGCACAGGCGGGCTTCCATTGTGCTGTGCATCACTATTGCCCATACTCTCCGCGAATAGAGATGGGAATCCCTCAAATCTGGTCCGTCCATTTGTGGCTTCTCACATCAATTCTGAATGGATCCACGGTCACTTCTTACCCACATTCACATCTGCTTACATTTCCCAAGTGGTACAGTAAATACTACACAAACCTATGACATCTGGCATAAATACATGTAGCCTATCGTCCTATCTCACGACACTACCCACATCAAACCAATCCCCTTTGGCAATCCTCTCACTCCAACATATCCGCTCAAAATGACTTCAACTATCGGCAAAAGCAAGGGCGAGCTCATCCTCCAGAGCTGGATGAAAAAGGGCTCTGATTGGGCATCTGCGGTGATTAAACTGGGTCTTACCCCAATCTTTGTCGGCAATGACCTCAAGAACTACAGCGATGACGGGTCGGCCATTCAGAACAATGCGTCAACGCCCATCTATCTGAGCCTGCTCTTCGTAACAGAGGACATCTGGTCAGTTGGACCCTTCAAAGATGGGTTTCCTCTACGCGAGAAGTTCTTGGAAGACCTACAAGACTGGACTTGGAGCAACGAGGCTGCACACGAGGTCCACCTCAAGTCTCACAACGTACACTTGAGCATTGATGGGTATTACCAAGCCGACCAAGCTCACGCAGCAGACTGCGACTTCTCCGTCAGAGTTGACGTCTCCAGGCTTCTTTCAGGCCAGGCTCCACCTGAAGAGGGCGACTCCTCGGTTCTGGTAGTTTCATGCAGCGATCAGGGCGGCCTCGAACAATCTAGCTTGTTACACGCCGAGTGCGTCTCCACCCTGAAGCTGGAGGTCTCCGGTCAACCGAAATTATGGATCCTGGCAAACCTGGATTACGACAAGGCTGATGGGAAGGAGAACGCTCAGCAAGCTGAAGGAAAGGCTGACGAAGCATCTGGATCCGATAACCTGGAAAAATCGGGCGATACCGAAGAAGGACCACAGAAACGTCCAGATGAATCTACAAAGATAGAGAATCGAGAAGAGACGGAGGCCAAGGATGGTAAGGATAGCAAAGATAACAAGACCGAGGAAGAAAGAGTACAGGCCTCTACTGAGGGTGTAACGAACTCGAACGCAAAGAGCACAAACATAGAGAACGACGGCGCGGTGTCCGACGAAGCGAGTTCCAAGGACGTCGAAAAAGAGTGATGGCGAAAGTCGCGAAATGGACGCGTATCGGATAGTCCCAGGCCCTGGGTATCAGACGTCTTGACCATTCAATTCACTACTCATCTATCACGTCTCAGTCTCTACCGCCAGTTGTTCGTCATTCCTCGTCGTTCATTACAGATTCTCAGCAAGAAGTACGTACTTCTCACTTACTCATTTTTATCATTCCTGTTCTTACAGGAACAAATACGATAAGAAACATTACCTTCTCAAGCCCGTTCCCTATTAGTCTCTAATGTGTTGTGTGATGCTCTATCGAGGACCGACAATGGGAATCGAGCTCCTTCAGGACGATAAACTACGTTTACGAAACTTAATGCGCAATTGGATCGTTGGCATAAATTAATTGAGTAAAAATGCTTCTCGTAGACGAATGCGATTTTCATGATGGCATGTCAAGAAACAAACTGCTCGTGATTTCTGGTGAAATTTACTGCCAGGCCATTGGCGGACAAGATCGTCTTTCTAGTACAGGGTGACCGTAAAGTCCAGCAGCTATTTCCATGCATCATACCTCTCAAAGAATTGGTGTACTGCGAAACATAGATTGAAAAAGACCCACAAATGACCTGAAAATAACAAACGACGGGTTCTCTTCCACATCTATAGAAGTGCTGAATGGCTGGCCTTGCAGGTATGGCTGCTCACAAAGCCAAAAACCAAAAATTGATCGTCTTGTCTCACAAAAATATTCTGGCCACACAATCAAACCTAATTGCTTTTTCTTTTTTTCTTTTTTCCCCCTACTCTCACAAAGAGGGCAAAGACGACGTCGTACACATCACGAAGCGCACGGCATGGAATAATGACGCAATTAGCTCGGTGGTAAGTAGCTACATGAAATCATCCTTGCTACATGCTCCTCGATCCGCTAGAACAGACATATTTTTGGGTTCCACAAATCAGGTACAGTGTCAAAACCTGACGCACGACATGATGTTCCAGGCGGGGAAAAGAAAGACAATATATAAACGAATCTATGGAAGATAGTAGAATCGAAGGTTCAGGCCCAAAGACCCAAAGAAGGGAAGAGGGAAACTATCGGGCAGAGTAGAGCAACGGCCTGAAATTAGACCGTCTCTCCGCGGTCGAATTCAGTGCCACGTGGATAGCTGGCTGGCACGGTACTCTCAGCCCCCAGCACTTTCAGGGCTATACTCCCAAGTCAAACAGCCCCACGCTACCGAACCATAGCTTTGATCACCTGTCGGCCACTTTTAGCTAAAGATCGGCTATGGGACCCATAACAATAAAACTCACAATGGTCTAGAACATTCTGGAGGACGGAAGCGCAGCTCTTCTCGCCCCCATCACAAACCTGGCTCTTCCTCGTGCAGTTGGGAATCCACGAGATCGAGAATACATGCGTGAGTTTATTGACTGCATCGTCGAACTTTACCTGCACATCACCACCCGGCTTGATAACTTCCCATTCAACAGTAGGGTGACTGCAGAACTTTTTGACCAGATCTGTGAGGGCAGGATCGTCCAGTTTGCCATAGTCGACCGCAGACTTACCACATGTCCGCTGCAGTGTGGTCACCGGCTCAACAGGCACCCCTCTTCTTGCATTGTGATTAGTATCAATATCTTGCAGCAACTTTTTGCCTGCTATGTGACTAGCACCGACTAAGAATGGCAGAAAAAATAGAAATTGCAAGATCTGGAAGATTTCATTCATGACGACGTATGTTTGGACTCAGAGTAGCACTGTAATGTCCGAGGTACGCAGTCTGAACATGTATGTATGTGTGCCTGGAGATATTTATATACAAATCCCAGGCGCCCGCATCGTCCCTTTTGTCTTTGTCTGGTAGTACGACCAGTATAGGACTAAATCTGCGCACAAAAAAAACTTGAGATAGAACCATGAGGAAGGTTTCTGGACAGATCAAGACTATGGACGAGAATCCACCTTTTGAAGGAAAGAGTGAGTTCTGCTTGGGAGTTCGGCATTAAAAAAGAAGAAGAGGGAGAAATTAATCAAAAGAAAAACAAAAAGTACCACATGGTACATGTATGTATCCTGTTCAAGCACACTACAATGAAAACTCTATTCGATCGATCGTCTTCGTTGCTGCAGCTTGACTTTTGTTGCCGCAGGTTCCTTGTGCGAAGGTTCTTTGCGCGATGACCTCGGAGGTAATGACCGTCCGCCAACGCCAAGCGCCAAGAAACGGACGACAAAACTGCGCTTGCAGTGTTGCGCGGCATGCTGCGCATCCAAAATCGCGTGAGAAATCCTTCATTATATGCTTTCTGAATGGGCTTCGAGGTTGTGTTTGAAAGCTCCAATCCTAAAAGGGCGAGACTATGCTCTCACATCTTACACGTGAGGCTCTTTTTGAAAGAGAGCATCTAAGGCACTGGTAGCAGCAGCTGCGGGAGCTACTCAACATAGCTCGAGCGTCCCGAAGAATCTAGTTAATCATAACCCAATAACTAAAGTAAAACTGATATCGCGACCTAGAAGAAATGAATTAACAAAATACAAGCAAGACGAAAACCAAAACACGCATAACGCCCTAGATATGATTGTTCCGATACCTTACAGGTATCGGCTCTCATCACTGCTCTCGAAAGTAACTACTCAATTTTCAAGTTGTACTCGAGACATCCAGTACTCCACCACCCTCCGTTTCCACGATTATTGGCCTCATTGCCTAGAAGTTGTTAGGTAGGTGATGACTCCGTAGCCCTGGGAACTTACAAAAACGCCAGATATTATGGGAAAATATACGTGTACAAGACGGACCTTTCTCTCCCAATGGGCTAATCATATTTTGGCCATCATCTGAACAGTCTTGAGTCGGGCAAATTTCGAGTGTGTAGTCGACCTTGTCTGTGTCTGTCATTTGACCCACGACGCACTTGTCGCCAGATTTTATAACCTTGTTGACGTCTGATGTGCCGCAGAAATCCTCCGCGATCTTTAGCACTGAGTCACCGTTCTTCTGGCCGTCACTAGTCAAGCGTCGATCGTAGAGACACGTGGGCAGCCGCATGTCATTCCAGCCGTCTGAGTTCGCTGTGGATGTGGTTTCCGAAGCTGTCTTCGATGGCGAGGTGACCAATGTGGTCTTTGTCTTTACAAGGAAAGTGCTGGACGCTTTAGTAGCCCCTTTAGTAGCCCCTTTAGTTAGACCATCATGTGATAAAGCGTCGCGTTTGGTTGTCGCTCTTGCTGTTGCTGTTGGCGCCATATGAAAGGTTGAAGTAGTCTGGTCAGACGCTGCGTCCTTGCTTGTAGGCCTTGTTCGCGTCGAGGTACCCTTGGTGGAGACGCTACCTTTAGAAATCGTAGTTGAACCAATCTTTTTGGTCGTTCTCCGTTCTTTCGATACTATAGACCGCGTAGCTGTATCTGTAGTCGATATGGAGGTCGGGTCCGCACCGATTCCTCCTGAGGACTTCTGAGCTGGCAGATCACTGGATGAAACCGTGCGAGTCGATCGACGAGCGTGCTCATCAGCATCGGAAACCGGTGTCGGAGAGGGAATCTCGTGTCCGTCAACGGTTGGGCCTATTGTCGTGTCCGTCAACGGTTGGGCCTATTGTGTATCCGACGCATCCTCAATCCGAAGAGAAGGCGGACAGCCGTCTTTCCATTTTCCAGATCGAGACGGTCTTATGGTGATATTGTAGCCTATTTCTGGATAAATCTGGTTTATATCCGTCGTTGGGTTGAGTCTCTCGAAAACTTGTCGAGTTATCCCCAGATCCTGCATGGCTGTCGCGAAGGTATGGCCTTTGACAGGGTGCCACAAGCCTATACCACTTGGCCAAGTGCACGTCGCGCGAGCCAGAGTGACGCCGAGGAGAATGACGGTTGACTTCATAGTAAATGCGCCCGGTCCTGGTGCTCCAACGCGATGTGAACAACATCAGGGTGAGGCAATAGCAGCAGTCTGAGTTATATCATTGTTCTACATGAAAAAGTCTGATAGCGGACGTCGGTAAGAGCTATAGGCAATCTTCATCATACCGTAGTGAAAACTTTTCGTCTCTGTAAGATACTGTAGATTCGACCAATGGTGGAAAAACGAAGTCAAACAGTCGCTGAGGCCGTTTTAGAGTCATGGAGATGCTCAATAGCCGGAGAAATTACAGCGATTTTTTCGTACACACAGCGCGCGGAAACTTCTTACTTGTCAATTGGACTGGATAGACGGCTTCTCATTTCGGTTGTACAGTAGCTATGCTGTGTACTATATGTTACAAAAACTAATATCCTTCACTAGAGCGCACCTACGCGCCCGGATGGCATGTGACGACTTTCGGCCTTTTGACTTACGCATGACTCAGCGGCAAGCTTTGCGAGTGGAAGGCCATTTTCGATCAGCCCCGTTGAGCACGGCCCCCGGTGCTCACACTTTCGCGTCCGCCGAGATGGCAAGATGGTAGATTATATGAGGTTGTCAATCCTCAACAGCATCGTACTGAGGTCCGCATAGACCATCTATGTCTTGATTGCGACAATGAAGTTTCCCGGTTTCAAGCGATTTCGCCATTCCTTGTCGGGACAGCGTGACCGACGAGACGGTCGGCAGATCGTCTCGTCAGAACCAGTTTTACCTCCTAACGCGACTCGACAGCCAGAGTCGCGCGACACCCTCGAGATCCAAAAAGCGAGACAGAATGGTGCGGCTCATGAGCTCATTGTGAGCTTGACTCGGACGAATGGAAGGTCTCGACAAGATCTGGTACATTCCAGAAACATCGCCGTTGATCTATCCTCGGCTTTGCTGGACGACATCTGCTCACACGCCCACCAGCTATTGCTCCTAGTAGATCGGTATAACACCATAGTATGCGACACCAACGCCAGTTGGTATCCCGATAATTCCGATGCATCCAATGGCGAAGACGTGTCTTTTCCTGCAGCATTGACCATGGGCCAGCAAACTTAAAAGTCAAATGGCTTGGCTGTCTTGTCAGCTGGTGTTGGGACTGCCAATCAGGCAGATGGACGTGTTCTCCGAACTTTTCTACTTATAATCAATCCTCACATCTTGCTCGTCCGTCTCACGCGTGTGTTTCTCCCCACCTAGCTACCCACTATTGTCTGAGCTCTCCAGCATAGCAAAGTTTGTGACATTTATAATTCACGTGATGGATATGCCGGTAGCAGCCTGAGGGGCTTACCACCGAGCGTTCTCCCGATCACAACACCAGTCCCTAGATGAAGTGGCAAAGCTAGTCGGAACATTTTAGATCAATATATTACTGGAGACCTGGAAACACAGGCTGTTCTGACATGATATCTGCAACTGATTTGTGTGAAGTGGTCAAGCTTTTCAAGCATAGGCAGGCTACAATATATCCAAGCTCTGTCCCATAATGCAAGCAACGTCCTCGGCCTATTTGGATCAATACCGCGCTGCGTCTTCCAAGCTCCAACTTCCATCATCGCACTCTTCTGTACCAAGAGCTTGCAAACCTCCAACTATCTCCTCAAACACGCCGCCTCCTAAAACACAACTCCCGAGCCTATCCTGGGATTCGATCAAACCAGTCGTCAGGCCATCGAGAGTGCCTAGCCCCACATCATTGAAGGCAAAATCGACAATACCGGGCAATTCTATGTCGGTTTTCATAGTAGAACTGGGTCTGATAAAGACATCGCAAAGCCATGGGGCAAGCCATCGACTTGAATTGACGTTTACCGCTTTGAGGAACCCCCTGGTATCACGGGGTTCGCTTCTCTCTATCTCCTGTCCAAGGATCCAGCGATGGTAGCCGTACCGCAGAGTAATCAAGACAGATGGCACTCGCTTCTCCTTCCATGCTGCCATCCGCTGCTGTCAGGATACCTCAACACTTTGGTCTGCCAAGAAATCTTCCATGACCACGAAAGCCCGTTGCGTAAGTTTAGAGATCAGGCCCAGCGATGCAATGACGGTCTCATGTGATAGCTCGTCTCTTTCTAGTGGGTGGCCGCCCCGGACGGCTCGATGCTGCTTGTTAGCATATTCTCAAAGCTCTTCTGGGTTTGGTGGTAGCCGTCGCTTTTCTCTATTGGTATGCCCCTGAAAAGGGACAGAAGTCCTCGCGGACCGTATCATCGCACGAGCCCTGTCAGGCACAGCAGAGGCTCTGTCCATTACAGTACTTGTCCCTTGTAGTTGCGTGCTGGAGAAGTTGAGATGGCATTGACTGCTCCTCTACCATACAGCTTCTCAGGCTGTTTGTGCTGGCTGCGCTGGCTTGGACTGGTTCGCAAGCCTGTCCGTAGTTGGTGCGCTTGTTCTGACCCCTCTCCACCGTAGCATCTGGCAGTTTCTGGACCGATATCAGAGATCGAGAGTGTTTTAACAGCATGGCTGTCTTGCCTGGACTCATCGCGAGCCGATTTGATCTCGAGCGTGACCCACTGTTTCCATCGAACTGCATGACTTTCACCACCTTGTAGGCATTTCTTTGCTCAAACAATTCCCATGACGTCAGAAAATGGAACCCTTTTTTGCTAAGATGTTTTCGACAGCTTCGCTACCTCCTTCTGGACGGTTGGCGTACATCTGCCGAACTCTGCAAAGATCTTGCTCCACGCCAAAATTTGCGGCTGCTTGGCTGAGGGTAGGTGACGAGCAAGTCCATCCTTTGTTTTCCCTGTTCCGGCGGGCGAGAGCCTCGAACCGTGAAAGAGGTCGATCTTCTCCATCAAAGAGGTGATCGGATAGTTGCTTCGTCTCATGGTGCATAATACAGGTTCCGTCGTATCCTCATGTTTCCGTCTCTCTAATAAAGCGTTGGGGGTCCACGATAGAGGTGGTTGAATTTAATGCCATATCCTAGAAGCAGCCAAATGGTGGTCTTTCAGCGAATTGCAGGCAGAGCGCCTGACAAATGTGAATGTCAAGGAGCATCGTCCTTTGTTAATGCACGCAAGATAAGTCAAGATGAAGTAAAGTGAAAAGGGGAAAGGGACAAAGCGAGAGTGGGACAAAGGGAGAGAGGAAGAAACCCATGCCATCTGGTTCAGTGGATCCGACCACAGTGGATGCATTATTTTCCAGGATGGATCTTCCATCGCGGTACACCAGCGTCTCACGCAGCATGCACCAATCAGTCCAGCCTGTGCCATAAGATTGATTTTCAAAAGGGGCGCTAAGGTATGCCGGGGTGTACAGGCAAGTTCTGTTTAGCGAGCGAAGGCGCTGATGAGCAAAAGACTCGCTCCCTGCTGTACGTGGTAGGGTCGAGATTCGTGTCGGGTAAGCATAGTCACAAGAGTCATGTCCCTTTTTCCATTTTTCCATTTTTTTGGTTTGTTTCTTCTTCTTTTGAGTCTGCTGGGGTTCATGCTTGCCACTTCCATGCACCTAGTCCGTTCTGGTCTAGGTCAACTAACTGTGCTGACCAACAGCTTGCCCAGTTCGCAGCAGACCTACGACTTCCTACCCTACACATCAACTTTTGACGCTTTGCTTTGTCTATCGTCGCACACCTGGCGAGTCACAACGCGACTAACTAAGCGATCTCTTATGTCGTAGGCTCATTACCTACTGTCGTGTAATAATTCTACTTCGGTAGATCGAACTTGATTATACGGTCCTGTACAGTTGATGATCGAGGTGGATGATGGTCATCCTGAGCTCCTCACCCTGGCCAACCCACTCTGATGAACTTGCTCTCGACCTTCTACGCTCCTGTTTCCAGGGATCTATGTCGTACAGTCAATTTCAAGTTCAATTACATAATCTAACTGATGACTGCAAATTGGCTCCCGAGAACGTTTCTCATCGACTTTTGATTCTCATTACGGCCGTTACCAATGTACCTTTTTTGGCTTTTGTCAACTTTTGGGCTTAGACTGACCAGCGCACTGACCAGTTGGTGGAATGAGCCACACTCTTAGAAAAGGCTGGCTGGATGCGCCTAGGCGACAAATCGGGATGGCGGACCTGTTTTGGCCTGTTTTGGCCAAAACTGCAACGTCAAATGGTCGACGTCCAAATATTGTCTTACTGCATCTTCTACCTCAATCGAACGTGTATATACAGAAAGAGCTCCACCGAAGCAGAAGGGCTGAAATACAGTTGAGTAAAACATAGCACTGGATTTACGAGAGACATTCGCAGCTCGCTTTGACTGCATAACTTCTTCCGTGGTTCCTTTCGTAGAATGCCCTCATTCTTTCAGAGACCTCTACATTTTCTCGCCCGAGATTAACTCATAACCATGCATTCACATTCGGCGTTGGATGCGGGGCAAGTCCCGGAATCATCCTCGTCGACACGAACCCTATATGTCAATCCGCAAGACCTGACAAAGCCAGAGACAGTAAGTTGGCCATCACAACCAGCCCTATCCCCATCGCCTCCATAAAGATAGAGAAACATGGCTAAGCTGGTTCCCTGTAGGTCAGCGATGTGAGTCAGACCACTGAGTTCCAGGTTTTCGGTCTTGAACTATCGTACATATACAACTGGCTGGGCTCCCTTGACTACTATACTCATAGAGACTCCACAATCGATACCCCACTTTCATATAGCGTGGAAGCACCTGTCGGTACAGTTGAGTCGCCAGGAGAACTTGCAGAAATGAAGCCGTCGCCAATGGCACAAGTGACAGAAGAAGGTGAGGATGGTGGCGAGGATGAGCCAATACTCAGCCGCGTCGTCGATCAGAATGTCTGGCGTCGTCGTGTTGAGAAATACGTCCAGCGCTCATCTGCTGAGAGATGTCTAGAAGACGAAAGGAGGGCAAGCGCGAGGTCCAAAAAGGGCAAGAAGACGCACAGGGCGAGGAAGCCGCTCAATTCTTTCATCCTGTACAGAATGGCCTTTGGAGATGCGGCCAAAGAATTTGCCCACAAGCAGGCGCAAACGGAGTTTTCAAAGGTTTGCGGCAAAAGCTGGTCCCGCGAACCTGCGGAAGTCCGGGAATGGTTCAGCGACCAAGCAGAGATAGAAAGAGATAACCACAAGACGTATGTCTGGTCGGGCTACACGGATACCCTGACTCATAGTCCGACTCGAGAGGACTAAGGACACACCAAATACAAAGAGATTCGATCATGCTTCAGTCAATGCAGTAACAAGTGGCATAAACAACTAAGCGATCTTGTCCAGAAGCACATTCACATGTTCAACGATAGCCGCAGATAAAACGTTGCCACGTAATTCTTTTTTTCTTATGTTTCTGTTAGGGAATCTGATCGCAGTTTAGAACCGACCTTCAACATCTTCCCTCCTCCTTCTCCTCTGGAGTTTTTCGGCTATAGTTATCCCAATACCTTATGTGCGCTAGAACTATCTCCCGAGCACTTCTTTCTTTTTTATTTTATTTGTTCACTCATTCATGAAGGGAGACATCAAAGTCGCAAAGGAGAAAACTACAAGAGAGAGCAGAGTCCTGTCCATAGGCACAGGCACATGAGTAGTGTAGTAAGTGATCAGTCAGGGCACGCAATCGGCTACCCATATAGCTATTAAATGTATCGTTGTGGTTTGCGAACCGCTAGCTTACTGACAACCCTCGCAAAACAGTCCGGCTGACTATTTGGATGCCTCAGTACATCCCACGGAAAAGGCAATCACACCCCATTGGGATATACTCTAATCTCCAGATCGACGTCTGCATATGACGTCCATGATGTCAGTACCGCAGCACAAAATTATCTGACAAACAGAAAGAGGCTTCTGGTCTATTCACCCGTGCGACTGACCTCTTTCGCTGCGACTGATGTCTTTTATGTTTTTTGACCAAGTCCGGAGCATTGTGAACGTCTTCTTCGGGGATCAGACTCGGTTCCCACTGGACCCAGAAAAAAAGTTTGCCGTCCACAGTCTGTTCGCCCAGTATGTCTGATATGGGCCAGTCGCTGACCGCGCTATCCACCGTCGCAGATGGTGGGGCGGCCTCTGACGTGATCTGTTCAAGCTTGGTACTGGTTCCTTTGGATTCGTCAGACACCGCATTCTGCTCGATCTCACAAATACGGTGACCCTTTCTGACCCCTGAGGGCATTCGCTCGTTGACTGTCTTTCTGGGCATTTTTCGGGCTGCCTGATTTGTTGGATGTGTCTGACAAGCGACTTGTAGCTGTTGGCGAGCTGATGAGAACCGTTGCGCCTGCACTAGTGTTTGTCTCATGTGAAGACAGAGATTGACTCTTGCTGCACGAGCGTTTCGTGCTTCAGCCGTTCAATTATTATTCTATCGTACAGCGGTCCATGCCATTTCTAGTCTAACCGTGCCTTTCCTTGGGGCGTGTTCGAAACAGTACAGACTGGCGTGAAACGGCCAGAATCAGACTACACGTTGAGGATGATCCGAGAGCGAACTAAGAAGCCCGTTACGTCATTACGTGACATCCCGCGGCATCCTACAGCAACTCCTGGCCGAGGTCTCTAGTGCCATGCTTACAAATATCGTTTAGCGAAAAATTGTCGCCAAGTTTATAAACTGCCGTGCAGTCCACAAGCTGCCGTGCAGTTCCATCAATTGTATGCTTCGTCGGGTCGAGAGCATCACTTCACCCCGGGCTGGCTTGGTCAACTTTGTTCCTGGGCAAGGCATGCACAAGTCAATGCGTTAAAGAAACGGACGAAATCGACGCAGGACCACAACCCGACAGCAAACGGACGCCGAGGACGCCGTGATCCCGTCAGAGCCCAGCGTAAACATGACACGACAATGGAGGAGGCAAGTACGGGAGACATCCCACGGACCCTATGATTAGAAACTACCGAAATGTTGTTGCCCGTCATGCAGATTCTCGTTCAAGGCGCGGCACGTTTCTTCCCGTAGAGCCTCAATAATCGGGCCCATTTTGCACATCGCAAGATAGATCTTCAAGATGGAGGACTTGACTCTAGCATTCTTATCGGTCGCCTCGTCCAGCTGGGAAGTGCCTTCTCGAAGTTGTTCCGGAAGTGGCTGTCCCAGAAGTTGCTGCCCCGGAACTTGATCTTGCCATCGGACATTGGCTTCTTCGGCCAGCATGTGTTGACCGAGTGAAAGCACGCCATGTTCCACCTCCTGCCCCGAACTGCCAATCCTGAACTCGTCTACGAGGCCAATATGCCTTGAAGGAGGGTGCGTAGCATGTTCCGCCTCCGTCGACTCGACTTCAGCTGTGGGTGCTAGCATAGGTGTGGCTATGTGTGCAACTGTAGCCGTAGTCGTGTCAGCGATAGTGATGGCAGTGACGGAAGTGGTGGCAGCGGTGGCAGTGGTGGCAGCGGTATCGACGCCACCGACGCCACCGACGCCACCATATAGCCTCTTTGCGAAAAAGGTGCGGCCAACCCCTTTGTATAGGGCCCAATATTCATTCATGTTCAAATTGCTCAACCTTTTGGAAAACAATGGCTGGATGGACGAATCATGCACATCCCACTTGTATCCGCACCACTTTGATGCTTGCAGCCGAACTCGGTTTGGTTGAACGACTATGCCTGTCTGCTGATCTTGAATAGGTGAACATGGAGCAAGTTTCATGGAGGTAGTACGGCAGCTATGCAAAGAGATGATAGATGACTCACTGACGTGCGAAGCGAGAGCTTCTCTACAACGATCCTGCATCTTTTTCCTACTCTTACGGCTCCTAGCACGACTTTCCAGGCGAGCTTTTGATCTAGCCGCCTGCTTAGAACCGGGTTGTTCCATTGGAGACGCGGGAAGAAGGCTACGATGAAAGTCTTGGTGCCGTACAGGTTCTCTCTCATATACTTGCGAATGATATCCTGACCAAGATCCTTAGCGAAGTGGAGGAACAATACTGGTAGCAGTTAGGCACTTTCCACCTGCCTGCAGTCGTGTATGGAGAGGGCCTTGCGTCGTTATCGCCATGAAGTATATAAAGATAGGCTCACCATTAATCCAGGGTATGCGGGGCTTCGTCCTTCCTCGTCCAGAAGCGATCGATACCCACTGCGAGGACCCAAACACTGAATACATCTGGGCGTGGGCCATTGTACCCACTTTAGCACCGTATACTGTACAGCAAAGTCTGTCATTGAGCAGAATGCAAGCAAGTCCAACTTTTACACTTTCCGCACAAGCAGGTTACCGAATTCAGCTACCTATCGAATGCTGCACCCTGAGTATCAGCCGTGCGAGTGAGGTTTCATCACCCTGAGCTTGACGCCCAGCCCCCTGAACACCTACAACTACCTACCTAGAAGAAGCTGCTATCTTTTCATTCGTGCCTTACCTTTAGCTTTGTATTCTACACTTGCGCTCGAAAAACGCCTCCCTACGTCTACATCTGTTTATCACCTCTTCGCGCACCACGACGCGTATACATGGTATTCCGCTGAAAGATGATTACTTCTCTATGCCCCTGACGAAATTCATCATGTCCTTTTGTCAACAAGAACGAGAACCAGAAGAAACGTTGTGGACTATCCAACCTGGTTCTTTATACAGGAACCAGTCCGCTGAGGCCACCGACGATTGTGTCGAAGACTGTATCGGGTGCGGGTGCTACGAAGGCCGGGATGGCCTGGTCAATGACGGCGACCTTGTCACCTATTGTTCGCCAGAACTACCACAAATGGCCTGTGAAGGAGACGAGAGAGGACGGGGATGCGGGAGAGTAGGCGAAGAAAAGTATGCTTCGTGTCACGATTGCGGACTTGACCGAGGAGGCCTTGACAGCCAGACATCCTACCGAGACACAGCTCTAGCTAGAATCGGAGTTGACAATGGCTCCCAGAGCACTGTTTCTCAGATCACCGCTGCTCGTGTAAGGACCAAGATAAATGAGTTCTATCAGAGAGCCGAACGCGCATTCGTGGACAATGTTGGGGTTACGATGCCTCCTTACATGCTCTGCCAGAACCCAGGGTGTCGCTGTGAACAGACGCCCGGTGAACAGACGCCCAAATCCGAATCACTAGACGAAGGAGACCGCAGAGGAGATCTACTACAATGGAAAACACAAAGGCAGAGGACAAAGACGGTTGAATTCGCTGTCACACGTGTCATGTGGACACAGGCCAATGGCGATCTGGAATACGAACGACACGGGCCACATCTCTGGGTCAACAGTGCGACGAGAGACCATACCCACAACGATATAGGTCTTGTAAGAGGCGAGTTTCTACTCTCGCACTGCCAAGACATCAAGATCGAAGTCTACGTAAAGACCGAAGGCCAAACTATGGTGCTCGAGTGGGATGAAGGTTTGAATGTTTTCGGCGGTAATGATGTTTACGGGGGCCGTGATGTTTACGCCTGTCATAAAAAACTCGAGGCTAGCCCGGACATGATAATAGATGTTCTCTGTTGTTCTCGAAGGGTACTTGAAGGTAAAGGCTTATTATTCTTATACTGTGGGTGACACGCGGTGGGTTCTATATCCGCGCTGGCTGTAGCCTTCACTGAGCATCACTGTTGTCACAACATACAATGTACTAGAATCAAAAGCAACTTGACTTGCGGGCCTTTCTCTCTGTATACATAGACTCCAGTGGGCCTTCATCGTGATCAGGACGACTCAATACGGCATACTAGAGGTCTAGGTGGTACTCGAGTCTTCAGGCCTTCGAGTCTCCAAGAATATGATAGTCCCTACCGAAAAACTGACCGGCTATAGGATACGTGCTATGAGTGGCCAACTACTACTCTAGATATCTTCTCTTGAAGTGCAAGCATTGAGCCCAACCACGAAGCCCTACTCGTCTATTTTCGGATGCCGACGCTTACATGTATGTTCTATCGTCGTGTCTCGCCCTTCCCTCGAGTTATCCTTCTTCGACAAGTCCGCTCCCTCTCTATTCGGTCTTCCTGCTCGATGATCGGTACGGCTTCTGGAAAGAATTCGACGGTGCTCTTCCTACTTTTCATCCGCGCATGGCGTTTACGATGATTGTTCAAGTGATCTGTTCGGGTGAAGTTGTCTGATTGACAAAACTCGCAGACAAGTGGAGGGCGATGTTCGTTGTGGTATCTTTCATTCACAGGAAGAATTAGCCATGCTGCTAGATGACATTACGATAAACGCGCTTCCACTTTGATCATATCTCTGACAGTGATGGAAAGGAAAAACCGGGAAAAGAAATAGCACGAACCTGTGTTTGTGCCGTTTCATGTTCTCAGTGTGGCTAAAGAACTTATCGCATCCCCTATAATCGCACTTGACTCGGCCCAGTGGAGCTGCAAGCGCATTGAGACCTAGCTCAGTATCGAGTGTGCACGTATCGGGCGCGAGGGTATAGCCTGTAGAACAGTCATCAACCGGAGGGGTGTACGCAGCATAATGAGGAAGCTGGGGTTGGGAGTCAACGATGTCGTCTTGTCTGTCATTCAACACTTCGTCATGATGGTACATCTGGGGCAGCATCAAACCCAAGCCCCGCCGGATTCCAATGCCACTTTCATCATGATTCCGAAACATATCGTGGTCCTCAACGGTGGCATGTTTTGCCCCACGATCCATTCTGAGATCCATACAGTTGGAGAGATGTGAGCAACAACACCATCAGCTGCTGCTGCAGGCTGTGTGAAACACGATCACAAGGAACGAAAGTTTTCCCTTCCGATGGATGATTACACTCGACGTCTCTGATTTTATTTCTAAATGCGACTTGGGATACTCCCCATGATAACGCAGTGTAACAAAGTACACTACTGTATCGGTACAGGACCGCTCGTATGTACACTGCACACCACAGGTAAGATCAAGTTCTTACAGTATTCGTTCAGTCACCATAATGGATGTTAAACCATAAAGATTCAGATCGGTTGTCTCTTTTTGACACACGCATCCATACCGCACGGACGGGGATGTACCGCATGCACAGTACTGTAATTAGAACCTTTTGGTACCGTCTTTCTGAGCCTTCTTCCAAATGCTAACCTTTTTCGAAATCGTCCGGAATCCGACCTCGGAGACTCACGGTCTTAGGCCTAAATAAAATAGGTATAATGCCTAGTCCAGCTGTTCATCTATACTAGAACAGTACAATACCAAGACACCTTCAGTGCTGTATAGGTAAGATGGTAACATCCAAGAAGCATATGTCTCCGTCAATATACATATAGTTATAATAAGTATTAGCAATAGCTAGCAGCGATCACACCATATGCTTCTCCTCGCTGTTACACGGCCAGCATCCAGAAGCCTGCTCCAACGACCAGTAGTTCCGTATTCGAGCATACGTAAATAACTCAGAGAGACGAGCAAGTAAGATTTGCGTGAACGTAGTCGAAAGCATCCAGATACCCCATCAACTGAATCACAGCGGCACATACTACCAGGATGTGAAAGATCGAATGGGAACCCCACAAGTCGAACTTTCCGGGATATCGACTTTCCGGAAACCTGGTCTTCATGACCGTTGGTGTTAGGATTAGGTTCTCTCTTGTTGATGGAATCATGAGACTTACTGCGTAAAATAAAGTCCCAGATAGAAGGCAGCATGATTTTGCTACAGTATAAGGAAAAGCTTTCTTCATCATCTGCGACATGCCAAACAACTTGATTCCATGGATCAAGGGCGCAACACCGGACAAGCCAGTCGCCACAAACATCGATGCTCGGAAGAGGCGATACTTTGAGCCCTGGAACTTGGGATGTATGGTCATGAAGATGGTCAACGCTCCGAAAACTCCAATCTGTTGACCAAGTAGCGACGGACGTTAGACACAAGTACCAAGGATGAGTTGAGAGAAAACAAACTTCACACATAGAGATTAACTGACCATGGACCAGTAGATGATGCGTAGCAAAGGCTCACACCAAAAAACTAAGTGTATTCCCAGGGCAAGGTCACCCAGTATAAAGATCACTACACCCAGCATGTCCAGTCGCAGGCAAAAATGAGCCACATATTGGGAGTGGTTCATCAAGGTATGGTACACGGCCGACAGCGACAGGCACGCCGAGGCTGTCAACATGAAGATGGAGAAAGCAATTAAATCGACACCAGTGACTCTGGAGTATCTACTGGTGAGGTAATAGTGGATATAACGCCCGCCGAGCAAGAAGAAAACCGACGGGATGAGGTGGGAGTAGATGTTAACCGACTCATTGTGGATATAACACCAACTGCGGAACGAAGTGTGGGCCGAGCCTGAGATGGGTCTATAGCTGTGGAGAATCCACGGATTGGATTCGCGTTGAAACCAATCCGGCATTTGATTGAACGAAAGATGAGCTGGGCGTGCGACCTCGTCGGGCTTAGATACGGTGTCATCGATGGGTTTCATTTTTTGACCTTCGTGTGCCCCTGACGGCTGCGAGGACGAAACTCGAAGACGGGTCGCGGATGCCATTTATCGTCGTTCTTGATGATGATGTAAAGAAGGAAGGCCAGGTCCGAAAAGAAATTGAAGAAAATGTTAGATGGGTATGGTATAGTATGCAGAGAGGGGCTTCTCTTCTGTTCTATTTCTTGTGTTGCTGCCCTTCTTTTCCCGTTGATCTTTCTAAGCGCCCACTGACTCCAACTTCTCATTCTAGAAGACAATACACATTATGGTATGGTTCTTTGTTCCACGTATGTATATTGCAGGAGAAGTTTACTACATTAAATGCTCTGAGTGGCACAGCAGGATTCCCGGCTGGCCTATAGAAAGGTGCTGTGGTCATTGGATGTGAGCCAATCACGCGTTCCACATTCCAACGTTACAGTCGATACTTTATCTGCCGCTGCTACTATATTCAGCATACTTTCTAGTATTGGTCCTAGTACTGTAGAACAAGCTTCGGAGATATCTCATTCCCCATCTTGCATTTGGGGAACTTAGGATGATTAAGGTCAGACTGCCTAATTACACCCGGCGAAGGGGCAACTTCTGACTGCGCAAAATGCTTCGCAACACTTTATCATTTTTGGGGGGTACTGTATGGACAAGACGTCATCCGTAGCGCTGCAACATCCTGCACATGCTGTACATACTGTACATGCTGTACATGCTGTACTTCGTTGCAGGCTAGGTGTTGGCGCATCATAGGTTGGTGTGGCGTGTTTGAGCAACATTTGGACGCATAGACAAGCGCCCTGAATCGACCCAGCCGTCAGTTTCACGACGTTACCAGACTCTTTCCATCACTAGCTATACAGTACAGTATACGCAGGCGCGACGTATGCAGGTTCTACAGATCTATTCTGGAGTAAATGGAGAAGAAGTGAAAATGGCTCAAGAGATTCATGATGATGTGGGAGAGTGGGTGAAGCGAGTCCTATCATACGAAACACATGAAATATAGATAAAAGGCCGTCGTACGGCATGTGCATCCATGCTGCCCTAAGACAAGGCTGACGACCGGATGAACCATTTATCGTACAATACAGCAAAGTTTCAATGGTTGACAACATGCATCGCCGCAGTCCCTCCGATGAGTCCGATTACTTCCACTTGGCCCGCGTCCCCCAGCTCGGCCACAAGGCCCTCGAGGAAAACGGACGAGCCGCCAAGTCCACGAAGGAAAGGAAGCCAAAGCCCTACCCTCAGCAGGTTATCGACAAGGTCTGGAAAAGATTCTCCAGGAGCCGCTTCGAGCCAGCCCTCGCCGTAGTTCCCTACTCTAGAGAACAGTCACAATCAACATTGGAGTACACGAATGAGGCTCTCAGCGGAGGATACGAGCGCGCCGCTCACGACTGCCGACGAAAGGTGGAGCGGCTCATAAGAGAGTGTAGGAAAATGAACCTGCGGTATCGAGATCCTGATTGGGATATAGTGAGTTGTTGAACCCAGAACCCGGAACCCGTAAGCTCATAAACCTGCTGGCTAACGAACGGGAAGGAAACGGATCTTGAGCACGGCAAGGGCAATTGCCTCAACCGTTTGGACTGGCAAACATTTGATCTTGGCCAAGCGACCACGTCAGATGCTGCAGTAGAGGTGCCTAAGGCTGTCAAACGGGTTGCTGAGATCTTTGAGAAGCCGACGTTCATGGAGACCATAGACGGCGGGGATGTGAGACAGGGCTGTCTGGACGACTGCTGGGTCATGGCTGCCTTTACGGCATTGTCAAACGTCGAAGGAGGCCTGCAGCGGATTTGTGTCGCTTACGACGCGGGTATGTGACACGTTGTCCTCTCTTTTCATCACTGCAGCAAGAGAAAGAGGAAAATAAAAATGTTTATGAAGCGCCGCTAATCATGCATCTCAGATATTGGCATCTATGGCTTCGTCTTCTATCGAGATGGCGAGTGGATCCACACCATAATAGACGATAAACTCTACCTCAAGTGCCCCAACTGGGATTCGCCGAGCGCCCAGAGAGATCTTCTAGAGCAGGTCGACCGCGAAAACGGCGAAGCCCTCTACCGTAGAACCTACCAGACCGGCTCCAAGGCCCTCTTCTTCGCTCAGTGTAGAGACCCGAACGAAACGTGGGTCCCGTTGCTGGAGAAGGCCTACGCAAAGGTGCATGGCGACTATGCCTCGCTAGCTGGTGGTTGGATCGGCGAATGCCTCGAGGACCTCTGCGACGGCGTCACCACCGAGATCCTCTCGTCTGACATCCTCGACACCGACAGGTTCTGGGCCGAGGAGCTGTCTATGGTGAATCGGAAGTTCCTCTTTGGCGCATCTACCGAGGTGCCGAAAGGCGGTCACGGAGACCGCAACGGCATCTCTGAGGGCCACGCCTATGTCGTCCTCGATGCGCGCACGCTCAGGAGCGGACAGCGTCTGGTGAAACTCAGAAACCCTTGGGGTGCCGCGGGCAAGGGTAAAAGCAATGGTATCTGGGAAGGCCCCTGGTGCGATGGCTCCAAGGAGTGGACGAGGGATGCTCAGCAGGAGCTGGGCCACAAGTTCGGTGGCGATGCCGTCTTCTGGATGCGCTACGAAGATCTGGTCCGCAAGTTCTCCCATCTCCACCGAACCCGCCTCTTCCTAGCTCCCGACTGGCGCTGCTGTCAGCGCTGGATCAGTATCGCGGTTCCGTGGCTGGCGAAATGGCGCAAGCAGTTCTCCTTCCACCTCACGAAAACATCACCGCTTGTCCTCGTATTGTCTCAACTCGATAGACGCTATTTCCACGGTCTCCATGGCCAATACTCATTTCGACTATACTTTCGGTTGAATGACAAGGAGAGTTCCACGCACGACGAATACATGGCAAGATCCCGCGGCAACTACCTCATGGACAGATCTGTCTCGGCAGAGCTCGATGCGGTGCCTCCAGGAAACTACGCCGTCTACATCAAGGTCACGGCAGAGCGAGACCCGTCGGCAGAACCCGTCGAGGAGGTCGTCAGGCAAGAGTGCTTCGATAGGACTGAGAATGAGAAGCTTGCTCAAGTGGGCAAAGCTTATAACTTGGCCCATGGTAAGGCACGGGATTATCTAGATCGAGTTTCTGATCAGCGTCGGCGCATGTACGAAGGCCCGGGGCCGAAGCTGGAGCAGGGGCTCCAAGCCTGTGAACGAGGTAGCCCGCGCAGCTCGATCGATGGGCATCTTTCATCTCTGGGGAGTGCAAGTGCAGACACCAACACCAATTTCAATCCCAATATCCGTGAGGACCCGAGCACAAGCGGAGAAGAATCTAGCAGAAAGACGAACAAGCAAGTCCGCATTCGCCGGGATAGTGGTAGTGACATTTATTGCTCTAGGTTCCGTCAAATGCTAGCACAAAAGGCCCAGAATGTCGAGCAGAAGATGGACGCGTTGACGGCTAGCGACACCAATACGCACGTAACGGCTACAGAGAGAACCAGGCTGGAACCTCAAATCAGCGTTTTGTCCCAGCCTAGTACTTCAGCAGATAAGTACAGCGAAAGCAGCTTGTCTACGGTTGACATCTGGCCAGCTCCAGAGCAGAAACTCAATGGTGATAAGTCCGGTAGCAACATGTCAGATGGCCTCTACAGGGGAGCAAGTACAGCTAGCCTATCTGAGACATCCAGAACATTTAGCATAGCTAGCAAGCCCGGTATGTCGCCTGGCATGATTGATACACCGCCCATTGTTGTTGACGCATCTGATGTGGCTCCTTCCCCTGGAAGTATCGCTGCACGTCGAGCCAAGATGCACTTTACGAATCGAGAAGAGAAGAAGAGCCTGGTTTCACTCTTCGCGAGCCAACACCATCCTTCAACGTCCCTGCACATAGCTTCTGTAGATCTCAACCCAAAAGAGCTGCCACAAGCCACGCAACATGGTATGAATACCACTAGCAGCACTCGAGGCTGTTCTTTCCGGAAGCCGGGCTACCATCGCGAGGATAGCGATCTGCCGGGACAGAACCGACTCAGCCATTCATCTACGCCTTCCTCTGATCGGTATAGTGGCACTTCAACAGGCAGCAAGAAGCCCAATCGGTGGGATGCTGTGTGTATCACTAGTCTTCGTGTTTACTCTAATGACGAGAGACTCAGTATCCGGACATTTGTCGAGATGGATGACTTGCTCTGAAGAGAGAGTTGAGCTGACATAAGAAGGAGTTTGCTACGAAAGCTCGTTTGCGTGCGTCACAGCAAACAGGCCAAGAGTCAACAGACTGAATCGGCAGGAATATTGATGCTTTGTATACATACACACGTACTTCAGTGCAGGTTCGAGACTATCAACTATTCATGTACAGTGTTTGCTTTTACACTGCACTTCTAATCTTAACGTCCTGTACGTCGCGGTGCGGTATCTGAAATATTTTCGTCTTCTGTCACATCGTTCTATGCACCACATTATATGTATTCTATACAGTACTCGTGAGCCTCAATCGGCAAGACCGAATCTCTCTGACATCGTGTAGGGAGCGATTATTGAGCGGACATGCTGCTGGCCGAGCTTACTGCATCCCTGTTCCGCGCTTTTCTGCAGACACATCTCTGGTCCTCACTTTCTGTTGTTCTCAACAAGTTGGTCATGAACCGGCTTCGATGACACAAGTGCCCAAAATACTGTAGACTCCTTTTTCATCTTCCCTTCGCCTACCAATAGTACGCACTTTGCTATAGGCTCAGTCATGCAAGACCAGAAAGAACATGGATCCATCGTAACATCGTGACGCTCTTCTTCTGTTGCATAGCAGTATGATACAGGGACCAGAAATGGCAAACGCTTTGCTACCAATACTTGTCTGACCAATTCTCATCCGCTTCTGAATAGCTGCCTTTGGATAACTGCTAGATTGCTGCCGTCTCTTCTGGCATCTTAGCTACCCGTCCTATGTCAGCATGAAATCGACATGAAATCGACATGAAATCGGCGCCTCTCACATAAACACAAGCAGTTGCCATAAAGAGTCTCTCGATATCGACACGTTCATCTTCGCCACTCACCTAAAAGACACCCGGCTCTTTGCAGAAGAAAACTACATACAAGACAATCTGAGCCATATATTGAGGATTTACAGACCTATTAGGAATATGGTGGAAGGCTTTCCCTTGTTCGAGGTCTGCGTCATCACTGGCTTCGGCCTCGGCCTCGTTGTGTTGTCGGTTGCCCTGTTGACGGCGGACTCTTCCTGTTTACCCTCTCGCTTCCCTCTCCGAACCATCGTAGCTGCCGTTCTGGCCCTCCTCGCCTTTGCCATTTTCACCTCCTTTCTTGGTACCATCATGGTCGTTCACTTAGTAGGCCTTGTGCTGTGGAAGTTGAAAGTACAGAGGGTATGGGGCATCTGACCAGTAGCAGAGACGCCGCGATCGGTTCTGGAGCGATAGATCATGTTGATCGATTACTGAATTGTCACGTGCAAGTAGAAGTCCTCCGAGACTGTGTACGCGGATAATAGAGCTTCCAAAGCTTCCAAAAGACAGATTCCGCGCACAGCAAGCAATGAAGTAAGGACCGGGTTCAAGGCGCAAATGCCAAGTGTGCCATCCATTGGTTTGTCGCATTCATGCATTCATAGTTTGGGCAATCAGGTCGTAGACATTGGGAAAATTTGATATATCATATTAGCATTGTTGAAAGCGCTCAGTCAGCCCACCATGATTACGGATGATAGAGCAGGCATTGGAAAATTCTACCTGATGAGTCTAAGGTGAGTCCATAATTCAATTTTGTTATATCCTTAGCAACTACAAATACCTAAGTGGCCAGCTGAGCTTTGCAGACCAGTCTTGGTCCATGTTACCTGTTACTGCCGATTAATGTACTTCTTCATTGCCTAGGATCCCTATACGTGCAAGAATCCATCTACTTTTGGCGTACCAGCCAGTGCTTGCTTGAAAGAGCTCAGGCAGTCTGGCTCATAGCCTGAATTGTCTTGATCGCTCCAGGTGTCTCAGCCCACGCCGCGTAATGATAGCCCAGCATCAGATGCGCCTCCTCTAGCGACCCAGTCGAGTATGTGACCGGCCTGATAGCAGCCGTAGCGGCTGAGTCTTTGAACATGAGCGGCCAGAAGTGAGGGTTGTACTGGTCGATTGATCTGTAGAGCGTTTGCAGCTGGCTCTCGATCGTTCGGATAAAATGGGTCATCTTCTCAATGTCACCCGCAAAAACCTCTAGACGAGATTCTACAACAGTACCGACGAATTGACGCCTGGCAATTTTCATGATCTCTTGCGGTGCGTCGTCCTGGAGTGAACCAGCGGCGTTGTGGGCGGCACGGAGATCCAGCAGGAATCTCACTTTGATCAGCGTTACAGCTACAGAGTGGCTCAGATTGAGCCATCCGGTGCCCGCCCAGGCTCTCGGTGGTGGCTCGGCCACATCGGCATTCTCAGTGTCCAAGAATGGGGAATCCATGTCATGCCAGTCGTAATCTGAACGTTGCCCGGTAGTCGCATACCACCTGACAAAGTCGTAAGCGGCCTGGTCTTTGCCCAAGCGAATGTACAACGCTGGCATAACGTCGCGAACGCCCATGTTATCGCCACGACACAACTGAAGCATGTCTGAGAGATGATCCAGAGCAGTCTGCACAGCATCCATATAACCCCCAACAGAGCCGAAGCGCTGAAGTACTTCGTCAACCATCTGATAACGTGCACGCATGTACGGGCGCGTCGCGCTGATGCTCCAAAAATGTCCCACCCCGTTGTCAAAGACATCGTCTGGGGTGAACATATCACCAGGTGTATCTCGCAACTCTTTCTCCCTCCGCTCCAACTGAGCGCGCGCCTTCTTGATTGCCACACAACCTCTCCTGTGAGCGTGTCGGTCGGATAGTTGATGAGCTCGCCCACAATAGTAGACGACAAGGCAGGACGAGCAACAGAGAAGATCATTACTCTGATGGCAGATTGGACATGCTCGTTGCCTCAGGCCGACCGGGCCTGGGGAAGACATGGGGAATAATGGGGACTAAATGACAAAATATTGTATTATGATAGAGAAGTGAGTATCAGTTGTGTCAATAGAGAGAGCGGTTTGTGAGAAGTTCAGAAAATCTCACGCAAAGGATGCGGACTAATGAATAGCAGCTTATATGTGTGACGAAGGCACTCTCAAGTGGTGCAGTACTACAATTCTACGCCCTGCGACCACTCCACGATGCTTGACATCATCTTCGACAAAACTTCTTCATTCTTTTTATTTTTCTCGTCCTTTTTCCTTGCCTTGTGCAAAAGCTCAGAGTTCTGAGTTCAGGGTCCGTTTTCGGGCGTAAGAACATGATGATGGGCAAAATCGGGCTCATACAACGGCCAAAAATGGAGCCGGTATGGCTGGTGGATGTTTGATTCAGTTTTGGCCCCGTTGAATATAACTATTCAGGGCACTATCGATCCAGATCTCCAAGCTACTGTAATGTCCAATAAATGATGTTGAGAATTAAACGACCGGCCGTGGGCATACGGAGTGTGGCACTGCTCACGGAGCACAGATGGCTCATAGCTACATCTTCACGCCTATCTACCATTGTACATGTATCGCTGATACTGTAGGCAAACGCTTGTGGCGTCGTTGGGGAGCAGACTAGGAGTCAACTGTAACGTCATATAGACATTCTTTATGCAATGCAATTTCAAATGACTGGCGCCGAAGCCAAGCCGCTTGCGTTTACCACCTTTCGCTACCACAAAGCACCACAAACGACACATCAGCCGGGCCGAACTCTAGGAGAAACTTCGGCACAAACTTCTAGTCCTCTTGCGAGATATTCTACTGTCGACATAGGCATCGCTTTACATCGCGCAACAGCTGTTCTTAGCAGGGCGCCTACGCAGGACCACCACCGCTAGTACTCAGGGCCGTCCAGGCTACTGTATCCTCTCTCATACGGGCTAGTTCTTGCTCGTCTCCACGACTTAATGCAAGGTCTGCCATGTTCCTCACACCTGTTAGGCACAAGTTTGGTAGACCACTCTTTCTTGGCGAATTGACGATATATCCGCAACCCCTCCCTGAACTTGAGCCTGACGCAGCTAACCTCACGGATAGCCTCTTTGCCTCTACGTCCCTCAATTCCTCCAATATCCTCTTGTCCTATCTTAACAACACTCGTTTCCCCATCGTAGAGTACATACGTTGACAGCTCGTCTCCTTCCACGTTGAAGTATATGCTTGGATCGTCCATCTCTAGCGTTTCACTGCCCTCAACGGCATCTTGTATGTGAAGGGTTATGGGAGACTTCTTGAAGTGGATCAAGTACTTGTGGTGCTCATCAAACTCGAAATCCTGCAACGAATCGTAGAACAGTTTTCTTATGTAACGGACGTCGCCACCCCAGTCGTTGACCACGAGTATGAGCTGTATCTGCTCTCCCGATCTGAACTTGTTTCCTAAAAGGCACGGCTCTGGGTTTGCTAAACTGCCATAGCTAATTCTCATTACCTTATCGATCCATGTTTCGTTCTTGAAAATGGAGTAGCGTATCCGAGCGAGATGTGCTTCCGTGGATATTCCAGCCGAATCACTAGTCATTTTGTCTCTAATCATAGAGTCTCAATCGAGTGCGCAACGGTGATCCGTGGCTGAACAGAAGATGTCAGTGTTTTGTGTCCACAGCACATAGGAGGCTGGGATTTCACAGTAACTATAGTTAAGCCAATAAGAAAGAGCAAATAAAGGATCAATCAGCCTAAGAGACACTCCACCACACATCGGCCAATCCTGTTCTTTCTTCCCTTTCTGGCCTTGTGCAACATCCAATACTGGACAGCTTCGGCAACATCGAGACGTTCTTTATCGATACACTCTGTATGACAGAGACGGTCAGAACGCGCTACTGTAAAGCTCTAGCCATGTAAGATATGTACTGTACAGCGACAGAACTTTACCGCAGTTGCTCAGCGATATTTTGGTATGGTCGAGAAATCTTGACGGCTTTTTTTTACTGTACTGCATTTCTTGCACGTTACATGTACTGCATGGTGTAGTTTGATATGGTGAGCATATCCTGTCTACGCGAAACATGTTTCTGCGCCATAAGCCTTCTTTTCTCCGTCCGAATCAGCTCATCTCGGCTGTGAAGGTATCTTCCGTCGTCTACCACAACCAGCACCCGCACGAGCACTACGAGCCGGTAACGCATGTCACAGCCGCAAATTGGATCGCCACCCATCAACGTCGCATGAGCCGTCAGCTCGCCGTCATTCAGCTTCTCAAGCACGAAGACATCTCGAGCTTGGACCACTTCCAGCAGATCGTTCACATCCACATCGCGCAACAAGTGGCGGCCTATCACGACGCGACCGGGATGTACCTAGTCT
Organism: Fusarium sp. FL617; assembly: GCA_030142105.1. Taxonomy (NCBI): domain Eukaryota; kingdom Fungi; phylum Ascomycota; class Sordariomycetes; order Hypocreales; family Nectriaceae; genus Fusarium; species Fusarium sp. FL617. The sequence continues at coordinate 586,588 of JAREIL010000007.1, read as the reverse complement.
ACGAGTACGTTGATCTAGACTTTCGTGAGATTCTGCCGCTATCGCAGCCAGAGATTGGCGCGTTGATGCATCAGGTAGGCAGCCCCGACCTGAGGTGACATTACGGGCAGCTTGCAGGGCAGTTTACAGGGCAAGATTGAGAGGACGTGTATTCTTAGGGTATTTCTACATAAATGCGTGCATCCTTGTGCGCGCGTGCGTGCATGCGTGCATGGTGAAAAAAGGGTATAAAGAATGTGATATGAAAGGACGGTGCTTGACGATCTTCATCAAAACGATAAGACATGATGCGAGAAAGAGCTGATCCAGGAAAGAACGAATCCGAGAAAGGAACGATCAAAGAAAGTAATGATCAAAGAAAGTAGCTCGGGGCTGACCTCCTAATCTAGGCTATGGTCGCCGTTCACCATCTCGTCGAGCAAGGCTTGGTATTTCGCGTCGACGCGCTTCGAATATCTTATTCTGGAGTCGCCAAACTAGGTAAGCACGTCGATTAGTCGATTTTGTCTCACATATCCAAAGATAATAGACGTTTGACATACAGCAACCGTAACCCGCTTTTAACTTTCACTAACCTCGGACAGTGCTCGATTGGAATTTTATCCCCACCAACAGCATGGCGGTCCGTGAGCCAAGCCAAAAAGACGTGACCGACTTTCTCCAGAAGGTCATGACTTCAATGGAGCCTGACGCTTACAGATGGACGCTGTCCGAAGGAGCCTGCGACTTTCTCAGCATGCTTGGGACTGCCCGCCTTCCCCCTCTCACGGTAAGCAAGACCAGCGTTAGACATATGAGGAAAATGAACACGTCCACATCCACGTCAACGTCACACTCAGGCCCAATGGACTCATGCGCGCGCGCGCAAGCAAATCATTCACAAAGAGGCTGCCGCTGACCGTGACTATAGCATCCTTACCTAAGTAGCTGCAGAGATCAAGTGTCTCTCAGGACGGCCGCCTTTGCTGCACTGAGGAAGAAAGCGGCGTTCGTTTGACCACCGGGTAGCCAATCTATATGTGTTGGATCCGACTGTCAGAGAACTCTTGGCTACCTAGACCTTGAAAGGGAATCGAAGATAGAGAATTTTATAGACGTTACAATATACACTCCCAATAAACGCAGCACCACAAATTATTGAACATGACAAACCGTACATCCTCATCCATCTACACTACGCGCCGACGAGATAAATGGCTTGCTCAGCTCGGTTATCTTCCCATCCTCCTGCCCAGATCGATACCGTCCAGGCTAGGCCCATCACGCGATAGACATTGATAGATGGATGGTAGAATCAAGACTTACAATACACACCATCAAGAATAGTTCCTTTGTATCATCCTGTATTTTTTTAATTGGCTTTTTCTCTTTATTCAATTGCTTTACTTCTCTTCCCTTTCTACCTATATCTTTTTTTCTTATGTCTTTGTGTTCTTTTTATCTTTCTATATTTTTGATTATCTCTCTTTTTTTCTGGCCAGTGTTCTCTCCTTAATGGCTTTCACTTCTCTCTTGCAATTCTCCTTCATCGTCGTCTACACTTCTTTCAACCAGCATCCACCATAATTTCAACTTTCTCTACACCCGTCCCCTGAGCCCCCAGATCTGTCACTCGTCCGTCCACGGTGGCCTTCGGACGATGAGTCCCGTGGGTCTTGCGCCTCCCCGCTGATGGACGTATCGCTGTTGTTAGACTCCGCCATGCTCATCAAGATGCTAGCGGAGAAGGCCTCTGAAGTGGCCGACAGCAGAACGTCTGAAGCGACTGCAGGCGCGGTCGGGACGCTCTCGTGCGGGCCAGGATGCGTCTGCCCATGCGATAGCAGAATCGGGTTGACCTGAAGAGCGCAAGGCCGCACATGCGACCGTTCTTGATATTCCACAATCTCGCCCTGAAGCGTGCTGACGAGCCTCTGTTGTGCGTCCACCAAGCGCGACTGGGTTTCGTGGCAGTTGATGACATATCTCAACTGCTCCTGTAACCTATCGCGGCACACAACGAGTTGCCTCACCTGCTCTCGCAAGCCTTCGCAACATGCGGCGAACCCTCTCGCCTGGCTCTCGTGGCTCTCCACAACACTCTGCAGGCGAACGATCTCGTTCTCTCGACTTTTCCCATAAGACTCGAAGCACTGCAGCACGGTCCTGTAGTTGATCGGCAGAGGTCTGATGGGTTCTGGCAGGGCGAGCCGTGGATGGATCGCCGAAGACATGGTGGATAGATAGATGGATGGGTGAATGAACGAACGAACGAATGCTGGGCTTATTAGACCGTGTTGTGTCTACTACAGCTGGGTCCTGCTGCATTTCATTACTGCCAGTTCAGCCGTAATGTATGATCTTGCTTTTGTGTGTATATGTATTTATGCCTAATGCTCACAAACGTGCCGACTATATACATTATAACATGGACGCCATGGGGCCGTATGACCCGGTTTCCTGCTATGCACAATGACTTCCCATGGCGTGGAATGTCGACGGTCAGAATCGCCTCTCTTCACATTTGAGAAGCAGAAACGGTCTTGGGATTGTTTTTGACGTGATAAAGAGGATAGAGTCCAATAGTTGACTTTTGGATGTGTGGCTTTTTTTTTTGAGTTTTTTTTCACCCGGTAATGATGTCATTCTTTTATCTTTTGCTCTCATCTTTCGTTCGGTTGGGCCATTTCTAGATACATCTACCCTGTTAGTACCTGCGAAGACTCTGTATCCATGTTGGCACAATCTATGCTATGCCCTGTATATCGACATACACATTATCATGTTACTGTACTAAATCTCGAATCGCGCCACGGAACGTGAGGCAAGATTACACCCGATATCTTGACAAAATTAATCGATGCATAAATTACAGTGCACAACCACTAAAATAAAGAATCGTAGACTCGCTGGAACGAAAGGCCACACTACCCACGAGGGTACGATGAACGGACATTTGGCACATGTGACTTCGGCTTTGAGAGTTCTCATTATCGTTGATAGCGCCAAAAAAAAAAAACACTTACGTTTCTGCTTACTGTACGCCTATCCCATGCAAATTTGGGGAATGATTTGTTTCGCAGCTCAGAAGGGCCGAAATTATTCGCGACACTCCCGGTCTCTTTTGCTCGAAGACATGCTGACAAATTGTTGACTCGCAAACTACTTATTGCCGCAGCTCTAAGGTCTTGAATTCCTTCCTTCTTTACTGCGATGTACCTAAGCATTATATAGAAATAAGACCAGGAGAGCTTGGGTATTCCAAACCGAGGTTCTGATTTCAAACAGCCCTTTGTCGTTGGGTTGCGATTCCTGGAAGTTGCCGTGTATTATTTTGCGAAAGACTGGTGACGCGATGCAAAGATGCTTGGTGGATACCCGAAATTCAAGCTCTTTGGGACCGCCATCCTCCCGGTATGGTTGTAGTGATTTAATTTTTTGAGGTCTGTTAATGTTTTACTTTTCTTTTTCCCTTTGGCTGGCATCGAGGCAGTCGTCTTCGGTTTGGCTTTGTCTTTCGTATTCCGCATGGTAGGCTGGGCTGCAACTCATGTCCCCATATTGGGCGGGATCTTCGCCGCATACGAGAACACTACCGGAGAGATCACAGCGATGTTCTAGAGGCAAATAATTCAGTAAACTTGAGCAGGCTAGGCCAACAGTCGCATATGTGAAGAAATAATGTTACCTACCAGCGCATGTTTAGGAGCGGGCCGAGAAGTTCATGGTTTGAGGTTGGCCGGATGAGGGATTAGAACTTCAGAGCTCTATATTCATTCCATCAGTTGGAATCTCACTCCTACAAGACATCTGCGTAAGGTGAATTATTGACAAAGCAGTTAGACCAGAGTTCAGACATAGCGATACAACGATACTGAATCTATCCATAATCAACGGCAAGATAGCACGGAAATAACTAATAAGAAGAGACTGAATAGCTTCGATTTAGTTAATGACGAACCCGGAGTGAGCAAGAAGGGACTTAGCTGGCTATAGTGTAACTTGTCTCGGTCCTTCGAAGTTTTCGTTATGGATATTTTATACTTGTGGACCAGTTGCAAGGCAAAATCGTAGCTTCACTTCTTCCTTGAACGCTTATCTACCTCAGCCTATGCTCTTCTATTTGTGAACTCACGATCTTGGGTAGGCCTAAGCAATAATATTTTTCGGTGTCATACACCATCAGTAATTTTCATGGACACAATAGCTAGTTCTTTCTGCCATACATATTCCAACTTAGCTCCTCCCAGCTTGGTGGTAGTGGAAATATGTTCGAACCTTAAAGCTGACTTACAAGCCTCAGTAGTAATTCTTATTCATACTTATGAATATGCTGACCAACCTTGACATAGATACTTTGAGACTCTTTATTCCGAACAAGCCTCCCATGCGACGAATCTAGAACTATGCTTGGCAAGCCCAAGTCACTATCTGGGCTTCCTAGTGGACATCGCGTAATTATATTAAGGCTGTCTTAAACCCTCGATACAGGAGCTTTCACTACAGGCTATTTTTCAGCCTGATCCATAATAAGGCTATATTGTCTGCGTGCTGCGGAGTATAATTGGAACAGATACATTTACTATGTATGATGTCACCAGATTGTTAAATCCTCAAAGTCGGGTCAAGATAAATACAAAATGGCAGATGCTAGTTAAGTGTTTTATGATACTAGGCAGTCAGAGCTCCTGACATGAGAATGTCACCTACAAATAAGCACAAAGAATAGTAAGGAAAACCACCTTGACCTGGACGGCCGTGTCTGTGGCGAAACAAAACGCACTTGAGTGTCGTGTTATCATTTGAAGTGATGGGGCCAGTGCAGAAGACTAGCACAGGCGGCGTTAAAATTTGGCTGAGTAACAGAAAACCATCATATGGGCTATGCATTTCCATCGAGCTATCTTCAGATGTTTGATACTGGGAAGTGTACAACTTAGTTATGCGTGTCTGTTGGTACCTGCCCTAAAGCCCAGACAACGACAACCCGGCTCGATTTTGAGTGATTTGTCAGTAAGCAGCGAGTTGGAAGGAAGGTTGAATGCAAGAAACCGCTATCATCCACACATCACGATTGAAGCCTGAATCTCAACAGAATAATTTGTTCGTCTTGCTATCTCGAGCTGTTCAACCTTTTCTGATTTTCAGGACTTGTAGAGACGTCGCGGCAATTGTGCTTCTTTGATCGGTGGGAGATTCCCTCGTCCTTCTGATATAGCTCTACATTCCATAATTCCGAAGGCAGAGATGACCCAGTAGATTGACAAGATTAAACTCACCGACAGGCTACACTATTGGTGCGGTAATAAATTAGACTAGCGTTCTGCATATTGAGGCCTTCTGTCTGCAGGTGTCTATTGGTTTGGAGTACGAAAATATCGATCAGTATCAAGCCAAAACGACACGTCAGTCTCACCAGACGAACAGAAGTGTGCCTGTTTGCGAAAAAAACAATGCGTCAGAGGAGGGGCAAGAAGCAACATTCGATATATCAATAAGAGAAACCCCTGCCATGCATCGTAAACTGCGACGAATCACAGGTAACTCCGCCATAGTTCCTTGTGTTGTGTCGGTGTGCTTTTCATGTTGTCTCTCTCCAGAATCGAGCTGTCATATAACGATGCCTTGAGGGACAATTGTTGGTCGTACGGGTGCACCGAGCGTGAATGAGGAAAGGAAGGCTCCATGCTTTCAACCCCCACCTATTATTAAGTAACAGGACGCGACTGCCTGAGCCTCAGACTGGTAGCCATCCCTGAATTGTGATATGTGAGTCTTGGAAGCTGCCAATCCTATCTTTGGTTAAGCGCCGGGAAGGGCGGGGTAATGAGACATGTAGGACGAAGGAAAGTCACTTGGCCTGATTACAAGGCTTGTGCCGCCTGACACCTGTGGACCTCGGCAGGACCGGAAGCTAAGAGCCAGGAGTGGGGAGCTGAGACGTAGGAATAAGCAGTTTGTTTTGCACTACCTCGCAAGATTGAGTTCTTTTAGTCTACCCAGCCGATGTCTCAAGAGTTGATCACCTGCAGGGATTACTTTTCCCCCAATCAGAAATCGTAAATTTAATTCAGCTAGATAAAGACGAATTACAAAAACGAGAATAATGGGTTAGGTCTGATAAAATAGGTTACCGTACCATATCACACGTAGGGAATAAACCCTTAAATTACACGAGCCAAACGCGTACCCGCGTTGCGTGGTCAATTATGTGCTAACGCTGAAAAGATCCTGACTCCAAACTTTAATTCCTACCGATGCACATGTACTCATCACACACTGACAAGTGTAAGTTAAATGACGACAGAATACGATGGAGTCATCCAATCCTACATACTTTCACTCCCCCCTTCGCATGCTTATTTTCAAGTCGTGTAAATCCGTATTTACAACTTCCATCCGCAGCCATATCCGCACGTTCCACAGGGAATTCGCCCTTTCCAAACAAGAGCTTAAACGCAATCTTTTACAATGCGAAACGTCCGCTCTTGGCGAAAGTAAATCAACCCATAGAGATATTGAATATAACGCGCAAGCTCTAGTATGTTTGATGATCATGGTTGATTTACCTAATCAGTGACAAGGACGCTTTGAAGCAGCTCGTCGACTTAAGGTTAATTATCTCGTTTACTATGCCAATATCTTCCATCTTAGAAATAAACGGCATAAATTAACAGTCTAGGCAGACTCTACCCGCTTTTGATGATCCTGGGTAAGAGGTTCCCAGATAAGATAGACGTTTCCTTTAGATGAACTTAATGCTGGGCCATGATATGATACTATTCCAGCATAATTCTGAAAGCTTCTGTAGTAGGCGAGTTCTGGGCGCCTTGGATCCACCAGTATGATTTTCGAACTGTCCCGCCCGTGGTCACGGAGCAGCTTGGAGCGGGAGACAGCGTCATCTCTGTCTTTGTATGCAGGTATGAATGGTGCACGTGAACCCGGATAGTCAAAGGCCTGTTCGAGTGCCTCACGCAAAACCATAAGGAGACTCTCATATGTGTTTTCTGGAAGCGCCTCTCTCTTCGGTAGTCTGTAGTTTACCTCAGTCGCTCGACGAGGGACGAGATTGTTTGTCTTGTCGACCTCTACGTCGCCGGCCGCCACCCAGTATTCTGTAGCAGATGACGCATCGAATTTGGGACTCATTTGAGGCAAAATGTAAACAGCAGGCTGAACAAATATCTTTGAAAACTAGTTGTTCATCGAGAGGATTTGTTTGATCCAGGGTCTGATAGCACTATGTCGTTGAATGTCTGATGATGGCTTACTGAAAGTGAAGAGCGACTAACTTGTCCTTAAATGTAGTCTGTTTCTTATGTCTGCTTATCACAAAAAGCCTCATACTATGTAGTATTATTACCCTTTTTTAGAGCTCTGTACAGTTGTGGAGATTTTCAGGCCCTCCATAACTGTTACCTATTGGCTTATGAAGTTGGCCCGTCATCATACGATTAATGCATTTGCTAGGTTTCCACAAATGCCATTGCACGATCGACGGCCCTGTGTATCAGCTACGTGGTCAGTTGCCCATTAAGCTCCTGTGCCCGGACTGACATTTGTCGAAGTCAGCCTTGTTTACCCCATCGAGAGGGCTGTTATGGTTGCAGCCGGTCAAGTTGGTCAATATCAAATCCTGAATAGGGTTTGCATCAAAACCGAATACGGCAACGGACTGAGGTTGTTTTCTCTTTCCCCAAGAAAACTTGGAAACTTGTCCATTTGCATCGTAGAGTGGCGTTTTCCACGCGTCAATGATGTCACCGTTTTCGTATCCGGCTGCGGGAGGCCGACCATCACCTCAACATAAGGAAGTGGCGAGGTTCGACAGAACTTTCGGACAGCATCTTGAGTCTGCTTTCCAACATGGCCGTTGTAAAAACAGATTTATGGGATGAGCTCGAGTCGCCACAGCCTCTTGGAACCGAAAGCTTTGATACATCATTGAAGAAGTATATCACCATGTCTCTATTTATGCCAAGCAAGCAAGACTGAGGCCGAACTAGCTATTTTAACAATGATGCTTTTTCAGACGCTGTCATTCGCTGCGAGGGATCTGAGTTTAAGGTTCACAGACTGATTTTGTCATGCCACTCTGAATACTTTGCCAAGCAGCTGGAGGGTCCATGGAAGGTATGTCAGTTATGGCAAAATGCAGGAATAAGCTAACATCTCGAAGGAGAGCTCTGAGAGAGCGATAGACATCACGGACTTTGATCCGACTGTCGTCGAGGCTATGCTCCACTTCATGTACTATTTCCACTACACTAACGTCTCCGGTGTATCAGCCATGGTTTTCGACGCGCAAGTTTACCAGATAGCTGACAAATATGGCGTCCGCGCGCTCAAGAAACACGCTAAAAATAAGTTTGGTGCCGCTATCGCAGCAGGCTGGACAATGGACGACTTCCCCGTTGCAATCAACGTGGTATACACCACCAAATGATAGAGGACTCCGCGACCTGGCGGTGGAAACGTCACACATGAATCTTGATGAATTGACCAGTCGAGCCGACTTTTGTGAGACCCTAAGAACAACTCTCGACTTTGCAGCAGATCTCGTGCCATTTGTATGCGATCGCTCTTCTCGAGACGTTGACAGCTATAAGTGCCCCAAATGTAATGAGATTTTCAAACTCGACGTTCCAGGCTCATCAGCCCGATATTGCCCTAGATGTGGCTGCGAAATCTCTGGGTGGGAGGAACATCGTCAGGTTGACAGGTGGATGGCGGGTGAAAAACCCGCGCAGTCTCGATCTTCTCAAAATGCACGAAGGAAATTTGGACAGCGTATGGTATAGACAATTGACTTGTGATGAAAGTGACTCCAATTCATGTATCTATATCAGCTTGTATTATACTTTCGAATACATTAACTCTCGTTTAGTAGGAATAGGCTGCTTTTGATAACTTCGCCGGATGACGTGCGCGAATAACTCCCTGTCTGGCAATAATTCTTGGGTCCAAACCAGCTTGACTCGTTTCGGGCAAGCCTATATTTTGTTTCGATAGAATCTTGCCACAAGATTGAACGAATGAGGTGCAAGTCCTCAAACGATTACGTCTAAAAGTTCCATAATCTTGCCGTTGTAGCTCTGCATGATTTTCCAACATTTAGGCTTTGCAGCAATAGGCTTGTGTCCATAGAACGTAAGTGCGTTTGTGTTACTTCCGCCCATCGTTAGAGATGATCGATAGATTTAAATGCTTACTTGACTACCCTGACTCGAGGAATAGAAACATCGCTTCTGCTTCAGGCATGCAATGCGTAGCAACCTCATCGGCTAGAGGCGAACCCGCAAACCTGGCACACGAGAAAGCGGTATGTAGAGAGAATAACGAAGGGACGAATGGTCCCGCATGATTCGGATTGCAAGTTCTAAGCCATCGTAGTGATCATCACAACGATTGGGTTCTTGTTCGTGAGATGTGAGTGACAATTGTGTTTTGAGATCAACGACGAGACCATCTAGTAGTATGGGTTACCCCCCTATAGCACTTTACGCGAAAGGACGCGTCGCGCTCTGGCGGCACTAATGTCATATCAACCCTGCACCCCGGCAATAAACAACCCTGCTAGGTTTAAAGTGGGTCAATAAAACCAACTCTGCCAGAGTTGATTTTGGACTGTAGGACTAGGTGGCGGGGTTTCTCCTAAACTCTTCAGAGGATCTGAACCTGATCCCGTCTGTGATGGTCAACCTGCTGCATTATCCAGATGCTGTACGCAGGGCGACACCCCCATCGCTCCCTTGTGTCGACCATGAAGACAATCCACCTCTAGCCACAGTAGTGTCAATTGATGATGTGGAGATCGACAACAGAAGCCAATAAAAGGCCCTAACACTTTCTCATTAGACAAGGTCGTCATACGTGTTGGTGTGATCGAAGTGCATATTCGATCGAGAGATACACGTGATTTATACTTGCGGATCGTCATGCAACCCCGAATCAGACTGTCCGGTTCAGTGACGGCTAACTTATCTCGACTGTTCAGCATTCGCGCGGAGAGTTAGATGTGAAACATCTAGATGCTCTAAGATGCCATCTCATCTAGGCTTTCGTTGCATTAGGTGCACCAAGGGTTTCAGATCAGCCTCTGCGAGGATGCAGCACATACAGGACTCGGAAAATCATTATATTTGTCACATCTACCCTAAGCTACAGCTACACATTGTCTCTTAGTAATATCTGGCCAATAACATTTCGCCACGTGAATCACTAACTCCAAGCCTAGACATATAGCATGTCTCACAGTTAAGATAACTGGTTGTGTGGTTACAGCCAAACACGTGAAGAAGGCCTCACCGCATGGGAAGCTAAAGCATTGTAGCTTACGGAAGTGAGACAATGTAACAGAGGAGAGCATGTAGGAGGCCGACCATACGCAGCGTATCCGCCTTTTCTGATTGAGTCTGTTGCGCCCCGCTCTGAGAGATCTATTCGGGAGGCCGGCCACTCATCGTGTAATGACGTCAATAGAATTTGGGAAGTTTGCAATGGTTTTTAGACCCCCTCTCTCATTAGTTATCTCCTACGCTCGAAGACCGTGGGCCTTCCTCCCTCACCTGCGCTTTTTAGGGAAGACATAATATTTCATTGAACAAAAAGAAAATAATGTGGCATCTGCGACGCATTCAATCGGAGTCCTCCCTGGAGCCACAGTGCACCCTTGAAGGTCGTCCAAAAGACAGGATCTGCAGTGGATCTAAACAGCACCAAGCACGACCGCATTTTCCAACTTCGACTGCTCCTGCGAAATTGAAATGTTGTGAGACATTGGCCAACCAGAATAATGAGCTACAGAATCTTTTGCATGAGCAAGAAGAGCAGATTCAAACCTTGCAGGATACCGTGAGGAAATTGATTGACGAAAACAATCTGCTAACGTCTAAGCTCAGCGAGAGAATGAAAGAGTCCATCTCTCTGAAATTGAAAGCTGCCTCCTTGGATCATGAATTGGAAACTCTTCTTAACGATCAAAGGAGTATATCGCAAACTATCAACGAGCTCCAAGTTAAAGTTTCTAAGCTTAGCTTGCTACCTGAGGTTACGCCCAGAGTTATCATCGTCATCAAAATGCTGGAAATCCTTAACAAAGCTTCTCAGCCTTTGGATGGAAAGGGCACTTGCACTTCTTTGATATCTTTGGACAATCGTCGGGGTACAAATCTAAGAAGCGTACTTGACACTTTGCTGAGCACTGATGAGGCTCAAATACTGTTTTCCACCTTTGACAAGTGGTTTGGTGTAAAGGCGTTACAGTCTATAACCCTCGTCACTTGCTTTGTGTGTAAAAAAGTCAAGTTCAGACAAACTGCTGCTGTTGACGGGGCCACACCTGTCAACGAATTCACTACAACCAGCCTTACAGTTTCATGCGACAAGGCAGTTTGCTCAGTATGCTATCTCAAGTCGTTTTCATACTCCTTAGAGCTGCTTCAGGAGACATGGTGGACGGCTCAAGGGTCAACGATTTCTATATTGTGTCCTTGTAGGAATCACTGTGACAGTATTCCCATGGATGATCGCCGAAGACTGATAAAGTTACTGCAAACGACGAGTGACGACTGGCTCAAGATCAGAAAGATGAAAATGTAAGCTGAAAAACTCTGTGTTGAATCAGTAAGATGACCATTACTCCACAGTTATGACACGGCTTTACACCTGATCAAGATTCTAAACAAAATCGAGCCGAAATTGACGACTAGTGCCCGACAGGTTGCCGCACGCATGCATAGAAAGATGATGGCTAATGGATTCATGCGCTATCCATTTGACATGGGCTATTGGGACCTGTACCACACTGAAACTGGCTCCCCATTGCAGGCAAACTCCAAGTTTATTCAAGTCTATAATGTTGAGCATGGTGGGGAAACGCTATCAATCCCTATTTTCACTCGGTTTCTCCATGCTGAGAAGGAACCTGCTGATTGCACAATCTGCGCTGAGTCTATTTGTGATGTTTCCTACGGTTCCATCGAAGAGTGGACGAAAGTCTGTGGTGAATTCAACGGAAACTGGATGTGGAGGGTCTTACTGTTTCCTCAGAAATTGGGCACACAATGCAACCATACAATCGACTTCTGCACGCGTTGCTTACAACGACACATCGGAGCCCAATTGGAGCAATTTGGAAGAAGCGCGTGTGGCAATATCACTTGTCCATCCGCAAGCTGCGAACGTTTACTAACGTATGAGGAATTGCAAATATACGCACAAGAAGACACATTTTCCAGGCAAGCTTTTTTTTTCTTTTCTTTTCTATCTCAAATTGTAGATAGTAAAACAGCTGACTTTTCGAGCAGATATGACGAGTACTTAAAACTCAAGGCTTTAAGCCGAATGCCGTCTTTCATGTGGTGTTTATCTGAAAAATGCTCCAGCGGTCAGATACATGACTTACTCTTGAACAGCCATGTCGTTTGCGCTGACTGCGAGTTTGAAATGTGTTTTACTCACCAAGTGAAGTGGCACGAGGGATTGTCATGCGAACAATTTGATAGTCTAAAGGAAACAGGAGATCCGGAGTTCCAACAGACTCAAGAATGGATCAAGACTAATACTAAGCCATGCCCTGAATGTGATATCCAGGTGCAAAAGGGCAATGGTTGTTTTCACATGACATGTCAGTCTACACTGCGTCCTCAAACCGCTTAACTCTGTTTGTTAATATCAATTTCAGGCAGCTTATGTCACCATGAGTTTTGTTGGGAGTGTCTTGCTAGCTGGAGAGATATCAGTCCAGGATCTGGAGTTTATAACCGCTCAGCTCACAACGACGGATGCTATTTCAAGACCAGCAATCAAGAGCCTACACAGGTAGCAGGAACTAGTATCACCGCAATCGTATAAACATTTCAGTTCGTATCAAAAGATACTATATGGGTAAACGCTTTTTGGTGGAATACAAAATTGCTCCAAAAGTAGAAATATTCACTCACTAACGGTATCCTCGTTTTACAGCGACGGGTATAGGTGACGAAAGCCCAGAATGGTCAATGACGTGATATGAATACTTACTTCTGTATATCTCTGGTATTCATGTGATAGGCGGCTACTATTTGAGCAATAGTTTAGTGCTCAAAATGAATTACCTATGCTAGAGTTGGGCGGTGATTTCTGAATAACCAAGGAAGCAGAACTTACCCCAAACTTAATCAGTCCCTTCGTTCTAAAGACGGAGGACTATAGGGCTTGGGGCTTTTCTGTTGCAATCATTTCCCCGTAGTCACTGGTAAGGGCATCTAGCGACCCGAATCATAGGGCTTACACTGAGTATCATATTGTGTATCAGGACCTGATACGTAGGGTAATTAGTAGAGTGTTCATAGGCGCACGCCGGGAGAAAAAGACACTACCCACCCAACTAGCCCACCTAATTCGACTCTGAATAGCCTGTGTAGCTTGTAGGAGAAGTGGGTGAGGAACAACCAGTCTACATAAGCTAGTCATATCAACCAGTATGACCATAGTTATTGGCATATTCACGAAGTTTTTTCTTGTATAAAGGGGTCACTTAGCAAGATATCGTCACAGATTCTGAAAAGTGTGAGTGAGGACTAGCCTTGTCCCTTCTTCATCTGAAATGAAGATGTCATCTTTGATTGGTAAAGCTTAAGGAATTCGGTAGTATTCATGCCATGAGTTCACTCCGAATTGATTCCGCAAAAAGTCCTTCACAGACCTGTCGCCTTCAAACAATGTTGTGAGTGCCTCTCTATCGCCGTCGATCCTGAGACCTTCGAGGCTTGTTGCTCTTGATAAAGCGACATAGATTTGGCCTGCCACAAAGGCTTTGGACAGATCTATGATAACACGGTCTAGGGTCATACCCTGGCTTTTATGCACGCTCATTGCCCAACCAGGTATCAGAGGAATTTGAGTTCTGTGCAAGAGGGAATATGGTTCCTTATCGCCGATTGCATTGACAACACATGCGGCATATATAGTGCACTTCGTTCCATTGTGGAACAAAACTCGTGGCCAGAACTTCTTTGCAATCGGTTCCATGCGTCCTCGTGTTGCCTTCTGCTGTATTTCCATAAACTCCGTCACTTGTCTTCGCTTCAACGCTCCATGTTCTCCCCTCAATAGATTAAATGAAGGCGTCTCGTTTCTGTTATGCTTGCCACCTAAAAACATCGCAAGGTCGAATTCTTCAAAACCACATATAATACCTTGGTTTCCATTAACAAGACCACCTTGAATATCAAGATTCACCTGTAATATGACAAGCATGCCTCCCCTCAACAAAACGCTTGGCTCTAGCCTGTGGTCTTTGCATGCTGATAGATGTCCATCGGCATCACGAGTGGTATAGCTGTCGAACTGCAAGTGCTGTTCTTGCCAGCATTCAAAGCCATCCAAGGCTTTGTACATATAGATAGGTGTTTTGAGCTTCCGAAAACTATTGGAATTGATCGTGGCAACCTCGTGCCTTGTGCAAAGGAGTTTTGTGGCTTTATCAACCTTGTGGGGATGATTCATCAGCGTTGTAATCTCGTCCGTCGTGAATTGTATCCCAAATCGACACTTCTGAAGCATCTTGATGAAATAAGCGTCGCGTTGACGATGGATTTCTTGAAGGTTAACGCAAGTAAACCCCGCTTCTTCCCAAGCAGCACTTTTGAATGCCCATTTGTCCTCGTCCTTGAACGGCCCATGGTTCACAGGACAATTGTACCTCATTCTGTCAATATCGAGGGTTGTTTTCAGACCGCAGTTCAAACAGAACTGGAATGGCTTCACAGGAGGTAGTTGGCAGAAGTCTCCTGTTACCACTAGTTGGACCCCTCCAAAGGCTGGGGCGTCGCTAGCAGGACCTTTGAGATCAGGGTTCCAGCATCTGACTTGTTTCATGCAAATATTTATGCGTTCCAAATGGTGATTTTCAACCATGCTGATCTCATCAATGATAAGAACTTCAGTACGCCTCAGACGAGCCGCGACATGGGTGCGAAATCCTTCACTTTTCAGTCTGTCCAGAGAGTACTTGTGAAAGTCGGGTGTCCATCCCATGTAAGACCAAGTCGACATGCCGTGGACTTGAAGTGCAGACCGGCCGGTGGGAGTAATGACGTCGACTCGTTTGTGCTTTGCTTTTAGCTCTTTGACGACAGCTTCTAAAACAGCAGATTTGCCGCACCCTGCTGAGCCGGTGAAAAAGACATTGCGTCCACCCAGAATTAAATCCATCACATTTTGCTGCTCTTCGCATAGCTTTGGTAAGATGTTGGAAGTAGGTACAATCGCATCTTCCGATGTATCCTTAACGTTTTGCGTCAAAAGGGTCATTGAACACATCGTCTTCTTACAGAGATGTTATGGCTTTTTCTTATCTTTTGACGAGATGGGAAATGAATTATCCCGGTAGCTATCCGGTTTATTGTAGAGGGAGCGCGTTTATGATCCTCTGTGGGGGGGTCGCGATTGCAAACCTGACTCCCAGGCAACAATTCTCGAAGGGCGACGAGTTTCAGTTGTAATGACAAAGGTTGCGTGAAGCTATTTGGCCTTATATCACTCCATCAACACTATTTATTACAGACGAGCTCCATCGTCAGGGTGAGGTTTATTGATGTTCACAAAATGCAGAGAGCAAGCATGTTGGTAAATGTAAACAACAGCTAACATTCGGTCATGATGACGAAACCCTAAACTACGAGCGCTGTAGGGCTATCACGCCTCTTTTACAGTCGTCCAACTGGGAAAGATTACGTGGCGTATGTGCATGATAATGAATGTGATATCGTAGCATGGAGCGAAACGTGTACGAGCCTGTCAGTCTTGGCATACAGCTAGTATGCGGGAGGCCCATCGCGAGACCTCTCGTGCGGGGTACGAAATCCAAGTACTCGATCATATCTGAGGGTATCGATGACGCAACCGTCCCTCGGGCCTTTCAGATCTCCATAACACACAAGACATGACGCGAGAGCCAACACCTTCGCTGAACGAACATCTCCAGCCCAGATGCTCATCGAGGGATATGACAGCACAGAAGTGAAGAAGCTACAAAAGCTATCCATCGACCCATCTCAGCATGCACCTCATGGCTTGACCAGAAAATTGAAATCCAAGATAGAGGAGATCCCCGCAAACTTGAATGACAGTGATTTTGAAGCCTGGCTTTGGCCTAAGAGAACATGTAAGATTCAGCAGTTTATTCACTTTCGGGGATAAGCCAGTATTTCCTGCTTGTGAAGACTTGCCTGGTGAAAACAACGTACGCCATGATTTTTTCCAAAGTGAGGACGGATTTTCCTATTGGCCTTGGAGGTTTTGGTTTTTCTTAGCATTACTCTGACGACCCGCGTTGTCAATTAGATAGAACTGTCTGTAGTCGTTGTGGACATCCTTCACATACTTTATTGTATTCCAGCGTCCTCCAAACCCCGGGGATTCAGGGTAAGCAGCCACCTGTTTCCACAAAGATGGCAGCAATCCTCAACAAATGCACGAGCATATCTTCAACAAGGGAGTTTCTGACTTCAAGGAAGCGCTATACGGGGTCTTTATATCATTGATTATTAACAATATTCGTATGAAAAAGAATAAGTTTTGAACAATAATGGGTGCATGTTAGCACTGCTTAGTGAACAATACAATCACTGCCATCCCAAATTGATGAGAGATGTGGGGAGCAAGTATTGTCAATATCATCGACACAAGTTTGCCATCTGCTTGGAAGATTCTTCGTTCTCTTAAGCCTGGACTGCCTCATCCCTCACAAACCCATGAAATGGGACACTACTGCAATTATGAAGTTAACCTCATCAAGCAAACGTCCCAAGCAAGTGGGTGTCAAAAGACACCCTCATACACCTTAATTTCTATCTGACCGATCGCTTTTTAACCACCTAGCGTGCTGCCAGACAATAAAGAACTAAGGTTCCTTCTGGCTCTTTGGGTTCTTAATAACAAACAAAAACTGAGTGTCTGACGCGTCGAAGGGATCTCCAATGCCTACTATCGTACCCTATATCGCTGGCATCAAGGTTCTTAGTCTCGATGCTATATTATCTTTTAGTTGTAGAAACTTTTTGATATGACGGAACGGATTATATTTCAATATGTTTGTAACCTAGATACGTGTCGATCACTGTCTGCTAGTGTGTCGTGTTGAAGAAATAGCGTATCGACTGTTTAATGACGGTGGTATATTATTTGTTGGTAGTAATTCGTCTTCAAGCTTCATTCTAGAGTCAAATTCATGAACCTGACACTCAACATTCACAGTAGCTGAGCAAGCGCGAAAAGGAGGATAAGATGATACATCGAGAAAAATAACAGAAAATCCGCTAAAAAGAGATTAGGAAGGTTCATGAGAATCGTGACGCGTGCCGATTCGCAATAACACTCGCCCATTTAGGATAGGTCGCCGAGCATTGATTGCACAAGAAAGAGCAGACCGGCAAGTGTAGCGTCAGGAGCGCTCCGTACAAAGAAGATGCTGGAAGACGTCCAAATACCTCGGCCTGACCATGGACACCCCCCTCACCTGGAAACAACATATAGACGAGGTACAGCGCAAGGTCACCAACATGTTCAGCGCTCTCACCATGCTCGACGGCTCGGCCTGGGGAGTGACAATGCGGGAACTACGCAAGATCTACAAAGGTGTGGCTGTGCCACAGATGATGTATGCCTGCTCTGCCTGGTCGAACACAAACTGGAGGACTAGGGACAAGCCATACACAGAGCAAACAATAAGCAAGCTTCAAAGTTTACAAGCCAGAGCTGCTGGGGTGATTAGCGGGGCAAACAAAGCAACACCGATGCCCGCATGGAAATATACCTCTTGCCGATAGAATAGCAGATCTTCAAGCAAAACGTCGACACTCTGGTCAGGGTCGGCCCAGCTTGACAACAACCGACGGCAAGTGAGGCCCGAAAAAAGAAGCAAAGTCCGAGAAGAGCTATCGAACAGTCCATCGCAGATCGGCAAGGACCTGACATTCAGAAACAAGAACAGATAGGCCCCTACGTCGTACCTCCGTGGTGGCAGGGCCCACAGACGTTCATCGAAGGAAGCACAGAAAAAGCACAGACTAGGTGCGAACAAATCACACAAAAGGAGCCAGACGCCATACACATCTACATGGATGGGAGTGGCATCGGTGACCATGTAGGTGCTGCCGCAGTTTGCACCACTAGCCAAGAAACAAAGAGTGCATACATGGGAGACGACACAACTTCCACCGTCTACGTCGGAGAGCTGCAAGGCATCAGATTAGCCCTTCAAATGCGCTAGAAGACAGATCCAAAGGCAACAGAAGAAGCAAAGTCCTGATCTACGCCGACAATCAGGCCGCCATTCGATCCACCGCCAAGCCCAGGGGTAAATTCGGTGCATACCTGCTAAATAGCATCGCGCAATAGATCGACGAACTCCGATCACAAGGTGTTAACACCGAGATCATATGGGTCCCTACACATACAGGGATCCAAGGCAACGAAGACGCAGATCGAGCAGCAAAAGAAGCGACAGACTGGAGAAAAGGCGATGTCACAGGACCGAAAGCAGCAGAGCCACAACAGCTATGCCCACTCCGATCGACCATGAAAACAAGGTCTCACAAAAAGACCATCAAGTCATGGGAAATAAGTTGGGCATCCGATACACGCGGCCGAGCATCCTTTAGAGGCGTTATCAGTAATAGATACTCCTGCGGATCGGATCGACAAACGGTAGCGCATATCCTCTTGCGCTGTCGCCAATACCGCAAACTCCGCGACCAGGAACTAGAACGACTCCAGGGACGCAACAACCTCCGGAAGCTACTGGACGAGCACAATTCAGCTGCCAAGGCAATCAAGTTCGTTGAACTGACTCAGATCCTTGGGCAATTTCAGGATCGAGACATTAATAGACAAAGCTGAGCACTGGGGGGAGACTGTAGGTACACAGCCGCGAAAGATAGGGCCTCACAGCCCGAGAGAGCCTGCAATCATGGTTACATAAGTATTAGAACCACTAGATACATTGGCAGGCAAACAAATGTAAATAGTGGCTAGAAAGAGAAAAGCAGGATTTCTGGGGACAGCTGATCATCGTTGTTTAGACGTTGGCGAAGTCGGGCAACGCGGATCAACACTGATCCGTGAGGCTTCGGCTGTTCGCCGGACCCCGCTAACCGGGCATAGTCGCTTAAGCGACCAGAACCGTGTAGGATAACCAAACCCAAACCCAAACCAGACTCTCTAGGTCTTCCCTCCAAAGAGGGCCCTGCACATCCATCCAGGTAAAATGTTCCACTCCTGGATCGCTCTTTCCTACCTCCCATCTGCCATTCGTTGCGCCAATGGCTTCTTGCTTGTTCTTAGAGAAGAGGTTGCCGACAGCTGAGAAAATGTGGTTGAACTCTTGATCTAAGCGTCTGCGTAGTGTCTGGGACGCACATTGATAGACTCTATCAGGAAGCAGCCAGATTTGGGGTTGGACCCGAGACGAGATTACAAAGCTCTGCTGCACCCTAACCAACAATGAAAAAAAAAGACTATAGCTTCATCCTTGCTACAGACGGAGCAGTCCAAGTTACAGTTGTCCGAGACGTGTACGTTTAATCAGCCAGGATCCTTATGCCCGTCAGCTCCACAGAACGGGCACGGAGCCGAATCATTTCGTGTGTCCGATTGGGCAACAGTAGTAGTTATCGCGTACTCCATGACGTCTGCCACTGTATCCAGGCAATAGGGGTCCTGCATTGTCTGAGGCCTGTGCGTGTCGGATATCGGTACAGGGATGATACAGGGGAACAAAAGAATGATAGCAAGGCTGGACAAGGGAAAAAGGATAGCAGGAGCGCTGGTCTTTTGCGTTTCCGTTCGCTAGATAAAGTAAGCAGATTAAGTAGACAGAGGCAGTATGTGACGATGGGACCAAGCAGGAATGGGAACGTGGAGTGTGCGTTTGATTCACCATGCGAAAAACAAGATGATGGATGCATCAGCAACTTGGGAGACCATACTTTGACATGGAGCCTGCAAATAGCAGTAGAATTAGAGTAGCGAGCGGTTTATTCAGACTACTTGAAATCAATAGTAACTACCATAACACCCATTTCCTATGTCATGAATCCACCTATGTAATGTGATCCAACACTATAACCCACTACCTCCGCTGCTAATGGTTAGGTACATTTAGACCTGTCGAACCCCTCGGCTCTCCAGCTTCAACTATGTCTCTGCGCCGCTTGGGTGGAGTGGCATGAGCATCTGGAAACGTATGTCCGCCTTAGTACCGATCCCTTCATTTGAGCCTGCGCTCCCGTCGACCGTCCTTCGTCCCGCCGTCATCTCATACACCTGATCCAGGTCTTCGCTAGGACTTACACGATCTTCCCCACTTAGGCTACTCTCTATCAAGCTGACCTCACTGCCATGATCCTTATTTGTCGATGTGCTTGTTTCTGGGAGACTCTGCCTGTCGTGGTTGAGCGATTTCGCATCCGCATATCCACCCCCCAATTCGCCTTCTGCATCGCCTTCTGGATCTTGACCACAGCTCCGGGTGATCTGAGGGTCTTCATTGATAGTTTTAAGACCCGTACCAGTGTCTGCCACCGTTGGCCTCCTCACTTCTCCATCGCGACTGTGGGGTATTTCCTTTGTTGCACCTCCGCCATCACCTCCAAGTTCGCTTCTAGTCTCTGGAGTCTGCCCTTCCACTGGAAGCTCGCTAGAGGTTCGAGTCTCGGTTATGGTATCTTTAGTGGATTCGGACTGATTTACCAACTCGCCTTGTATTCCGGCGTTAGTGGTGTTCTCGGAGTTAACCATGATGCTCGTCGCACCATTCGCGTCGCTGTTGCACTTCTCGACAGATACGTTGTCGTCAGTGTTCGCAATCAAATGTACTTCCAATCTCTGTTTGCGGCTGTCACTTGTATTAGCGACGCCCGCCATACCTTCAACTGAACTGCCTGAGAGACGAAGTTGTGTGATCCGTCGCAACACGTCGATTTCATCCTTGGAAAGAGTTTCTTTGCATTCAACCACCAAATGTTTTTACTTTCCCTTCTTAGACTTCTTGCCTCTATTCTTCTCTTCTTTTAGGTGTGCCTGAACAATGATCTTGCCTGGGCTTGGGACATTTATCTCGACTTCAATAAGCCTTGCGGCAACTGAATTCGGGTTCTTGATGTAAAAAGTCCTGAGCTCAGCGTTCTGAAAGACATCGCTATGTTCTCCTTCGTAAAGTGTGATTTGGATGGTTTCCTTGTTTACCTTCGTGAAGAAGTTTCGTTTTGCTGGGGCAGGTATCGGAGCGCTGCGACGGAGAATAATTTCATTCCAAACATCTTTGTTATTTCCATCGGGGTCTACTTCTATGCCAAGTGGCCGGGGTAGAACTGGAATGCTCTCGATATCGGGTTTCTGTGTCAAGATACCCAGTCCGCGAGCCTCGCATCGCTCCGTATCCGAGGTAGAAAAGACGACGTTCGGACATTTTCCCTCGCACATCTGCTTGACGCGTGGTAATGTACAGGTGCCACTAGTCAGAACTGTAGCTTCTAAACAGCTCCAGTCCTGTCCGATTGACTTGAAGAGCCTCTCACAACTTTTTCGCACCTCCTCCCAGAGTGGTTCGCAGATGCTGTCAAACTCGTTTCGGGCGCAAGTAACACGTTCTGGCTTGCCCCCACCCGCCATTCGACGCACTGAAATCTCGATTTCTTGCATAGAGGGCATCGCCATGTTTTTCTTCGGGATCTCACATTCTGCTTTGAGGTTTCTTTTCGTCGAGGTCATCTTGGTGAATGCCGCACTTTTCCCTCGTCGCCGCCAGCTATCGCGTTAGGTCCTCTCCAGCCATGTTATTGTAGCCTTCAATCCCCTTAACAATCAAATTATTACCTTCGATATACACCAGGGTTATTTCGGTGGTACCGGCGCCGATATCGATGACTAACAGGTTGAATCTGCTATTGATGGGATTTTGATGCAGATAGTCAATGGCAGCAGCGACTGGCTCTTCAATGACTCCAGTCTTTTCAAAGCCGGCGATCTCGGTAGCTTGTCGTGTGGCTTCTTTTTCGGTAGAACTGAAGTAGGCTGGAAGAGATATGATCGCTTCGGAAAAGGACTGACTAAAATGTGCGGTCGCGTATTCACGAAACTTGCCAAACAAGGAGGTGGATACTTCTATTGGCTTCACAAGTTGCCCATCGATCTTGTACTGAGCTTCGCCGTCAATTATGACCACATGCTATATAGCTTTGGAATCTGCTTCGAGTGTTCCATCTTTGGTAGTTCGACCGAGTAGGGGTTTCGCGAGACGTAAGTCATAGGTCCACTCGTCAAGCGTTGTGCTCGCGTCAGGCGGAACTGACCACACACCACCTTCCACCCTGGCAACGGAGCATCCAACGCTCTAGTTGTACCCTATGGAGACTTGTGCGTCGTTGACGTATGCGCAACCATTACTGGTGCCAAGATCGATAGCGAGAACTTCGCTTTGTTTTGCGACTGGCATGCTGATGACCAAAAGCCTAGCGTGCTAACTAATTCGCTTTTCAGTTGAAGGGAGAATAAAAGAATAAAAGAATAAAAGAATAAAAGAATAAAAGAATAAAAGAATAAAAGAATAAAAGAATAAAAGAATAAAAGAATAAAAGAATAAAAGAATAAAAGAATAAAAGAATAAAAGAATAAAAGAATAAAAGAATAAAAGAATAAAAGAATAAAAGAATAAAAGAATAAAAGAATAAAAGAATAAAAGAATAAAAGAATAAAAGAATAAAAGAATAAAAGAATAAAAGAATAAAAGAATAAAAGAATAAAAGAATAAAAGAATAAAAGAATAAAAGAATAAAAGAACAGTAAGTAATGTAAAAATTCGTCGATGAAGAAGGCCTATAGCGTGTCGTGGCCTGAGGAGGGCTGGTCAAGAGAGGATTTTCTTTTAGTCGCTTGTCACAAAAGAGGATCTACTAATGTCTTTGAGGGGAACTGGGTTTATATGTCGCGTCGAGCAGTGTACAGACTTACTTAATAGTTTTCTTCTGTTGCCGCCAGCACAGCTGCGGGATTTACCGTGTGAGACCTGTCAGCAACTTTCCTGTTCCGTTCTCCCACCTCGCTCTTCCTTGCATTAGTCACACAACCTGCCGCAAATCAGTGATCTCGCTGTTTCAGTTATCAAAATCGAAATGCCCACCGAGATTCCCAACCTCAACCTTTACTAGCTTCGGGGCAAGACGGTCTTCCTGCATTATATTGCAAATCTCGTGAGAACCGCGAGCAAGATTTGAACAAGTGGCTAATAAACCACATCGACCATGTCACGGCGAACAAAACCCGTAGCCTGGAGACATTTGGTCGCATGAACGAGATGAAGACTTATCTGTACCAGAACGGCCATACCGAGATTTTCGAACGCTTGGACACACTTCTGAAAAGACTTAAAGACAAAAGGCTCAAGGCCACTTGGACCTGCTGCGTCCCAATAAAAAGGGCGGCTGAACGGTTTGGTATCTCCCCGGAAGACCTCGCAGCCAACTTTCCCCCTCTAGGTTTAAAAGACAGAAAACACAGATGGAGCCTCGTAGGTAAATTGCATTACGAAGAGTTGTTATCCATATTACGCGACTGCAAACCTAGAGAAGATAAGTGGCAGAAAGTAAACGTAAGATCCAATATCACCGCCTTTGACACTGTCGTTAACAATACTCAGCAGATGATTTCTGACACCTTAACGGAAGGAAGTGGTAGCTCTCAGTATCCGATTCAGATAGAAGATGATGCTGGGACGGACTCAGGAGAGCTTGCTACGAACACGACCGTTACTTCGAGCGCATCTCTCGAGGCCATCCCACGTCTCGACCGAACGAAATTCATCCTCCTTAGTGAAGGCGGCGAATACCGCACGAACGGACGATGCTCCCCGAGGTCCAGGCGAGTCTGAACGCGAACCTTTCAAGCGTTTTGGGCCATTCAGCGAAGCGAATTTCCCAGAACGCCGAACGGAAGTTCTCAATATCCTCAAAGTATCAACACAGAATCCATGCTCCATTGTGAGCGACCTTACGTTACTGGGAACGACCGAGCGAAACTCTCCCTATCTTGCGGTACCCGCTCGATTTGGTAACTGTTGTAGTGCCGTATGCATCATCAAGAACGACGAAAAAGAGAGTTTGTTTTTCATGACTGGCCACCCTCAAGCGGAGTTGTATTGGCGGGTATGACTTTCCCCTCATATCCAGCTAGATGGCTGGCGTTGCCGCGCTGTCACTGAACCACACCGAGAAGCACACTGCTTGAGTGAAGACATATCGGTGCGCGATGTAAGTCTCGCTATCGCTGCTCTGATATTTCAGCATCAAACATGCCGCATCGTTCAAGGAAAGGATACTGATTGCTGGCGGATTTTTGTCGATTTTCTTCTCGCTTCGAGAAGCAGGAACGATGGCAATACAAGACAGTCGTGGAACACATTGAATTCTGTTGGCGTAAGAGGATCTTTGAGCCTTGTCGCTATAGCGCAGCTCTGGTCTTATAGAGTCGTGGCATCTTCACAGTATGTAGACGGATGCCGTGCTTGTGTGAAGGAAATTACTTGGTACTTGAACCAGCTGCCGAAGAATGATTTCCAGTGGTGTCGGCGATTGAGGGCAGCCAATCTGGTTCAGCAAGATACTCGAGGGCGCTCGCTAGTTTTGTTGATATGACACCAAGTGGCCAAGTGCACCCTTGGCTCTTAATGTCTTTCCTTTACTTTAGCTTGTTAAAACAACTGCGCTGCCAGTCTATTTAATATTTAACTTCGCTAATGGATCTGGGTATTATCAAATCTCGAATCTTGTAGACTAGCCTATGGCACTTTTGAATATGTAATTTTGACATTTGATAACGGTTTTTCACTGCCGACATATATGACGCGTGTACGGGAACCAAGCGTCGAGTATCGCTGCATCCTGAGAAGCTCTTGCCAATTGGTGCATACTGTAAACAATTACTTTCTACTGGTAGGACCCTTTAGTCTCATTCCTTCCAATCGAGTCGATCCCGGAATCCTATCCGGGCTGGAACCAGCGAGCCGATAGGCTCTTAATGCAACACCCCCCCCCCCGAAAACCAGCCAAAAGTCCGAGCCGCCCATGAACCGCCACACCGAGTAGCGCAGCTCCCCCTCCATTTAATAGTCTAGAGAAATACTAACGCTCCTGCGCGATAATTCGGATCCGAATGTGATCCTGACGTTCACAGACAAACGATCATTAAAAGCTCGAGCTGAAGTCCGCCTTGGTGTCCGGTGGCTCTGTAGCACTTCAATATGGACTAAAAGCCCGACTTGGTACGCAGGTACAACTTACCCTGAACTTGAATAATCGGAAGGGATTAATGACACCATAGCGTTATTCTATCAGGGCACTCATATCATGATATTTCTTGCCATCAGCTTTTTTACCTCCTAGATCGTTTTATTGGTGTTTTTTTCCTGAATTTTTATTACTATTCTTCAGCTCCTGCCACAAGCCTTGTGTTAGCATACAACCGACAAATGAATATTGAGACGTGAGGCTATGCTATGCGAAAGCCCGACTGATTCCGCCAACCGAGGCAAGCCTAGCCACAATATCTTAAGCACAAACAGGGTAACAAGAGGACGTCATCGAACATCCCATCAGTTGTGATGTGTGCATGCCTGGATCACAAACTGTTCCTCAAGAATTTCCCGTGCCCGGCTTCATCCACTCTGAACGCCAATTTTATCTTGTAAAAGGGGCAACACGTACAAACTCTCTAATTCTACCGCATAACAGGCAGCAGAGTAGTTTCCTTCTGTTCTTGAAGTCGCAATGCTGTGGGGGCATGGCATGATTGGCGCTTGTTGGATTTGAAGTTGGCTCTTTGCTCGTCGGAAGAATCCGCTTCAAACTCAGAATCACTTGCGCGAGGCGAACCTCGGGTTTCAGTTACCGCGGTTTGACGATTCTCTAGATGGCGTAATTGCAGGATATCACTAACAGGTCGGTCAGCCAGTAATACTGTTCTGTCATAGAGTCTGAGCAAATAAGCGGTTAAGCCGAATTACCGCCTTCAAAAGTGGATAATGCGTAGATGGAGGGAAGAGAAATGAGGAGAAGGGCGTGAGGTAGCCTAAAAGGCCGAGTACCTCTTGGATTTGCGGCTGAAGCAAACAGTACAACCAACAGCACGCCCTGAAACATGATAGCCAATTAGGTCAGATCAGCTCGGAGACTTGGGAAGCATGTTACGGCCGAAGACTCAGCGGCGATACACTGCCTCACGCCATGTGTACTCCTGAAGTAAAGTGCATCATTGGATCAGCCAGAATGTCGTACCGAGCCTCTGCTTGTTGTTACATGAATGTTCAGCCTGCAGCGCGTACTTTGGCCAGAAGTCGCCTGCTCCACCCACGCGTGGTAGGCACAGTGCACGGCGTCATAGCACTGTGCGGGGTTGCCTCACATGCATGGGGAGCTGAAAGACGACGTGTTCGCGGCTTTGGGTTGGAAGCTGGGTATCCGTAACCTTATCATCATTCGTCACAGAAGACAGTTTTATCGACGACAAAACTTGTTACACTGGACCTCATATTGAGAGCCACGTCTTACTGACATCCTATTCTGCGTTCACCTGGCTGCCATCCCCCAATTTATTGGGTTCTCTGGCGTGGTGATAGCGTCGCTCTGGTCGCGTCGTGTCAGTGAAAAAGGGATGAGCCGCTCGATTTTGTGGACATGTGTTAAGATGCCTTCCACAATATCAAAGTTCCCCATTGGTGTGATAAACGTGCCGAAAGTGTGCAGCTGCTAGTCTAACCTCATCCGCTTTGGCGTCTAATAGGGCGCTTACATCGGTGTTCTGTTTGGCCAGCTGCAAGGGAGCTCTGAAATGCTGGCCAACCTTCACTATTGGCTATTGAAGGATCGAGCAGTGGCTGAATACTTGAAGCATTTTCACCCCAATGCTGCCTCGCTATTCACTTTAATATCTGTCTCGCACATTAAAACTTGCAATATTTCGCAATTTTATTCACGCACAAAGAAACTGCTCCAACGCTTGCAATGGACCCCGGAAGTGTCGCCGGCCTTGCTCTGGCTGCGGCCCCAATGGCACTCAAATCAGTCAAATCGCTTAAAAGTGCTGTCGCACGTTACCAAGGTCGCGACAAGACTCTTGCCAGGCTGCAGCAGGTGCTAGAGGACCTGAGCAACATTCTAGAGATCTTAGAAGGAGTTGTCGACTCGAGTGAATCGACACGAGTCCTTCTAGAGGGTCCAGTCAGCCGATGCAATCTCATATGCCGAGATTTTGAGACGGCCTTGCAAGCATTCGGCGAAAAGTCTAAGATGGGTTTTCGAGACTGGACCAGAATGGAGTTTATGGCGGGCGACATCAATGAATTCATGGATCGATTAGCAGATTACAAGGCAACGATTTCAGTAGGCTTAGGCACTATCACCATGTCAGTTTCACTAATCTTATCTGGCTTGGAGTTGGGGTGACTGACCTGCTATCACCACAGGCAAACGTCAAGATTCTCTCACAAGGCTCTTGAAGAGTATAACGAAATGGTCCAGGATACCACATACAGCTTGAACATTCATCTACAACGCCTTGACGAGAAGATAGCACTTCTAGTCAAAGGGAAAAAGAGCACTGATGCTTCGAATGTGGATGTCGACCTGAACGACGAGAGGGCCGTGACGGAACAATGCCTTCGGATCTGTAAAGATGCTATGTCGTACATCGAGTCTTTGACAGAACAGGATGAATGTTTGAAGGGCCATACGATTTCCGAATCTGCTGATAACAGCCCAAGGCCGTTTGAAGCACAGTTACTTGCACGCAGAACCTTAGGAGAGAGTCGAGATAGTCTCTCCCAGACTATTGGCCGTCTCCAAGAACGTTTAGAATCTATGGCAGCGGATGGGACCTCAAAGCGCAATCCCAGATACCTGCAACTACAGGATGAACTACAAACCTCAAAGCAGTGTCTAGAGCTATGCAAGAACGCAACGGAGCAAGTTGCGAACCAAAGAATGTATACTGTTGGCGAGCTGGTCGCTGATGGCGACAGCGATCAGGTAGTGATCACGACTCTTGCGGACATCTTTGACGTTGGGAAGGCGTCGGCCACAAACAGGTCGGCCCAGTTAGTGGGGTATTTTTCAGATGAGACAGCACAGCAAATGTCAAAGGACCGGTATAATAGTCGATTTGGTGCTGCGATCACATCAGGACATGACGACGGGATTGTTACGATGCCTACAGCATCCAATACTAGAGATCTCAACAGTGATCTTATGCAACGGGTAAAAAAGGCAGGACAGCCGGGTGCTCCTGACGTAATGCAGAGGCGACCTTCTCCGAATGAGATGAGAAAGAGAGCGGTGGAGGATCACAACAAGGCGGCGGAATACCGATAGGAAGCGAACACATTAAGAAAAATTTCCGCTATCCGATGCGATTATGCATCATGGTTCCAGCTTCCGACAATCTTCTGTAGTGTGGCATCGGAGAGCCTACCGATGAGCTGCACCGATTCATCCCCAGCCGAGATATTCCTAGCTTTTACCAAACCTTGCCTTTCTATCATAATCGTCCGGTGGCTCTGTTTACCAACGGTGATGTCATCTATGCCGCATGCGTGCTCAGTAAACGCACCCTCATGGGTATCGGCAAGCAGATCACAGTCTACGCTTGCTTCTATTTTAACTCGAGTAGCTTTCACAAATTCAAGGTCATCGCCTTGAAAAGTATCCTGTCGAGCTGAGATCTTTGGATTGCTTCGAGCTTGTCGCAAACGATCCCGTAAAAGGACGATGTGCTCCTCTAGGAGCCTGATGGATTGTTCGAGCGCAGACATAGCGATAGCTTGTAAACGAATAAGGCCCCCCAAATCGTGCGTCTGAGACTCATCTAGACTCTAAGATTTTCAGCGTTGTTTGACTCTTGGTGCATTCAACGTACTTACCAACTCACCTTTCGTCAATGAATACGAGTCTTATCCTATCCTTGTTGCATACTTATTTGCAGACGCATAGAATTTTTGGAACCGGCAGTGATCTTTTGACCTTTGTCTGACATCTTGTCTATGTCCCGTAGATAGAGTGCCTATCACTTTTGAGAAATCCAGTCTGATTGGACTGTGTGTGGTGATGCAAGAAAGAAGGAGGATTAAACGCTTTCAACTTTTCAGCATCATTATATTACCTACGGTCGTGGTTTATTATAAGACAGCGAAGTGATAATGCCGTAGCGTCATCGAGTCTCAATGCATAACGAACACAGATATTTATTTCTTTACTCTCAAATATTCAAGTGAATTCCTCGGAGGACTGGCAAAAGCGGCAGCCGTGGTGGTGATTATTGTGGATGCTTCGGGAAAGTCCATGAGCATATTGTTTCACTAAGAATAAATCTAGCACTTCGCACAAATGGCAAACCGCTATCATCGTAATTGAAGTGGGACAAATTGAGGTCTTTTGCTTGCTCCTTATGATGCTGTTCCATATTTGACTCTGACGCCACTACGTGATAAGCCATAGGTCGCAGCTCTGAGGGACCTAGACTTTCATTAATGGATCCGACTATCTATGACGATTCCCTTCGTTGTTCTGAAGAACTCGTGAAGGAAATCCCAATTATCTCTAGGCATCTTGGCTTGCGAGATGAAATTCTAGTTCGTTGAATACGTATCGATTTTGGAGAGGATGAGCGGGCCTATGAGGATGCACTCTTGGAAGAAAGAGGGAGAGGATACACGAGGATACAGAAGAGATGATGGATCGAAAAGGGCATAATGCCTTTCTTGGATGACCTTTGACAGCTGTACTGTACCATGATAAAATCTCGGTTTGTCTTTCAAGCTGCACGAACCGCGGTAGAGTACTGAAGATAGGGACCAAGAGACACCCAAGAGGTTACCGGACCTGCTCGGTAAGATTTGTCCGGCGATTGTTATCATTATACAATTCAATCATTTAATCGACTTTGAAGATTTTCGCTTGTGCTGGTGACGGGCATACGTGCACGCTCAGGTACGCGGTCAGTTGAGGTAGAATTGTTGAGACAACCCAGCTAGAGAGGACAGCCTCTTCTTAGCATGTGGAAGTTCTCGGGAGAGAAGCCAGGACACAACACTAGCAGCAGTTTTGAAAATGTAATACGAAGGCAATTGAAGACAGCGTGGCAAAAGTGGATCCAGTATTCAATATTCGATGTCTGTGCTAATAAGTTGTGTCAAGAATATGGTAATTACATCTGTTTACAGTGGCGACCGAAATCAGAGGCCGCCCAGCGTTTTCAAAAGGTTTCTGGGCACAGACCATACCATGACTAGTGTGGCTCAGCACAGTGCCCGGCGTATCATGACAGAACTATCATCATAATATCCTCACATTATCGATGCCTGCCATTTTCGCATGCTGTTATCAAACGCAATCGCTTATGGCCGCGAGAAGGCCAGCATGTAACACTTCGAACTTTACACAGGGCATTCTGGACAAATCCTAATTCTCGATCACGTATTGCATCACCCTATAGGACTAAATAAGCCGGTCTGATAAACTAAATTTCATCCGAAAATAATGGCTTCCCAAACTCCATGATAACCACTCTTCCTGACGCGCAGCCAACAACCACAACAGATCTCGAACGTTCATTTAGAATCGTCCATACACCAGGTCGGAAACTCGGCGGGAGCCATAAGACTTTGCGTCTTTCGGGTCCACCCGCTGTGACCCACGTGTTGTCGTGGTTGATCCCAAACCCTAACCTGTCATCCATTTCTATAGCGATTTCTGCATCACCAAGCTTTGGGTCACTCTCGCTTGAATGCGAGATACTCGCATCCCGAAAACCAAGACTCAGCCGGCCTTCACTCGTGAATAGAGCCGAGTCATCATCAGCAAAGGATAAAACATTGGTATATGAGCTCGCATGAAAGCTCTTGACGCTAATACCCGTCGTCACATTCCATATCTTGATGGTCTTGTCGTATGATGCCGATGCGATGAACTTACCATCCTCCGAAAAAACCACAGAATTGACATAATCTATATGGCCCTTGAGAGTGTGTTCTTCTTTACCCGTCGTCACGTTCCATATCTTGATGGTCTTATCCTCTGATCCCGATGCGATGAGCTTGCCGTCCTTCGAAAAGACCACAGAGCTGACCCAACCTGTATGGCCCTTGAGAGTGTGTTCTTCTTTGCCCGTCGCCACATTCCATATCTTGATGGTGTTGTCATGTGATGCCGATGCAATGACTGTGTCATCCTCCGAAAACACCACGGAGTTGACATAATCTGTATGGCCCTTGAGAGTGTGTTCCTCTTTGCCTGTTGCCATACTCCATATCTTGATGGTGTTGTCATGTGATGCCGATGCGATGACTGTGTCATCCTCCGAAAACACCACGGAGTTGACCCAACTTGCATGACCTTCGAGAGAGTGTTTTTCTTTACCCGTCGCCACGTTCCATATCTTGATGGTGTTGTCATGTGATGCCGATGCGATGAGCGTGCCATCCTCCGAAAATACCGCAGAGCTGACCCAATTTGTATGATCCTCAAGAGTGTGTTCTTCTTTGCCTGTCGCCACATTCCATATCTTAATGGTGTTGTCATGTGATGCCGATGCGATGACTGTGTCATCCTTCGAAAAAACCACAGAATTGACATAATCTGTATGGCCCTTGAGAGTGTGTTCTTCTTTACCCGTCGCCACGTTCCATATCTTGATGGTCTTATCCTCTGATCCCGATGCAATAAGCGTGTCATCTTTCGAAAACGCCACAGACGTGACTGACCTAGTATGGGCCTCAAGAGTGTGTTCTTCTTTGCCCGTCGCCACATTCCATATCTTAATGGTGTTGTCACGTGATGCCGATGCGATGAGTATGCCGTCCTTCGAAAATACCACAGAATTGACATAATCTGTATGGCCCTTGAGAGTGTGTTCTTCTTTACCCGTTGCCACGTTCCATATCTTGATGGTCTTATCATCCGATCCCGATGCAATAAGCGTGTCATCTTTCGAAAACGCCACAGACGTGACTGACCTAGTATGGGCCTCAAGAGTGTGCTCTTCTTTGCCCGTCGCCACATTCCATATCTTGATGGTCTTGTCGTATGATGCCGACGCGATAAGCATGGCGTCCTTTGAAAACGCCACAGACTCGACCGAATCCGCATGGCCCTCCAGTGTTTGTAAAACTGCATTCCATTCCGCATCCACTTTTGGCAGTAGGGTGATCCAACTCGGAAAATCATGTTCGAATGTCTGTCGTACAATGCTCTGCCTTGGTGCAAAAACAAGTGCCGACGCGTACAGCTGAAGCGGTGCAGTGTCGATGACTGAACGATAGTTGAGTACGAACCGTTTCGCATCATCCAAGAAGCTAAGCACTCGAATTCCTTCCTCCGCCTGAATAATGTCTCTTAGCAGATTGTTAGCACGCATCAGGCGGGTGGCTTACATCGACTATACTCTGCAGCTCGTCTATAAATCCAATACCCTCGGATAGCCTGCCAAGCAGGCTCAGTGCTTCTAACCAGTGGAGAAAGTGGAGCTCAAGAAACTTGTGTGCTTGGTCCCTATCTCTGACCCTTCCATGACTTTCCTTCAAGTGATAGACCCAATAAAGGCAGGCGTACTGAGCTTCTGGCGGCAAGTGTTCGTTGATTTTACCCTTGTTAATGTCCGACCGTGCAACTCCGGGTGTTCGCAGGTCGCACATGTCTTTTCTGAGACAGTTGCCATTCATCAGCAGCTGAAGGCAACTGATTGCTAAATTCCTGTGTGTCTTCTCCTCATCAACCCAGAACTGGCCTATCTTATGCTTGTCGTGATTGACCAAGAAGTCCCGAAACGATAGGTGAAGTGGTCTTATAGGAGCATCTTCTCTGGAAGGTACATAGAGAACTGAGCGAAGTTGGCGTACCATGTCGTCGATGATACCTCTCTCAATTCCAAGTAGCTTAGCAAGGTGTGTAACTGGAAGAGGATCAGCGAGCATCACGATTATTCCAACAATTTGTTGGAACTCGTCGAAAAGTTCTTTCTCCGGATAGATAGAGTCGTCAAGTAGTTGTTCCAGGACAAATCGATACAGTCTGTCGAGACTGGAGGTATGGCCTCCGATCGTACGTTCAAGTATCCTCCTCAAGTTCTTCTTGGGATTACCAGGTTTGCCATTTTCAATCAGTTTGCAAGCAGTTTCGGCAAAGACAAAAAGCGGAATAGCCATTTTGACCAAACTCTGGAGATCTTCTGCACACGGCCAATCCTCTAATAACTTCTGCTCCTCTGGATATCGCAAGCTGTAGTCGTCTCGTATTTCTGCCAGTTCAGTCTCCAAGAACACAGTAATGTCGTGTTTGATTATCTGAGCGTCGACCTCATGCAGAACTAAATGCTTCCAAATGCGATCTGTCTTAGTCGCGGAAACTTTGGCAAAGCCGTCATAGATTGGTTGTTCTGGTCGACTTGTGATGAAAAACTTCAGACGAATTGATGTGGACAATCTTGCTTGTGGCAACAACCTGATTATCGTCTGAATGTCCTTCCCAAGGTCACATTCATCAAGAGCATCAATCACCACCATCATGGCCAAGGGATTTTGAGTTTCGCTCTCAACATGTGCTAAAGGCAGGGCGATGAGCTGCTTAAATTGCTCGGTCATTTTTTTTTCGCCGATAGAAGGGTCGGCCTCAATCGCGCTTTGGACATGCGGAGCCATAGAACGTAGCCGGCGGACTAGTTGCGCAGCAATAGTGGTAAAGAACCGCGATGCATTTCCGCGATCACCTCCACCCCTTTTGAAAAAAAAAGTGGCACCAAGCGATCCTTTACAGGCAAAATCATGGGCAATAGTACGAGATATTGTCGATTTCCCAGTACCCGCCATGCCCTGCAGCCAGTATATACACTCGCTATCCGGGTCGTTGGCCCACTGGTTGATCTGGGCGAGAAGATCGCGTCGAGTTTGGGGATGGCATTGAGCATTGTGTTGGCTAGCATAAGAGTCGTACGAGGCGCCTTCGGCAGTCTTGAGTCGATTCAAAATTGTTTTTTGCTGGAGATCCAAGAGTAAAACACTATCATAATACCATTAGTCCTGTTTGTACTCACTTCCTAGCCTTTACGTACGTTTGGTCTTGCATAACTTGACGGCACTCTTGCGCATAGTTGAGTAGTCTTCCGAGGCCAGTCCGGCTCTGAAGGCTGCACTGCCTTTCGCAATTGTCCGCATCTCGGCCAAGCTGGGCGTCGCTTTCTTGCAGACTCTCGAGATACGCTTCTGCATCATTCAACTTGAAGGGCGCGCTGACCATGCCTATGTTGCTTTGTTGGCATTGATATGAGAATCCAAGAAACAGCAATGATCTGATGTAGGTGCGGACGATCGATGTTTCCAGAGACTCTAGAGCGCTTGCAGGTGGTCGGCGGGTGGGATCGGGGGCCATATAGATCCGACGGTAGGAGTCGCATTGCAAAACCAATGAAGTGACCTTAGCAAGGCCAAAAACAATTTGGCTTTTCAGCTCATTGTTAGTGGTTAAAGCCTGCGTCGATCAGATTACATTGCGACACAAGTCATCGAAACGTAGCACATAGCTGTGCTCAAAGCTACTCACCTTCAGAACAAATCTAACAGCAGCCCATGGTAGAGCAGCATGAACAGGGTCAAAGCTGACGGCGACGTCGCCGACTTCCAGAAACCTATTCAGCGCGGGAACAAAACCATCCAGTATAGCAACAGCCTTATCGACCAGACCACGCGCACAATACTCGTTTTGTCCAATCAAGACCTTCCAATCTCGTCGTTCCTTGGCGTCTGATTGATCTCGAATTATTTGTGCCATCCTCACACTGATATCTTTCGCTAGATCTTCTGCTGAACTGGGTTCGCCAGCGGCAGATGGATGACCGTCGATTAAATTCTTGGAGAACTCTTGGATCGCAGCGACGATTTTTGGATCTTCTTTGGACGTGCTGATTTCAGCTAAAGCTTTGTTCCATAGCTCTGAGTGGCTTGACGGGATCTTCTCAGGTCGTGCGTCTCCGCCTTCCATTTTTGCCTGGGCGTGAGCGGCCGCATGGACTACGGCCGTTGAAAGCTGCTGCGATTGAGCCTGTGGCTGTACATGAGTATTGGCATGGTCGGACGAAAAAGACTGGGTACCGCAGTTGTTAGTTAAGTGGATTAGAGATAGGAAGTAGTATGTATGATGAGTCCCATCACAAGGAGAGTGGTCGCGACTCAGGAGCTCACCTCTTCAGCGGGGCTCTGCTCCTTTCGCGGCAGACCACGAACACCAAAACGGTCACGTAGTCGGGTGAAACCTTGAACAAGCCTCTTTGGGCTCATTTTATAGACCCTGAATCGCTGCTCCAACTTCAAGAGATACTTTGCACGGATCAATCGTGGGCTCGTCTTCTGGCGAATGGTCGGGTTGAAGCTGAGGGGTAAGTACGCGTCGGGCAGAGCTGAAAAGCTGCCAGGACCAGCCTGTCCATGATTGGTGCTGCCGCGCGCTTATATACAGCCTCTTATATTGCGCCACGCGTACGCGAGCAAAGGGCATGCCCTGCTATGTTCCATTCTTCCTAACTGGCAGACCATGCTGCACGGCGTTTGTGTGTAACTGGATGTCTTTGAGGTCGTGCTGTGATCAGTACTACGACTCATGAGTTTATTTACGGGATCACGACCATGGCTGGTGGGTTAGGCTAATCCATATGAAACCTAGTGCACTCCCTGTCTCTTCACCAGCTAAGAAGCATCATGTCTGCCCTCACCTAACAGCCAACAAGAAAAGTGGATTGCCGTACAGCTAGTATCAGTTTTATAGTCCTAGCTCCTACCTTGAGCCACAATTTCCGGCGATCAAATCTATGCCTGAAACGCATGGATCTAGAAAAACACGATCGGATCCTGGATCGTTGTTTTGTTTGATAACCTAAGCGTAGAATTGAGAACACGGGGATGCAGAGTCAGGTTGGGTACGCGTCCTTTTGCGACTAGTGGAACGATGGAACGGAAGGTTCCGTGGGCTTCTGCCTCAGGAACCCAAGATTGACTGCTTACATGTTCGGGTCCATAAGAGACACAAGTGGAGCTGTTCTTTGTCTGACACCTTCCAAAGAGGCCGTCACCCACTTCTGGACGTCGTCTATGGTGCAGCCAATGGCCCCGACAGAATGTCAACAATCGGACCTTGACGCTGAAAGGATGATGACAGATTTCGATCACGTGCTCTGCCATTGGCAGAGGCAGATTGTGGTCAGCGAGGCAAGGAGGACCACTATTGACAGCTGTCACCTCCCAGAATAAGCCTTGAACTGGCTGACCCAAAAATGGCGCCTCGACTGTCTGATGCTGACCATGAGATGATGGAGGCCATGATCCGACGAGGTGAGCCGACTAAACAAATAGCCCAGGCCATCCCGTGCAACCCGCGAACCGTCCGCAAAGCTCGAGCCAGGTTTGGGCTCTTTGAAGCGACAAAGGCACCTCCGAACCGCGTCGGACGGTACAAGAAGGTGACCCCTTACAAACGAGATGTCTTGCTCGAGAGCCTCGCCGAGTATCCTACCACCGATCGGACCGAGATGATAGCATTCCTCCGCGGCAGGTTCGGGGACAAAGTATCCCCTTCCACCATCAGTCGCCTGTTGAAAGATGCTCGATGGACACGAAAGAACTGCCATCCTGTCGCAAAGCAGCGAAACCCCTACCTCCGAGATCTATACCTCTACAAACTGTCGAAATACAAGTCGTACCAGATGATCTTCATCGATGAGTCGGGCGCCGACAAACGCGTCGGCTATCGCAGAAAGGGATGGGCTCCGAGTGGAGTGACGCCGATACAGATTGGCAGGTTCAACCGCGAACAGAGGTACCAGATCCTCGCCGCCTACACGCAGGACGGCATAGAGCTGGCTCGCGTCTATCCTGGGTCTACTGATGCCGCCCTGTTCAAGGACTTTATCGAGCAGCTGCTACACAGTTGCGGGCGATGGCCGCAGAAGAAGTCTGTGCTGATCATGGACAACGCATCTTTCCACCACAATGACGAGATTGCACCGATGTGCGCTGAAGCTGGAGTGGAGCTGCTCTACTTGCCTCCCTACTCACCAGACTTTAACCCGATTGAGGAGTACTTTGCTGAGTTGAAGAGCTTTATTAAGAAACCTGGACCTGAGCTAGCTGAACTATTCAAGAAGGACTTCCGAGCATTTCTGCAGGCATGCGTAGAAACGGTAGGGAAACGTGAGGCGAGCGCCAGAGGCCACTTTCGTCATGCTGGGCTTACTATTGATGAGGGCATGGAATAGACACCATAGAACAGTAGACCAACATATAGACGACTATACTATACGTAATAAACAAAAATAAATGCGCGAATGACGCGTGATCTAATCCTCAGTACACATTCACAGACCGTCCGCCCACACCTTGATGTCTTGCACGAACGACTTGGCGATGCCAGCCTTGACGCCTTGGTCGGTGTAGTACCTGATGTCCCGATCCTGATAGACGTGTCTCAAGTCGAGACACTCGGCCTTCGTGATGCTGCCCGCGCTGCGAAAGCCTGCTTTCCAGTTCTCATCCTCGACCTGGTCGCAAAGCCACTCAGTGTAGTCATCTACGGCCCTGTCGATCGGTTTGGGAATCACCAGATCCGTCAGATCCACTATCGATGGTGAGACAGTCCCAAAACTCGATGACGACGGGGTACTTCCCTCCATAGTGGGATGGCCATAGGGTGAGGGCAAAACATTCACGATCTTGATTGGGCGCTCACTCTCCGAGCTGGTCGCTTTCCGTTTCGTTCTCCGCTCACCGTCTAGCCTGTCTTTCTCGTAGATCATGTCGAGGATATAAGGTGGCACATTCCTGTGCGTCCTGAGCTCGTTACCTTCCTCAGCATACTCAACCAGCTTGGTCAGAATGATTGTGTCTAGTCTCATGTGCTTTCTTTGTTCATCAACGTAGCAGTACGAGCCTGGGCATAAGTGTCCGTTGCATCGCATAACATCATACACGTCTTTCCAGACACGCGGCTGGCCAGCAGCCTCTTGTGTCTCCAGCAGCTGGTCCCTCTGGGCGAGTTGCCGAGCGGTGGCGCTACCTCGGCCACCACCCTGCTGTTGCACTACCCTGGAGCCTTGAGGCTCGTCCTTGCAAACAAAAGAGATGTCAATTCTGAGCTTCTTTCCTGTGCGAAAAAGATGGCTCCACTTGCAAAGCTGCTCTTCCGCCATTTCCCAGTCGATGTCAAACTCGTCGAATCGCTTCGTGAGGTCTCGTTCGCTTCGGTCGGTGACGGAGACGACGATGATGGTCTCCTCTGGTACACAGTTTTTACCCCGCGGGGTTTTCTGTCTCAGTAGCCTCTCTACCTTGGCCTCGAGGATCGTTCCCCAGAACGCGCCGGGCGCTAGCACAAGATTCTGTTCTGTGTCATTTGTGAGCTTGGAGAGCCGCCCTTCACGGAGCTGCAGCTTCCACTCGATGGAGTAATGGATGCATGTGGGAGGATGCTCGTCATATGCAACGTCGGGATCCCAGTCATCTAGCTGAAGCAGCGGCAATCTGGGTCTCTGGCTGTTTAGCGATGGGCTTGGGCTAGCAGCGAAGCTTGCGCCGCGGCTGTTGATGCCTGACAGCTGAGGTGTACGGAAGTCAAGGTCATGGTGGTCCCACTGTGTAGGGTCAAACGGCTGACTGTCATCGTCCATAGCGCTGAGTCTAGGGCATCTACTGTAGAGAGCAAAGAGTGGCGGTAGGAAGGATGGAAAAATGAGAATCTGGCAGCAACACACGGGAACACGTTTTTTCACACTTGATTACGGCTAGCCAGAACGTTCTGCGTGAAAGACTCCAACCCATGGCCTTTGACCTCTTTGTGCCTCTTTCGCGACCCCTGTCTTTCAAAGAAGTGACAAAACAAAGAGCAGCCCCACCTCCTTTGATGACAATGCATCTCGTTGTGAAGCTGTTATCGATAAGCGATCGATAAGAAGAGCCGTCATTCCGCCTTGGGTTAACGTGCCAGGACTGACGCGTTGCCCTTCAATGCTCTGGGGGTTCAAACATACACATACTTATTTTATCTCGAACCTAGTCCGATGTTTCTTATCAAGATGCCCTTCTGACTTGCGACGACAATCCAGGGCTTCCGCTTAGCTGATATGATCATCTGCGATGGCCCCTACAGCCTTGCTGCTTGCGCAGAGTCACGTGTACCATGCATGTTGGGAGGACTGAGCCTCGCCAACCCCGCTTGATGGCCAGGCCGCAGTTGCCATCATCAACGAATCTGAGAGCGAATGCTGTGATCGGACCTAATGGCAGAAGCGCTCAGTGTCGCGTCGAGCGTCATCGTCGTGGTCGATCTTTCGGCCAAGGTGCTTTCCCTATGTTTTCAGTACTCTCAAGATGTAAAGAACGCCAAGGACGATATCGAAAAGCTACGCGATGAAGTTGCCACTTTTCGGACAAGTAGCGAAGAACTACAGACTCTCGTCGGAGGGCCTCATGGCCAAGACCTGAAAGCATCGCGGCGATTGAAGTCTGCGATAGAAGATGGACGCTCAAGGCTGGAGAAACTCGAGCAACAGCTCCAGCCTTCGACTCATCGAAAGAGGATGAGCCGATTTGGTTTACGCGCACTCAAATGGCCATTCGAAAGCAAAGATGTTAAGGAAATTATCGAGGACCTTGCGCGCTGCAGAGACAACATCTCGTTGGCGTTGAATGTCGATCAGACGTAAGTGATGCAATCTAAGAAACGACCTCTTAAGCTGATGTGAGTCTGGTCTAGCGTAAACCTCCAGAACCTCGATCACCGAACGACCCTTCATCAACTGCCTACCGCAGGCGGTGCCTCTTTCGACTCCATGGCTGAGCAACACAACCCGGCATGCTTACTAGATACGAGTGAGGAGCTTCTCAAAAAATAGGCCGCTGGACCAACGACCCCGAGTCGAAGACAATCTTCTGGCTCAAGGGCATGGCGGGGACTGGCAAGTCGACCATCTCGTGGATTATTGCCCGGGCGCAATCGAAGCGAGGTGATATTGGTGCTAGCTTCTTCTTCAAAAGAGGAGAAATGGATAGAGGCAACCTGACCAAATTGAGGTCGACTCCAGCCTACCAATTGACTTTTAATATTCTAGGGGCCGCGTTCTTTACTAAGGAGACGCTTAATGACAACCTAGCCATTGAGGGGAAGTCTGTGAGAGAGCAGTTCCAAAAGCTCATCCAGGAACCGTTCTCTGAGGCAGCAGCATCAGCGAAAGTGTTGTCGCCAGTCGTGATGGTGATTGACGCGTTGGACGAGTGTGATAAAGAGGCTGATGATAGGTTACTGATAGGGTTAGGGTTCATCACCAGACTAAAGTCGACTTGAAGCCTAATGACATTAACGACATATACGATTTTCTGAAGACACAACACATTTCCTTCTTTGGCTGGAGGTGCTGAGCCTGCTTGGTCGGATATCTGAGAGCATGGGACTCATAGACGAGCTGCAGAGTGTAGTCGATGTAAGTCATTCACCTTCCGTGTGCTAGGGATCTGCTGAGAGACATGTTTCTTAGGTCGAAGACGATTGGCGAGTACTCGACTTCTTGCATGATGCTAAACGGTTCGTGCTCAGCTATCGTCCGATCATCGACACTGCACCCCTTCAGCTGTATACATCGGCAATTGTGTTTATGCCCAAGCGAAGCGTTATACGAATAACATTCAAACATTATCTTCCTGAGTGGATCTCTCTACTCCCGAACGTGGACGCCGACTGGGATGCAGTCTTACAAACACTTGAAGGTCATGCGAATTCGGTCAACTCTGCGATGTTTTCGAACGACGGCACGCTCATCGCATCGGGATCGTTTGATGAGACGATCAAGATATGGAATGTGGCGACAGGCCAAGAAGAACAGACTCTCAAGGGCCATATGGGTTCGGTCAGGTCTGTGGTGTTTTCGCATGACAGCACACTCATCGCATCGGGATCATACGATAAGACGATCAAGATATGGGATGTGGCGAAGGGCATTATCGTTAAGAGCGTTGATGCGAGCTCAGATACCAACATCTTATCCTTTACTGACGATGACTCGGTTTTAGTCACGAGTATAGGTCGTTTCAGTCTTGAGTCTCGGGACGTGAGTACGTCGTATTCGAGCCAGAGCGATTCAAAGCTGGGTAATATGGAAGCCGTCACCCAAGTGGATGCCAGATTAGGCTTTGGGATCCACCATGATAACACATGGATTACAGCGGGCGGACCCGAAGGACGCAAAGTCTTATGGCTACCTCCGAGTTTCCGGCCTAGGGTGTCGGCGATTCCAAATGAACGTTCGAGATCTGTTGTGGTTCTTGGCTGCCGGTCTGGAAGAGTGATCATCATAGGGTTTAAGGAGTCGTTAATTTAGGACGAGACTTAGTTTTGGGCATTCGTCAGACCGGCATGGTACTATGCACTACATAAGTTAATGCGAAGCAGACTGTGTATGTAGAGTACTGACTGTCGCTGTTGCTGACGAAGTTCGTACGGGGGTCATGGCTTATTCAAGATGTGCTGTGTGGAGGTCGAAGTAATATATGTTGACCTTCTCGCGGTCGTAAACGACTACATTTGATGACAGCGTGCAAAAATGACAGGGGTAATCATGACAGCTGTCGCGGGACGCTGCGTACTGTGCTAAGCCACAGTAGTCATGATATGGTCCGTGCTCAGAAACTTTCTGTAAAACGCTGGGCGGCCTCTGATTTCGGCCTCCACTGTATACTTTTCTTGTCGCTAGGACCTTTCAGTAAATTAGTGGCCGAGCCCCGGCTAATATTGGGCTGCCCTGATCATAGGTGACGATGGCATACTAAGCAGAGAGCCTCAAAAGACAGGCACGAAACCGAAGCATTCACTGGTATATACACAGTATG
Organism: Fusarium sp. FL617; assembly: GCA_030142105.1. Taxonomy (NCBI): domain Eukaryota; kingdom Fungi; phylum Ascomycota; class Sordariomycetes; order Hypocreales; family Nectriaceae; genus Fusarium; species Fusarium sp. FL617. The sequence goes on along the minus strand of JAREIL010000007.1, from coordinate 544,665 downwards.
GGGTAGCGGTATTAAGAATTGGCCCCTCGCGTGAGGAGGATGAGCAGAAGTGACGTCACGGCTTGGTAGAAATGACGGCAAGATGTGGCTTATGATACCCAAAAGTCGACTACTGGATTGCTGACAAGTTATTCACGCGCAGACTACATATTGTCGAGGCTCTAAAGTCTTGAGCTCCTTCGTCCTTCAATGTACTGTAAGAGGGGATAGATAGAACCAATTTTTCGAAGACGAGTTTTTGCGATCATTCCTGTTGCAGTATGTACATGTATATCTCTGCCCTACCAGTGATTGAAACTCCACTTCAGCCATTCTATTTATAAAATCATCTAAAACATGTTGCTATCTAATCCAAAATTTTGGTTAGGTCTTCTATCGTTTGCAAACGACTTCGTTATACCTGTCCAGGCTTACAGAAATGGCCCACTACCCCCTCGTGGCTCAAACGAAAGGCCATCATACGTCAATGCTGCTTACTTTACTAACTGGTGTGTGATATGGTCTAATATTGCCCTAGTTGATACGAACGAGCACCTGGATACTAAACATACAATGACAGGGGCATTTATGAAAGAAATTACCAGCCTAACGACCTCCCTGTCTCTCAAATCACGCATCTCCTATATGCTTTCATGAATCTGAGCCCTGATGGGACCGTGTAGGAGCTCCCTAAATAATTCAATGACATTAGCTGAACATGAGGTAAAGCTTCACAGGCGATACCTACGCGGATCTAGAGAAGCGTTATGATGGGGACTGTAAGTACACACTTCCGCGCATCCTCGTAATCCCCAAAGTTGCGTCTGATAACTATCTATAGCTTGGCTCGAAGAAGGAACAAATGCCTATGGCTGCGTCAAACAGATTTATCGTCTTAAGCAGGCCAATCGGCATCTGAAAGTCTTGCTTTCTATCGGAGGCTGGACTTGGTCATCGAATTTCCCCGCAGCGGCCAGTTCGGCAGAAACGCGGTCCAGATTTGCTAACTCAGCGGTAGAGATCATGAAAGATTGGGGCTTTGACGGTATTGATATTGATTGGGAATACCCGAATGGGGATATTGAGGCTGAAAATATGGTACTGCTCCTCAAAGCTGTCCGGGCTCGACTGGATTCATACGCCTCAACATTTGCCCCTGGCCATCATTTTCAACTATCCATCGCTGCCCCTGCCGGGCCTCAGCACTATGAGACAATGCGATTGTCGGAAATTAGTAAAGTTGTTGATTACATATATCTGATGGCATATGATTATGCTGGAGGATTCAGCAGCGCTGCCGGTCATGCTGCGAACCTTTACGCTAACGAGTACGTGCCGGGCTCAACACCGTTCGATACAGACATGGCGGTCAAAGCCTACTTGGATGACGGATTTCCTTCACGCAAGATAATATTGGGAATGCCAATATATGGCAGGTCTTTCGAAAGTAACGCCGGTATAGGTCAGACTTTTAATGGCGTTGGCCCGGGTAAATGGAGCGAGGGAGTGTGGGACTATAAGGACCTACCGAAAAGCGTCAATGCCATCGTGCGTTATGACAGCGTGGCCGAAGCATACTATACTTATGACCCTGTTGACAGAGAACTGGTATCTTTCGATACTCCGGATGCTATCAAAAGGAAGGTACAATATCTGAAAGACCATGGACTTGGCGGTAGCATGTTTTGGGAGGCATCGGGCGATCGACCAGACTCATACTCTCTCATTGGTACCAGTTGCAACGCACTCGAGTTTCTCGATGAAACGGAAAATCACCTGGAATATCCAGACTCAAGATACCAGAACATCGCTTCGGGATTAGTGAATTAGCTTGATACGAACCTCCCTATCACAAGACAAAGAGCTTTCCGGATTGCAAACACTAATTGCTACAAAACTTAGTCAGATCGCAAAAGATAATGAAGATAACTGGTGCGGCAGGTCTCGGTAGGCGACGTGTGGAGACACCATTGACCAGAACTGTGATGCGATGATATACGTGTGAAAGTGCAAATACCAAACAAGCTGGAGGTGCATCTGGTACATCCATCAACTCAGACGAAAGTATAACGACAACGGTCATACTCCGTATGCACGATCTATTCTGATCGTCTGATTTCACTATTTACCTTTTGCTCATAACTCACTTTAATGATTCTCATTTTGTTAGCCTCCTCCAATCCCTCTCTATTACATGAAGAAGCTCCGTTGAAAGGGACTATGAAGCTAGTAAACAGCAAGTCAGGGGTCTGTCTATTGACTTCAGTTGCAATGAAGGGCGGGGGGCAAACGTCCGATGAACATCGGCTATAGTTCACTACCTGATAGCTAGTGGGTATCAGTTTACGCTAAACCGACGAAACCTCTTGCCATCTAGGATCAGCAAGCGTTGCAGGGATTGAGCACCAAGCCTCGACTTCTTTTGAGCATCAGCAGAAAAAGATTTGTATTGGATGATCCGATTTACAACAACCCTCTCTGCATTGATATTGTGGATAATACTTTACCTTGATGCAGCTATATTATCTTGTTTTTGTTTTCACTCTTCGTCAGCAGACATTTATATGGTCCGCTTTTACGAATTACGACCTAAACGAGCATTCAAAGAAAGCTTTGATCATATATTTCCATTTCCCAGCTTTCTGTTTGACGTAGATCCAGGGGAATCCATGTTACAAAGTGATTGTATGTGATTTGCGATATATTGCAGAGAGACACTGATGAAGGGATTTAGCATTTTATTCAACGAAAAGGGAAAGTTTCTCGGGAGCCAAACCCTCTGTTCAACTTCCAAGCTCGAAAGACGTCGATTAAGGGGTACGCGATCTTCAGAACTCCGAACCGGCAAACAAGGGGATTATCTCATCGTCATGATTCAACCGCTCCCACTATGCACAGTGCAGCTGGTCTGGGACTCTCTTCCACTAGCCAGTCCTTTGGAGGATCGATCGCTAGGCCTACGGTCCCAAAGCAGAAGGTAGTCACCACAAGACTCAGTCAGCGTATCTTTACAGTAAACTCTATCAGTCGGTCCCGGCAGAGCACCAACAGCGATCTGAACGTGTTCACTGAGCCTCATATAAACGATAAATCGTTCTGTCCGCCACGTCTGGACTGGAGTACTACCATCATTTCATCTTATGTTCATGTTGTAACAATATTAATCAACTCTACAGGTACGAAACAAGCCGGTCAGTGCCATACTAGACGAAAACCCATAGAATCAAATCTACCGGGACGGTTGACATTGGCCTCGATGAACCACGATTACAATGGACAGTGGCTTGCAGAACCAAAAAGCGGTCAGCTTGAGACGCCTAAAAAAGAAAACTAGGCCAGCCTCAGTGAACCAAGTTTTCTCAACAAACCATACCGTTCCCCAGAGAACTCGCGATGAATAGAAGTCCGCCAACGCAACAGCACCTATGATAAAACAATGGATGAGGAACAGCATAAAATCATGCAATTGTGTGCTTACCTTCACTTCAACACAATGCTGGAAAGGGAGGCTAAGAATAAAAACGAGGCGCTGATTGTAGGCAGAGTTACAAGGGGCCGTTGGTTGTCCTTTGCTTCAACATCGTGGCGCTTACACGCGTACAGTCTCTGGCCCCCGGCGACTGCAACGGTGGTCGGCTTCTGTGTTCTAACTTCTGTCCGTGCACGTGTCGATCGTAATATGGGTATCGAATACTGATACGCGCTGGAGGGTCGTGGCAGAGTTTCAATCGATGTAGTGTGCACTGTATACGCAGTGAGCCTGCGATCAACCCTACTGCGCTAACAGCTACATGAGCTAACCTTGTTCTACATCCTAGCTGCTTGGTGGAGGAGCTAATACCTACAGGAAGATAGCAATATGCTACTGAGAAACCTGTCACGATGGTCGGAGCTAGGAGAGGGTTGAAGTACCAGCCGCCTATCTGACACCTCGTTGGTCTCAAGCTATCAGCTTAATTTATGAGGTAAAAATGCGCTCGAATAAGAATTCAAACTTTTAGACAGAGAGACAACTTGGCTTAATTGTGCTGTACCTGACTAGCATACGGTTAGGAGGCCTCAACACGTCGAGGCGGGAGGGGGTTAATGAGAGCTAATCCTCCGCTAATCTGGGCGACCCCTTGTTGGCCTTCTAGCATACAACGCACGTGATGAATGAATGAGTGGCGAATTGATTTAATGGGGCCTATGGTACAATTTGTAGATGTGTTGAGTTGACCTTTTATTATGTATGGCTGCCCCATTAATTTCGACAAGCGAAGACATCAGGAACGAGCAAGAAAGAGATACATCACCTTCCTAACGCAGGCAAAAAAGCCATCGGTTGTTGGAACATCGCAAGGTCGGCCATGCCATTGCGCTGACCTGCGTCTCCTCCTGGCCCCAACCAATACCTTGCACCGCTCTATTGCGTGTACGAATATGACCTTTGTTACTATTCAACTCCATTTTTGGTTAAAGCACAAATTAGAAACCAACCGACTGTTACTGCTTCTTCGAGCGATTTTGTGCCTGAAAATGCGACCGCCGAGCGCACAGTACAAACAACAGATAAGCGTCCGTAGCCGCAGGGGATCGTGCAGCCCTTCTTGGCCCTGTTCATGATACGCAAAGAGCCCTGAGGGTAGCGCAGGTAGACGTACGGTAAATGCTTAGTAGGGAACCTACATCCAGACCTATGATATTCGACAACAACGTCTCCACCCCCGAAAAGTCTCCCGACAGGAGACCTAGTACGATAGCGATATTCAGGACTTTTCCGCTGAATACATCAGACGCATCAAGTCATGTGTTGGTCAAACGAGACTGGCGAGAAGACTGTGTCGGTCTGCATGTGCGCAAAACTCGGTTAAGCAGAATGCATCAGGGAATAGTACCGACTCAAGTTTATTAGGGCTACAACGGATGGCAAGACGTTAACAGCCAAAGCACTTGCGGAGTCCTACAGACGACCTCTCTACGGGGTCTCGGCGGGCCGGATCGTTGTGAATTCGGTACAGGTAGGAAACATCCTAATAAACTCCCTCCAAACTTCGTGTCTTTGGAAGGCAATCTTGCTCCTTGGTGAGGTGGGTGGGTTTCTGTCTCAATGACCTGATAAACCGCAATTCAACGCTCTCATCTCCGTATCATCCCAGAAACCGAACCGGTTTCACGGTGTTCCGTATCTGACCACTGACCGAGAGAAGTCTTTCGACATTGCCATGATGAGCAGGATCCATCTTACTGTGGAATCGCAATAGCTGAACGCTGAGCCACGCATAGCTGTTCGGAAGTATTTCTTGTTGAAAACCTAAATTGAGCGCAACGTTTTGGATCCTACGGCACTGCTTAATAGTGTGACAGATAAAAAGCTCAATGGCCATGACGTATGATTTTATCTTGTGTTTAAGATAGCAGCTAGGCGTCATTCAGATTCGAAGCACCGTCCTCGTGGCTTACCCTATAGCTATGTATGTGGGTTCAGTGGTTTGCGAAGGCCAACTTCACGTGAATGATCAAATTCATTGCGCGATGAACTCAGGTGTCCTATTTTTGCTGCCATTATCGCCAGCTGTCATCTGTTTCTATATTCATGTAACGGCGAAGCTCACAGATGAAGTCTAGGAAAATGGAGCACGAGGGTACCAGGACATCGTGAACCTATCTATGCAACAAATCACAGCGTCCGTCCATCACTGAAAAGGTCATCCCGTAACATCGTAGAATCTTTCAATTCCACAGACGCTCCGGCTGTAGAGAGGTTCAACATGGCTCACTGTATAGTTCCTTGGTACCTCTCTGTGACGACAATGTACCATACCGCATTGTTGTCATGGCCACTCTACATTCTAAGAACATTTGTCGCACCCATGCGGGGAAGCTATGTCTTTCGAAATGCAAGAAAATAGCGACGGATATCGAAGCCAGTATAAAAGTCACCGCTTCAAAAATAGTCATGACCTGACAGTGGTAAGCCAGAATTCCCTGACCATCCGATGTGAGGTTGCCAGTCCAGAGCGACGTCAGAAATATTGTGTAAGCGGCAGTTGCCACGTAGATAACATACGAGAGCCAAAAAGCCACAAAAACGCGATCTCGTGTTTGCATTTTCATGTCTCCTCTGAAACCATAGTATGGAATCGTGCCCCAAATGATCAGAGTGAGGAATAGTATTTGGAAGACGAGGGCAAGGAACGCTCCTTCGGCGGATGATGCGTTGATGCTCTCTTGCTGCAGAAGCCGCGCACGCACAAACCAGGCGAAGTAAATTAAGGCACCCGTTATTCCAAAGCATGTCGCGGCCAAGAGGGCAGCCTGTATGATAAAGATGATGCATGCGATGAGATAGCAAGCAGCATCAAGTATCTGGTTTCGAAGAGTCATACCGGAAAGTGTATAAGATCTTTCTTCAAGCAGGTTTAGTGTCAATCTTACTCTGATGAATTTGTTGGTAGGAACGTAGTGCGTTGATCTAGATTGTCGTGGATGATATCACGACGCTAACTAGATGAGTTTATATAACAATGCCATTGAGGCCCATTATTGCCAAAGCGTTTTTTCTTTCTTTCAGGTGATAAGTCAGTCACATAGGACCATGCTTGGTTCAAATACTACACGGTCCCACTCGCCAGTCATTTTTAGCCCCATGCCGGGAAAAAACAGGTTGTCCAAAATCGTGCGTGACTGACCCATCGATGCAAATGCGTGTACAGAGTTGACCAAACCCATTGCCGATTGGTGCACCGCTTTCTATTTGTTTATAGTGCGTAATAATACCGGAAACAATCCTAAGTACATGCCATAATTTCTATCGAGACTGGTTATAGATTCACAATGAGATGTAATCGTCCTTAAATGTCTAAAATATGGTAAGTCTTAATCAAAGCAGAACATCAACGTCGATTGCGCCATAGATAGGAAGGTCTTTGTTTGATCTCGCGCTTTTTGCTTCGCATTCAGACATAAACTTCTCATTCTAAGTGTTTTCACACGTCATTAAATGGTCTTTACTTTCTCGAAATCAGAATGAATCAGTTTTGATAGCTCTATGTCTGTACTGCACAGTAACAGTAACAGACATTGCCTACAGTACTGTAGACGTCGACATCGGCTGTCCATTTTCTACACTCTTTGACTTGCACCGCTGTATCCGGCACAGTATGCATGTATCCTTGAGGCGAACACGGTCTGCCTGCCGGCCATCACGCCGCATGAGCGTTCGGATGGGCTTGCTTCCGATTTATCTCGCCAATAAGGAGCCATGCAGATGGCCTCCTGACCGTCTTTGGCCTCGCAATACGCACGCCAACGAGGCCAAGACGATTACAAGATCCTCTCCTAGGATAATATCTGACCAATAGACTGACGACGAGCAGGACGAGGACCAATCCCATGGCGCAGAACATCCATAAAGCTCAGAAGTGTGTTTCCCGACCCGCGCTTTCCACCTGATCCGTTTCCCACCCTGCCGACAACGCAACAAGACAGGAGGCTGGACCTCGAGGTATAAATACAGGGTCTTCATCCAATGTTTCGTAATCGCAGACGCGCTGCTCGCAAATTTAGGGCCCTGCCTCTCAGTCGATCAGTTCGCGTCATTCACTATGACCTGTTCATCCCTTGCAAAGACTAGTTCAAAATCAGCCCTCACACAGCATAATTTATGGATGACTGTGGTGGTCCAGGTAGCCGTGGCCTGTTATCTGTTATCCATGAGGGTTGAAAATATGCAGCCACTTCCCTTTTCATCCATGCCCGATACAGCCGCTTAACCAACAATCGTATTTTGGTCAACCATAATAGACTACTCTTTTCTCAAATAAAGGGAAGGGAGACAACATGAACAGCACATCTACCCACGAAAGAAATTACCACTGTATAGACTACCATTCGCCATACTTGATGCTTGATAGGCATGACAGGACTTTTTCTACGGATATGCCAAGGACAGATTGGAAATCTTCCAGTGCTCCGCCAATACTGGGTAACGGATAAGGTTATTGTCGGCTTCGAGGTTCACAATTATCTAAACGAAAAAGGCCCACTCGAAAATGCTTAGGACACACAACTGAGTTTACCACGAGACCAAAATGCCATTCCGTTAATGCCTTAGGAAGATCCTACGCGTTGACCTATGATCATCCAAAAAACTGTGATCAACCCAATTACTGTCAAAAGTAGTACAGATACATTTTGCCAGTCGCCTGGGTGATTAGCCAGAAACCACACCCAGAAAATGAACGAGGCGATGATTGGAACGACATGATAAGCGGCGAGAATCGTGAGAGAGAGCATGTAATAATATGCTTCGATGCCGAACGCGATATTCTCCGCAGCTTCGTCCGAAATCTGGAAATCGTGTTTCTTCTTGGGGATCTTGCGCAAATAAGACGTCTCTGTCGACAATCGTATACAATCATGCCAAGGGACGACTCCCCATATACATGTCTCGTCGCATTCGGCCAGAAGGAAACGGAAAGTTTGCGGGCATATCAGCGGCAGCCTCGCAGTAGGGGGTCGCGGCTCGTATTCATAATAAGAAGTGAGCCCATGGAAATCCGGTAGCTCCTGCTTTAAACTTGATACCACTCGGTTGGCGCATATCCTCTCAAACTGTTTTTGTGAGTACACACGAAAAGGAGCGCATCAATCTTGTAAAATCTTCTAAACTTACTCTGACAATCGGCAATTCAGGAATCGAAAAGGGGATGCCCAGTTAAGGAGAGTGCCGCGGTGTATCTGTTGAAACTTCCGCAGCGTCCTGAAGAAGGATGAGTCACAGGGACCGCTGGGAATACATAGGCTCTCAAGTTCCAGCGACCAACGCCATCCTTGCACTGCAAATAGCACTAGCAAGGGTCCCGTTCAGGGAGTTTCCGTCAAGTAGCTTCCGACCCGTGTATTGAGAGCCTCATGGCCCTGGGTGAGCCCTCCTTCAGTGCCAGCGCTTCCTGCTTTTGGACATATCGGGGCAAAGGCATCATATTCGTGGGCCGCGGATGAGCTGGCAGGTTTGTAACGTTCATGCATGCCCGGAGGAGTATCCGAGGTGCTATGAACGATTCGAAGAAGGCGATCAAGGCCCTTATACAACCAAAAGCGCAGCCGAGGCCTCGAATGAGCCTGAGTAATGGTTTTAGCGGGGCACATTGAACAACAATGGCATTTTGATGGATGATCCTTCATATGACCAAGGATCTTGCTAAGGGCCTGTTTTATCTCATTGGTTACCTCTTCCTGTAGTAGATGCCCATACATCTTTGTCTGTTAGTACAAACCCTGTAGATAGACATGCGCCACATACTTTCCATTCTACCCGCCAATTTCCTTGCTTGACATCACGTATTGCGGGCTGGAACGGTTGCCAATCCCGACAGTAGCCGGTATAATTCGCGAAGAACAACTTGGCTCTATTGGACATCGAGGCGTTATTACCTCGATTTATGGTAATCGAAGCTTCAGGTACCGTGTTGATAACGTCTCGGATTGACCCTGGAAGCCGCAAAAGCCATAGGTCTCGAAGTAGGGTCTGAAATGCTCGGCCACAACGCAGAAACGTTTGTAATTGATAGATGTCTGGAAAGTCAAATTCCTCGTCCAGGTTCCTGTTTGCGTCGTCACTAACCTCCTCGTCGTTCTCTTCGTTATCGTCATCGTCATCATCTTGCCCATCATCACTGCTGCAGGTTTGATCGCCGCCATGGGGCTCCTCCACGGATCCTTCGTCTAGCGGCAGTCTCGACAACCAGCCGTCCAAGTATCTCTTACGAGATCTCATCTCTTTGAGGCCCCGTAATCTCATTCCCTCCTCTGGTTCCCCGTCACTTCGCATCAACTCTACCGTTTCCTGTGCTAAGTACGCTCTGTTCGATCGCTTGCGAAGAATTTGGACTACCATTTCCTCTCTCTCATCGCTTGCTTCTTTTCGGAGCCCGAGGTAATACGACTTGAGCATTCGGCGGTAATTATTTACAAACCTTTCTTGGTTCACGGATTGTAATGTGCTCTTCAAAACAGGAACTAGCTCCTCGATTTGGGTGAAGTAATCTGCAAGTACGTGTAGGGCGTCTAACTCCATGAAGCTTCTTCCAGTTGAAACCTCCGATGCGATGTCAATGCTGTCAGATTCCAGAGATTCAATGTCATCGTTCTTCGATGATTCGCATGATAGTGAAGTGTAGTTCGTCGAGGCAACAAGGTCTGACCAGAGAGAGTTCGATTTCTCTGAAACAGTGATGTCAGAAGTGGCTGCTTCGGGTACCCAGAACACATCCCTCTCAGTACTCGTTTGCTGGAACATCGCCTCGGCCTCGATAAGCTTGCCTTGGTCCCTATAGAGAAGTCCCAGCGAATGAATCGAGGCCGCCACGACATTCCCCTCGGCAACGATTTCTTTTGATTGCAGCCTCTTTCAACATTTTTCTGCGTGAGGAAGAAGCCTCTGCTGTGATATCCAATCCTCCTTCACGTCTTGCGTCGTTATTGAATGGCCAACTAAGATCAGTGCTAGCCGTGCAAACTTGGTACTCTTCAGATCATTATTATCAAGATGCAATACCCAGTGGTGCACTACTGGGTGCATGGCGTAATTTCCTCTTGTCTCTTCTAAGGTCTGGATCATTGAGTAACGGAGTAGGAGACTCATTGCCTCCGCAAAACTGGCCAAATCGGTTCCCATTCGAAGCAGCCACGAAGGACATTCGTTTTTTAGATCCACGAACTCGGCTACTTGGAGTAGGCCATGCCAGAACTGCTTGTTATCAAGGCACGCCCAAAGGCGTAATATGTTCGTAGCATCTGTACTCCTCCTTTTTATCGCGCCGAGAGATACTGCCCATGTGGTAGTGATTTTTTCTTGATGGCAGTCTGTCAAAGAGTGACCTGGTTCCATAAGCCTTTGCCATTGTTGGTTGTAGACCTTGATATAGGAGACGACATCCATGCCTGTCTCACGCAAGTACGACGCAGCTTGCGCCAAAGCTAGTGGCAGACCTTGTAACAACTCGAGAAGGGTTCGATGATTTGAATCACAACCTAGAATAAATATAAGCATTACGGCAAGGACCGATGGGTGATGGATGTTGAATTAACGTAGCCCTTCTCCATACCATGCTTGCAGAATGGCCCTGCTCTTGTCTAAGTCAACCCTGGCCAGGAGCAGTGACCTACCCAGCTGCTTCAGGCGTAGCAATCGCGTTGTTATCAAAATTGAACCGTGGTCCCCGGGGAAATATTTCTAGATGTTATATGCTCCTGTCGCACCACCTTGCTCATAATCTTGATCGACGTTATCAAAAATCAGCAGCCATTAGGTATTGCTCGGTCGAGCGAGCCATTCCATCACATGTGTGACAGCATCGCCCAGGCTTTCATTACTGTTGAGGTTCACACCAGTATTACGGCTGGCGGTCCGAAGTTCGAGAATTCTGGTAAGACATCTAGCGAGGCTTTGCTTCAATTGATCTTCAGACCGTCCATCTAGCCAGAAGATGGCACTAAAAGCAATCTTGTGACGACGGGCGAAGTCGATGGCCAACTGCGTCTTGCCAATAACGCCAAGCCCATGTAGAACGCACACCTTCCGCCGTCCGGTAGGGTTATGTTGTGGTAAAAGAATCTGCTCAAGCGCAGTTCTATCGGTTGGTCTATCGACAAAATTCTCTGATACCGGGACGCCTTGCAGGCTGAAGGGAACATCAAAGGAATCCCGGGCTGTAACACAATAATGTCAGCAATGGTGAGTTTCATTAGAAGCGTAGTGGTGGTACTGGAGATGAGGACAATCTTTACAATCTTTACAACACTTTAGGGGAGCGTGGGAGCGGGCGCAGCCGTGAAGCGTTTTTGCTGCAAAATGGACGCGACCGGTGACGTGATCCTGGTGCAAGGAGGAGGATCTGCCGCAGCGACGCGTCGGACCTCGAGAACCATGAAGCCGACGGCAAAACTGCAGGAACAACTGCAGGAAAATCCGCAGGCGGTCGGAAAAAGGAATGGCATAGCTGTAGCACAGCCCCGTGGAGCGAAGAAGGGTGAGAGCGAGTTGGCCGACAATGTTGGCCAGTTGCAGGTTTTGGAAGACGAGTCGGGCAACAACGCGTCGCTCATGCAGACTATGCTCCAAGCCATGCTCCGCGAGACGTCAGCTCATCTGGTCGGCGAGCAGAAGAAGATGTTCGAGAGACTCTGGAAGGCGCTGATGGGTAGTCAGCAGACGGCGACACAGATGATGAGGGAATAGCTGGAGGTGGTCCGACAGCTCCAGCAGGAGGTCTGGGCGGCCAAAGTGCAGGCGGTCGAGGAGTCGAAGAAGGTGGATGAGCTCAAGCGCCTACATAAGCAGTCTACAAGGCAGCTGAGGGTGATTCGAGAACAGTTAGCGAAAGAACAGGAGCAGCTGCGTGAGGAGATGAAACAAGTCAAAGAGGATACAAGACAGGCCAAAGAGGCGATCCTACTGGCGAAGGAGGAGGCCAGGCAGATGAAGGAACAGCTGAATATGATGGCCGACAGCACCTCCAATGGTGCTCAGACGACCCCACAGCCATCGTATGCGGACGTAGCCCGCACCCCACCCACAAACCAGCCCAGCAACGTCCACACCCTCTCTTCCATGCGCACGACACCATCCTCTTTCACCGACACCTTGGTCTGTACTATCGACACGTCACGTGTCAGCGCGGAAGACAAGGACAAGGCGCAGGTCGGAGAGATACGTCAAGCTATCGAGGCAAAGGTGAGAGCTAGAGACGGCCAGCAGGGCTGGAGGTGTGCCGCCGTGGTGAGACGTGAGGAACGTGGACCACATCAAGGTGGTGTGCCGAGACGAGACGGAGGTGCAGCTCGTGAAAGAGGTAGTGGAGAAGGCTGTGGTCAAGGGTGCAAGAGTGCTCCAAGACCAACTGTACCCGGTCAAGGTCGACGGGGCAAACAGGACGGCGGTTCTGGATTCATCTGGCAACGTTCTGTCAGGCGCAATTGAAGCATTGGGAACAGAGAACGAGGTAACGATCGCCAAGATGCACTGGCTGAGCAACAAGGAGAACGGCAAGATGTACGGCTCGATGGTGATCTACCTCACCAAGGCTGGCGATGCACGACGGCTACTCGAGGAGAGGTACTTTCACCTTGCTGGAGAGTCGGCCAGCACCAACGTCTTTGAGCGGCGACAAGGCCCAACCCAATGCTACAACTGCTGGGAGACTGGGCACAAAGCGTTCGCGTGCAACAAGGTACAACGATGCGGCAAGTGCGCCGAGACAGGCCATCGTCACCAAGACTGCCAGACGATCGAGCCGAAGTGTGTTCTGTGCGGAGGACCACACGAGTCGCTCAGTCGAAACTGTTGGGTGCGGCAACTACAAATCACCTCCCATGAGCACTAATCTCCAGATTCTGCAGCTCAACGTGCGGAAGAGAGAGGTGGTACAGCTGAGCATGATGAACGATGGGGACTTGCAGGACTACGCTGTGCTAGCGGTCGCCGAGCCATACGCGCTAAACATCGATGGAGCTTTGGTGACACCGCCGAGCAATCACAGGAACTGGACGAGTTTTGTACCGTCAAAGAGACATGATATGCAGTGGCCGATTCGGAGTGTGCTCTGGATCCGCAGTGATCTAGAGGCAGAACAAATGGCGATCCCTTCGGCCGACCTGACGGGGGCGATACTACGGTGGCCCGACCGGAAAGTTCTGGTGGTATCAGTATACGTGGCAGGACAGGATGATTGTGCATTGCACACGGCCATGGGATAGCTACACACGACCATCACCAACTTTCGTAACAGCACAGGGAAGAGAGCGGACGTTGTCCTGGCTGGCGACTTCAACCGGCACGACCAGCTCTGGGGAGGCGATGAAGTGACGGGAAGGAGGCAAGGCGAGGCGGGCCCGATCATCGACCTGATGGACGAGCACAGTCTGCTCAGCCTCTTGCCGCGAGGCACAAAGACGTGGGAAGGACCAGACAGCGAGAGCACGATCGACTTGATGCTTGCGTCGGCCGAGCTGACCGATGAGATGGTCCACTGCGGTATCCATCCGACCGAACACGGGTCAGACCACAGGGCGATCCGAACCGAGTTTGACCTTGCAACGCCTGAGAGAACAGTAGACACAAGACTGCTGTTCAAGAATGCGCCATGGAACGCCATCAGGGAGAGGGTGAGCGATAAGCTCGCACGGCTCCCGTGGGATGGCGGCGTGCAGATGCAGACAGACAGGCTGATGGAAGTGGTCCTCGACGCGATCGACGAACTAGTGCCACGGGCAAAGGCGTCACCGTACACCAAGAGATGGTGGACGACAGATCTCACCAAGCTTCGGAGGGCATACACGTTCTGGAGAAACCTGGCCAGGGCTCGACGTCGGGCGGGTCAACAAATCGACGACCTGGAAGACCGGGCCAAGGAAGCAGCGAAAGAGTATCACGATGCCATCAGAAGACAGAAGAGAGCACATTGGGAAGACTTTCTGGCCGATGGAACCAATATATGGCAAGCCGCCAAGTACCTCAAGCCCAGAGACGAGTCGACTGGCGGTGACAAGGTGCCTACGCTGAAGAGAGCAGATGGGACGACGACGTAAGACAAGGCCGAACAGGCACAAGAACTGCTCAGCGTCTTCTTCCCGCCCTCGCCGACAGACATCGAGGATGAAGGCCCGCGACCGTGGCGTAGAGAAGTGGCCATGCCGGACCTGACATTGGAAGAAGTGGAAGAGAAAGTGATGGAAGCCAAGCCATGGAAAGCGCCCGGACAAGACGGACTGCCGGCGATGGTGTGGAAGCAGCTGTGGCCGGCGGTGAAGGAGCGAGTGATGCATCTGTTCCGCACATCACTGAGCGAAGGACGACTTCCGGATCAGTGGAGGACGGCCAAGATTGCGAAGGCGTGGAGGCCAATCTCGCTGCTGTCGACGCTGGGCAAGATCCTTGAGGCAGTGGTGGCAGATCGCATCTCGTACGCAGTCGAGGCATACGGACTTTTGCCTACTAACCACTTTGGAGCGAGAAAGCGTCGGTCGGCAGAACAGGCCTTGCTGCTCTTCCAAGAACAGGTCTACAAAGCTTGGCGCAATCGCAAAGTGGTCAGCCTGGTCAGTTTCGACGTCAAGGGGGCCTATAACGGTGTGTTTAAGGATAGACTGCTACAGAGACTCGAGGCACGGGGCATCCCTAAGAGACTGGTCAAGTGGATCGATGCATTCTGCTCGAACCGCACGGCGACCATCACGGTGAACGGCTACACGTCTGCATCACGGGAGCTGCCGCAAGGTGGCCTCCCGCAAGGGTCGCCACTGTCACCTGTGCTCTTCCTCTTCTTCAACGCAGACCTGGTACAGAGCAAGATAGACTCGAACGGGGGATCGATCGCCTTTGTTGACGACTACTCGACCGGGGTCACAGGCCCGACAGCGGAGGAGAACAGAGAGGGCATACAGGCCATCATCGACCGTGCACTAGCATGGGCGAGGCGGAGTGGAGCGACGTTTGAGTGCGACAAGACAACCATCGTGCACTTCACGCGCGTTCTTGATCGTACCAGCCGCTTACCCATCACAACAATGGGAGAAGAGGTCAAGCCGAAGCAGAAGGTCAAGCTCTTGGGCGTGATCATGGACGCGAAACTGAGGTTCAAGAAGCACATGGCTGAAGCTGCCGCCCGGGGGCTCTCGGCAGCCATGTGTCTGAGAAGGCTCAAGATGCTGCCCCCACGAACAGCCAGACAGCTCTTTGTAGCGACGGTGGCACCGGCGATGGACTACGCTTCTGTGGTGTGGTCGCACGCACGAGGCGAGAGAGCTCTGACTTGGTTCAACAGAGCGCAGAAGACGGGGGCACGAGCCATCACGGGCGCCTTTCGGACGGCCGTGACAGCAGTGGCTGAAGCCGAGGCTAGCATTCAAACGGTCTGTGAGCGGCATGCTCAGGCGGGCACGAGATTATACACCAACATCAAGACTCTACCGAAGACACATCCTCTCGCGACACTCAAGGTGTCGGCGAGCCGGAGATACATGTCACCACTAAAGAGACTGACACTCGCACACGAGGAATGTGGCATTGAGAGGATGGAAACAATCGAAGCTTACGCGGTACCACCGTGGCACGGCCGCATGTTAACGATATGCGAGGCCGACCACGAAACGGCGGTAGCAGCAGCCAGAGATGCCAACGATATCGTCATCGTGACCAGTGCATCCGATAGAAGAGGGCTTGTAGGCATGGGCGGCGCTGTGGCACACAAGTCGTCCGGCCAGACAGACAAGATAGTGGCCAGGTACTCGGTCACCTTAGGTTCGCGAGATGACCAGAACCCATATACGGCCGAGCTAGAGGCGATAGCGATGGTATTACGATGCGTACCCGACGGTCTACAACGCCGGGAGCTCACGGTCCTGTCAAGCAGCCAGTCGGCCCTCAAAGCAATCGCACGACCTCGGCAGCAGTCTGGTCAAGTCACCATCCGGCAGATCTACGAGCACGTCGAGCGACTGAGAAAAGGGAACAACAGCGTCAAGATGATCTGGGTACCAGCGCGACATGATGATCTAACCATCGGGCGTGAAGCAAAGAAGCAAGCACAGAGAGCCACGAAAGCAGAATGCACGGCGCAAGCGATGCCATACCAGGCTCGTTCCACTCGGACCAGACTGATGGCGGCGCGCCTGAACCAGCAGCGGAAACCACCCGACAGAGTAGGCGGCTACTCCAAGCGCATCGATCGGGCCCTACCAGGCAAGCACACGAAAGTGCTGTATGACAGTCTAAAGAGACGGGAAGCCGACGTGTTCGCGCAACTCCGTACAGGCATGGCGAGGATCAATGGTTACCTGAGCAAGATAGGCGCGGCCGAGTCGGACATGTGCGAGTGCGAACGCGCCCCCGAAACGATGGAGCATTTTCTGTTCCGATGTGCAAGATGGGAGGCGGAACGCGAAGTCATGCGACAGGCTGGACAAAGCATGGTGGGAAACCTTTCCTTCTTTCTCGGTGGAAAGTCGGCGTCGGATGGGCCCAAATGGACACCTAACCTAGAGGCAGTGGCGAGCAGTGATCAAATTTGCAACAGCGACGAAAAGACTTGACTGAAGGGGCAAACTGAACACACTAAAAAGATCGATTCTATAAATACTCACTAACACCAAACAGCCTCGAGTTGACAGACCATGCTTCAGCTGCTGAAGATAGGATGCTGAACACTTGGAGATATTATTAGTTGGCCTTCAAGCAGGCCTGTCAAGCAGAATCAAGGAAGCGGGGCTAGAAGAGAAATAGGCAAGAAGAGCGGGGCTTTACAGGGTGGTGCGGACGGCAGCGGAGAAGCGCAAACAGTTTAGCGTAGTCACTGGCCCTATAAGATTCGTTCTTCCGGGCGTAATAAACTCTATCTATCTATCTATAACTGGAGATGAGGCGCACCAGCCGTAATTCGTGAAAAGCAAAACATGTAAGAAAACATGCGATTTGACTTACGAGGGTTGGTAGTCGAAACATCATGTGCTTGTACTTCGGCGATGGGAAGAACCCCCAGCAGCTCCCTTGCATATGCCGCTGCCACTGCGGCTGCATATCTCTGCCATTCCTTATTCTTGTGGGAATCGGAGTAGTCGCAAATTCCTCGGATGGGGAGGCAGGGAAGAATATCCATCAAACCGGCAGCTTCCATCTCAAAACAGATAGCATCTAGCTGTCGAGCGATGATGTCTCGCTGGGCGCCGTTCCTCATAACTTGGTTTCCCGAGGCGATTGTGCCGTAATGTATCATCGGGTCGTTCGTGTTCCGCCTCCTCCGCGGTACCACTTTCGAACGGTCGCATTCATCGCAGCCGGGTGCTGAAGAAGTATGATCGTACGTCGGAGGAAAGAGACAGTCCGTCGTGGTCGGGCGGCAGTACTGGGGGCGTCTATCGAACCTTTCGTCTACTATGAGTGAGATTCGGTCACCGTCTTCTTCATGCTTTGCTCGTAGGGATGACACGGCGGTGCCAAGCAATTGATTCAGGCTCTTTGGGTCTCCAGTGCGCTGGATCTGTCTGTTCCCGACGGCTTTCCCTAGGTCGTACTGCACCACCCTCGTCCCGACGACAATATCGCCCAAGCGTATGTCGACCTTGTCCGGCACCCCCGCCACCGATTCCCACCATCAGACCGAGACGGATCGATGGAAAGCTTCGGATCAAATGGGTTAGCACGTTCGCCGCATTATTCGTTCCGTACTGGGCCGTCGGTAAACACGCAATGACGATATTGTGGTGCTGCGCGCTGCCGAGGGTGTAGGCATTCGTATCCTCTGTAGGCCTGGGCAGGTCTTGGTGGATATCGTCCAGCATAGCGCGAGCTGTGGTCATCTCTATGTGCAGCGCACAGATCCAGGCGATCGTGTACTGGTTGCGTAGAAGGGTCGGCGCGGTCCGTAGTTCATCAGCCCCATCTTCCAGGTCATCCTTTGGGGTCGCCTGCCGTTTTTGACGATGAGAGGTCATCGTGTTAGGGTCGATGTTGCGTCGGAATTACCACAGCTCACCGCAGTGACGTGCCTGCATACTTGTATTCACGGTCAAGCTTCTTCTCCTCGACGTGTTCTTGTCGATCGAGACGGTGGTCATAGGTCGGGAAAGTCGAAGATAGCGTAAGGAAAGAAAGCTGTTGTCACTAAAGAAGAGCCCTCGATGTCGATACAAAAAGAGGGGAAGTGATCGGGCGCGGGCATTAGGCAGCCAATAAATAAATAGTCTGACAATTGAGTCGGCTGCGTGCAGGCACTGCCACGACCTGTTGCTGCGACCGACAGCCTCAACAGCCTTGACAGCCTGATGGGAGGGCGCGTCGGAATTTCATGTCAAGTTTTGTGTCTGTGGGCTCTATAGTCATCAGTGCGAGTGCCCGGTGGCTACCTAGCGCATCGACAATACAGCGCATCGCCTCAGCAACTTCGGCAATTTCCCCCAAGGCTGCCTCTCTTCCACGGCTGTAAGCACGAGATTACGCAAGGATTTCAGCTGCATGGTCAGAAGCGCCTAACCCCTAGAGTCAGTGAGTAAGTACCCGACGAGTACTACTACGGATGCCAAATGAGGCTGTGATGTGGCACAGTCGCACTCGGCTTCCTCCCTACCTGAGTGGCAAATGTGGTTGGTAATTTACAAAGGTCACAACATTTGGTAGCGCCTGAATGCAGGCTGTTACTGTTACCGGAGACGGGTATGAGGTGCGGATACTGGCGAACACAAAGTCCAATTGATCTTGGTTTGAGGAGAGGTTCTGCTTTCCCATACATCCCCTCTCATACAACTCAGCTGTGTGTGAAGCGGGGTAAGAGGAAATGAGGCTCAAACATAGCATAGATCACATCATTCTTGCCCTGGTGTATAGAAAGATCTCCTCAGACTCTTGCAGTTCCCAAAACCCGTGGTAAACATCTTGATGGCAAAACTAAATTGTGATAAAAGCACGAGGATACACTCTCTACAAATCACGGTTGCCACTCCTAACAATCTTCTGCGACGTGGTATCAGACAGAGTACCAATAATTTGTATGGAACCCTCTCCAGTGACGACGTTTCTCGCTCTCATCAAAGCTCCACCTTCCAATACTACTATCTGCTGACTGCCGTGTCCAACACTGATATTCCCTATATCGTATGTTTGCTTGAAGTAGGTCTGTTCGCTGGCGTGAGAAGACAAGTTGTCATCTATGCTTCTCGAGGCGCTGGATTACACACGGTTCGAAGGATTAGGGGTGTTATCCAACACGGTCTCCCGTTCGGTAGATGCACGGCAGCCATCTCGGCTTGCCTGCTTGTTCTTTTGTAGTTGGACTACAGAATCACCCAGAATACTGGTTTACCTTTCAATAAGGGTAACGAGGTCTTCCAAGCGGTCTTTTGCAAATTTGTCATGGTCCTATATCCCCAGTCATCATTCAAGCATCCTGTAGCCCGCCATACACCTCCAACTCACCCATAATTTTTGCTTGTCAGAATCTTCAGGCGACTTTCGTATGATAATATGAGTAGATAGTGAGCTTCCTGGCCTGATGCTGACCTTATGGCTCTTGTCCACCATCGTTATACTATGAATAAGAACGACGCTTGGTCCGGTTTGAAGATACAAGATGAGCGAGCTTTTCGCGATAAAGCGAGGGTTTTCGCAGATTTTCAGACTTCAAGCTTCAGGTTCTGATCTCTGATATACTTTTGCTCCGTTCACTAATAGACGTGAGTTTTGGTGCACCGAGGTATTAGGAGTCTAGTGAATGGAGGCATCATCGACGTTTAGCACCTTGCAAAAAGACAAAGTATCGTCTCAATATCGACACGCCGTTACGAGGTTCTGAAAAGCATCAATCGTAGGCTATTTTATTGACTTAAAGTATCTACATAAGTCCCCACTAATGGTCGAGTAGTTGAGATGTTGATAAGTGGACAAGAACCAGATGGCGCTTGACTCGGCCGTCGATTTCGGCCAATACAAACCTTCTCTAGGAAAATATGCATGTCTATGACGGTACTTTTGTCAACTAGAACTAGCTAAAGTGAATTTTTACGGAGTAAGAAAGACGGTCCGGCGGCGTCTACGTTCAAAGTTGTTAGAAGAAAATGTGTTTGAAGTCATTTGTTCATACTCCATATGATCTCATTATCCCTTCCTTTCCATCGATGCCACCTTACTGCCAATATACTAGCCCCGTCCGGGGAAGATGCCGATTGTGATGCACTGTGAATATTTTTCTAGCGTATCGCTTTGGATCAAGCCCCAACCTCGGAATTTCTAGCAGTACATGTATTACTATTTAATTCGCCGCCTTTTAGAAACTTACGGCTAGTGGTATCTCAAGGGCTCCCTAGCTTTAGGCTGATTTCTAAGGCCGATGTCCGTCCCTCCTCTCGCAGTATAGCCATCTATCTGCTTGTTGACGTCGTCGAAAATCACATCCATAAGTCCGGATACTGAACTCCCCTCAAAAAGTATCTTAATGCCGACCCTTGATGTGGCTTTATGAGTGGTTAGCTGGTGGAGCCACTGTAGTCAAAGAACCACGAATTTGTATGAGAATATTGCTAATGCAGAAGAATTACCAACCAAATTTTCAAGTCAGAAGCTTCTGTTAACCTCTTGCCCTGAGATGTCTTGAACCCCCGATTCTCCTGACAATCCTCCTTCGTATTCGCTCTGGGTATGGTCTCGGCCCTGCTGCATTTTCATGAAAGTCTTTCTGGGGAAGGATCTCCTGGACATCACTGTCATACCCTGACATCAGCGCCGATATCGTGCTGTTTCCTTCCGTTTTCATGACTTTTCCATCAGTACTACCGATACGCGGCTCTCCATCAGTCGCGTCTGCCCGTATTTTCCATCCCATATTGATCAGTAAGCCATCACGACCCTCGGTGCCTTTAACTGTGATAGTATCGCCTGGCTCGTTCCGAGTTAGTTGTAATGCGGGTAGTTTGACAGGAAAGGAACCTTCTCGCCGTTTACATAGTGATTTGAATGCATCACTATGTGAAAGACGGCCTGATAATCGATAGACCCAATACAAGTCCATATGACCATCATTCATCTCCGACAGGAAATTGGGCAGGCCGCTTTGGTAAATGAACTGTGCCAATCGAGGATTACGTCCGGCAAAGTCTTCAGCAGTAAGCACTCGGTGAAGTGATACAAGCATGCGATCCAAAACCAGGCCGGTACCTTTCTGGAAACGCCTTCTGAGTATGGTATCGAACTCATCGACCGTGCTTGGAAACTTCGTATATGACGGTTTCTTCTCGAGAAACAAGCGGGTGACACATGCCAAAGCCATCAAATCAATGACCAGCTGGGCCGGACAGACAGCATTCGAAAGGCTTTTACGAGCTCTCTGGAATATATCGCCAGACTGTGGTCTGACTCTATCTGGATGGTCACTGCTAGTCATGCTCGCCATGTAACTCCAGATAAGAAAGAGGCGCTGCGCGACACGTGGCTGTTTCGCCGTTTTGCAAATAACAAACCCTTCGTCCATCAATGCCCCGAAACTTCTTCTCTGCTGTGGATTCAAATACGCTATCCAAGGGATGGGAAAGCTCTATATGCTTGTTAGTTTCGTCATGAAACATGTACTGGGAGCTTCTCGCTCATTCTCTCCACAAGCCAAAGATCCAACTTTAGATTTTCGGCCATGCCGATAAAAAATCTCTCATTGGCTTCACACCCGGTAAATACACGAGCGCGGGAAATCTGCTTGATCACATCCTGGACATCGAGTCGCTCCCTGTCATCCTGCCTTGCCCCGAGAAGCTCAGCGAATGTCTCAGATATCTCGACATCTTGGGTTTGGCTGTCTAAGAGCTCCATTTGTACTTTGTTACCCGGTCTCCCAATCGAGACCATAACGTAACGCACATGAGAGATAACTCTGAGGTGATGTTTGAGGTCATGACAGAAGTCCTGGGCCTTTTGGTGGAGACTCCAACGGATCAACTCCATAACCTGGCTCGCGTCCATCTTCTGCAGATGTCGAGATGCCCATCCATGTGGCTGTATCAAGCTCAACGCCAGGAAAACGGCCGCCTGGCTGAACTTGTTACGGAGATCGGCAAACTGCGGCGGAGGAGGGGAAGTCACCATCCCTGGCTTTAATTTGTTAATCACTACTGCGGCAATGGATTGGTGGTGGCTAACCGGTAAGTCTCTAAAGAGTATAGCGTACTCAATATACGATCGATGGTTTCTATATCGACGTCGGAGATGGTCACCCAGCCCTGTACCGTGGCGTTGGATTCCGATCCAAGTACTCTTCATGAACTCATCCAGGTACTTTCTGTAGGCTTCCGGATAAGATAGATCATTGTTCTCTTCCCGTGCGATAAGGGAGTCGATAGATACCGGAGGCACATCAGGCCTGTCATAGTAAGGATGTAAAACTGGGGTATCATCAGGAACAGCAACCTCCAGGTACGGAAGGCATGAGCTGTAGCCAAGAATATGCACAGCACTAGTGCAGTACTCCCAATCATCTGGCGAGATGAAGAGGCACTTCCATTCTCTGTTCTAAGAGCCCATTGCTGCGGCAGGAGAAACCCGTGGATAGGTAGAGAGGCTCATAGTCGAGATGTCGATCGAAATAGATACAGAGATTTTGTGTAGACTGAAGGAGGGACTTTCTGGGGTGGGAGGATACATTCATAGAGGAACATGGTGGGGCCTGGACTAGGCCCCAGTGAGGTATCGGAGTAACGGAGTCGGCTCACTTGAAGCTTCCTCCGGGGGCCCCGCGCCGATGCCCCATATTTCCCGGCCGTGTGTGGAGACCACGACGGAGCTTTTCCAAATTGTGTCTAAATACTACGTATCTGAAAGTTGTCAAGTCTCTCGAAGCTTAGTAGATGCTTAGATAAATTTGCATGCCTCTTATAAAGGGAAGTTTAATGTTAGTTTAGGAAAGGCTTGCTGTGACATATCAAATGCTGCTTCCGACCCTACCGACGACTGGGCCTCAGGGCAAACTGGTCTTGAGTCTGCGGCTTAGCGTTGACCAGCCAAACTCATGCTTTGCCAATAATGATCACAAGAGCTTCTACCCCTGCGATCGTGACACGGTGGAAGATGATAAATTGGAGCTAGGTGTTGTTCGAAGAGCGAATCTGGCAATGGGTCGAAGAGGAATGGCAATCAATATTGCCAAGATCTCATCCAATTCAGATCAATTTAACATCTTTTTTATTTGATCTCATTGAAAATATCCTGCAACGATTCGGTCACTGATGTTTCTACAATTATCTATCTAGAACTGCAGTTTATTCCAATCTCTTCAAACATTTAGCCCTCCTTGCGCGCCCATTTCCTTTGGACTACCTATCGACTTACTTTGCGTCCCTTATCCTGACAACCGCAGCGGACTTGGCTTACGAGAGCACTCAACCATAACTTCTTGAGTTTCCTTAAAAGCTTGACTATGGTTCATTCTGCGTTTAAGTCTGCAGGCCCAGTAGTGATCTGTATATGCATCCTCATAAGATAGGAACCCTGGATGCCCGATGATGTCGATGAGTTTTGCCAGCCTCGGAATATGAGATGTCCGATACAGTGATGAGAGAAGAAAGTCTAAGACCCTATGTACTCTGGACCGGGGCATTCTTAAAATATGATCCAATGCATAAATTGGTGTTGAGTAATGTGAATAGATCGGGCCAAAGTGAGCTTCTGGGTTCTCCAACCTCAAGTGTAGACGTGCGACACACGACATGGCCATGAGGTCCAGTACCATTTGCGATGGATCTTGCGCTTCCAAAAGACTCCAGCCAAACTTCGTGAACATAAAGGTTGCCTGGTTCCTGAACGATCTCGCTAGTTCGTCATTGCGATTTCATCCGCAACACGTCCAGATTGCAAACAATCTTTCTACATTACCATGCAACTCCAGAATCCTGCAGGTGTCGAATACTTTTTCAATGAAGCTGCGGAGGCTGTTTATCGATCGTGAAGGTAGATCTACCAATGAAGTGGGCAATCCCTTCGCTTGATGTTAGCAATACATCATAAACTTGATCGCATAGACGTACTGCTATTGCTATTCAATGTACAAACTCTAGTTTGTGAGCCAATTTTTGGACAAAGTCATTGTTAACATGATATCCCGAAAGTGTCCGGTAGTTCGATAGCGTATCAAGTAAGGATGGCATATTGATGCGACGGTGCAGTTTTAGGGTCTGGTTGTCGCTCATGAGCGCATACACTATGCGTGAAACCTGTTCTTCTGGAATGTGTTTATAATGTCCATCTGGGATCGTTCGTATGCGCCACCGGCTTTAAGAAGAACATATCGCAAGACACCTATTATCCTGAGATTTGGCCGGAAAGACAGTAGCTTTTGACAAAGCGCGTGCTTGAGCCTAGAGATGACTTGTTCAGTCGTCATTTGCATCAACTGCCTGGTCGGGTTATCATCAGATTGGGTAAAGCTTAGGGCGAGAAACATGACTAGCAAGACGAATCTCTCTCGGAGAGTATCTCCAGGGGTGAAATTGGGTGGCTATTCGACCATTAGTATTGTGGCAGGAGACGGTAGAACAAGGATTACTTACAGGCAGATCAACTAAGAGAACAACATACTCGATCCACAGCCGCAAGTGATGATAGCGTTGCCGATAGTTAGCCGCCAATCCTGGACCATGGTTTCCGATTCCTTTTACAGCTTGTTTCAGAAAATCCCTAAAGGCATTGTGCCGAGCAAGTTCGTATCCGTACTGGTCGATCGCTTCAGTAGCCACCGGTAGACCCGTGGGCATAAGGACGGGGTTATCAACTTTGACATATTGACTGACTATGTAATGAGATGAAATAACCGCAACTTCAAGGTGTGAAGTGTAAAGACTGGGGCCGACTACATGTCCGTGAATGTGATTCAAGTCTTCTGGCAAGACATGTACGCATCGCCACTCGACTCTTTGTGACACCATTATGTGTTGTGCCGCGACGAGTGTTTGCTTGAGAAGTGTTTGCAAATTATGTGCCTGTTGTGAATATTTTATAGCTCGACCGAGTGGGGTCAGTGGATCGTCGCTCCGGGAAGTAGCCACGGAACCGGCGGCCAATCGCCGTAAAAGGTGGGTCGATCTTTCGGAACTCTCGCCATGAATCGGTCGGTCTCTACCAGCTCCACGGAATGAAGTTGATTGAGATGCTCCTATTTTACCAACAGTTCCTAGATAATGCCAATGAGTGTAAGAGTGGAAAAACTCATCTAATCACCATAAGGACTCACTGATTACGGTATCCTCGTAGATAATAGTAGGGTATATTACGACTATTCTAGTGACTGCTATAGGTTGCACTATGCTATTGTTGTCCGTCGCAGCTCTAATAAAGATTTCTGGGTCGCGTTGATTAACCTAGTATGGATATGCCTCTCGGCCTGTCTGGTCCTTTTGGCATTTGTTTCTGGTCGAGACACATGATGATATAACATTGTTGGGCCATCCTGATATAGAGAAAGATCAGTGCAGCGGTCGATGAATACTGCCGTCTGTCAAAAGATCCTCCTAGGAGCGCGGTGCAAAGGGATAGTATTTAGTGATTACATCGACCGTCCTGCAGTTCGATGGTTTGGCCTTGTCTGGTATCTTGAGTATTGTGAAGCGTTCATTATGGCACAATCGTAAATAATAGTGATACGAAGTGTTGCGTTTGTCCTGTTTGAGCTTCTCCAGCCGGCATTTTCGTCAGTGCGCAAGGTCATCGGGACTTGGTCTTTATTCGTTGATAGCACTTGACCTAGGGTGCAAGTGATCTTGTGAACCGTAAAGTTCGAAAGTTTCGAGTATCAGCCATCAAGATTCATTGCCGATACGGAAAAAAGATGTGTCTTGCTCTGACGCAGGGCTAATTGCACGAGCTGGAGGCGCTGGGTGCCTTGACCCCGCCTTCGGGTCAAGGAAGATCGCGCATCGATGTTCTAATTGGCTACTCCGTCACGTCGCGGTAATCGTATTCATTGATACTTTATATTAGCAACACGTGGCGTTCTAGATCACATGTGGGAGAATTGGTCAACTTTCATCGAGGATGCAACAACAGCTGTACAATTTTGTTCGAGCGAGGCTGATTGTCATAGGACGTGGCCTGTGTGCGTGTTCTGACCTTGATGGACTGTACGAAGAGGGATAACATGAACCTGGTTACTGTTACGACCCCCACGGTTACGTCACATGTACCCCACATTTTCTGCCCAATCACTAGGTGACCACTTCACAACACCAAGGACATCACGGTGATCACTCCATAATCACTTCGTGATCGCGCCACGAACTACCACGATCACTTCAAGTATATAGACCACATTCGTTAGCACTTTCATAGAACTTAGCTCACCAGCTATCAATAAAGCTTCTTTACCTCAATAAGCCTCACCCGCATTATTGACTATCAAGAGACGTGACACTTCGCACCGCTCAGCATCACGCCCTACATCATCTGCCAACATAAACCTAGTACGGACTAGTTTATCCCTTGGGAACCCAACCCGTCACAGTTACGGCTAGATTGTCTTGCGCCTCTCTTCTTGTCCACCTGGACCTGCAAGGTAATTTGCTACCCCAATCCGGATCGAGTTGAGAAGATCAACTCCTGCCCGATCGCGACGAAGTGGTCTCCGAGCCTAGGCGCCAGCGGAGGCAGCTAACAAGCAAAAAAAGGTAGCCCCGGGGGGGAGAGGAGGACCGGTGCCCCAAATATCTATGGATTAGCCGTAAAAAAGTCTTAGTAGCCTCCAAGGTGCAGCGTCGGGCAGTAAAACAACAGACAGACCATTTCTTCAACTGCATAGGCTGTATCTCATAGCTGCAGAAGTGCAGCAAGAATCATTTGTGCAGAGAGCGGGTTTATTTTTCATCGGGGAAGTCTCACAGGGTAGAACCAGCATACTTAATGATGTGAGCCGTCAGCGCTCGAACGCAGCGCTTTCCTAGCTCTTCCGTAGCTAAGTTGCCGTTGGGTTCCGGACTGCCGGCCGGTAACTGTTCGGATCAGATCATGAATGTCTTGAGATATTGAAGCCGAACGTGATCAAGGAACGAACAAAACAGCTACATCTTACACCTCAAACTCTGTCTTTAAAAAAAAAGAAAGAAAAAGTTTTCGAACTTATTGATCATTGTATCTTGGCCCCTTCTTTCCACTTTCACCGAGCTTATAATATGTTCCCCGAACTAGGACGCCTTTGCTCTCCCGCCCTTATCTCCACCATTCACAATAATAGTAATATCGCCTGGAACCGACCGCATATGTCCGGGAGGCGTTTTTCTTGCAATGACCTCATTACCGCGTCTAAACGACACTTCGATGCACTCAGCTGCACATACGAAAACCTGGAACGTTCCCGCCGAAAACTCATGATAGGGTTTTTTATCCTTCTCGTCGAAATTCGGATTCTCCGATAACCCCTCCTTCCAGAGATCGTCCTAGTGAAAATTAACGAAGGCCGCGCGATTTTTTTGCTCGCTTACTCACAATTGTTTCTTTCGTCGTCATCTTGCAAGCGTGTCTGATAAAAGTCGCTACTTGCACCTCGAGCGGTTACAAGCTGTGCGTGTCTCTGAATCAAATACTCCGGAGATCCAATGCGTTGATGCCCAAGTGTATGTGAGGTTGAGGTGGTAAATCCCTCATCTGACTTCTGGCCACAGGTATTTCGCACTGCACTTTCAGACAGTAATTCAAACACTATTGGGAAAGAATTAAACAAGAAGCATCAGTCATGAAGCAAATGTCTTACCTTTTTTTTATCAACATGAAAGGAAACTGAGGATTGACTGAGTATCCACTGATCAGAAGGCCTCAGGCTACAGGTGGGCCTGCGTCATAGTTCGCGAATCACATGTGACCCCATATTGCGAAGCTAGCAGTACCATTGAATCCAATCACATCTGTAACGATATAGCACCTCCGCAACTCTGATTTTAAAGCCTTCCGGGTACAAATTGCATAATCTCAATACACTCAGGCTTGCCAACAGCGACATCAACGATAATCACCTGTCCCGGAAATCCTTGACACCTTACACATTGCGTCATTGGGGCGTCTGGAAGCTCTGATACCCGTGTTTGGGAGGTTTCAATAGCCCTAGAGATGTACTCCCCAAGGTACTGTGCCACGCGAATCCTGTACGCATAAGCTACGAACCCCGCTGTTCGGCAAGTCAGCAGCATGCAAGAAACATTTAAAAAGTACATACCTGCTTCATACACTTCCGACTGACACACGAACAAACCGTTCAAGAAGTTTTCATCCCATCGAGTGGTGATCCTGAGGAATCCATCCGATAAAATCTCTGGCATGTAAAGGGCTACAGTACCAGTATACGCCAGTTGAGCTAAATGCTCCAATTGAGGCACGCATGGTGCAATGTAGTGGAAGCAATATACTCCATTTACATTGATATGGGAGATCTGATTGAATATACCGTGATCTCTCTGCAGAGCCTCAAATTCTGGGTTTGGTTAGCTGAGACATGACTGTGAGTTATACAACACTTACTTGTCTTGAATTTGTTATTGGACGATTTGTTTATGACCTGCACAATTTGAGCGCTGCGTGCGAGATACGAAGCCAACCGCTCAGCGATCATTCGACCTTGTCTAGCAATTTCGCTCCATGATTCGATCTTCGTCCTGTTGATATCTTTGATAGACATGCACAAGCCGTAAACAATGACGAGTTCGGGGTCTAAATCTTGAAAGGCAATAATCCTATCGCTCAGGCTGTCTTTCATGAAGCTATTGAGGAGTGTTTCAAGTCTCTTCAGGGAATTGGAGCTGAACTGAAATCTAGGAGACTCAGCATTCCGGACGCTGTCAAACATTTCCGAAACCTCCATTCGGAGGATGGTTACGCGGCATTGAGCTAACACCAAGCTCCTGTCCGAAGCTGTCAAGTTTTGGGGATTAGCTTGGAGGGCGAGAAGAGCCTGAAGAGCGGTATCCATCATGACATGACAAGAGAGGCCAGACAAAATTGACCAGGCGAGGTTAACCAGACAAGAATGACCGGACAGGAGTTTTAGTTTAATAAGAGGCAGAACTTCGTCAAATAAGCCAATTAAAAAATGCCTCATGGAGTACGGATGATAGCGTCTCGTCACTGATTAGTGCTGCAAGAAAGCGGAGACACTCAACAAGTCTAGCCAGACAGCAATGACCAGACGACAGTGACCAGACAATAGCGACCCGACAGCGATGCCTATGACGTCAGCTCGGACAACAATGACCGGACAGTTTCGACTCTGTAAAACTGACCGAGCAAGACCGACCAGGCACAACTGACCAGGCACAACTGACCAGGCACAACTGACCAGGCACAACTGACCAGGCACAACTGACCAGGCACAACTGACCAGGCACAACTGACCAGGCACAACTGACCAGGCACAACTGACCAGGCACAACTGACCAGGCACAACTGACTAGGCAGTCAAGATGATCGAAGATAAGGGAGATAAGAGATAATTTGTAAGGCTATCACTTTACTTAATGCAAAGATTTACGGATTTTTCAGCCTCAGACACAAGGCTGTGCTGATCGCTTGGGTCCATAATTTGGTAAAAGTTCACAGGCCGACTTGGGATATTTCATCATCAAGAGGCCCCATTAAGAGCGAACAAACATGTACTGTGAACATTGACTTGAAATATTTCTAGGCCTATGATACATTCACACGGTCATGATCTGTGAGTGCAGCCAAAGTAACAAACTGTTCAAGTAGCCCATTATGCAGCCTGATAAATCGGATACTGCTGAAGAACATATGTATGATTGCGACAGGGGTGATATTAGAGATGCATTATGGCCAAGTAGACCAACAGTCTAAGGATGTCGAACAAGCCATGGAAACAAGTGCAGCTCTAAGGAACATGATGATTCCTCGAACTATAAAACCCAGTCAGTCGCCGTCAATAGAAGACAATAGCTTCTTGTGTCATAAAGCAAGCACTAAATCAATATGCCAGACGCACCAGATAACAAACACCAGCAAGGTGAAACCTCCACACAGAACAAGCCGTCTAAGGGCGATCCATCAGGTAAATGACAAAGTCCTAACGGGTTCATGAACAATTCTTACCGTACAAGGAACAAGCCAAGTCCAAGTCAAAGGCAACGATCCGGTCACGAAGGAGGAAGGGGTTGATGTCACTGTGTCGATGGTGGACAAAACAGGATATTGGTATCGATCTCGCGACCCTAAGAAGTAGGTATAGATACTGAGACATAGTGTATGGCCCTCGATGGTGAGAAGGTCACACCTGACCCAAGTAAGAAACCTGATTTGATATCCCACGTCACATCCTCGTGAAAATCCTCGCCCCTCAGTGACACCACTGCCGGCTCAACTGTCTGAGCAATCGGTATAACAATCTTCAGCCAATTTTTATGGACAGTAATTGGGCCGGAATCATGTCGGACAGAGGTCTTGCTTAGGTGCATCTCCCCCGGACTAATAAACCCGAGTTCAACCTTGACAGTCAGCTTAGCTCTTAGCACCTAGCTTCTGAAAGCCTGACTTACTAGTGATCCAAGAACCAGACTGCACACGACATCATGACATGTAGACCAATCAAATCTGAAGCTAACCACACCTGGGATCTCCAGAGGAGCACACCCATCTTGCTCCTCTGCTGCCACCGTTGCCTCTTGCTGAATTTCGTCCGAGAGGTCAAAGACTTTGTAGCCGGTTATATAATCAGGAATGGTGAACATTCTTTCGGTATTGAAGTTCTCGGTCAGATAAGCATCATCATCGACCCATGTATCCCGAATTGCATCGTAGCGGCCCTTTCTTGAAGACAACGAAGACGGTTCACGGGTAGCCGGAAGTAAGTGGGGCATAGGTTTCCCACTCTCTAGAACCGAGAGAAATTTTATAAGTTCGGTTTTGTTAAGAATACCAGTACCAAGGGCTTGACAAATCATATCATATCTTTTGACAAAACGTTAGTTAATACGCCAAGGGGAGTGCTACATACTCATATTCTGGGTGTCGTGACGCAATTATGAAAGGAAGATAGAGTGAAAGCGATGCATGTTCCTCAGGGAATATTTTGATATCGTGAAAACATGCTTTAAACTGCTCTGAGCTACGTCTGTAGAAACTCAGAGACGATAGTTTCAGAGGTACTGCTAGTCCTTAGTGCCGTGCCAGAGAAGTCTAATTTCCTTACTCACTATAAAGTAGGACAATCTCAAAAACACGGTGCCGTAGTTTGGGATAGATTTCATCCATTAGGTTGATTATTGCCCGTAGAAGAGACGCGTAACTGCGAATAGATATGACTGAACATTTAGTTCGGGTGTGAGTCTCATAATTGTGGTGGGCTTCGGCTTCGTTCTTGCGACTCTCTACGCAGAAGACGGCAATATGAATGACTTTTTGTAAATCCTCATTCGCGAACCTACCAGATACAATGGCTGAAACAACTTCATAGACATTAGCAGGGCTGGCGAACCTGTGCTGTCTCCTGACTCTTTGCCATTCATCCTCAGTCTTTGGAATACGCTCCCTAAGCTTTGTGAACCCTTCTTGGCGTTTATCCTGAGATTGTGGCTGCACACCATTGAGCGTGAATTTAAGGAAGGACCCTTGTCCTGGACCGAGCGACGGTAGCGTGTCGCTCATTGTCGAACCTCTTGAGGCGAGCGAATTGGTACACGAGAGAGTGAAGAACGCGTGTCTCTGTGAGATGGAGTAGTAAGTGGAGACACTAGATCGAAGGGTTACCCAACGGAAGATAAGCAAGGACCCGTACGCTTTCCTATTTACAGCTCGTTTGTAATCGATCCAGAATAGGACTAGTGGCAGATGCAGTTCAAGACAGGAGGGTGTATCATTAAGGTGGATCGGCAGGTGGCTGAACTACTACATGCATGGATCCCAGTAATCATCGTAACTTTGCTGTATCACCAACATCCCGAAAGTCACAACTAAGAGCGTGGTAGTTTGATCAAGGGTACATATTACCAAGGAAAAAATGTTGTTCACTATTGTGGAGTGGAAGTACTTAAAGGAGTGTGCAGCCGGACGAGGCAACTATTAGCAAGCCTCCCTGACACTGGTTCGCCAAACACTTTCCCTTACACTTCAACCATCTTTCTCTATTTTCCTCATCAAGCTTCATCTCATGCTACCCTGTCTTGAAGTCCTTACCAACCAGGGCCGGGATTCATACGATACAACTGGTGTCCCAAAACCTCCGTCAAGGCCAAAGCGAAGTTAGTTAATCAGTTGCTTTACCAACACTGGTTCACCGATCACTCTATTTCAACGACTGAAGCCCTCTCGCCGCCTGAAGCAAATATGGGGGCCCTTTTCTACCTCGCATTAGCCCTGAGTGGTATTATTACTCTTCTTGTCATTGTTATTCTCATACTTGCCATCCGTATTCACAAATTGGGCCGTACAAGGACTCAAGACTTGGATCAAATGCCCCTTGGAATTCTGTCGGATCAGATTGGTTTTTATCCTGGAATCGGTCTTGTTGGACAGGGAAAAACAATCCGTTCATTCATGCATGTAAGGGGTCAGGGTGAGGGTCCTAGCATTGACCAGAATTGGGGCGCCTTTGACATTCTGTACAACCCATCTCCTTCGAATGTCAAAGTACATGCTGCGGTCATACTCCCCGACGCTACCAGAGTTGACAAGTTACGGTGGTTGTTGTCACGAAAGCCAGTCATGGTGGAGGGCACAGATCCTGGTCGCCAGTGCCTGTTGAAGAAGAACTGGGTACTTAGTCTTACAGATCCTTTTAGCGTTTTGCTGGCGAGGCTTTATAGCCAGAAGATGTCTTGGGTTTGAACGAGGGCTGTGAGGATAGACAATGGCCTAGATCTCGTTTCTTTTCTGCATCACTTTAGGCAGTCCATACATAATACTTTTCTTCTCTTACATCGTAGTGCGCCCTTTGAAATCAAACAAAACCATCATCACTTTACGCGGGCGGAAGTTTCACAAATCGAGGTTATGTTGGGCATACTTGTCGTGTAGTTGGTGTTGGTGGAGATCTCCAGCAATTGAGAGTTCAAAAAAAAAAAAAAAAAGCAAACGAGGCAGAAGACCGAGGGCCATCTCAAAAGAACCTCTCGTCTGTGAGTACTGTAATTGGTAACGTGCATCGTTAAGGCCTGAAGGAAAGAATTCAATAGAAAGTAGTAAACATTTTAATCGTCAACCAACGTACTCTTCTATCCACGCCCTAGCTTCTACTCTCCCGCTTCGGCATCCTTAGCCTCCTTAGCATCCACAGTATTGGAAACATCACCAAGATCCATCTCAACCGCCCCGTCCAACGTCCACGGCTAAGAGAAATGATGTTCCGATATCCAAACAGGTTTTTCGTAACAGAAGAGTACCTACCGGCGCCCGTGTTTTATCGGAATTGGGAAAACTGTGGGATCGAATCCCAGAAACAGGTTGACCCGAACTTGACAGGCACAAGCGTGCACGTTATTTTCCTTTCCAACAGTCAAGACATCGAAAGTCAATGAGCAGCCAGATGCCGAGTTTCTTGATATAAACGTAGTTCATGATTGAGTTTAACATAGAGTTTAAGGTTAAGCTGTAGGGAAGGATAATAACCCAAGTATTTGAATTGCCACTGGCGACAGTCTTTGGCTATGCGATGCCACTGGATAATGCGGTATGGTAAACACTTGCAGGTAAGAACAGAAGTACTATCAAGCGCCTATTCAATCTATCTTCGGAGATCTGACTGACATCTCCAACCGTCAACGTCAACCAGCGTTTCACAAGACCAACGATTGGCCACCTCATCTGTTCCCACGGATGTGACAGAACTAGTCTCCGAAGGTGGAGGTGCGCACGGGAATCGGCCCTCCCTATCGAAATGTATGGCGACTTTGTGGCCGATCTTTGCAATTGGAGAATTGTCTTGAATGTATTTGCCCCTTCCCCCCAGAGTAACCCCTGCCAGAATCGCAATCTCGAGTAGATTGTGCCTTGAGTCGTCAAGATTAGGTATTCCACTCAACAAAGCGAAGACACTGCTTTCGTCAAGGGAAGGGTCGAGTTCAATATTTAGCTGTAGTGAAATGAATGGGTCGCCCTGTTGAGTCTTGCTTGTTTGTCGTAGAATCTCAGAAGCAGCAAGGAGGCGGCGAAAGGATTGCCTCCGTCGGTAAAGGGGCGTTGGGCCAGACTCCAGGCGACGGCAAAGGAGTTCAAGGAACTCACATAGTTCTTGTTCCTTGGCTTCTTTGTATAGGTTCGAAAAGTTTAGCGGGTGTGGTGACAATCCATGGTATAAGGCAACGAATAAAATAGCGACCTTTAGAAATTCATCTTCATGCTCAACGCATGGACAGACTTTGCCTGCAGATGCCATATGGGAGAAGGTATCTAACATTTGCCTCTTCATCCTTGCTTGCAGGCTGTTTGGTATTGAGGCCAGATCTGGACATTGCTTAGTATTTGTTGTCATATCCCTGACCAGGCTGGCTGAAAGCCATGACTCCTATCCCCTGGTGGACGACTAGTATCTCAGGTGGTATGGCCCCCTGTGGAGAGAAGGTTTCAGTCAGAGCCCCCGCCACACTTCGCGGCAAGTCGCACACACCCCATCCATCACTCACATCCCTACACATGCACGGCTCGAATTGGATCCACTGATAACAACCTAGCGATGGAAGTCGATGACCGTAAGTGATTGTAGCCTGTCGTACAAAGAGGCGCTCATAAGTCTGAACTTTGCCCGATGATTGGCCATTTGTACGCCAGGCATTAAACTGATCGTAGACTTGATTCGAGATGACTTGGAGGGACGTACAAATACCTTCTGTCCCCGCCTTGCATTTTGTTATGCATTCATGTTCCGTTATTAAAAGAAACAATCATGTCTTGTCCGCATCCTCCTGCTGAGCCGTGCGCTAGCGAATCTCGCGTGATGGCCAAGGCAGTCTTTGACGTGCTAAGTAAGGTCATTACTGAAAGTGTTAAAGTCACTCGGGCTGACCAGTGAATGCAGATCGCGGCCGCATCGTCTCGTACACAAGACGTCCTGTTTTCATCAAGATCGTCGACGAAAGCCAAAGCCACGGCATCGACATTACAGCTCGTCGTTGGGAAGGTCAACATCAATGGCTCCATGATGAGATCCTCTACATTGTGCCACATTCTAAGCGGGAAATGAGAGCAAGTGTGGCTGGGAGCTTATAGAGGCCAGTAATTTTCAGTCTCTTGCAAGTACTCTAAGGATTGAGGACGGTGATGATTGGATTGTTGGATTGTTTGACAAGAGAAACAATTGATTTCTAGGTTATCGGGATGGGAAGTGGTATAAAAAGTGGCATTGGTTAGGCGACTCGGAACTCGAGCGTGATTCTAATTTCACCAAATGCAAGTTATGTTGGTCAACAAGACAGTGATAAACTAGACCCAACAACTAAAGATAGCTGGAAGATAAACCTGACAGACTAAACCTGACAGACTCAGTCTTTTGTCATTGCCCTAGCCACCATAAGAAATTGAATGGCCGAAAAACAGATCGCCAAGTCGAAGAAATACAAGATCACTAAACTCAGAAATTCTCAAACTGCTCCATGTTGCCGAGTCTGTTAGGCCAAGACCACAACGCAGTTGACGAATTCTCCCTCAGCTCTCATTGGACTTGGGCTCCTTCGCCCATCTCAGAGTCATCGGGACCATCTGAATCGTCATTGTAAAATGTATGGTCGATACCGAAATCGGAGTCGTTATCGGTAGCGTCTTTCGATGGACCGAGGTCCAGGCTGGCGAGCAGTTGAGTAGCAGTCGGCGGTTCTGAAAGGTTTGGCATATAAGGATATACCCAGGAAAGTTTTGGTCGAGGTGGCGGGCTTTGATCAAAAGTAGGCATCTGAGAGGACTTCACAAACACCCCGTGTGCGAGGTCTGTCCCTATCCCAATTATCTGTTCCATAGAAGCTCGCGGTTTGGCAAACCACTCTGCTTCACCAAGACAGGAGCCGATGCAGACAGCGACCTCTGTGGTAGTTATTCGCCACCAGTTGACCCATTTCACATCATATCCCTGTTGTTCTAGGGATGCCAGTATCTCTGTGGCTGTCTCTCGGGTAGTTGGCACCATAGTCACTGTCGGCACCAGCTTATAGGCTCTGCCATAAAGTCGAAAGATCTCAGAGACGTATGTCTCGAGACACGTAAGATCTTCTTTCAGGTTCTTGCGCGGGCACTCGAGCTCTTCGAAAAGCCTGTAGCAAAGCAGTACGCAGAGGGGACGAGACGGTCGTTCTTTACTCAGTTGGATCAAAGATTGGAGTGTTTCTTCCGGGAAAAGGAGCTTGAGGAGACAGAATAGTGAAAGAAGAACGCCTTTACACCCGTCGTCGTCTTCGATCAAGCCAAGCGAGTTTCTCTCGATTGGAGACGAGCTGTGAGGAAGAAGGGTCATATTGGCAGTCTGCGTATTTCGATGAAGATTGCAGAACAGTGATGGTGGTTCGCCGAAAGATCGGGGGGGTCGTCCATATTTGTGACAGCCTGATAATGAACGTATGCTCTTTGGGTCGAGCACAAGAAGCAAGTAACAGGTGTCTCTCAGTTCGCAGTACTTTGGCAATAGCATGTTGGCGCTAGAGCCACCGCAGGTAAAACGGGACTAGCTGATTCAAGGCTGCAAGGCGCAACACCCGCTCCAGGAGAAGTCTTTGCATCTTTACCTTCACACCCTCCCCAGGTTTCCTCAATCCCTGCCTCTGGACGGGGCGCCGGAACAGGAAAGAAAGATCTTCGGTTATATCTCGTGAGCCGCGCCATTATCGACAAGTTTAATAAACAAGCAGCTGGATCTAGTACAATAGCTATGTGCTGAACAGACCCCTTGCTCATGTACCCCTGATGGATAAGCAGGCGGAGTGGCCGGCTTGAATACTGTTGGATGCACCCACTTCAGAGGATACCACGTAAAGGTCTCCATTCTTGGATGTTGCTACTTCGTCTCTCGCTCCAAGCAATAGATCTTGCTCGCTACGTATTGTAGCTTATTCTCCCCCGTTCCTCAAATTTGTTGCTGGCTAGACAGCAGAATGGATCACAACATCTTCCGATATGGACTGATCAAAAGCTTAGCAGGCTTCTCATCTAGAAGCAACGACAACATCACCTACATCACGCGTAATGGGACGATCACCTCGATTCGCAACAACGATAAACCGTTTCTTGCAGTGCTACGATCAACACTACCACAATTCGACGTTGAAAATACACATATTCAACACCTCTCAGCAAAGAGTGGCTTTGAAGTGTAAGGCCATACACTCCTTTACGAGCAAGGCTGACCTACAACAAGTTTTATACAATTCTCAGGCTGGCAACGGTTTGTCGAGCTGTCTTGGGAAGGTGATTCTTGCAAAGCAATAGCAGAGCTTCCCAAAAGCCTGGATAATGTAAATGTTGAGCTTCGAAAGGGGACAGCGACCATTCTCCTCGGACAAGCTTCACCAGAGTCTCCAACATACGCGCCCGACAACGACGATATCTACACGATTCTCTTTGACCCCAATGAATACGATGGTTTTGTGGTAGTATTCAGCGTTGACGATGCGCAGCATACTGATATACGCGCGGTTTCGAAACCTCTAGCATATCAAGGTCCCCTCTGTCAAGTGGTGGAAGCAAGCGATTCGCAACGCGCAAAAGCGAAGAACCTGGTATGCACTTTGAAGATAAGGTGATTGCATATTCATGATGATCAAATCATGCCATTACTGACGCAAGGAAGACCTGAACTGTTACAGACTGATTGTCAACGGCCGGACGACTCTATAGATAAATATACATTGGCAGAGTCCCATATACCGAGCATCAATGACGACTGCCAGCCCGCTGACGACACCGAAGAAGCCGACAATTCTACGAAAGATGCCGCAACTAGTCTCGAGGACAGCCTGATCAGTACTAGAGACATGTAACTGAGGATGCAAGATTGTTTACGCGAGAAAAGATCGTCGCCATATGAGGTAACAGAGCTCTGCGCCATGTTTCCCGGCCACGAACCCGAAGTCTTGATCCGATCGTGGTATCGAGTGAGGGAAAGACTTATGAGGAAGAAGCGTACAGTGGTATCTTACTTACGTGGGTGAGTTTGCTTGTGAGACACTACACTCTTCGATAGCTAAGAGACTCGGCAGATCAAGATCGCATAAAACTACAAGCGATCTCGCCAATGAAGCTTCTATCATTGTCAGGCGATAGACGGACATGATAGCCTGTGTGAAGGGCATTCCATCCAGATAAGAACAGACCCGAAGCTATATTACGGACGCCTCTACTGTCTAGACCCTTTTGTTTCATTTGTTCTATCCTAGGTGATGCTCAAGATGAGGGCATCATATAAGTGATTCGGTTCAAAGCTCGTATCCTTTTAGGAAGTTGTGTATACCCAACTTTCTGTTTGATCTTGTCAGGCCCTGATGTATTAGACTGTTGGTTTACATTCTTGGTTCCCAATATACTCGTGGCTCATAATCGAAATCTTTCTTCAGCTGCAAAATGCATGGAGCTACATCGACAGATTTCCACGGGTTCTTCGTGGGTAGCAGTTTCATAGGGTCGACCACCAGTTTCCAGGGAAATGAGTGCGTGTAAAAATAATTGTTCATGTCTTCTTCGCATCTACGTAGCGGTGAGTTGCTCTTTGTATTCGAGGCAGGAGGAAGCAGTAAGGATCACATTCAGGCGGGTCGAGTTTTCCGCAGCATTTTCTTTTCCATTGAGAAAACTACCCTAGCTTCTTTGAGGCTTCAGTCAACCTTTTCCCCTGCAACTGAAGGCATCCGTTTGCCCGCCTTATTCACACGCCCTGCCATAGCCACCGTCCCCTGCCCTGCTACGAGGTCCTCATTTGAAAGCACCTTGCAGGCTACAAGACGGCTGGTAGATTGCCGCATAAGTAGCCACAGCCGTCCTGACAGCGATTTGCCGAAACAGCCCCATGATTCTTATACCCCTGAAAAAGCAGTATGTCCTAATGGACCAGCTCGTTCGGGTGCTGCGTATCGAGGTCCAACACTTCATGGGTCCCCGCTAAG
The DNA here is from genome assembly GCA_030142105.1 of Fusarium sp. FL617. Classification (NCBI taxonomy): domain Eukaryota; kingdom Fungi; phylum Ascomycota; class Sordariomycetes; order Hypocreales; family Nectriaceae; genus Fusarium; species Fusarium sp. FL617. The sequence continues at coordinate 505,122 of JAREIL010000007.1, read as the reverse complement.
GTGTCATGTATCTCCTACCAGGTGGTGATTATGGCCTGCCCCTCACACTTCCACAAAGTATACAAAGCTGAGAAAGGCGCTGTCTCTGTTCGTACACAAACCTTCTTCCACATCTTTCAATCCAAACTCAAGATTAAATTCGGTTACAATGGTGGCTTACGAGGGGTTGAAGGACCTAGGAAACACAGCGCACACGATCATCGCTGCTGCAGTCCTCAAAAACTTAGGTATGGCCAACCTCAAATGGAGACAGCAAGTTCTGACATGTTTAGAATATCAACGAGGCATCCAGCTTAAGGGTTGTCAGCCGGTTGAAAATGTTCCCGCTGATATCCTTCCCCCAGACGAGTCTTTCTGTCTGGTTTTGTTGCGGCACAACGAACTGGAGGATCTATTTGGAATGAGGCTCAGTTCGTTTGTAAAGGATGAGCACAATGTCGTCATTGGAGCAAGCTTTAAGAGATGGAAAATACAATGGCCTCGTAGGGTATCACAACGGGGATTACTACAGATCGTGGTGTTACTGGTCAGGATGATGCACGTGGTCCCATGTGATAGGAGGTCTGCTGGTTCTTCATTGTGCGGCGGAACGGCACTATGCTGCTACTTTGGGAATTCGCGGCTAGCTATACTTCACAACCATCCCAACTTCTACTTCATCTGCCAATCAATCAAAGTACAAATGACTAAAGTTCGAAACTTTTATCATGAGCACTGGGATAATACTGGTGTGCAAGTTCTCGAATATAACCTTTGCAGGGCCGTTCTCAGCACTCTTTCGGGTCTTCTAGCTTCCACTATCTCATACCTATATCAATTCCGCGTACGGAGAAGCTTGAGAATGACCTGATATGTATCTGAAAGGGCTAGTAGAGTCAAGACCTCTGTGCCAGATAAGATTAAAAATAGAAGGCCAAAGCCGGACAAGTGTGTCAAGTCCTCAATGGCGACCTCTCTTCACGCATGTACCTAGCATCCTGGAGGAGTAGCCCACATGTAGTTGCAGCGACGAGTTTGCTGGAGTTTGTTCTCATGAAACGATAACGGCATGAAGGAGCAGTGAGGATCGCACCCATTTAACTCAAGTTGAGATTTTGTATACGGTAGAAGAAACCACGCTAAAAGTGTAAAGACTCCAGGGTACATGGCGTTCTCTTTCCGGGTCGCCTGCATATGTGTGCCTGGAAATCGCAACGCACACGCCCCATGACTATTTGTGTTTGCTTATCTTCCCTGGTTTCCTCTGTACCCACCAGAAGCAGCTGGACTACCTTCAGGGGTTGCGGCCGTACCGGGGATCAGGGCTAAGTGCTAATGACATGCGTATAAACCGACTGCAATCCGCTGGACACATCTTCTCAGTAGCACGACGGGAGCTCGAAACCATCCACGACGAGTTGGAACAGGTCCATCCAAAAATGGCAGTTCAAACCAGCCGACTTGAGCAGCAATTTGAATCAGGGTTTAGTCTCATGGCCAAAGATGTTTTCAACGAGCTTGGTAGTTATATTGTACCATCCACGAAGTATTGATCGAACTACTAACAGACTACAGAACGACTGGGTGCTGTTCACCGGAGGACAGTTCATATTCCTGAAAGGAGGCGTTACAAAGTTGGAGAACTACACATCAAGCAACGCTGTGATGAGAACTCAAGGAATAGATGTTCGGTTCCTGAAGGATGTTCTTTCGAGCGCATGTGACGAAGTCGAGAATAGCTAGTGTTCCCAAATCGAACGGTTGCTTAATTTATCACAGACTGTTTCTCTGGCAATGAAGGTCGGATTTATGGGAGATTACAATCTCGAACTGCAGGTGCCGAGACCAACGGCACTGAAGAAGCTTCAACATTTCCCACAAATGGCCTGTCACTATCCGTTGACTCTTGTGGAATATCCTTTACCTGAATCGATGATTTAGGTAGCATTTCAACATGACAGCCCTCCTCGGCAGTCCCTGTTTTTGTCATATCCGCCGGCGGCCAGTATCCCCATAATCTGTCTCCTTCTCTCCAAACTTGTGCTCGGCCGGCGATGACTTCTACCTCAATCTTGCTTGAAACTTTTACATGCCCGATGTGTTCGAAAGGTTTCCCGCGTGGGATGCTGTTGCTATCCTATCGTAGGTTAGGTTGAGGTGTTTATGTTAGGAGGAAACTAACTATTTCGAAGTTGGCCATAAGACGTGAGGTGCAGAAATTAATATCGGTTGCGGAGGTCGCTTCTCGAAGATTATGATGCAAAGTTGAAAAGCGAGCTTTTCGTCAAAGTTTTGATCAGGCACTCCTCAATAAGCATCAGGCCGCCACGGATGTTCTCGCTTGTGACATTGCACTGTTCGCGAGTGGTAGAAATATTTTTCGGCTCCGAGTGGCGTCACTACCACTTCTTTTGGGCTGTGATAAGATAAGATAAGAAATGACATGATATGATATGATAAGACGAAGCACGATGCCTTGTACTACTACCTTGCTCAGTACTTACTAAGCGATAAGAAGCAAAGTGCTGAAGTCACTTCTTTCATAAGGCTGTGATAATTTGTGAATTAAATATAGTAGTGAAGACAGCAAATGTACCTTTACGAAGACTTCCTCACGTCACAGTCTACATGGTGTTTTCTCCATTCAATTTTTCAAGCACTGCTTGATTCTCTAATAAAAGTCAATATACACAGCTACCGATGCGTCTAAGTATCTCACTCAATTCAAGAGCAAACCCCCCACCAAGAAAATCACGTGGCCCCGCCTCCACTTCACGGCGAAGTTGTTCTTGCAGCCTCACAACAGAAATCTTCTGCTGGCCAGGCCGCGATTATCTCTGAGATGGAAGAACACCTTCGCCAATATGATATCCCTGTGGACGCCATGGAGCACATGTCGAGATTCAAGATATATCTGACTGGTGCCAAGTTTGAATGGAAAGGTGGTAATGAGATTTGCACAGACTCCGATTTCCTGACAGAGGCAAGGCCTCTTGTTCGTGCCCTCCATATACCACCCAACACAGTTCGTGCTGAATGCTCAACCTCATCATTTTCACAATCTGATCAATAGAAGAAAATAGGAGCGGTTCGGTTGCGAGGCCCATGCGACACCAGCGTAACCACGTCGTCATCTGCTGACCTAATACCCATTCAGGCATGGGGCGATGGCATGCCGAATATCAACGGGGAAGCATTATCAGTTGGGATAGGTGTTCGTATCACCAGAGGAACCACCATTAAAACTGAAAGGAATGTCACTTGTGACATCTTTCTCGTGCATTGGTAGGCCCCAGCCTTCGGCTCCCTGATGGTCCTGGAATGACACTCCCAACGGCGGAGTGACAAAACAAGTGGCATCTGCCACGTCCAGATTCATGTTGCTCGGCAGGGCATTAAAGCTGAGACTAATGAAGTCTTCGTCCGTGGAAAGGCACTCGGGTGCTATGTCTGTCTCGGGAGTCGTCGTGAAGCCAGCGGCCTCAGAAAGGCTTAGTTCTGTCGGGCGATATTCCAGAGTTTCGGGAAGCGGGTTATGAAATATGCTTTGAACGCGCATGGTCGAGATAACGTCCCGCGAGACGATGTTTCTCGCAGTCGAAGATCCAGGTGACAGATCTGTCGTATCCTGTTCCTCCGGATTTTGAGTTTCTTGAATGAAGGGTCAGCTGAGCGTTTGCGTATATGGAGAGAAAAGCCTTATGCCTTCACAAAGGGGAAGTAAGCAAGTGTTTACGTATGTTCGGAGATCGAGACTTTGCTTCCCAGCGCTTGGCTGTGCATCTGGCACGGGTTCTATTAACTCGGGCACACCTTGAACCAGATCTTGAACCAGATCATGAACCAGATCCTCAACTTTGAAGGACATGTTCAAGTATCTATCCAGAACATTTTGATCGTAACGCGATGTCGTTGGAAGATGGCATCTGAAAATTCGGCTCGATACCTCTAATTATCGTTAGTGAATATGTTGGGTAGGGATGTAAGCAGTGGCTCACCGAGCAGAAAGATTGATGCCCAGACAGGAAATAAAGCATGGGCTGCGCTATAGATTCTGGGCCAGTTAGTTTCAAAATCTTCTTCGACTTCTTTCCCGTCTTTCGTGGTGACGTTATTCTGTGGACCGCGAATGAGATTTTGGAGGTCTGATCTTTTTAAACGAACGATGAAATGGATGAAAGTCTTGATATCAACTCGCAAAAGCTGTGTTTTGCTGTAACGATGGCTGAATGCAAGTTCAAGTGGAAGAACAGCTCTGCTGCTGCGGGGGAGTGCCAACTTGCCCACGGCGTGTTGAGATTTGGCAACGCAGGATGTTTTCTTGTGCATCATCTTCTGCCAATGATGAAAGTAAAATGAGATGAGCCGGGATAGAAATTGCAAAGTTGACAATAAGATACATAATACTCGCGACCGGCTGGGGACTGTTTGCCACCTACAGGGATAAAATTGTCATTTTTGCAATTCGGTACCAAGTGACACTCTCAGCCGCCTTCTAAGGAGGATCCGCAGGGATTTGAGGTGATGACTAGCATGCGGGTCACATCCTAGACCTCCCCGAATAGCTAGTGTGAGATCCTGATTTCATAGCCTCACACCCACCCATGTTACAGCTTACAGCAGGCAAAAGTTGATCTTTTCTACGGTACACCAGTAACCTCCGTGCTGCAATCGCCATCCTAAGTACCCTAGACGCTACCTCTGACTTAAGACCGCTACTTGAACCAACATGCAACCCATCGAGGCAACACTTAGTAGGCCTCACCGGTTCGCCCGCCAGCTCTATTTCTCAAACAACCTTGTTCCATACTTGCCCCTTCTCCCCCCCTACATGAATCCAAAGCTCATGGAAAGTGCCAAAAACAAAGACATCTTTTTTTTTTAAAAAAAAAAAGAAAAAAAAAAAAAAGCAGGCCTACCAGTGTTGGTCTTTCCAAAAGATCTTCTTCCTGGTATGAACCAGGATCCATCGAGATGTTCCAATAGGAGGGAATTGGCAATGCACGCATTTTTCTATCGTTGCTAGTTTCTTCCCATTTTCTTCAGCATCCTTATCTCCTTAGCATACATAGTACGAGAAATACCATCACAGTCCAATTCCACCTTTCCAGATTCACAGGTATAACATATTGCAATGAACGAGTAACCGGCTGCGCCCCTTTTCGTTAGACAAAGTGTGGAACCAATTTGAGAAGCTGACTTACTTGAACTCGAACAACAAAGACTTGCGTTTTATTCAGCTTTCCGCGACGTGGAAGGACGATTAACAGCCAAATGCTGTGCTTCTTAACATAGAGAGAATACATGATTTAACTTGACAAACATTTTGAAAAATAGGGAAGGGAAACAAAGTATTTAAACCACTACTCGCAACGTTCTCAGACCATGCAATGCCGTACAATTATGCGGTGTGACAAACAGGCTCAACTGCAGGTTTATGAGGTACCTTCACATATCCATTCAATACACCCTCCGGGATCTAACTAAGAATCCAAACCGCCAACCAACGTCTGCTCTGTATCTACAGATGTAAATGACCCGTTGTGAGAAGACGGTCCCAAGCCGAAGTGCATGGCGACTTTATGGCCGATCGTGGCGGTAGAGGATTCGTCTTCAATGTAGTAACCTTTTTGTCCCAGAATCATGCCTACTGATAATGCGATCTTAACATGAGTATCCCTCGCTGTATCAAGGATAAGTATTTCTTCTGCCTTGCCCAAAAAGCCAAGGATATCTCCTGCGTCCTCATGGACTTCGGGTTCCCAGAGGAGTGACACTCCAATGAACGGTTGTCCTCGTCGTGTTTTAACTGTTTGATGCAAAGCCTCAGCAGCATCGAGGAGCAGGCTACAAGGGAGGTGGCGATGAGTTCGCCGGCGGCGTCGCAATTTGTCGTACAAGCATAGGTAAACGGGTCGTGAGGGCTCTAGGCGTCGGCAGAGGGTTACGAGGAACTCGCACAATTCATATTCCATAGTTTCTTTGTATAAGCTCGCAAAGTCGGGCTGACATGATGACGAGCCATGGTATAAGGCAACCAAATTGATAAGGATCTTGAGAAACTCGTCTTTGTGCTCAATGCATGGGCAGATGTTACCTGCATGAAACATGCAGGAGAAGACACCCAATCTTTGCATCCTCATTCTCGCCCGCAGGTTGTCTGAGGGGTTGAAGACAGAGCAGGACGTTGGCTTGTTTTTTTAGTTCTTAGCCAGCCTGCTTGTAAGCGGCAATCCCGGCCGCTAATAACATATGGAATCCAAACCCCTGTGGTTGGAAGGCTGCGGTTTAAGTCTGCACTAAATCTCGAGACAAGCTGCACACCCCCCATCCATCACTCAGATCCCTGCTCCCGGACAGTCCAGATTCGCCCCATTAGAAATTGACTCGACTATCGAAGCTGAAGACCAGTCCACTCGGCCGGGAGGGACCGGTGGCTTCAATGGGCTATCCAAGTATTCAAAGGCGAGACAAAGCAATATTGCCAGCTCATCTCAACATGCGACTGGTAGACAGGTTTCTATTAGTAATTATGTATGTTAGCTCTGCTATAATAAGCTGTTGTATCCTTGTAAATGCTTTGCAGAAGTGCTTATTTCATGGAATGGTGGCGTTATGGAGGTGCCCACCCGGACTGTGGTATAAGGAGATAATTTGAGCAATGTAACTCTTAAAAGGCATCTGGTTGCCTTATCATCCAAAGCTTACCATCTGCCTTATTTCGATTAAACGTACCTAGCCTTGCCCCACTACATTTGAAATGGGAGGTTCACGCCAAGTCCCATTGCGATGCTTCGCAGTACGAGCAAGACTGTGTGATAGTGTGGAAGTATACCCACCGATCATGGTTCGCATGGACACTCATCCCCATCTTATCGAAATTTGTGTTTCCACGATCGATGGTGAAAACAAAGATGTTCAAGGGTACTTGCATCGTTCTTCTCCAGACAGCATAATCGAGAAGGGCCATCATGTCGTGGTTTTGTTTAACCTGCGCTTGCGAGACAAAGCTTGGGGCCATAGGGTGGAGCTCACGGTCAAAGTTCAAGAGAAAAAGGGGTCAGTGATACAAGGCATCCCGATTGAAGAGATATGGGTTGGAGATTGCACAACAGCACAGGGCGTCGAGAAGATATCTTCACGTCTACTATCGCCGCCAAATACTCCCGAGCCGACGGATACAGATTCCACTAAACCGCCCGAACCGAAATCCATGAAACGGACTCCAGATACAAGGAACGAATCAGTCCCACTTCCAGTCGGCCAACGCTCTGATAATATTTTCAAGAACAAGACCCAAGAAGATTTCCAGGGAGCCCAGACCACCCAACAGCCAGATGCAGATGACATCCCTCCAGCCAAGCGGTTGAAGCACCAGGGTGTATCTCACAGTGGGCCTTTGCAGCTGCCAGTGACACCTAGCAATGAGCTTCAGAAAGTCCCTTCTACATCTGTCCACGAACATCCCGATGCAGCAGGTACAAATGCATCACAAATTTCCATGTCAACTGATTCATATAATCCCTTCACATACACTTATGAGCCTGGCCAAAACAGTGGGTGCTGTTATGGTTTTGGTTATGTGACTATGCAAAGGGAGGTTAAAAGTTGGAATTTGGAAGGTCCAGACTTCGCACAATACATTTGCAAATGTGCTGCTTTCAAGCCAGATATCAGAGAGCCGTTCCAGGAAACGATTGCCAATGGCCTGTGAGTACCAACGACTGATAAATACGAGAATACTGTACTAACCTGCATCAGGACTCTAGTCTACTTCCCAGGTGAGATACTTGATCTGGGAGGCAGGCCCGGAATATTGTCAGTCCCACCGGGGCGAGGCCAACCACTTCTGTGGTCTCATATAATTTGTGCAAACAACCGTCACTTGGACTCATATCAAACGCGTTTACTGCAAACCCACGTTTGTGGCAACTACACGATCTTTTGGGACCAGTTGAAACCCATCTTCCCACATCATACCAGTCAACAGGTACTGAGCGCAATCAGGACTGAGGAAGAAAAGTATGATCAGGAGATCGACTTGTAAGTCTGAAAGTCCCTTCACCCTACTTTGCTGACCTTGATAGCGTTCTTACAGAGGATTACACTCCTTGGAACAGTGAGGAGAATGACTCTATTGGGCAAATTGCGCGCCGCACCAGTATCACGATCTTAGAGGAAACCTTTCCAGGCAGAACAGAGGAGTCCATCCACCGAAAGTTGCGGGCATGCGACGTGTCCTTCGGTATCCTAAAATTTAACTTCAAACACTTGATATATACTTGGAACACCAACGAAAGCAAGAGTTAAGAGCTGCCATAGACTATTCAATTATAATTAGAAGAGAAAGCATGGGAGTCGAAAGCCAAGGTCTCCCCTGTTCTGTCACATTAAGTTACAGGGTCTCTTACAATCTGTCATATCAAGCGGTAGCGCCATGCAGGTCGTTATTCTGCAGCCCTTACAGGAGGGTGATATGACTCCTGAACCTACTTGAACGAGGCTCTGGCGGTGAGATGAATTTTGTATAACAAGGAGCTGCCATCATTTTCCCCCGAGTCTCCTTCTCCGACACTACCACTCCTCTTATAATATCCCATTTAGCTTCTTCAGCCCGATAAGGTAAGCGACAATTTTTGTATTGAGACATCAGCAAATTAACATGAGTATCGACAACTGTCAGATCAACCGTCGCTATGGATCACTCAAGCAGCCCAAGCAGCCCAAGCACTGTGAACACGATACCCCCAGGCGCTTTGAGGAATTTCGCGAGTACATTCGGACCTCCAACACCATTTAGCGACTACATCTATCGTCGTCTTGCAAAAGTCGATCGTGCAAAAGCCGATCTTGCAAAAGCCGATCTTGCAAAAGCCCCAACTCTTCCGAAACACCAAGCTCCTGCAGCAACCCGGGAAATCATGGAATGGATTACAAATAACAAGCAATTTAATAAATAGGAAGGACGCCTCTAGAGCCATATAAGGGACTGCGGGTTAGTTAGGAAGGACCGAGCTACTCTTATTGTATTAGATTCTCAATATCAGAAATCTGTTGTTGCCGTAAAAGTATAGTAGGTGATTAAGGGTCAACACTTATACGGCTGCTCGAGTTCCGCCACAGGTGGGGGAGGTTGCGACCTAGCACAGAACAACCATGCTCAGGGCCATGGTTTATAGCACCGTGCGCTTGAGTGGAGTAGATTTTTCCCCGGGCGCTCGGACCCCAGCGCCGCAAACAAAGGATACATAAGTAACGCGTATCTCCCGTGAAAGAGACCCTGCTGTACATTATGCGTGAGCTTCGCATCCCAGCTGCATGATGTCCACGCTCATTTCAAAATACAGCCCGCTTCGTATCACAACCCACAGCTTATCTTCATCATTGTCTGCATTATGTGCCAAAGTTGACGAAGTCCGCACTAAAATCCCTCATACAAGGCGATCTACGCGATCCACAAAGCAAGCACCTAATCATGATGAAATCCTCGCCATTGAGGTTTTGCTCGAAGCTCTGCAAGACTTGAAGGGTGTGACAGACCAATCAAAGACACTACACTCGCAAGTGGAGGAGTTCGGTTCTGAGCTTCAGGGCAATCCCTATCCCAATCAACATGCCAGAGAGATGGAAGCGCAGTCAGACGGCATGGGCAGTATTGAAGAAACACTGACGCCTGGCGAGCAGCATTCCGATGCCAGAGCCGGGGTTTCAGAGTTAGGCATACCGCAACAGTGTTCGGCAGACGCAACGACACCATCGCAACATGCACAGACGCTCCAGGACCAACAGCTCATCGAGTCACAGAACGTAACCATGGGTGATGCTGGAAGTTCAGCCAACATCCCATCAGCAGAGCTCCAAGTACAAGTTGGCAACGAGGTATCAGGAATCAGTACAGCAGACATTCAAGAGCACGCCCCCCCGACCTGCGATGAGGCCACAACAGATGATGCGGCAGTCCAGCATCGTGCGGCTGCTCTCAGTATCGCCAGGCCGAACCAAAACGTCAGCCTAATTACAGGGCCCACGAGCAACACACCTGCAAGCAGTTGCATGACTGCGATTGAATCACCAGCCAGTTCTACAGCCCCGGGCACGTCACCAGTTCACTCCTTTACAACCAATATTACATGGCCAGACAGCTCCACTGAAAGTCTCAGTACAGCAGAATCTAGGTGTGAAAGGGACATTAACGGTCAAGTGTCACGTAGTCCCAATCCTGATGATGGTGCAAATTCTCCTGGTCGTCAACAATCACCAGCAGCGGATAACGATACAGGCACTTCTGACAATGGAGGGACTCACATAGGTGGTCGCATTCTGAATACAACCACACAAGACACACCCATGCTGGATTCCAACACTACAATATACCAGGCGATGCCAACTCACTCACCCGAGCATGGAGACCCTGATGATGCCGGCAAACAACAAGCGCAGTCCCCTCCTGCACACCATCTGAGAGAAGAATGTGATGCGAGAGTCGACGGGGAAATTAGACCTGGAAGTACAGTACCAACCAGCTCCAGCGCAACACAGCACATGTCGTCGTCGAACGGTCCACGTCCTTTAGCCTCCCTTTCCTCCATCGATATGGCAAGACTTGTCCCCAGGCTTGCGGAACTGGAACGTGAAGGTGTCGGGCAGCACATCTCTGTTCCTCTCATCGACATCAACTTGGTGGATCTACGAAACAGTATTGATGCGGGAGAGCAAGACTGGCAATATACAACTGTTCGTTACGAGGCGGGTCAGGGAGGCAAGGGGTTCTCTCAGGTCTATATTTCACATGAAAAACTGCCCATGGACTGGCCAGCCTTCACTGCCGAGGTAGAGCGGCCAAGTATGGAAGCAGCGAAGGACATCTTTGAGAATACCGCTCGAGATCCACCAGAAGAAGAAATTCCCTATTATGTCGGGCATGCGAATATTCTTCCCGATCATCCACTGGATCCTGGGCCTGTTATTATGGGAAACCCTGCTTTCGAGGACCTCCATACCCCATATCAGCACATCGGGGGTAGTCTTTCCGCACATTGCTGTCACTGCGAAGACATGACATCTATGGAGCAGACCAAGGAAGGACCAGTATATCACGGTCTTCGATCCTATAGCGAGGTGTACTTCGGGACCGGATACAAGCTATGGCTAGCTATTGCGAAACATCATATAGCCAAGTTTGATGGATTTGTTAGATCGAAGTGGAAATGCAATGAATGCAATCAGGGGCTTAGGCACCAGTGTCTCTTATTTGCTCCCTCGCGCCTCGATGAAGAAGGTATCGATTATGTTATCGCAGTCGTTGGACGCGGTGAGGCCTTCTGGACTGTACCTGGACAACAGCATCAAATCATCAACTTTGGTCACTGTGCCGCCCGGTCGATCAATTACTCACATCCGGAGGATAAGCTTGATCTCAAGAAAGCCATCCAGTGTTCTGAGTGTGGCATGTCCACGGTTGGCAAAGAATGCGGTGCTACTATCGTTCCGCCATTGGTACGCGAGCCCAAACCTTTGGTGAGGACGAAAGTCAGCCGCAAACGCAGCGCACATCAAGAACCCTCTGGGACCCCTTCAAAAAAAATCACACGCACCAACGCCGCTGCCAAGCGAGAGCTAGAAGACATTAAGCTCAAACTGAAGGCCATCCCCTATCGCTCCCCCCAGATCAACATCGAATGTCTGTCTAGCGCGGAATTGGAAGTCTATACCCTAGTGGCTGCAGCTCGTAGCCGTGAAGCGATACAGCAGTTCGTCGACCTTGTGCGAAGATGGAGGGAGCAACGATTGCAATCCAACTTCACTGTGAACTCTGATGAATCCCGGTTGAACCAGGCAATGGCACTAGTGACACATTATATGGGGAAAACAAGACTGGACAAATTTTGCTTTCGCCTCGCTCAAATGAGACTTTCACAAGAAGCCGACAAAAAGAAAGGACCTATACAGAAACAGTTTGACTCGGGTTTTCTTGATGACCTAGCGTCCCATCACCAAACATCAAAGAAGACAATTAAGCGCCATCTCCGAGATGGCAAACAATGGGCTACACTCTGCGGTCCGCATAATGGACTGCTGGCTTTTATTCTCTTGGACTCCTATAACACTTTTGAGGTTATGAAGAAGGATTGGCTATGGCTCAGCCGCGACAGCAGCGCTATGCTCGCCGAGGCGTTCCACAGACTCCTTGACGACGGCTATATAACAAATATTTGCGCTGCAGGAAGTTTATTCGAAGAAATGGTATCCGGAGCCCCAGTCACCTTTCTATGGGAGGATGGTCACTTCGACATAACCGCAGATGATGTCGACGTTCAGCTCAGGCAGTACAAGGCAGACGCTTAGTCAGGCGAGACTACGGTCTCGCCTGACTAAGCGTGCTCCTCGATAGAGTGGTTTTTGATTTGTCAATATATCATGATTTGTGGGGAATGCTCTTCCCTACCCTAGATGTCCAATCCTCGTCACCTCATCATGCTTCTAATTATTCTTGCTTAATTTTCTATCCTCTATGACCTGATCGTGTGCTTCTTCTTGTGCAGGGTTTCTTGTCTCGATCTAAGCACTTTCTTGATTGCGGCTAAGCTGCATTGGCTGATGTCAACCGCTTCACGCAACTTCAAGTTTATGCTGAGTCTCACTCTCGTATCTAAGAGCTAATTTCCTTCGCCCACATGCCATCCACGCAACAAGTATGAGTGTGTTGTTTCCATTGGAATACTCACTTTATCTTGTATAATTTCCTACTGGAAGGTGACCTTCCGTTGATAGCCCCTTCCCCTACTCCCTTCCCTTTTGCAAAAATTCACTTTTCCTTTCAGTATTTTCCTCCTGCCAGCGACCACATCTCGATGGGCGCTTTGACAACGATTCCTACCCTTATTGCAAAATACCTAACCCGGCCTGCAAAAAGTGGAAAACCAACCACTTTGCTCTTACCAAAGCGCCTTCCGTGTACCGGTCCAGTCCGGGTCCTCCGAGAAAAGGACCCACAACTAAATGGAATGTTGGCCGGCGCCGGACCCGCTCCGCTTTTCGTCACCGTAGGAAGCTGGCTGCTTGAACCCGACAGCCCCGCATAATCGAAGCTATAAGAACAGGCATGCCACCTGCGAATGCCCCTGAAGCTTTCGCTCCTTGTACCGCATCACAACAAAAAATGACACCAACTGACACTGTATGGCGATGCGTACACATCTCGCTGGGACATATAGATCACGTTCGTGGACATGTGGTCGGGCCTAGTGTTTCTTTTCCCTCGTATGTTGAGATGGCTGTGCCCTCTGATCTTCCCATAACATGCCAAAGCGCCAAGTATGACGACCGTCCCATACCCCCTGGCCTACCTGTTTCCATTGAAGCAATCAATCTCGAGGGGCTTCAGGTTGCTTTTGAAAAAGTTCGGCAACTCTTCGTTGAACAAGCAAGGATTGGATTTAAGAATTTCGGTTCAGGCTTGGTAGAGTATTATCTGCAACGATATTGGTTTATGCGACCATGGATCGAATATATCGTTCTTGCGGTTGATATACCTGTTCGTGAACACTTCTCGGTTACTCTTGTCATAATACTGATGGTCACCCTAGCCTAGTACCTCACCAGTTGAAGCAAATGAAGATATCACGCGAGAAAAGTTCGCACAAGGAGTCGTGTTTTTAGCTCTAGCCTATGCCCAGCCCGCTGATGTGGCGACCGAGGAACTCATGCGAATGACAGCAGAACAAGTCATCCACAGACTTCAGACTGGATTAAACAGAGAATTCTCATCTTTCTCGCCGGATATCAACGTTGTAGGTGCTGTGCGTGCTGTTCTCATTCTAGTTGGTGGAAGACGTACCACATGCCAGCTGAACCTTGTTAAAAGCATTGAGGCAGCTCGCATGGCTCCGTTGGTCGACGCGCTCATGGGCGGCAGTGCAGCCAACGAGTTGCATAATGGTGTCACCAATACACAAGCTTTGCTTGAAATGTTGTCGAAGTGCAAAGTCTTCTCCAAGTGTCGCATCGACTTAGACTTTCTTCAGCACTTTGCCCACAAGCTAGCTGTTGCGCACTGGATACCAATAGCGGTACGTTGAAGTTCCATGTTTATTGGCTCCATTAACACCTGAAGAAGGGATTGCCTAGGAACTTTCCTACAGTTCCACTAGAGTCCCGGCAAAACTTTGCTCTGTTTGTGCATGATGTATTGAAGCTCTGCCCTCCCCTTAAGTTATACGACAACGCAGAACGGATCTTTACGATCTGGGCGTACCATGAAACAAAAGTCAATGCTAAGCCAGCGAAGGAGCTTGAAAAACTCACGGACATCCTACTTCTCAGATTCAGCGAGAGCCTTATAGCGACGCAAGATCCATCACAGATGGTTCTGGATCTCATGGCCATGACATGCATCGCCCGCCTTTACTTTTCGTCGAAAAGCACATCTAGTCCTATTTATTCGAGCCACTCGACGCCAATCTACGCATTAGATCGTATTATTGGAGCTCCTCCACATGGTATGCATAGAACCTTGCACTTTCTTCTTGCGTCCATCTATCGAACTCTGAGGGCTGGGTGTGGTTCCAGATTGGCAGATGTCATTGACATGATCGGGTATCGAGAATATCTTCCGCACCAGCATCCATACACAGACAGATACTGGACCTACAGGGTGACACAGAATATGGCACACAGTCAGGCCTTTGAGAAAGTTCACGAAGAGATCCCTAAAGCGCTACCCCCCTTACAGCTGGAGGAGGGAGGTACATGAAGGTAAAGGGCGTCAAGTGCTCAAAGAGGTCAATAAAAGGCCTGGTATTGGGAACAGAAAGGAAAAGGAGAACAACAGAGGGCATGAAGGTGATGAAGGGGATCAAGGGGATCAAGGGTATGAAGGGGATCAAGCAAGATCAAGGGGATCAAGGGGATCAAGGGGATCAAGGGGATCAAGGGGATCAAGGGGATCAAAGCAATTCAATTCAACATATCTAAATCATTGGTAATTCTATTTCACCCCCCCTCGTAGCCTCCCTAGACTATTAATTCTAATTTCTCTTGCGCAATCTCATACTCAATCTCGCCCTCCTCATCCTTGATCTTGATAATCTGGTTGACAGTCTGCTTTCCACTATGAATAGCCTTGCTATTCTTGCGGAGAAACGTGAGTTCTTTAGTTCTTTATTGACTCTTCTTTTCTTCGGCAGCTCATAGACTGGCTCCTGATCTCGCATAAGCCACTCATAATAGAGTCTTCGAGCAGTATCGGCTTCGCCCCATCTCTTCCTCATACTGGTGATGTTGTAAAGTCTGGGCAGCTCGTTTGTAGATCCGGGCTCACGCCAAGTAACCAAAACTCGTAGGACTCGCTGCTCGCGACCCCACAAAACTGCGATTCCTTCAATTTCGATGTCAAAGACGCAAGTCTTATCGTTTCGAGCGCTAAGCTTGACATCCTTAACACACAGAAGTTTGCCTCGGTTCCTTTCTATAAAGGCTTGTTTCTCAGCAGGATATTGTGATCCAGGAAATATGTAGACCCTGAAAAGGTTCTTGTACTTCTTGTAAACAAGAAGATATCCCTTGTCGGCGTAGTACTTGATCTCGCCTCATGCTTGGGTGTTCTCTTGCCTCCATTCTGCGGTGATCCTGAACCTGGAGAAATCCTCTGTGAGGGTGGGGTCAAATTCAAGTCTTATGATCCTGCACCACACTAGCAGCGCGCCAAGAGGAGACGGCAAAAGTCGACACTTCCTCCAAGAAGTGCTTCGCAGCCCCCTTTCGCCGTCCTTGGATGCTGGTTAAAACTGTCGTCGGTTTGACGAAGTTTTCGTTCGGTCAATCAAGACGGATAGGACAAAAGACCCTTATGCGGGGTTTCCTTCTCCTGAACAATGCTTGGAATTTTGTTATCGCAACGACGCAACCGCCACAAGCGCACACATGCCTACCTCGACGAGCCCACATTATTACCCAGGTAGGAATAACTCGATCCTGGATATGAATGAACGCTGCTAACTTCTCAGACTCCGGTATCGATATGGGCGGTGCCGGCTCGGAGTCCAGCTATCAAGAGGACAGACACCGGGATGATGAGCTAAGACAAAAGCTCCTTACTGCTATTACCATCACGGCTCTGAACTCTGAGCCAACTAGCGAGCGACAAGCCCGCAATACCAACGCCTCGTATAGTCCGACATCTGCGACAATCGCTCAAGAGGAGAACGATACAGGACTTGGTTCTGTTAAGCACACTTGGTTACCTGATACGGACATCATTTCGACACTTGACTCAAGCATCGGTCAAGCTTCAGCAACATCGCATACCTGCCAAAACGAAACTTGGAGAAATCAAGGTAAACACATCCAGATTGTGAACCATGAGGACATCGCTAATAGCCGTAAGATGCTTTTAGTGATAGCGACGATAGTGTACGAGATACTGGCACCCGGACAGCTAACTTGGATGTACCTAATGCTATGTCCAAAGCTGCACTGTCTAGAGTGAACCTTCCTCATTTGGAGTCTCAGGACAACATTTCTCTGGGGCCTTCATCCGATGATATAAGTAACAGACCTCACAGCCAGGACGGACAAGTCAGCCAGGCTTTACGCGTCCCTACTTCAGCAGCAAGTCCTATGAAGGGAATTGTCGCGGAGGCCAGCTCGATTAATAAAGTACCGGCTCAAGTCACCATACCTTCAACAAAACGTTACTTTTTTGAGAGCGACGTCACTCACATATTTTAGCCTTCTGTGTCGAATACGTGCTATCTGTACAAGCGACAAAGACTCACATCGGCTTCATCTAAAGAAGCAATTTCGACATTAGTCGACATTCAAAAGTCAATCTCGGACTTGTTAGTCAAGTTGAACAGAGATCAACCAGACAGTCCGATACTAGGCGCCAGCGCTACATCTGACACCATAGAGGTGGCCGTCGACAAAGCGGGCGATAGTACCAGCGACGATAGCTCAAGCACCTGTTTCACCGTTGATAATAGTGAGAGCGAACCCGAGGACACTCCCTTATAATCGCCAGGTCTTCAGTACAAAAGCACGCAACGTCGCAGATGGACACAAGCAGACGAGGTGCTCCCATCTCGACTCAAGAACACGCAAAAGGGGAACAGTATGCTATCGGACTATAAGATTGCAAGGAAACTGGAACGTACAGAAAGCGGTGCAAAGCAACATTGGGACATCAGGCAGCAGAAGAAAAAGGGGAAACGACAAGGGGCTTTTTGACGATGTTAGTGACGATGGACGCCAGAGCACTCACGGGCATGACTACAGAAGCGATCTGACAATGCTTGCGATATTGGAGGCCTCGGACTTAGTACGGCAGTTTCCAAACACACGGAAGCCCAGAAGAATAGAAGTATGTCGCTATACGCGTCACAAACAGAACCGGAATCTGTCAGAATTGGTCACTATGCTAGGAATGAACAAGGAAATTGAGTTTGATTAGAACATAGCTTCATCTATCACTTCGCAAGTCATTTGAGTCTCTGTCATGTCCTGCATCTTTGCACGCCACGATATAATCATCGAGCTTCTTCCAGAGACACGTGATTGTGGGCGACAGCTCGAGCATTAGGTCAGCCTCGAGAACGATATACTGGAGATCAGGTTGTCAAGGACATGGATGGACAAAAGGGCGATTCTTCAGAATAGGATTAAGCACAGGATATGGCAGATCAACCTTGAATATCATTGAAATGGTTCCCTGAGTATCGGGGTAAGTAAAGCCCGGCATCTCGCAGTCGACTCCCTGTTGAAGGGCAAAGACAAACCAAACGGGAAAATATGAATGAGGGAATGGAGGACTGAAAGCAAGAACAAATGCTTAAACACCCTGAGCGATGATTCCTTTCTGAATGAGAACTGTCTTCAACTCTTCCCAGGTTTGCGAGAATTTTGAGTCTATAAAGACTCTATGACCGGTGCTCGTCTTGGAGTACACGTCCTGGCCCTTGCAAGAAATGAGCCCAAATTCGTCAATCTCAAAACGCCGGCCAGTGACAATCAGGGCGTGACCAGATTCAACAACATTTTCTTGGTCCAGCATTAGAGTGCTCTGTGGTCTAATTTGGAGCTCAATATAGGTCTGGTATCTTGGACCACCCAATAGCTGCAGTGCAACCAGGCCCATAAGGACATTTGAAAAGAGTCCTCCTTGCTTTTCCGAATATTAGGCCATTGACTCGAGAGGCTGGAACCTTGTTTGATGAGAAGAATGCGATGCTGGAGGATGTTACGCACAGAAACAAGTAGTTTAGGCAATAAATTCGAATGCAAGACTTCCTTATAGAAGATACGCGCGATATAATTCCAACGCAAGCGACCCCGGGAAGTCGTCAGCAAGGACATGATCTACTAACTATTCTCATTGTGGATTCTGACAAGCTATAGACTAGTATATGCGGGAGGAACAAACACAATGTATTCTCGCCGTTTGACCATGCCAGTCATGAAAGCCGTTTAGTCCTATCACATCATGACCAAGCTAAGCGTGTGATATGTATCGTATCGACATAGCTGCAGGAGTACGCCTGGTCTGGACAACGCAATGTGCTCTATATCACAGACGCTAGCTCAGTCTCAAAGCTTGATGACCTACTCACCAGTCCTCAATCAGCAAGCTGTCAACAGGACAGGGCGCGCGAGATGGGGCATGGAAAACTTCCGCCTCATCGCTGGTACCGTCGTCACGCTAGCCAGCCCCCTATCAATAAGTGCTCTAGCAGTATTTGACGTTCATATTGACAAGGTGACAACTAGAATAAATTTGTTACGTTCTTTCCTGGAAGCTTCGGAGACTCTCGACTCACCTATGCGTCTGATCTACTTATCGTTCCGAGACTATTTTAGTGATCCTTAGAACATACATATGTAGCCTATCTTTCTCAGGGATACGCTGACCTACCATAGACAGTTTAGAGCTGGGAAAACGCATATCCCCACAACTCCGATATGCTTACATGCACTGGTCTTAGTCTCAGACTGACCGCCTGCCTAGTTAAACAGATCTTTGACAAGCTTTCGCGCAAGGACTACAGCAGTGACTGATGTGTCTAAAAAGACAAGAGATGGGTCCAAATCAGGACGTGCTATAATTTCGTCACGTCCAGAATAAACCTTGATCAAGGAAAAACATCGATCTTCTTTATCGATCATTTGCTGATGATCACGTGTTGGAGAGTGAGGCTCTTCTTTACAGTGATCACTTCTGTCTCCCTCTGGCCTCTTTTCTTTTTCTTTTGAGTTGTAAGAAAAGTCACATTTTGGCTGCGCGCACATGTAGTTGAACAACGTATATCTTTGCGAAGCTATCATTGGTCAGCTCGATGACCGCATGCAGTCGTGACAGGCATCGAAGAAGACGGGGGTTGCCGTAAGCACCCTGGTTCTTGCGGCACCCTGTACACTGTCGTAAGCCATACGAGATAAGGTACGACCTGGCTCATGCGCGAAACCTTATCAAACATTCGTTGAATAGGTGTTGAATAAGTGCAGGAGTATTGCATGCAATCAGGGATGCCCCAAATTGACGACGCCCGCAAGGGGCAGATTTTGACACAACGCAACATGGATAACACGAATTTACATCAATGAACCGAATATTTACACGTAATGTCTGACGACAGGCATGTACAGTATCCTCTAGTTTCGCACAGCAGGCGAATGTAGGAAGAAAAAGGGTCCACGCCAAAATTGGCCATTAAACTACCTGCGGCTTGTGACAACTGAAGGCAGCCTTTTCTTACTTCCGTCAACGGTCGTTGTTTCATGGTAACATCGGTGAAATGTCATCCGCCGATGTGGAAGTGTAGTAGCTTTTGGTACTCTAATTATTAGTCGCCCAAAGATATATTAAATACGAGTATATATAAAAGATGCATGGCTTATAAGAACAGTACTTGAACCAAGCAGATAAAACAGCCCGGAAAATACCGACAAATGAAACGACTCTGATCTAATCCTTGAAATCATGGTACAAACTTTTTCAAGGTGCCCTCCACAGCGGGATCGAACTGGAGAGATTATATCCAGGAAGTTGAACAACATCATGAAAAGGTTGAACAAAATTCAGCAGGCACATGATGTAGAAATTTACTTCTGTGCTAGATATGGCCGGTATTTTGAGTACAATTCATCGCCATCGTTTCGACCAACAACATTTGAAGTGGTAAGAAGAAGTTGGCTTCGAACCATACCATGTAGTATGCCATTAATCATGTCCCACGATTGTAGGATAGAAGCTATCGGACTATCAGAAAAACACCGAAAGACTTTGTGAAAGCTCCTCCGGTCTTAGAAGAGATGGTGGAGTCGACATCAAAGCAGAAACACCTACCAGAAGCCGCTATAGATAATCACGGAGCCTCCGGACAAGGTTGAAATATAAGCGTTTGCCTTTCCAGCAGCGGTTGACTTGATCAGCCAATGACCGGCCCTCGTGAGCAGCCCATTCAATGATGGCTTTGAGAGACGATACTTTAGAATAGACCTAATGGAATGTTGCACAGCGACACCTGCCTTTATACTGCTTATTGAACAATCTATCGAGCTTTCAAGAGTGACCTATGACGCTATCCACTATGAGCTTGCCCTGAATCTACGAGTCTTGTGTGAGGACACAGCCCAGAAAATCACAGACTTTCAGAATACTGACGTTTCACAGTCCTTAGAACGATGTTTCCCCCTGTCATTGTGGTCAACCACGGTTGTTCCAGACACTAGCTTTGTGCCGATCATCGACCTACATATATATCGCTATAGTCTACTGGGAGATCTCACTTATTTAGGATGTTATGAATCAGTTAGAATAACTGTTTGTCCTTCTTACTCTCTCCAAATTATACCGCAGACATTTTACGCAGAGCGTGTCCATCACACAATGGTCAGGTACCTGTTGGCACAGCACGCACATGCCCCCTGATGAGGGCTTACATATATGCCTAAGAAGCGGGTACGGCAAAGCTGCGAAGTCGTGAGCTACATCGTAACTGGCTAGAAAAGTTGAACAACCACGAAGTCCTATTATATCCCTCAGTATATGGAGATGCTGTCCTTGAATAAGGTAAAGCAGACGTAGCAAATGCAATAGCTCGCGGACAGAGCACAGATCAACATGAAAAGTCTGAAATAAGTTACCCACTAATACTACTATGGTTACACATCTGCTGGGATACAACATACCGGTAGGTGTATTACGACATCTCGTGCTGTTAAATAAAAATTTCAAGGGGGAGAACTTGGCATAACACAACATGAGAAGACATCTCCGCCGATCGATCCGATCGGCGTAACATCCAACAATTCTTTTTTTTTAGAAGATCACTTGTGTACCTTTTTGGACATCGCAAAAGCTACCGTTTACTTGGCGCGCATAAACTTGTCATGTCTTGTATTCCCCAAAGCGATAGGAGAGAAACCATGATTATTTTGGGTAAACTTAAGTATTTCCCTCACGGGCCAAGCCGCCTCTTCTTAGTGGAAGGAGTTTCCAGACTGTTGTCTTCGTTGTCCATACCAAGGCTACCCAATTGATGTTGAAGTTGAGAAATCAGATTATCTTTCTCTTGTGCGTCCTCCCAAGCAAAGCTTAGTAAAAAGTTCTGGGTACTAATCGTCCGATCTTTCTCCTCCGCTTCTAATATCCTCTCTTGAAGAAATCCTTTGTGTTGGTCTAACTCCCTCTCCAACAGTTCCGTCTTCATGTTCTCTTCGCTTAAGAGATCGGCAAGTTCATCGTTTTCAGTACGAGCCAATTTGACGTCTTCTTCGAGTTGACAGCATGAGTCCTTCCAAAATTGCATTTCCTGGAGCTGTGCGCAACATAGACAGGTATTAGGAGGTACAGAGGTGAATGGGTCCTGCATATTCAAATTTTCATAACCGGTAAACAGAATGAGAGACTTGAGACACTATTTGAAGAGATATAGTCAGCCCTTCATCCTGCATTGGGTGGCTAAAATCGACCGTTCTTCATTATAGCTTGGTAAGCACAAGATATTTCAGTAAACAGCCGGCAAGAAAATATGTGCTGCAGTGCAGTGTGTACAGTACTGTACAGTAAAGGTCGAAATCGGTTGCCCTTTTTACACACTCTTTCTTATACCGCACGGACGTTTTCGACCAGGGGCGTGCCGATTACACAGTATTTTTCGTCTGTTCATACAGTCTGCTCATGTTCCTCGCTGACAGCTTACATGCATGATTGGAAGCTTAAAGCGACCTCACGGCCATAAACAGACCAATGCTCTCTGGTAATTTTTGTAACGCTCAGGAAGTAGCGTCCTTGATCATTTGGTAATCCAAAACATGACCTCAAGAGCGGACGAGAACGGACATATTTTGAGTCTGGCTCACCAACTGTCCAAGACAAATACATGTGCACATAGTCTCAACATAGCTTTTCTCATGCTATGTCACCAGTTGGAACTGTTTGGTCGCGCGAGGTAGTGACCAAACACAGAGAGTTCATAGTGTGCGAGGCGGTTACGGCCATTATTGACGTAGTGTACATTAGCAGACAGTGTCCGCCATAAGCACTAGATGCACACCCTGGCTGTAGTCCGTGCGCTGTGAACAAGAAAGAGTATGCAAATGGACAACCGATTTTGATTTTTACTGTACCACGTAACTGGTATAGGCGCTAAGAATGGCGTCGGCAGATGGCGGCGGCTTTTGGAATTATTTTGATTCGTGTCTGAGACTGGAAGAAGGCTAATACAGTACTGTACAGTAAATACTCCTCAATGTCAACAAGCTCAATAAGAATAATAATTTGGCTACATGCGGCCTGACAAGATTTAAATTTGGGAACAATTAATATGGCTAGTATTGTCGGAGATCGTATGTCAACAAATGGACTCCCGAAATGTGGCTGTATTAGCTTTGAGTACCAATGATATAAGCAAACTTGAACTATTTGGTACATAATACAGGGGCCTCATGCGGCTAAGCCTACCGGAATTAATTACACTACAATCGTTCTTCATGAAGGAACCTAGCAACAGACGCTTCACGCAATTAGCAATCGGAGGACGTCTGGGGAATCAGGTGTCAGAGTCCTCCGCTCACCTCGCAACACATGCTATTTCAGACGAAACGCTTGATCCAAAGTTTCCTAAGACAAATCATTTGGCTGTTCCGGGGCCTACTTCCCAAGTGACGCAAAGTCCCTCGGTAACACTCAATTCTGCACAATCAAAGACGAAGACTTCACTTGGAACACCCTGGGCATGTTATATTAAGTCTCCTATTGAGATCCTTGATCTTGCGGGAAAAGTCAGTATTGCTAGGAAACGAGAGTCACCTTCGGTAAACGTGGGGATTCGAGAGTTTTCCGCACAGAAACAGCAGGAGATTTTAAGATATGCCTCTCAGTTTTGCCATCGCAACATCGCCTCATTTCACGAGGCTTTTCTTACCGACTCCTCCGTCTACCTGGTCTTTGAGGAAGCAATTTACTGTCTTGAGCATCTTGTCCGATCGCCAATCTATCCGACTTGTGAACAACTTGCGATAATCCTTGGGCAGGTCAGTTGAGAAACTAGTTTCAACATTCTCGAGATGGTAACAAACTGAAGCAGATCTTGGACGGATTGATCTATATCGAACAGAAAGACATACAAGCAGATTGGCTAACGTGTGATTGCTGTCTGGTCACTGGCGTGGGCAATATTAAGCTTTGTAAGGTTATCGTCTGATCACTATAGGTTCTTGAGCACTGATCATATGGTAACGAGTAGTTCTAGATCCCGAGAACGGAGAATTGACCGCCCGAGAAAAGACTTTGATTCCGTTAAAGCACATTGCGCTCAGGTTAATGCAAAAGCGAGGTCATGGGGATGAGAAACAGGGGGTCATGAGACTACAAGAACCGGAAAGATGGAGTCGCAATCCCCACACGATTGATTTTGTCTCGTCGATGACGACAACATCCTCCGTGCACAAGCTGCGCGAGGTGCGTTTCCCCTTGTTCGCTTCTGGATGAATATTGACAATCACTAGCATGCATTCATCGCTACAGAATGGGACGCGAAACGTCAGTGGAGAACAGATCGTCTTCTAGGTCTAACTGATGTCGTAAACTTCTCCGTACGCCGACACTACAACTACCATGCACCGGACTCTTCTTCAACATAAATGTTGAGTATGGCCATTCATGAGAAATTACCAGAAGCGCTAAGGCGTCCGGGGGCATGCTCTGTGCCGGTCATATCGCCTAGGTAACTATCTCAGGTCACGATCGATCGTAAACATAACCAATATATAGTCACATTAGTGCACAACATGACTTGGATCACCTTCTGTCTCACGCAAAAAGTGCCCGTGGCGGCTTTTTACCATGACCAATGATAGCTGTAGGAATTCATGGTGTGAATAGAAGCATGCAAGTTA
The DNA here is from genome assembly GCA_030142105.1 of Fusarium sp. FL617. Lineage (NCBI taxonomy): Eukaryota > Fungi > Ascomycota > Sordariomycetes > Hypocreales > Nectriaceae > Fusarium > Fusarium sp. FL617. Next base: position 480,750 of record JAREIL010000007.1, on the reverse strand, counting down.
CAGTAATTGATCTAATTGTGCTGTACTTGATTTCTGTTGAGTCCTAAACCATCACTGCTACTAAGCCAATCCATGCCTTGGCTCAACCTGCTGGATTCAGCCTTTCTCGTCAATTTTTAGCGTTCACTGGCACACCACATTTTGCCAGACATATTTCCAAACAATCAAGATTTCCATCACAGTCAAGAGGACACACGATATCGCAGACTGTCTAAGAGTAGAGGTCCTAATCAGTTTTCTGTATGAGAGATAATCAGGGGGTTGAATACTTCACCAATGAACTTGATTTAATGAGTCAATAAATTCAAGCGTGCGGGACGGTCTACGGCGATGGAGGATACTTACATGGCCATGTGATAGACAGCCTAAGGCTAAGACGCTTGCTAGCAGGAATAGAATTGCTTGCGAAGTACGCATCCTTGAGTAGCAAAGACTTACTGAGGAGCGTGAACTGAGAAAAACGGCTATTCCACATAATAAAAAGAATGATCAAAGCGTTTCATTGTACGTACGACTGTAGGATACTGTACTATATGTGTCATTTCGCCCTACGAAACTGCTATATACAGTTCTGAACAGAGCATGTACAGTACAGTACTGTACTGTGCTGTTGTGTGGCACAGCATGGGTTTGGGGAAACCAAAGCGAAGATCGGGATGTGTATGTAGGCATTACTGGCTGGTGCTGGTGACAGAATCCGAGACTCAGTCCACTTCAAGCCACAAAGACGGCCTACAAGGCTACTTACAGCCGCAAAAGTGGTGCAACTCATCGTCTCAGCCATAGATTACTTGCGCAGCCATGAGGCGGCGTGTTGCTGACCAAGCACGTACCCATGAGGTGGAGTCATGTCGTCAATTATCTCCGCTCTGGACTTTACAAGAGCATCGTGATTAGGAGCGAGAAGTGGGCATGGTTCAACGCTGTAGTAAGCCGTGGACTAGAGCATATGTACATACTGGACACCACTGCTGGCCAACTGTTACATAATTTGGAAAAGTAGTTTGTGAGAAATATGTACACATATACTGGGACTTCAAACCGCTTACATGTAAATCTAAGGGTCAGAAGCGAACTTTCGCATCTGCTTATGAAGCACCTTCGCGAACCTGAGAGTCCCCAGAATTCGCTGAACAAAGAGAGCAAGTTTGCAACAAGGAGACTGAGCAAATTAAGCACGGTATACAGTACAGTACAGACGATAATGTTGAAATCTGTTCCCATTACCTCTTGTGCTTGAAAGGGGTAGCTATAAACCGATAGTCGGTTGCCATAAGTTATGTTTCGCGAGCTAGATACAACGTCAAGAAACTTCTCACTTACAAGATGATGCTATTTTTGCATTATAGTCCATAATCGTTCCTGGGCGCGAATATTTTTGTCACATATTGTTCTCTACAGCGTCCAGAATCGAAACACAAAGCTAATGTAGTACATATATATATTTATATGTCTAGCTCTATTTCGCCCACAGACTTACCTTGAGAACAAGAGCATCTGGAATTCACCATGGTTACAACTCGATCTTCATCCAGTAAGATTACACCCACTACACGGTCAACTGAGCCAGCAGACAAAAAGACAAAGCGAGGTGTCAAGAGGAATAACCCGAATCAATTCAGTCTTCCAACACCGGAGAGTACGCCAGAGAGATCTTCGGTAGCTAGATCGATTAAGTCACCGGTGACAGGAAGACGAAGTACTACTTCGGCTTCCCATGATAAGACTGATGAGAGTGCCATTACCAGCCGCGGGGGCCATGACGAAGCAAGATCACACGAGATCGAAAGAATTCTTGAAGTTGAGGTATGCGGAGTAGAATCATACTATGAGATTCTGAATGTCCGCGAGCGAGATGAGACATTGGAGTTGGCGCAACTAGTGAAATGGCAAGACGAAGTTATCACTTCGCTCTACTCGTTAGGGGCTCTCTTACACCCTTCGTTCAACGAGCTCCAACAGGCGTCTACAGCGTTCGAAAGTAGGTGCACAATCTGAGGAATGGCTATAAACCCTTAACTAAAAATCAAACAGAATTGCTCGATGCTGCGGAACGCCTTGGCGTTGACGAGTGGCGGACCGCGGAAATAAGGGATTGGGATGGGAAAAGCGAGTTGAATGGCGAAACCGAAGAGACTGACCAATACTCTGACAGCGAAGAAAGCGAGGAACGCATGCTTGTCGAACACAAAGTGCCAGAGCCACCAAAGACAGTGAAAGACATTTACAAACAAGCAACGCCCTATATCGCGAGGCTGATGCACCAACCTGAAGACAAATTTGCTCTGGAGTTTTTGAACAGATTCAATGTCGCAATCGGACAGCTTGCAAAGAAAGGTAATGCACAAGAGACCCGAAAATATAGGTTATGGCAGATCAAAGTCAGCTTTTTCGGCGTGCACTTCGAGGCAGCTCAGAAGGCATATCGCGCACTCCGAGAAGGGAACGAAGCAGACATAACCGAGTCGAGAGCGCTTGTTGATACCGTTAAGGATTTGATCGACATGAACAATCAGCTCTATTACTATCCAAGAACATGGACTATCCTTTTGGTAGATGATTACATGGCTTGCACTGAGATGGGGAATGAGGCCCAGAAACTTCGACAGCTTGGTGATGACAGTTACGGTCAAGTCACCAGCCAGTTGCATAAGATGACTGCATTATTGGAGGATTTCAATCCCGAGGACGAACAGCGAGAGAAAGCGGTTTTGGACATTGAGCAACACGCATTGGGCACAAAGGCTGAGCTTGATGGTCATATACTTGTCTCGAACAACGCATTCACTCACATTCATTGGGCTACAAATATTAAAAAAGCAAGAAAGAATTTAGAGATCATTCAAAATGCTCTACCACAGATACGGGACGCTGCTCAACACATTGGAGATTTGGTTAACGAAGTTATCCGTATCATCAACGGAGGCGAACTATCACAATCCTCTAACAACATCCTTCCTACCGTATCCGATACAAGTTCTAAGAATCATTGGAAAACCTATGTCGTGGATAGTAAAACACAGATCCTCGGTTGGAACAATAGAGGACGCGGGAAACAAGTATTAACAGCCAGAGTGGAAGACGACGGCAAGACAATTTACAGGATAGAACCTGCCTCCGAGGTTGACCCACGTTTAGCTGAAGAGATGTCTATGGAAGGAAGTGGAGCGCTAAATCTCAAAGAAGCCCAGAATCAGGTCTCTCGTGATGATCGGCGAGACTTTGTCAAAATCCATTGGTGCACCAGGTCTCAGACGAAACTTAGAAACGTTGCAGCTAGGAAGAAGGATCCAGATGCACTGTGCTGCGTGGAGTTCAAGTCCGGTAACCATTTGCTTTGGATGAGCACGATATTTAAAGTTCTGGGGAAAGCGCAGTCTACGTTCAATTGCATAGAGGAGGTGTGTGAGCGAGATGGGTTCCCAGCTCCTTGGGATGCAGCGCCCATAGCAATAAAGAACGATCCTGCAGCACTGATAAAGAATCCAGCCGAACGCCGAAGGATGAGAGAGTCTGCAAGTACGGAAATGCCAGTGTTACGACTAAGCAACGAATCTAACTCAGCGAGTCGGGATATTGCACATGATATGCCAGCCTTCGGTCAAAAACAGGCAACAAGCTCTAAAAAGTCCTCTGGAGATGGAGGCTTATTCGTGGAAAAAGAGCCGAGCGATCAGCGAATAGATCATCTCGAAGAACAGGTGCAGGATTTAAAAACTATGATCCAGACCTTGCTGGCGAAGTTTTCAACTGTTCAATAATTCATGGATGGACATCACCTCCTGTTGGAGGGAGGATGCGTGAGTTTTTGCGTTCACCTTCATATTGCTTATAATGGGCTATTCTTTGAATTTCGTTAGCTTGCTATTTCCCTATTGATTCTACTCTGTCTTCTTTATGTATTGTTCTCTTTCGCATAGGTCTTTCGAACCTTTCCTTTGTTGTACTTCAGTTGAATCAGTTGGTCGAATGCGTATTTGGGGCTTTCCCTGCTTAAATGTTGTTAATTCTGTTGGTAGATACCGTCAGTAGCTTATAATGACAGAAGATGTTTTCAATTACTCTTAAGGCCTCCTATTGAACTCTACATTACCCTTGTGCCCAAAAGCGGCGATCGTGCTTTCGACCAACACAGCCCACCTAATTGATTAGGTCCTAAGATCTGGACCTCTTTGAGCAAAAGTATTTGAAAACATTTCACATAGAGCATATCAGCAATTTCCGTCTCTAGATCTCACTGTGCCTTTGCCTCCCTAACCACATCTATAGCTCTGCCCTTGCGTCTGACCTCTCCATTGCTTTCTTCCCCTAGTCTCACTTCCTAGCGCTCCCCCACCTTTCCGTTACTAGAGGCCATGGGACGCCGCCCTGGCTCGGCCACCCTGTACCCGATAGTCACTTTTTGTTCTGTCTTGGTGCAACAGTCGGCTGAAGGAACTGACCATGGATATCAGGTGTGACCAACGCTTTTGCCTAACTTGGGCAGGGACGGGATCAGTTGAGCTTCATCAAGCCTTCTTTTCCGACCAATGGGATTAGCCTCGGTTGCGAGGACGAGGTCAGAAACGAGAGCGAACCATTGATGCAAGGTTATTCTGACGACATCTCAGGTGCATCGAGTACGAGGTCGACACAGGTCTTCCTAATAACTAAGAGCTCGAGGGTGGTAGCATGGTAGCGACGATGTAAACATGACCATTGGTACATCTATACTGGAGCCTCTGGCTGTGGTCTGGGTTAGTCTATTTTAGCTCGATGAATGGACGCACAAGGACAGTGCGTGCTATCGTACGGCTTGGGCAGCTGCTCAAAGTCGATGGGCTCGCGCAGCTGATTGTCTTTTTGCAAAGGGGTCCTGCGACTGTTCTCCATCCCATCCTGTGTCGCATCCTGTATTGTATTCTGTGTCGTCTGCTCTTTTATATCTTCCGTGACGTCCACTACGAGCTTGTGGCCCTTCTACCCTAGCCCGTAGCTGTCTCTCGTTGCTGATGATAGGCTTTAGTACCGTCTTGATATCATCTAGCCTGCAGTTTTCATCAGCCATGGCCCTGTAAGGTGTTTCTTTGGCGGTACTGTCTACTTGCCTTTGAATAGAACGTGAAATATCACAGGTATACAAACCCTAGTCTCGTATGACCAGGGCGAGGAGAGGTAAACTTTGATGTCGCCCGCTAGCATTGCCCCTTCCCCGCTGTCATCGGCCTCCGTAACTCTTGCGACAGTTCTGAGATCTAAGTGATTCTTGCCGAAAGACCGCACGGACACGATGAAAGGAGGACCTGGAAATAGTGAACCCTCCGTTACAAACATGTCGCTGCCATCGTATAGGGCCGGCCGCACGGTGTATGGGAAGCTCGAGAACTCTGCTGTACCTCGTCTGCATCGTTTCCAAGATGCAGACATACTTGAAGATGCCCGCATACAGACCCTTTACGTTGAGAGACGTCAGGCGATCCACTTTGTGGCCGGTGCGCCTTTCTTGACCGCAACGTGAGCGGTAGCCGCCAGGACGACGACGTACATCTCTGATGTCTTGTCTTGCAGTTCATTGGCATGGTCAGATAGGAATGTTTGGAGGATATTGATGTACGACAGCTGTCGTCTATCTTCAGTCACCACGTCTTGGTCCTCGGGCATATTGAGACATCCTTAAGGTGGAACCAAGTCTCCCGGAAAGTCTCTCCAGCGGATACAGTATTGGTCAACTGGTCAAACAGTAGGGAGAACTCTTGCTCCGTCTGCGGTCCTTATCTTGCCAGTCCAAGAAGCTTTTGGGGAACTTGCTGAACTAGGTCCTGAGTTTCGTTCCTACTCCTCGTCTCCGCTGTTCACTGGCGTTGGGCCTATCGTCATGATCATCGTCACGTATCTTGCCATCTTGCGCTTTGACATGCCGCATCTGATCGCCTTTAAACTCGACGTGGTTCTATAGGTGTCCAGGGACATTGTCGGACGCCTCCCCCCGCCTTCGTCCTTCTTTCCATTCCAGTGGCTGATGTTCTGCCTGACGTATTTGTTTTCTGTCTCTTATCCTTCGACCATGTCATTCTCGTCCGACGAGGTCATCTCTGCGGTCGAGACTGGCCCTACTCTCTCTCCCATTCTCCTCCTTCTCATTAGTGTCAGACATCACGTGTATGTATTTGGTTCATTGATGTAAACCTGTGTATTCATATCGTGTTGTGCCAAAAAGCTGCCCCTTGAGGGTGTCGGCAATTTGGGGCGTAATCAGAAGCACCCCTGCTTGCATGTGCTACCCCTGTACTTATTCTGCAACTGGTTACGTCATGGTGGGGGAAGGGGGGGGGGGGGTGGGATAGATCATCAAAAGATTCTTTAGTGGATGTGTAACGTGATGCTGCTGATGAGCAAAGAACAACGGCGAGGTTCTGTGAAATTGACGAACATCCAAAAGTCAACTATTGGACTTTATCCTCTTTACCACATCAAAAACAATCCCAAGTACTGTACGTTTCTACTTCTCAAATGTGAAGAGAGGCGATTCTGACCGTCGACAGTTCACGCCATGGGATGTTATTGTGCATGGCAGGAGATCAGGTCATACGGCCCCATAGCGTCCATGTCACAATGTATATAGTTAGCACGTTTGTGAGCAGTAGGCATACATACAAATACACACAAAAGCAAGATCATACATTACAGCTGAATTGGCAGTAATGCAAGGCAGCAGGTCCCAGCTGTAGTAGACACAACACGGTCTAATAAGCCCAGCATTCGTTCGTTCGTTCATTCACCCATCCATCCACCTATCCATCATGTCTTCGGCGATCCATCCACGACTCGCCCTGCCAGAACCCATCAGACCTCTGCCACTCAACTACAGGACCGTGCTGCAGTGCTTCGAGTCTTATGGAAAAGTCGAGAGAACGAGATCGTTCGCCTGCAGAGTGTTGTGGAGAGCCACGAGAGCCAGGCGAGAGGGTTCGCCGCATGCTGCGAGGGATTGCGAGAGCAGGTGAGGCAACTCGTTGCGTGTCGCGATAGGTTGCAGGAGCAGTTGAGATATGTCATCAACTGCCACGAAACCCAGTCACGGTTGGTGGACGCGCAACAAAGGCTCGTCAGCACGCTTCAGGGCGAGATTGTGGAATATCAAGAACGGTCGCATGTGCGGCCTTGCGCTCTTCAGGTCAATCCGGTTCTGCTATCGCATGGGCAGACGCATCCTGGCCCGCACGAGAGCGCCCCAACCGCGCCTGCAGTCGCTTCAGACGTTCTGCTGTCGGCCACTTCAGAGGCCTTCTCCGCTAGCATCTTGATGAGCATGGCGGAGTCTAACAACAGCGATACGTCCATCAGCGGGGAGGCGCAAGACCCACGGGACTCATCGCCCGAAGGCCACCGTGGACGGACGAGTGACAGATCTGGGGGCTCAGGGGACGGGTGTAGAGAAAGTTGAAATTATGGTGGATCCTGGTTGGAAGAAGTGTAGACGACGATGAAGGAGAATTGCAAGAGAGAAGTGAAAGCCATTAAGGAGAGAACACTGGCCAGAAAAAAAAGAGAGATAATCAAAAATATAGAATGATAAAAAGAACACAAAGACATGAAAAAAAAAAGATATAGGTAGAAAGGGAAGAGAAGTAAAGCAATTGGATAAAGAGAAAAAGCCAATTGAAAAAAACACAGGATGATAGAAAGGAACTATTCTTGATGGTGTGCATCGTAAGGCTTCATTCTACCATCCATCTATCGTTGTTTATCGCGTGATGGGCCTAGCCTGGACGGTATCGATCTGGGCAGGAGGATGGGAAGATAACCGAGCTGAGCAAGCCATTTATCTCGTCGGCGCGTAGTGTAGATGAATGAGGATGTACGGTTTGTCATGTTCAATAATTTGTGGTGCTGCGTTTGTTGGGAGTGTATATTGTAACGTCTATAAAATTCTCTATCTTCGATTCCCTTTCAAGGTCTAGCTAGCCAAGAGAGGAACAAAGTCGGTGATTCTTCACCCAAGTTCTCTGACAGTCGGATCCAACACATATAGATTGGCTACCCGGTGGTCAAACGAACGCCGCTTTCTTCCTCAGCGCAGCAAAGGCGGCCGTCCTGAGAGACACTTGATCTCTGCAGCTGCTTAGGTAAGGATGCTATAGTCACGGTCAGCGGCAGCCTCTTTGTGAATGATTTGCTTGCGCGCGCGCGCATGAGTCCACTGGGCCTGAGTGTGACGTTGACGTGGATGTGAACGTGTTCATTTTCCTCATATGTCTAACGCTGGTCTTGCTTACCGTGAGGGGGGGAAGGCGGGCAGTCCCAAGCATGCTGAGAAAGTCGCAGGCTCCTTCGGACAGCGTCCATCTGTAAGCGTCAGGCTCCATTGAAGTCATGACCTTCTGGAGAAAGTCGGTCACGTCTTTTTGGCTTGGCTCACGGACCGCCATGCTGTTGGTGGGGATAAAATTCCAATCGAGCACTGTCCGAGGTTAGTGAAAGTTAAAAGTGGGTTACGGTTGCTGTATGTCAAACGTCTACTATCTTTGGATATGTGAGACAAAATCGACTAATCGGCGTGCTTACCTAGTTTGGCGACTCCAGAATAAGATATTCGAAGCGCGTCGACGCGAAATACCAAGCCTTGCTCGACGAGATGGTGAACGGCGACCATAGCCTAGATTAGGAAGTCAGCCTCGAGTTATTCTTTTTGATCATTACTTTCTTTGATCGTTGCTTTCTCGGATTCGTTCTTTCCTGGATCAGCTCTTTCTCGCATCATGTCTTATCGTTTTGATGAAGATCGTCAAGCACCGTCCTTTCATATCACATTCTTTATACCCTTTTTTCACCATGCACGCATGCACGCACGCGCGCACAAGGATGCACGCATTTATGTAGAAATACCCTAAGAATACACGTCCTCTCAATCTTGCCCTGTAAACTGCCCTGCAAGCTGCCCGTAATGTCACCTCAGGTCGGGGCTGCCTACCTGATGCATCAACGCGCCAATCTCTGGCTGCGATAGCGGCAGGATCTCGCGAAAGTCTAGATCAACGTACTCGTAGACTAGGTACATCCCGGTCGCGTCGTGATAGGCCGCCACTTGCTGCGCGATGTGGATGTGAGCGATCTGCCGGAAGTGATCCAAGCTCGAGATGTCCTCGTGCCTGAGAAGCTGAACGACGGCGAGCTGACGGCTCATGCGACGTTGATGGGTGGCGATCCAAGTTGCCGCTTTGATGTGTGTTACGGGCTCGTAGTGCTCGTGCGGGTGCTGGTTGTGGTAGACGACGGAAGATACCTTCACAGCCGAGATGGGCTGCTTCGGACGGAGGAAAGAAGGCTTACGGCGCAGAAACATGTTTCGCGTAGACAGGATATGCTCACCATATCAAACTACACCGTGCAGTACATGCAACGTGCAAGACATGCTGTACAGTAAAAAAAAAAGCCGTCAAGATTTCTCGACCATATTAAAATATCGCTGAGCAACTGCGGTAAAGTTCTGTCACTGTACAGTACATATCTTGCATGGCTAGGGCTTTACAGTAGCGCGTTCTGACCGTCTCTGTCATACAGAGTGTGTTGAGAAAGAACATCTCGATGTTGCCGAAGCTGTCCAGTATTGGATGTTGCACAAGACCAGAAAGGGAAGAAAGAACAGGATTGGCTGATGTGTGGCGGAGTGTCTCTTAAGCTGATTGATCCTTTCTTTGCTCTTTCTTATTGGCTTAACTATAATTACTATGAAATCCCAGCCTCGTACGTGGTGTGAACGCAAAACACTGACACCTTCCGTTCGGCCAAAGATCACTGTTACGCACTCGATTGAGATTCTATGATCAGAGACAAAATGACTAGTGATTCGGCTGGAATATCGACGGAAGCACATCTCGCTCGGATACGCTACTCCATTTTCAAGAACGAAGCGTGGATCGATAAGGTAATGAGAATTAGCTATGGCAGTTTAGCAAACCCAGAGCCGTGCCTTTTAAGAAACAAGCTCAGAGAGGGATCGCGGAAATATCGTCAATTCGCCAAGGAAGAATGGTCGACCAAACTTGTGCCTAACAGGTGTGAGGAAGATGGCAGGCCTTGTATCAAGTCGTGGAGACGAGCAACAACTAGCCCGTATGAGAAAGGATATAGTAGTCTGGACGGCCCTGAGTACTAGCGGTGGTGGCCCTGCTTAGGCGCCCTGCTTAGAACAGCTGTTGCGCGATGTAAAGCGATGCCTATATCGACAAGCAGAATGTTTCGCAAGAGAGTGGCGATGGGAGCTCTCGAACAAATTGTCGACATCAACGCCGGTATTCAAGATTGCCATCGTAGCCGTCTCGGTGTACATGAACGAGTTGGCATAGAGCATGTGGTGCGTCGAGTTAATCGCCCACGTTCTTCTCTTCGGCTGACTCAAGGCCGCTAGCCATGCTGCTCGCGAGGACCAGAAGTTCGTCCCAAAGCTGGTCCCGGTTAATGTGTCGTTTGTGGTACATGTGGTGCATGTGGTGCATGTGGTGCATGTGGTAGCAAATGGTGGTAAACGCAAGCGGCTTGGCTTCGGAGCCAGTCATTCGAAATTGCATTACATATAGAACGTCTATATGCCGTTACAGTTGACTCCCAGTCTGCTCCCCAACGACGCCATGAGCGTTTTTGTAGCCACATAATTAATCCGAAGGTTTACACCAAGTCCTACAGTATCAGCGATACATGTACAATGGTAGATAGGCGTGAAAATGTAGCTATGAGCCATCTGTGCTCCGTGAGCAGTGCCACACTCCGTATGCCCACGGCCGGTCGTTTAATTCTCAACATCATTTATTGGACATTACAGTAGCTTGGAGATCTGGATCGATAGTGACCTGAATAGTGATACCCAACGGGACCAAAACTGAATCAAACATCCACCAGCCATACCGGCTCCATTTTTGGCCGTTGTATGAGCCCGATTTGCCCATCATCATGTTCTTACGCACAAAAACGGACCGTGAACTCAGAACTCTGAGCTTTTGCACAAGGCAAGGAAAAAGGACGAGAAAAATAAAAAGAATGAAAAAGTTTTGTCGAAGATGATGTAAAGCATCGTGGAGTGGTCGCAGGGCGTAGAATTGTAGTACTGCACCACTTGAGAGTGCCTTCGTCACACATATAAGCTACTATTCATTAGTCCGCACCCTTTGCGTGAGATTTTCTGAACTTCTCACAAACCGCTCTCTCCATTGACACAACTGATGCTCACTTCTCTATTATAATACAATATTTTGTCATTTAGTCCCCATTATTCCCCATGTCCTCCCCAGGCCCGGTCGGCCTAAAGCAACGAGCATGTCCAGTCTGCCATCAGAGTGATGATCTTCTCTGTTGCTCGTCCTGCCTTGTCGTCTACTATTGTGGGCGAGCTCATCAACTATCCGACAGACACGCTCACAGGAGAGGTTGTGTGGCAATCAAGAAGGCGCGCGCTCAGTTGGAGCGAAGGGAGAAAGAGTTGCGAGGTACACCTGGTGATATGTTCACCCCAGACGATGTCTTTGACAACGGGGTGGGACATTTCTGGAGCATCAGCGCGACGCGCCCGTACATGCGTGCACGTTATCAGATGGTTGACGAAGTACTTCAGCGCTTCGGTTCTGTTGGGGGTTATATGGATGCTGTGCAGGCTGCTCTGGATCATCTCTCAGACATGCTTCAGTTGTGTCGTGGCGATAACATGGGCGTCCGCGACGTTATACCAGCGTTGTACATTCGCTTGGGCAAAGACCAGGCCGCTTACGACTTTGTCAGGTGGTATGCGACTACCGGGCAACGTTCAGATTACGACTGGCATGACATGGATTCCCCATTCTTGGACACTGAGAATGCCGATGTGGCCGAGCCACCGCTGAGAGCCTGGGCGGGCGCCGGATGGCTCAATCTGAGCCACTCTGTAGCTGTAACGCTGATCAAAGTGAGATTCCTGCTGGATCTCCGTGCCGCCCACAACGCCGCTGGTTCACTCCAGGACGACGCACCGCAAGAGATCATGAAAACTGCCAGGCGTCAATTCATCGGTACTATTGTAAAATCTCGTCTAGAGGTTCTTGCGGGTGACATTGAGAAGATGACCCATTTTATCCGACCGATCGAGAGCCAGCTACAAACGCTCTACAGATCAATCGACCAGTACAACCCTCACTTCTGGCCGCTCATGTTCAAAGACTCAGCCGCTGTGGCTGCTGTCAGGCCGGTCACATACTCGACTGGGTCGCAAGAGGAGGCGCATCTGATGCTGGGCTATCATTACGCGGCGTGGGCTGAGACACCTGGAGCGATCAAGACAATTGAGGCTACGAGCCAGACTGCCTGAGCTCTTTCAAGTAAGTACCGGCTGGTACACCAGAAAATGATGGATTCTTGCGCACACAGGGATCCTAGGTAATGAAGAGGTACATTAATCGGTAGTAACAGGTAACATGGACCAGGACTGGTCCGCGAAGCTCAGCTGGCCACTTAGATATTTGTAGTTGCTAAGGATATAACAAAATTGAACCATGGACTCACCTTAGACTCATCAAATAGAATTTTCCAATGCCTGCTCTATCATCCTTAGTCATGGTGAGCTGGCTGAGCGCTTTCAACAATGCTAATATGATATATTTAACTTTCCCAATGTCTACGACCTGATTGCCCAAACTATGAATGCATGAGTGTGACAAACTAATGGATGGCATACTTGGCATTTTGCGCCTTGAACCAGGTCCTTACTTCATTGCTTTTTGTGCGCGGAATCTGTCTTTTGGAAGCTTTGGAAGCTCTATCATCCGCGTATACAGTTTCGGAGGACTTCTGCTTGCACGCGACAATTCCGTAATCGGTCAACATGATCTACCGCTCCGGAACCGATCACGGCGTCTCTGCTACTGGTCAGATGCCCCACACCCTCTGTACTTTCGACTTCCACAGCACAAGGCCTATCAAGTGAACGACCATGATGGTACCAAGAAAGGAGGTGAAAATGGCAAAGACAAGGAGAGCTAGAACGGCAGCTAGGATGGTTCGGAGGGGGAAGCGAAAGGGCAAGCAGGAAGAGTCCGCCGTCAACAAGGCAACCGACAACACAACGAGGCCGAGGCCGAAGCCAGTGACGACGCAGACCTCGAACAAGGGAAAGCCTTCCGCCATGTTCCTGATGGGTCTAAGTATCCTCGATATATGGCTGAGATTGTCTTGTATGTAGTTTTCTTCTGCAAAGAGCCGGGCGTCTTCTAGGTGAGTGGCGAAGATGAGCGTGTCGATATCGAGAGACTCTTTATGGCAACTGCTGATGTTTATTTGAGAGGCGCCGATTTCATGTCGATTTCATGTCGATTTCATGCTGACATAGGACGGGTAGCTAAGATGCCAGAAGAGACGGCAGCAATCTAACAGTTATCCAAAAGTAGCCATTTAGAAGCGGATGAGAATTGGTCAGACAAGTATTGGCAGCAAAGCGTTTGCCATTTCTGGTCCATGTATCATACTGCTATACAGTAGAAGAAGAGCGTCATGATGTTGCAATGCATCCATGTTCTTTCTGGTCTTGCATGACTGAACCTATAGCAAAGTGCGTACTGACAGTAGGCGAAGGGAAGATGAAAAAGGGGTCTACAGCATTTTGGGCACTTATATCATCGAAGTCGTTTCATGACCAGCTTGTTGAGAACAACAGAAAGTGAGGACCAGAGATGTGTCCGCAGAAAAGCGCGGAACAGGAATGCAGTAAGCTCGGCCAGCAACATGTCCGCTCAATAATCGCTCCCTCACTATGGCAGAGAGATTCGCTCTTGCCGATTGAGGCTCACGAGTACTGTATGGACTATATAATGCTGTGCATGGGATGATGTGACAAAAGACGAAAATATTTCAGACACCGCACCGCGACGTACAGGACGTTAAGATTAGAAGTGCATTGTAAAAGCAAACACTGTACATGAATAGTTGATAGTCTCTAACCTGCACTGAAGTACCTGTGTATGTATACAAAGCACCAATATTCCTGCCGATCGAGTCTATTGACTCTTGGTCTGTTCGCTCGACATGCAAGCAAACTAGTTTTCGTAGCGGACCCCTTCTTGCCTCTAGCTCAACCCTTTCTTCAGAGCAAGTCATCCATCCCGACAAATGTACGGATACTGAGTCTCTCATCATTAGAGTAAACACGAAGATTAGTGATACACACGGCATCCCACCGACTGGGCTTCTTGCTGCCTGTTGAAGTGCCACTATACCGATCAGAGGAAGGCGTAGATGAATGGCTGAGTCGGTTCTGTCCCGGCAGATCGCTATCCTCGCGATGGTAGCCCGGCTTCCGGAAAGAACAGCCTCGAGTGCTGCTAGTGGTATTCATACCATGTTGCGTGGCTTGTGGCAGCTCTTTTGGGTTGAGATCTACAGAAGCTATGTGCAGGGACGTTGAAGGATGGTGTTGGCTCGCGAAGAGTGAAACCAGGCTCTTCTTCTCTTCTCGATTCGTAAAGTGCATCTTGGCTCGACGTGCAGCGATACTTCCAGGGGAAGGAGCCACATCAGATGCGTCAACAACAATGGGCGGTGTATCAATCATGCCAGGCGACATACCGGGCTTGCTAGCTATGCTAAATGTTCTGGATGTCTCAGATAGGCTAGCTGTACTTGCTCCCCTGTAGAGGCCATCTGACATGTTGCTACCGGACTTATCACCATTGAGTTTCTGCTCTGGAGCTGGCCAGATGTCAACCGTAGACAAGCTGCTTTCGCTGTACTTATCTGCTGAAGTACTAGGCTGGGACAAAACGCTGATTTGAGGTTCCAGCCTGGTTCTCTCTGTAGCCGTTACGTGCGTATTGGTGTCGCTAGCCGTCAACGCGTCCATCTTCTGCTCGACATTCTGGGCCTTTTGTGCTAGCATTTGACGGAACCTAGAGCAATAAATGTCACTACCACTATCCCGGCGAATGCGGACTTGCTTGTTCGTCTTTCTGCTAGATTCTTCTCCGCTTGTGCTCGGGTCCTCACGGATATTGGGATTGAAATTGGTGTTGGTGTCTGCACTTGCACTCCCCAGAGATGAAAGATGCCCATCGATCGAGCTGCGCGGGCTACCTCGTTCACAGGCTTGGAGCCCCTGCTCCAGCTTCGGCCCCGGGCCTTCGTACATGCGCCGACGCTGATCAGAAACTCGATCTAGATAATCCCGTGCCTTACCATGGGCCAAGTTATAAGCTTTGCCCACTTGAGCAAGCTTCTCATTCTCAGTCCTATCGAAGCACTCTTGCCTGACGACCTCCTCGACGGGTTCTGCCGACGGGTCTCGCTCTGCCGTGACCTTGATGTAGACGGCGTAGTTTCCTGGAGGCACCGCATCGAGCTCTGCCGAGACAGATCTGTCCATGAGGTAGTTGCCGCGGGATCTTGCCATGTATTCGTCGTGCGTGGAACTCTCCTTGTCATTCAACCGAAAGTATAGTCGAAATGAGTATTGGCCATGGAGACCGTGGAAATAGCGTCTATCGAGTTGAGACAATACGAGGACAAGCGGTGATGTTTTCGTGAGGTGGAAGGAGAACTGCTTGCGCCATTTCGCCAGCCACGGAACCGCGATACTGATCCAGCGCTGACAGCAGCGCCAGTCGGGAGCTAGGAAGAGGCGGGTTCGGTGGAGATGGGAGAACTTGCGGACCAGATCTTCGTAGCGCATCCAGAAGACGGCATCGCCACCGAACTTGTGGCCCAGCTCCTGCTGAGCATCCCTCGTCCACTCCTTGGAGCCATCGCACCAGGGGCCTTCCCAGATACCATTGCTTTTACCCTTGCCCGCGGCACCCCAAGGGTTTCTGAGTTTCACCAGACGCTGTCCGCTCCTGAGCGTGCGCGCATCGAGGACGACATAGGCGTGGCCCTCAGAGATGCCGTTGCGGTCTCCGTGACCGCCTTTCGGCACCTCGGTAGATGCGCCAAAGAGGAACTTCCGATTCACCATAGACAGCTCCTCGGCCCAGAACCTGTCGGTGTCGAGGATGTCAGACGAGAGGATCTCGGTGGTGACGCCGTCGCAGAGGTCCTCGAGGCATTCGCCGATCCAACCACCAGCTAGCGAGGCATAGTCGCCATGCACCTTTGCGTAGGCCTTCTCCAGCAACGGGACCCACGTTTCGTTCGGGTCTCTACACTGAGCGAAGAAGAGGGCCTTGGAGCCGGTCTGGTAGGTTCTACGGTAGAGGGCTTCGCCGTTTTCGCGGTCGACCTGCTCTAGAAGATCTCTCTGGGCGCTCGGCGAATCCCAGTTGGGGCACTTGAGGTAGAGTTTATCGTCTATTATGGTGTGGATCCACTCGCCATCTCGATAGAAGACGAAGCCATAGATGCCAATATCTGAGATGCATGATTAGCGGCGCTTCATAAACATTTTTATTTTCCTCTTTCTCTCGCTGCAGTGGTGAAAAAGAGAGGACAACGTGTCACATACCCGCGTCGTAAGCGACACAAATCCGCTGCAGGCCTCCTTCGACGTTTGACAATGCCGTAAAGGCAGCCATGACCCAGCAGTCGTCCAGACAGCCCTGTCTCACATCCCCGCCGTCTATGGTCTTCATGAACGTCGGCTTCTCAAAGATCTCAGCAACCCGTTTGACAGCCTTGGGCACCTCTACTGCAGCGTCTGACGTGGTCTCTTGGCCAAGATCAAATGTTTGCCAGTCCAAACGATTGAGGCAATTGCCCTTGCCGTGCTCAAGATCCGTTTCCTTCTCGTTCGTTAGCCAGCAGGTTTATGAGCTTCCGGGTTCCGGGTTCAACAACTCACTATATCCCAATCAGGATCTCGATACCGCAGGTTCATTTTCCTACACTCTCTTATGAGCCGCTCCACCTTTCGTCGGCAGTCGTGAGCGGCGCGCTCGTATCCTCCGCTGAGAGCCTCATTCGTGTACTCCAACGTTGATTTTGACTGTTCTCTAGAGTAGGGAACTACGGTGAGGACTGGCTCGAAGCGGCTCCTGGAGAATCTTTTCCAGACCTTGTCGATAACCTGCTGAGGATAGGGCTTTGGCTTCCTTTCCTTCGTGGACTTGGCGGCTCGTCCGTTCTCCTCGAGGGCTCTGCGGCCGAGTTGGAGGACGCGGGCCAAGTGGAAGTAATCAGACTCATCGGAGGGACTGCGGCGATGCATGTTGTCAAACGTTGAAACTTTGCTGTATTGTAAGATAAGTGGTTCATCCGGTCGTCAGTCTTGTCTTAGGGCAGCATGGATGCACATGCCGTACGACGGCCTTTTATCTATATTTCATGTGTCTCGTATGATAGGACTCGCTTCACCCACGCTCCCACATCATCATGAATCTCTTAAGCCACTTTTACTTCTTCTCCGTTTACTCCAGAATAGACCTATAGAAGCTGCATACGTCACGCCTGTGCATGCTGTACTGTATAGCTAGTGATGGAAAGAGTCTGGTAACGTCGTGAAATTGACGGCTGGGTCGATTCAGGGCGCTTTTCTATGCGTCCAAATGTTGCTCAAACACGCCACATCAACTCATGATGCGCCAACACCTAGCGTGCAGCGAATTATAGCATGTACAGCATGTACAGCACTTTACAGCGCTGCGGATGACGTCTTGTCCATACAGTACCCCCCCAAAAATGATAAAGCGTTGCGAAGCATTTTGCGCAGTCAGAAGTTGCCCCGTCGCCGGGTGTAATTAGGCAGTCTGACCTTGATCATCCTAAAGTTCCCCGAATGCAGGAGGAGGAATGAGACATCTCTGAAGCTTGTTCAACTAGGAACAATACCAGAAAGTACGCCCGATGTAGTAGTAGCGGCAGATAAAGTATCGATCGTAACGTCGGAATGTGGAACGCGTGATTGGCTCACATTCAACGACCACAGCACCTTTCTATAGGCCAGCCGGAAATCCTGCTGTGTCACTCAAAGCATTTAATGTAGTAAACTCGTCCTACAGTATACTGTACATACGTGGAACAAAGAACGATAACATGATGTGTGTTGTCTTCTAGAATAAGAAGGTGGAGTCAGTTGGCGCTTAGAAAGATCAACGGGAAAAGGGCAGCAGCACAAGAAATAAAGCAAAAGAGAAACCCCTCTCTGCATACTGTGCCATACCCATCTTACATTTTCTTCAACTTCTCTTCGGGCCTGGCCTTCCTTCTTTACATTATCGTCAAGAACGACGACAAATGGCATCCGCTACCCGTCTTCGAGTTTCGTCCTCGCAGCCGTCAGGGGCACACGAAGGTCAAAAAATGAAACCCATCGATGACACCGTATCTAAGCCCGACGAGGTCGCACGCCCAGCTCATCTTTCGTTCAATCAAATGCCGGATTGGTTTCAACGCGAATCCAATCCGTGGATTCTCCACAGCTATAGACCCATCTCAGGCTCGGCCCACACTTCGTTCCGCAGTTGGTGTTATATCCACAATGAGTCGGTTAACATCTACTCCCACCTCATCCCATCGGGTTTCTTCTTGCTCGGCGGGTGTTATATCCACTATTACCTCACCAGTAGATACTCCAGAGTCACTGGTGTCGATTTAATTGCTTTCTCCATCTTCATGTTGACAGCCTCGGCGTGCCTGTCGCTGTCGGCCGTGTACCATACCTTGATGAACCACTCCCAATATGTGGCTCATTTTTGCCTGCGACTGGACATGCTGGGTGTAGTGGTCTTTATACTAGGTGACCTTAACCTAGGAATACACTTAGTTTTTTGGTGTGAGCCTTTGCTACGCATCATCTACTGGTCCATGGTCAGTTGATTTCTATGTGTGAAGTTTGTTTTCCCTCAACTCATCCTTGGTACTTTTGTCTGACTTTCGTCTCTTCTCGACCAATAGATTGGACTTTTCGGAACGTTGACCATCTTCATGACCATGCATCCCAAGTTCCAGGGCTCAAAGTATCGCCTCTTCCGAGCATCGATGTTTGTGGCGACAGGCTTGTCCGGTGGTCCGCCCTTGATCCACGGAATCAAGTTGTTTGGCATGCCGCAGATGATGAAGAAAGCTTTTCCTTATACTGTAGCAAAATCATGCTGCCTTCTATCTGGGATTTTATTTTACGCAGTAAGTCTCATGATTCCATCGAGAAGAGAGAACTTAATCCTTACACCAACGGTCATGAAGACCAGGTTTCCGGAACGTCGATATCCCGGAAACTTCGACTTGTGGGGTTCCCATTCGATCTTTCACATCCTGGTAGTATGTGCCGCTGTGATTCAGCTGATAGGGTATCTGGATGCCTTCGACTACGTTCACGCAAATCTTACTTGCTTGTCTCTCTGAGATATGTATGTATGCTCGAAATTGGAACTACTGGTCGTTGGAGCAGGCTTCTGAACGCTGGCCGTGTAACAGCGAGAAGAGGCATATGGTATGATCGCTACCAGCTATTGCTGATACTTATTATAACTATCTGTATATTGACGGAGACATATGCTTCTTGGATGTTACCATCTTGCCTAAACAGCACTGAAGTTGTCTTGGTATTGCACTGCTCTAGTATAGATGAATAGCTGGACTAGGCATTATACCTATTTTATTTAGGCCTAAAACCGTGAGTCTCTGAAGTCCGATTCTGGACGATTTCGAAAAAGGTCGGCATCTGGAAGAAGGTTCGGAAAGACGGTACCAAAAGGTTCGAATTACAGTACTGTGCATGCGATACACCCCCGTCCGTGCGGTATGGACGCATGTGTCAAAAAGAGACAACCGATCTGAGTCTTTATCGGTTGATAACTATTTATGGTGACTGAGCGAATAGTGTAAGAACTTGATCTTACCTGGGGTCTGCATTGCACATACGAGCGGTCCTGAACCGATACAGTAGTGTACTTTGTTACACTGCGTTATCATGAGGAGTATTCTGATTCGCATTCAGAAATAAAAATCAGAGACGTCTAGTGTAATCATCCATCGGAAGGGAAAACTTTCATTCCTTGTGATCCCGTCTCACGCAGCCTGCAGCAGCAGCTGACGGTGTTGTTGCTCAAATCTCTCCAACTGTATGGATCTCAGAATGGATCGTGGGGCAAAACATGCCACCATTGAGGACCACGATATGTTTCGGAATCATGACGAAAATGGCATTGGAATTCGGTGGGGCTTGGATTTGATGCTGCCCCAGATGTACCATCATGACGAAGTGTTGAATAATAGACAAGACGACATCGTTGACTGCGGGCCCCAGCTTCCTAATTATGCTGCGTACACCCCTCCGGTTGATGACTGTTCTACAGGCTATACCCTCGCGCCCGATGCGTTCACACTCGATACTGAGCTAGGTCTCAATGCGCTTGCAGCTCCACTGGGCCGAGTCAAGTGCGATTATAGGGGATGCGATAAGTTCTTTAGTCGCACTGAGAACATGAAACGGCACAAACACAGGTTCGTGCTATTTCTTTTCCCGTTTTTTCCTTTCCATCACTGTCAGAGATATGACCAAAGTGGAAGCGCGTTAATCGTAATGTCATCTAGCAGCATGGCTAATTCTTCCTCTGAATGAAAGATACCACAACGAACATCGCCCTCCACTTGTCTGCGAGTTTTGTCAATCAGACAACTTCACCCGAACAGATCACTTGAACAATCATCGTAAACGCCATGCGCGGATGAAAAGTAGGAAGAGCACCGTCGAATTCTTTCCAGAAGCCGTACCGATCATCGAGCAGGAAACCCGAATAGAGAGGGAGCGGACTTGTCGAAGAAGGATAACTCGAGGGAAGGGCGAGACACGACGATGAAACATACATGTAAGCGTCGGCATCCGAAAGTAGACGAGTAGGGCTTCGTGGTTGGGCTCAAAGTCTACACTCCAAAAGAAGATAACCAGAGTAGCTGGTCGCTCATAGCACGTATCCTATAGCCGGTCGGTTTTTCGGTAGGGACTATCATATTCTTGAAGACTCGAGCACAGCCTAGACCTCTAGTATGCCGTACTGAGTCGTCCTGATCACGATGAAGGCCCACTGGAGTCTATGCACACAGAGAAAAAGGCCCGCAAGTCAAGTTGCTTTTAATTCTAGTACATTGTATGCTGTGACAACAGTAATGGTCAGTGAAGGTTATAGCCAGCGCGGATATAGAACCCACCGCTTGTCACCCACAGTACAAGAATAATAAGCCTTTACCTTCAAGTACCCTTCGGGAACAACAGAGGGCATCTATTATCATGTCCGGGCTAGCCTCGAGCTTTACACGACCGGTGTAAGCATCACGGCCCCCGTAAACATCATTACCGCCGAAAACATTCAAACCTTCATCCCACTCGAGCACCATAGTTTGGCCTTCGGCCTTTACGTAGACTTCGATCTTGATGTCTTGGCAGTGCGAGAGTAGAAACTCGCCTCTTACAAGACCTATATCGTTGTGGGTATGGTCTCTCATCGCACTGTTGACCCAGAGATGTGGCCCGTGTCGTTCGTATTCCAGATCGCCATTGGCCTGTGTCCACATGACACGCGTGACAGCGAATTCAACCGTCTTTGTTCTCTGCCTTTGTGTTTCCCATTGTAATAGATCCCCTATGCGGTCGCTTTCGTCTAGCGATTCGGATTTGGGCGAGTGCTCGCCGGGCGTCGGTTCACAGCGACACCCTGGATTCTGGCAGACCATGTAAAGAGGCATCGTAGGCCCAAGATTGTCCAGGAGTACGCGTTCGGCTCTCTCATAGAACTCGTTTATCTTGGCCCGCACATGAGCAGCGGCGATCTTAGAGACAGTGCTCTGTGAACCATTGTCAACTCCGATCCTAGCCAGAGCTGTGTCTCGGCAGGATGTCTGGTTGTCAAGCCCGCCTCGGTCAAGCCCGCAGTCGTGACGAGAAGCATACTTTTCTTCGCTTACCCTCCCGCATTCCTGTCCTCTTTTATCTTCTTCATAGGCTATCTGTGGTAGTTCTGGCGAACAACAGCTGACAGGGTCGCCGTCATTGACCACGCCATCCCGGCCTTCGTAGCACCCGCACCCGATACAGTCTTCGACACAATCGTCGGTGGCCTCAGCAGACTGGTTCTTGTATGAAGAACCAGGTTGGAGAGTCCACCACGTTTCTTCTGTTTCTCGTTCTTGTTGACAAAAGGACATGATGAATTTCGGCAGTGGCGTAGAGAAGTAATCATCTTTCAACGGAATACCATGTATACGCGTCGTGGCGCGCGAAGAAGTGATGAACAGATGTAGACGTAGGGAGGCGTTTGTCGAGTACAGATGTAGAATACGAAGCTAAAGGTAAGGTACGAATGAAAAGATAGCAGCTTCTTCTAGGTAGGTAGTTGTAGGTGTTCAGGGGGCTGGGCGTCAAGCTTGGGGTGATGACACTTCACTCGTACGGCTGGTACTCAGGGCGCAGCCTTCGATGGGTAGTTGAATTCGGTAACCTGCTTGTGTGGAAGAGTGTAAAAGTTGGACTTACTGGAATTCTGCTCAATGACAGATTTTGCTGTACAGCTGTACAGTATATGATGTACTACAATGGGTACAATGGCCCATGTCCAGATGTATTCAGTGTTTGGGTCCTCGCAGTGGGTATCGATCGCTTCTGGACGAGGAAGGACGAAGCCCCGCATACTTTGGATTAATGGTAAGCCCATCCTTATATACTTCATGGCGATAACGACACAAGGCCCTCTCCATACACGACTGCAGGCAGTTGGAAAGTGCCTAACTGCTACCAGTATTGTTCCTCCACTTTGCTAAGGATCTTGGTCAGGATATCATTTGCAAGCATATGAGAGAGAATTTGTCCGGCACCAAGATTTTCACCGTAGCCTCCTTCCTTAGCCTTCTTCCTTAGCCTTCTTCCTTAGCCTTCTTCCTGCGCCTTCAATGGAACAACCCGATTCCAAGCAGGCGGCTAGATCAAAAGCTCGCCTGGAAAGTCGTGCTAGGAGCCGTAAGAGTAGGAAAAAGATGCAGGATCGTTGTAGAGAAGCTCTCGCTTCGCACGTCAGTGAGTCATCTATCATCTCTTTGCATAGCTGCCGTACTACCTCCATGAAACTTGCTCCATGTTCACCTATTCAAGATCAGCAGACAGGCATAGTCGTTCAACCAAACCGAGTTCGGCTGCAAGCATCAAAGTGGTGCGGATACAAGTGGGATGTGCATGATTCGTCCATCCAGCCATTGTTCTCCAAAAGGTTGAGCAATTTGAACATGAATGAATATTGGGCCCTATACAAAGGGGTTGGCCGCACCTTTTTCGCAAAGAGGCTATATGGTGGCGTCGGTGGCGTCGGTGGCGTCGGTGGCGTCGGTGGCGTCGGTGGCGTCGATACCGCTGCCACCACTGCCACCGCTGCCACCACTTCCGTCACTGCCATCACTATCGCCGACACGACTACGGCTACAGTTGCACACATAGCCACACCTATGCTAGCACCCACAGCTGAAGGTGAGTCGACGGAGGCGGAACATGCTACACACCCTCCTTCACAGCATATTGGCCTCGTAGGCGAGTTCAGGATTGGCAGTTCGGGGCAGGAGGTGGAACATGGCCTGCTTTCACTCGGTCAACACATGCTGGGCGAAGAAGCCGATGTCCGATGGCAAGATCAAGTTTCGGGGCAGCAACTTCTGGGACAGCCACTTCCGGAACAACTTCGAGAAGGCACTTCCCAGCTGGACGAGGCGACCGATAAGAATGCTAGAGTCAAGTCCTCCATCTTGAAGATCTATCTTGCGATGTGCGAAATAGGCCCAATCATTGAGGCTCTACGGGAAGAAACGTGCCGCGCATTGAACGAGAATTTGCATGACGGGCAACAACATTTCGGTAGTTTCTAATCACAAGGTCCGTGGGATGTCTCCCGTACTTGCCTTCTCCGTCGTCGTGCCATGTTTACGCTGGGCTCTGGCGGGTTCACGGTGTCCTCAGCGTCCGTTTGCTGTCGGGTTGTGGCCATGGGTCGATTTCGTCCGTTTGTTTAACGTATTGACTTGTGCATGCCTTGCCCAGGAACAAAGCTGACCAAGCCAGCCCGGGGTGAAATGATGCTCTCGACCCGACGAAGCATACAATTGATTGAACTGGCGGCAGCTTGTGGACTGCACGGCAGCTTGTGGACTGCACGGCAGCTTGTGGACTGCACGGCAGCTTGTGGACTGCACGGCAGCTTGTGGACTGCACGGCAGCTTGTGGACTGCACGGCAGCTTGTGGACTGCACGGCAGCTTGTGGACTGCACGGCAGCTTGTGGACTGCACGGCAGCTTGTGGACTGCACGGCAGCTTGTGGACTGCACGGCAGCTTGTGGACTGCACGGCAGCTTGTGGACTGCACGGCAGCTTGTGGACTGCACGGCAGCTTGTGGACTGCACGGCAGCTTGTGGACTGCACGGCAGCTTGTGGACTGCACGGCAGCTTGTGGACTGCACGGCAGCTTGTGGACTGCACGGCAGCTTGTGGACTGCACGGCAGCTTGTGGACTGCACGGCAGCTTGTGGACTGCACGGCAGCTTGTGGACTGCACGGCAGCTTGTGGACTGCACGGCAGCTTGTGGACTGCACGGCAGCTTGTGGACTGCACGGCGGTTTATAAACTCGGCGACAATTTTTCGCTAAACGATATTTGTAAGCATGGCACTAGAGACCTCGGCCAAAAGTTGCTGTTGGATGCCGCGGGATGTCATGTAATGACGTAACGGGCTTCTTAGTTCGCTCTCGGATCATTCTCAACGTGTAGTCTGATTCTGGCCGTTTCACGCCAATATGTACTGTTTCGAACACGCCCCAAGGAAAGGCACGGCTAGAGTAGAAATGGCATGGACCGCTGTACGATAGAATGATAATTGAACGGCTGAAGCACGAAACGCTCGTGCAGCAAAATTCAATCTCTGTCCTTTCTGTTTTCACATGAGACATACACTGGCGCATGCGCAACGGTTCTCATCAGCTCGCCAACAGCTACAAGTCGCTTGTCAGACACATCCGACAAATCAGGCAGCCCGAAAAATGCCCAGAAAGACAGTCAACGAGCGAATGCCCTCAGGGGTCAGAAAGGGTCACCGTATTTGTGAGATCGAGCAGAATGCGGTGTCTGACGAATCCAAAGGAACCAGTACCAAGCTTGAACAGATCACGTCAGAGGCCGCCCCACCATCTGCGACGGTGGATAGCGCGGTCAGCGACTGGCCCATATCAGACATACTGGGCGAACAGACTGTGGACGGCAAACTTTTTTTCTGGGTCCAGTGGGAACCGAGTCTGATCCCCGAAGAAGACGTTCACAATGCTCCGGACTTGGTCAAAAAACATAAAAGACATCAGTCGCAGCGAAAGAGGTCAGTCGCACGGGTGAATAGACCAGAAGCCTCTTTCTGTTTGTCAGATAATTTTGTGCTGCGGTACTGACATCATGGACGTCATATGCAGACGTCGATCTGGAGATTAGAGTATATCCCAATGGGGTGTGATTGCCTTTTCCGTGGGATGTACTGAGGCATCCAAATAGTCAGCCGGACTGTTTTGCGAGGGTTGTCAGTAAGCTAGCGGTTCGCAAACCACAACGATACATTTAATAGCTATATGGGTAGCCGATTGCGTGCCCTGACTGATCACTTACTACACTACTCATGTGCCTGTGCCTATGGACAGGACTCTGCTCTCTCTTGTAGTTTTCTCCTTTGCGACTTTGATGTCTCCCTTCATGAATGAGTGAACAAATAAAATAAAAAAGAAAGAAGTGCTCGGGAGATAGTTCTAGCGCACATAAGGTATTGGGATAACTATAGCCGAAAAACTCCAGAGGAGAAGGAGGAGGGAAGATGTTGAAGGTCGGTTCTAAACTGCGATCAGATTCCCTAACAGAAACATAAGAAAAAAAGAATTACGTGGCAACGTTTTATCTGCGGCTATCGTTGAACATGTGAATGTGCTTCTGGACAAGATCGCTTAGTTGTTTATGCCACTTGTTACTGCATTGACTGAAGCATGATCGAATCTCTTTGTATTTGGTGTGTCCTTAGTCCTCTCGAATCGGACTATGAGTCAGGGTATCCGTGTAGCCCGACCAGACATATGTCTTGTGGTTATCTCTTTCTATCTCTGCCTGGTCGCTGAACCATTCCCGGACTTCCGCAGGTTCGCGGGACCAGCTTTTGCCGCAAACCTTTGAAAACTCCGTTTGCGCCTGCTTGTGAGCAAATTCTTTGGCCGCATCTCCAAAGGCCATTCTGTACAGGATGAAAGAATTGAGCGGCTTCCTCGCCCTGTGCGTCTTCTTGCCCTTTTTGGACCTCGCGCTTGCCCTCCTTTCGTCTTCTAGACATCGCTCAGCAGATGAGCGCTGGACGTATTTCTCAACACGACGACGCCAGACATTCTGATCGACAATGCGGCTGAGTATTGGCTCATCCTCACCACCATCTTCGTCTTCGTCTACCACCTGTGTTCCCGATGTCGGCTTCATTTCTGCAAGTTCTCCCGACACCTCAACTGTACCGACAGGTGCTTCCATGCTATTTGAAAGTGGGGTATTGATTGTAGAGTCTCTATGAGTATAGTAGTCAAGGGAGCCCAGCCAGTTGTATATGTACGATAGTTCAAGACCGAAAACCTGGAACTCAGTGGTCTGACTCACATCACTGACCTACAGGGAACCAGCTTAGCCATGTTTCTCTATCTTTATGGAGGCGGTGGGGATAGGGCTGATGGTGATGGCCAACTTACTGTCTCTGGCTTTGTCAGGTCTTGCGGATTGACATATAGGGTTCGTGTCGACGAGGATGATTCCGGGACTTGCCCCGCATCCAACGCCGAATTTGAATACATGGTATGAGTTAATCTCGGGCGAGAAAATGCAGAGGTCTCTGAAAGAATGAGGGCATTCTACGAAAGGAACCACGGAAGAAGTTATGCAGTCAAAGCGAGCTGCGAATGTCTCTCGTAAATGCAGTGCTGTGTTTTACTCAACTGTATTCCAGCCCTTCTGCTTCGGTGGAGCTCTTTCTGTATATACATGTTCGATTGAGGCAGAAGATACAGTAAGACAATATTTGGACGTCGACCATTTGACGTCGACCATTTGACGTTGCAGTTTTGGCCAGAACAGGCCAACACAGGCCTGTCATCCCGATTTGTCGCACAGGCGCATCCAGCCAGCCTTTTCTAAGAGTGTGGCTTGTTCCACCAACCGGTCAGTGCGCTGGTCAGTCTAAGCCCAAAAGTTGACAAAAGCCAAAAAAGGTACATTGGCAACGGCCGTAATGAGAATCAAAAGTCGATGAGAAACGTTCTCGGGAGCCAATTTGCAGTCATTAGTTGGTTATGCAATTGAACTTGAAATTGATTGTACGACATAGATCCCTGGAAACAGGAGCGTGCAAGGTCGAGAGCAAGTTCATGAGAGTGGGTCAGCCAAGGCGTGGAGCCCGCGGTTATCAGCATCCACCTCGATCATCAACTGTACAGGACTGTATAATCAAGTTCGATCTACCGAAGTAGAATTGTTACACGACAGTGGGTAATGAGCCTACGACGTAAGAGATCGCTTAGCTAGTCGCGTTGTGACTCGCCAGGTGTGCGACGATAGACAAAGCAAAGCGTCAAAAGTTGATGTGTAGGGTAGGAAGTCGTAGGTCTGCTGCGAACTGGGCAAGCTGTTGGTCAGCCTTACAGTTGACCTAGACCAAAACGGACTAGGTGCGTGGAAGTAGCAAGTATGAGCCCTAGTAGCCTTAAAAGAAGAAGAAATAAACAAAAAAAATGGAAAAATGGAAAAAGGGATATCACTCTTGTGACTATGCTTACCCGACACAAATCTCGACCCTACCACGTACAGCAGGATTCAGATGCACGCCGGAGCTGCGAGCATAGTTTTGAAACGTGAGTATGTCTTTTGCTCATCAGCGCCTTCGCTCGCTAAACAGAACTTGCCTGTACACCCCGGCATTACCTTAGCGCCCCTTTCGAAGAT
The DNA here is from genome assembly GCA_030142105.1 of Fusarium sp. FL617. Taxonomy (NCBI): domain Eukaryota; kingdom Fungi; phylum Ascomycota; class Sordariomycetes; order Hypocreales; family Nectriaceae; genus Fusarium; species Fusarium sp. FL617. The sequence continues at coordinate 452,861 of JAREIL010000007.1, read as the reverse complement.
GAATCTTAAGGCACAGGCTGGACTGATTGGTGCATGCTGCGTGAGACGCTGGTGTACCGCGATGGAAGATCCATCCTGGAAAATAATGCATCCACTATGGTCGGATCCACTCAACCGGATGGTATGGGTTTCTTCCTCTTCCCTTTGTCCCACTCCCGCTTTGTCCCTTTCCCCCCTTCACTTTACTTCATCTTGGCTTATCTTGCGTGCATTAATAAAGGACGATGCTCCTTGACATTCACATTTGTCAGGCGCTCTGCCTGCAATTAGCTGAAAGACCACCATTTGGCTGCTTCCAGGATGTGGCATTAAATTCAACCACTTCTATCGTAGACCTCCAACGCTTTATTAGAGAGACGGAAACATGAGGATACGACGGAACCAGTGTTATGCACCATGAGACGAAGCAACTATCCGATCACCTCTTTGATGGAGAAGATCGAGCTCTTTCACGGTTCGAGGCTCTCACCCGCCGGAACAGGGAAAACAAAGGATGGACTTGCTCGTCACCTACCCTCAGCCAAGCAGCCGCAAATTTTGGCGTGGAGCAAGATCTTTGCAGAGTTCGGCAGACGTACGCCAACGGTCCAGAAGGAGGTAGCGAAGCTGTCGAAAACATCTGAGCAAAAAAGGGTTTCATTTTCTGACGTCATGGGAATTGTTTGAGCAAAGAAACGCCTACAAGGTGACGAAAGTCATGCAGTTCGATGGAAACAGTGGGTCACGCTCGAGATCAAATCGGCTCGCGATGAGTCCAGGCAAGACAGCCATGCTGTTAAAACACTCTCGATCTCTTATATCGGTCCAGAAACTGCCAGATGCTACGGTGGAGAGGGGTCAGAACAAGCGCACCAACTACGGACAGGCTTGCGAACCAGTCCAAGCCAGCGCAGCCAGCACAAACAGCCTGAGAAGCTGTATGGTAGAGGAGCAGTCAATGCCATCTCAACTTCTCCAGCACGCAACTACAAGGGACAAGTACTGTAATGGACAGAGCCTCTGCTGTGCCTGACAGGGCTCGTGCGATGATACGGTCCGCGAGGACTTCTGTCCCTTTTCAGGGGCATACCAATCGAGAAAAGCGAGGGCTACCGCCAGACCCAGACGAGCTTTGAGAACATGCTAACAAGCAGCATCGAGCCGTCCGGGGCGGCCACCCAATAGAAAGAGACGAGTTATCACATGAGACCGCCATTGCCTCGCTGGGCCTGACCTCTAAACTTACGCAACGGGCTTTCGTGGTCATGGAAGATTTCTTGGCAGACCAAAGTGCTGAGGTATCCTGACAGCAGCGGATGGCAGCGTGGAAGGAGAAAGCGAGTGCCATCGGTCTTGAATACTCTGCGGGACGGCTACCATCGCTGGATCCTTGGACAGGAGATAGAGAGAAGTGAACCCCGTGATGCTAGGGGGTTCCTCAAAGCGGTAAACTTCAATTCAAGTCGATGGCTTAACCCATGGCTTTGCGATCTCTTTATCAGACCCAGTTATACTATGAAAACCGACATAGAACTGCCCGGTATTGTCGATTTTGCCTTCGATGATGTGGAGCTAGGCACTCTCGATGGCCTGACGACTGGTTTGATCGAATCCCAGGATAGGCTCGAGAGTTGTGTTCTAAGAGGCGACGTGTTTGAGGAGATAGTTGGAGGTCTGCAAGCTCTTGGTACAGAAGAGTGCGATGACGGACGTTAGTGCTTGGAAGACGCAGCGCGGTGTTGATCCAAACAGGCCAAGGACGCTGCTTGTATTATGGGACAGAGCTTGGATATGTTGTAGCCTGCCCATGCTTGAAAAGCTCGACCACTTCACACAAATCAGTCGCAGATATTATGTCAGAACAGCCTGTGTTTCCAGGTCTCCAGGAATATATTGATCTAAAATGTTCCGACTAGCTTTGCCACCTCATCTAGGGACTGATGTTGTAATCGGGAGAACACTCGGTGGTAAGCCCCTCAAGTTGCTATCGGTATATCCATCACGTGAATTATAGATGTCACAAACTTTGCTCTACTGGAGAGCTCAGACGAGAGTGAGTAGCTAGGTGGGGAGAAACACACGCGTGAGACGGACGAGCAAGACGTGAGGATTGATTATAAGTAGAAAAGTTCGGAGAACACGTCCATCTGCCTGATTGGCAGTCCCACCACCAGCTGACAAGACAGCCAAGCCATTTGACTTTTAAGTTTGCTGGCCCATGGTCAATGCTGCAGGAAAAGACACGTCTTCATCATTGGATGCATCGGAATTATCAGGATACCAACTGGCGTTGGTGTCGCGTACTATGGTGTTATACTGATCTACTAGGAGCAATAGCTGGTGGGCGCGTGAGCAGATGTCGTCCAGCAAAGCCGAGGATAGATCAACGGCGATGTTTCTGGAATGTACCAGATCTTGTCGAGATCTTCCATTCGTCCGAGTCAAGCTCACAATGAGCTCATGAGCCGCACCATTCTGTCTCGCTTTTTGGATCTCGAGGGTGTCGCGCGACTCTGGCTGTCGAGTCGCGTTAGGAGGTAAAACTGGCTCTGACGAGACGATCTGCCGACCGTCTCGTCGGTCACGCTGTCCCGACAAGGAATGGCGAAATCGCTTGAAACCGGGAAACTTCATTGTCGCAATCAAGACATAGGTGGTCTATGCGGACTACAGTACGATGCTGTTGAGGATTGACAACCTCATATAATCTACTATCTTGCCATCTCCGCGGACGCGAAAGTGTGAGCACCGGGGGCCATGCTCAACGGGGCTGATCGAAAATGGACTTCCACTCACCAAGCTTGCCGCTGAGTCATGCGTAAGTCAAAAGGCCGAAAGTCGTCACATGCCATCCGGGCGCGTAGGTGCGCTCTAATGAAGGATATTAGTTTTTGTAACATATAGTACACAGCATAGCTACTGTACAACCGAAATGAGAAGCCGTCTACCCAGTCCAATTGACAAGTAAGAATTTTCCGCGCGCTGTGTCTACGAAAAAATCGCTGTAATTTCTCCGGCTATTGAGCATCTCCATGACTCTAAAATGGCCTCAGCGACTGTTTGACTTCGTTTTTCCACCATTGGTCAAATCTATCTTACAGAGACGAAAAGTTTTCACTACGGTATGATGAAGATTGCCTATAGCTCTTACCGACGTCCGCTATCAGACTTTTTCATGTAGAACAATGATATAAATCAGACTGCTGCTATTGCCTCACCCTGATGTTGTTCACATTGCGTTGGAGCGCCAGGACCGGGCGCATTTACTATGAAGTCAACCGTCATTCTTCTCTGCGTCACTCTGGCTCACGCAACGTGCACTTGGCCAAGTGGTATAGGCTTGTGGCACCCTGTCAAAGGCCAGACCTTCGCGACAGCCATGCAGGATCTGGGGATAACTCGACAAGTTTTCGAGAGACTCAACCCAACAACGGATATAAACCAGATTTATCCAGAAATAGGCTACAATATCACCATAAGACCGTCTCGATCTGGAAAATGGAAAGACGGCTGTCCGCCTTCTCTTCGGATTGAGGATGCGTCGGATACCTCGACAATAGGCCCAACCGTTGACGGACACGAGATTCCCTCTCCGACACCGGTTTCCGATGCTGATGAGCATGCTCGTCGATCGACTCGCACAGTTCCATCCAGTGATCTGCCAGCTCAGAAGTCCTCAGGAGGAACCGGTGCGGACCCGACTTCCATATCGACTACAGATGCAGCTACGCGGTCTATAGCATCGAAAGAGCGGAGAACGACCGAAAAGACTGGGTCGACTACGATTTATAAAGGTAGCGTCTCCACTAAGGGCAGCTCGACGCGAACAAGGCCTACAAGTAAGGATGCAGCGTCTGACCAGACTACTTCAACCTTTCATATGGCGCCAACAGCAACAGCAAGAGCGACGACCAAAAGCGACGCTTTATCACATGATGGTCTAACTAAAGGGGCTACTAAAGGGGCTACTAAAGGGTCCAGCACTTCCCTTATAAAGACAAAGACCACATTGGTCACCTCGCCATCGAAGACAACTTCAGAAACCACATCCACAGCGAACTCAGACGACTGGAAAGATACACGGCTGCCCACGTGTCTCTACGATCGACGCTTGACTAGTGACGGCCAGAAGAACGGTGACTCAGTGCTAAAGATCGCGGAGGATTTCTGCGGCACATCAGACGTCAACAAGGTTATGAAATCTGGCGACAAATGTGTCGTGGGTCAGATGACAGACACAGACAAGGTCGACTACACACTCGAAATTTGCCCGACTAAAGACTGTTCAGATGATGGCCAAAATATGATTAGCCCATTGGGAGAGAAAGGTCCGTCTTGTACACGTATATTTTCCCATAATATCTGGCGTTTTTGTAAGTTTCCAGGGCTACGGAGTCATCACCTACCTAACAACTTCTAGGCAATGAGGCCAATAATCGTGGAAACGGAGGGTGGTGGAGTACTGGATGTCTCGAGTACAACTTGAAAATTGAGTAGTTACTTTCGAGAGCAGTGATGAGAGCCGATACCTGTAAGGTATCGGAACAATCATATCTAGGGCGTTATGCGTGTTTTGGTTTTCGTCTTGCTTGTATTTTGTTCATTCATTTCTTCTAGGTCGCGATATCAGTTTTACTTTAGTTATTGGGTTATGATTAACTAGACTCTTCGGGGCGCTCGAGCTATGTTGAGTAGCTCCCGCAGCTGCTGCTACCAGTGCCTTAGATGCTGTCTTTCAAAAAGAGCCTCACGTGTAAGATGTGAGAGCATAGTCTCGCCCTTTTAGGATTGGAGCTTTCAAACACAACCTCGAAGCCCATTCAGAAAGCATATAATGAAGGATTTCTCACGCGATTTTGGATGCGCAGCATGCCGTGCAACACGGCAAGCGCAGTTTTGTCGTCCGTTTCTTGGCGCTCGGCGTTGGCGGACGGTCATTACCTCCGAGGTCATCGTGCGAAGAACCTTCGCACAAGGAACCTACGCACGAGGAACCTTGGCACCTTGAGCCCCGACACAGACTACAAATGCGATGGAAAAGAAGAACCAATAAAGCGACATTCACACCAGCATCGATATGCAAATCGGGTAGACCATGAGCCGGCAACAAAAGTCAAGCTGCAGCAACGAAGACGATCGATCGAATAGACTTTTCATTGTAGTGTGCTTGAACAGGATACATATATGTACTGTACCATGTGGTACTTTTTGTTTTTCTTTTGATTAATTTCTCCCTCTTCTTCTTTTTTAATGCCGAACTCCCAAGCAAAACTCACTCTTTCCTTCAAAAGGTGGATTGTCGTCCATAGTCTTGATCTGTCCAGAAACCTTCCTCATGGTTCTATCTCAAGTTTATTTTGTGCGCAGATTTAGTCCTATACTGGTCGTACTACCAGACAAAGACAAAAGGAACGATGCGGGCGCCTGGGATTCGTATATAAATATCTCCAGGCACACATACATACATATTCAGACTGCGTACCTCAGACATTACAGTGCTACTCTGAGTCCAAATATACGTCGTCATGAGTGAAACCCTCCAGATCTTGCAATTTCTGTTTTTCCTGCCATTCTTAGTTGGTGCTAGTCAGATAGCAGGCAAAAAGTTGCTGCATGATATCGATACTAATTTCAATGCTAGAAGAGGGGTGCCTGTTGAGCCGGTGACCACACTGCAGCGGACATGTGGTAAGTCTGCGGTCGACTACGGCAAACTGGACGATTCTGCCCTCACCGATCTGGTCAAAAAGTTCTGCAGTCACCCTACTGTTGAATGGGAAGTTATCAAGCCGGGTGGTGATGTGCAGGTAAAGTTCGACGATGCAGTCAATAAACTCACGCATGTATTCTCGATCTCGTGGATTCCCAACTGCACGAGGAAGAGCCAGGTTTGTGATGGGGGCGAGAAGAGCTGCGCTTCCGTCCTCCAGAATGTTCTAGACCATTGTGAGTGTTATTGTTATGGGTCCGATAGCCGATCTTTAGCTAAAAGTGGCCGACAGGTGATCAAAGCTATGGCTCGGTATCGTGGGGCTGTTTGACTTGGGAGTATAGCCCTGAAAGTGCTGGGGGTTGAGAGTACCGTGCCAGCCAGCTAGCCACGTGGCACTAAATTCGACCGTGGAGAGACGGTCTAATTTCAGGCCGTTGCTCTACTCTGCCCGATAGTTTCCCCCTTCCCTTTTTTGGGGTCTTTGGGCCTGAACCTTCGATTCTACCATCTTCCATAGATTCGTTTATATATTGTCTTTCTTTTCCCCGCCCGAAACATCATGTCGTACATCAGGTTTCGACACTGTACTTGATTAGTGGAATCCAAAAACATGTCTGTTCTAGCGGATCGAGGAGCATGTAGCAAGGATGATTTCATGTAGCTACTGACCACCGAGCTGATTGCGTCATCATTATTCCATGCCGTGCGCTTCGTGATGTGTATGACGTCGTCTTTGCCCTCTGTGTCAAAGTAGGGGAAAAAGAAAGAAAAGGCAATTATGTTTGACTGTGTGACCAAAATAGCTTTGTGAGACAAGACGATCAATTTTTGGTTTTTGGCTTTGTGAGCAGCCATACCTGCAAAGCCAGCCATTCAGCACTTCTATAGATGTGGAAGAGAACCCGTCGTTTGTTATTTTCAGGTCATTTGTGGGTCTTTTTCAATCTACGTTTCACAATACGCCAATTCTTTGAGAGGTATGATGCATGGAAATAGCTGCTGGACACCCTGGACTGAAATACGATCTTGTCCACCAATGGCCTGGCAGTATATTTCATCAGAAATCACGAGCAGTTTGTTTTTTGACATGCCATCATGAAAAGCGCATCTGTCCACAAGAAGCAGTTTTGCTCAATTGATTCATGCCAACGATGCGTTTGCGCATTATGGTTAGCAAACATAGTTTTTCGTCCTAGATGAGCTCGACTCCCTTTATCGGTCCACGATAGAGCATCACACAACACATTAGAGACTAATAGGGAACTGGCTTGAGAGGGTAATATTTCTTATTGGATTCGTTCCTGTAAGAACAGGAATGATAAAAATGAGTCAGTGAGAAGTACATACTTCCTGCTAAAAATCTGTAATGAACGACGAGGAATGGCGAACAACTGGCGGTAGAGACTGAGACGTGATAGATGAGTAGTGAAATGAATCGTCAAGTCGTCTGATACCCAGGGTCTGGGACTACCCGATAGGCGTCCATTTCGCGACTTTCGCCATCACTCTTTTTCGACGTCCTTGGAATTCGCTTCGTCGGACACCGCGCCGTCGTTCTCTATGTTTGTGCTCTTTGCGTTCGAGTTCGTTACATCCTCAGTAGGGGCCTGCACTCTTCCTTCCCCAGTCTTGTCATCTTTGCTATCCTTACCATCCTTGGCCTCCGTCTTTTCTCGATTCTCTATCTTTGTAGATTCATCTGGACGTTTCTGTGATCCTTCACCGATATCGCCCGGTTTTTCCAGGTTATCGGATCCAGATGCTTCGTCAGCCTTTCCTTCAGCTTGCTGGGCGTTCTCCTTCCCGTCAGCCTTGTCGTAATCCAGGTTTGCCAGGATCCACAATTTCGGTTGACCGGAGACCTCCAGCTTCAGGGTGGAGACGCACTCGGCGTGTAACAAGCTAGATTGTTCGAGGCCGCCCTGATCGCTGCATGAAATTACCAGAACCGAGGAGTCGCCCTCTTCAGGTGGAGCCTGGCCTGAAAGAAGCCTGGAGACGTCAACTCTGACGGAGAAGTCGCAGTCTGCTGCGTGAGCTTGGTCGGCTTGGTAATACCCATCAATGCTCAAGTGTACGTTGTGAGACTTGAGGTGGACCTCGTGTGCAGCCTCGTTGCTCCAAGTCCAGTCTTGTAGGTCTTCCAAGAACTTTTCGCGTAGAGGAAATCCATCTTTGAAGGGTCCAACTGACCAGATGTCCTCTGTCACGAAGAGCAGGCTCAGATAGATGGGCGTTGACGCGTTGTTCGGAATGGCCGACCCGTCATCGCTGTAATTCTTGAGGTCGTTGCCGACAAAGATTGGGGTAAGACCCAGTTTAATCACCGCAGATGCCCAATCAGAGCCCTTTTTCATCCAGCTCTGGAGGATGAGCTCGCCCTTGCTTTTGCCGATAGTTGAAGTCATTTTGAGCGGATATGTTGGAGTGAGAGGATTGCCAAAGGGGATTGGTTTGATGTGGGTAGTGTAGTGAGATAGGACGATAGGCTACATGTATTTATGCCAGATGTCATAGGTCTGTGTAGTATTTACTGTACCACTTGGGAAATGTAAGCAGATGTGAATGTGGGTAGGAAGTGACCGTGGATCCATTCAGAATTGATGTGAGAAGCCGCAAATGGACGGACCAGATTTGAGGGATTCCCCGTCTGATACTTGGCGGTCTGGTAAAGGACGCGGTAGACTATGACCACAAATGTCGACTTTCTGATCCGACGTCCTCTCCGAGACCCAAAGCCCAGACTAGAAGTTGAGGTCACTTGTCTAGATCAAGAGACTTGTCGAAAATACTCTGCCTGATTTAAGCATGTGTCACCCCAACTACAAATCTCGTCACTGGGAAGTTACCAGTGACCACTATGATTTATATTCTTATTGTATTCTTACTTCCCATCCTCAGGACAGTCAATGCAAGTTGCGAAGCAGAACATGGCCATTGGGTGCCGGGTGTCGGTGATTGCTTTGCCTTGGTAATTCAACAGCTCGTCACAGACCGTCAAGAGCTTAAGAAGCTCAACCCTGATTGGAACGTAGATGAGATATATCCTGGTATGACTTATAACGTACCTATCAAAAAAGCCTTACACGGTGCTCTGTGGACGGATGATTGCCCACCTAGGCTCGCACTTCCAGCAGATCGAGACCGTATGAGAAGTTTGCTCTGTGAGGCTTCAGGCAGCAGTGCATCAGCATTTGTACCACAAGACCCTTCCTACTTAGGCCCAACATCAAGTCAGTCTGCGTACGGCGACAAAGGAAGCGGTAAAGTCGCTCCTACCTCGTCCACCAAGAGAAAAGACACAGCAGTACTCCTTACTACTACAAAGCTACCTAATGAAAAGACTGAAAACAGAGTCAGCTTGTCCGGTTCCACAGGATACGACAAGTCAATAACACGATCTTACGACAAACCAACTGCAGTCGTTAGCACCACTTCCACGCTTCCTTCGACCAGAGGAGTGACCAAAGAGTCCACGTCAAACTCAGATGGAGGAACAGCTGCATCCATAGATACAACCTCTGTCATGGGCTCGACGAAGGTCAGAGAAACGCTTTCTACGGCAAGCGCGGCTGAACGTTCGAGTGCTCATAAAACTTGGGATAATGATGGTCCAGAGTCTTGGAAAAGTCGCACAACACAGCTTCCAGAAGAAGCAACAGGGAGTCGAACCAACACTAAAACGATGACGAGACCAACGACCACCTGTCTGACCAAGAGTCATGGCACCGCGAAAAGTGCACTTGAGCCCCAGCCTACTACAGCCTCGACTGAGTCGGGAAATAGCTATCTAGCTACATTGATTAATGATCTGGCAACAGATAGCAAGTTTCTCTCATCGACAGGAAATAGTCACAGGACCACTCGGTCGGACGCAAAGACAACTGCCCACTCGTCCTCCGTGCTCTCAACATGGAAGCGCAAAGACACGATCACAAGCGACAAGATCTCCTCATCCAAAGAAACGCGTACGCATACGGCACCAACGACGGATACCAAAGCCACCACAACAGTAACCAAGCCGAAGGACGTGACAAAAACACAAAGTCTGTCGCGTCCCACTACCACAAAGCCTAAGAGCACCTTGGTCAAAAAGACGTCTAGCCTTTCTTCTACAGTGACTACTGCATCAACCAGTCAAACGGACCTTCCTGACGCCAGTTGTGGGAAAGAGGACGATCTGCCGGGACATGCAGACGTGTCTGAACAAGGTGCGAGGCTGACTGCAAGTGAATGGTGTAACAAATATGCAGACGGCTACTTAGCTCCGGGAGACAAATGCGTTTCGCACATAATCGGTAAATTCGGAGTAGGCTTTAATTATACCATCTGCCGCGAAGATAATTGTGTAGGCAAAGAACAACACATGAGAAAGCCGCTGGGTGACGATGGCCCTTCATGCAAAGACATCATGCTGAAAAACAATTGGGAGAAATGTAAGTGCGCGGAATGCTTCATGAAGCAAAGGCTAATGTTTCAAGGTAACAACGGGGGTGTTGGGGGTAAAACATGGGGCGTAGGATGCTATTCGTACGAATTGATAGCGGGAGTCGGTTATTAAATCGTTTCAGTCATGAGAAGAAACGTAACAAGCGAAGACGTCTACTACACGCAGGGAAGGTTTCGAAATAAGCTCAGGGCATTCTCTTCATTTGCTTCCGCTATTATGTTATGCTATGTTTGGTAAACTTGACAGGTCGGGAGTTGGGAAATATAAAGCAGGTAAACATCGCTGCAACCCAAACGCCTGTTGGTGAGCTGCGTGGGAATTATGGTTAAGACTTACGAGTTAGTGATCCAACACATCGATCATGCCTTGAGTGACTAATTGTGTGCTTCAAAATCGGTCACGTAGACAAAAGGGTTTTGTTTCTGGTTTGGTGGAATGGCGCAATTACATTGTCTTTAGAAATACATCACTGGTTTATTATTATTATTATTTTTTTAAATTCTTTTTGGAGAGAGGGAGAAAGAAAGAATTTCTGTCTCGCGTGTCAGTGACCATAGACACAATTACCAGGTGTCCAATGGTGCCATAAGAAGTCTAGGGTGACGGCAGGGAGATAGAGCAACGATGGGCTACTAGCTCAAAGTCACCTGAAAGTAGCTCCTCCCTTGAGCCATTCTCTCAAATCCTCAGCGTAACTGGAGCAGCTAGGAAAGACAGCGAGTTCATCTGGATCTTCGAATACCTGAGTGCACTTGATCTTGTCTCAATTACTGGTCGCCTAGCTAGGTACGCCTTGTCTGACCAGTCACCACGTTTCTCTACCAGAAAATGCATTGCGTCTTGTCAAGCAACATTGATCCACGCTCCAAAGCTTACTAGATCACAAGTCTGGTTGCTGAGTACTGCTTCAACGTGACACAGGCTAGTCCTCGGTAAATTTTGTCTGCCTCGCATATCAAGGTTTTCCATCCAACCTGGATTGACCAAGTAAGATAAGCATGGGTCAGATGGCCAGCTTGTATTCTCTCTTATGTTGCGGTCCGACGAATGAGAACCTGACCGAAGAAAACAAAGGGACGATGGAAGAAACTATTACACATGGTGTAGAAGACAAAACACTCTGCTCAAGCAGATTGCTGAATGAGAGCTAACACAGTGAGAAGTCTTGGCGCTTGCCTCGTATGCACAGAAGGGAAAGTTTTCCAGGTTGCTATCGCGGACTGTGAAACACTCCCAAGCCATCTCCATCGATCTGCCTCAGCCCCAGCTAAACAGACCGCCCTCAGCCCGCATATACAGTCGAGAGATGACGGCCTGATCTGATCAGGCAGGGGTGCGGAGAACCAGGGGACAACAAACAGAGATGAGGCGAAACCAAGTCGAAATGCTTGGATCTAGTGTTTTGAGAGCGCCGTGCCCCTCACAATTGTCCAGCCTGGTTAGAGAATACTAATACAGACTGCTTGCTTTTCCCAGTAGCTATACTCGTGGCAAGTGTAACGAATAATTTAATACGTAGGCAGTGCGCTCAGTCCGTTGAGTTGCTCAGGCTCTCGAGATCATATCTTTTGTGTTCTGATGTGTGGACCCGTATTCCTGCTCAGACGCCAGGTATTATCACTTCTTTCCAGAAAGCTGTCAGATATCAATCGTCGTAGAAGTAGGTTACAGGGATTGATTATCGATATGACCTTACCCCTGAAGGCACTGTCTACGTCGAAACTTATATAGCCCGTCCTGACAACCCTCCCAGATCGCCTCGACCTGGACCAAACCAAACGAGCTTGCTTTCCTATCTTCACAAGCAAGTTTGTCAAAGCAGGTCAGCTTTTACCGGAGCAGCCCCCGAACCAACCGTCAGAACACTTCTCGACGCAAGGCTTGATCGAATGTCTCTTCAACAGGGCGAAAAGCCAGATGAGAGGAAAACAGAGGACAAGGTATGTGCCATCTAGTTCCATGCTTGTTTACTAAGTGCTGATACTGCTACACCATCAGAGAGGAAAGAATCTCGAGCGAATAAGGAATAACCAGAGGCGGTCACGAGCAGCAAGAAGACAACACGTCGAAAGTCTCCAGGCAAAGGTTCGAGAGTATGAGGAAAAAGGTGTACAGACCACCATAGATATGCAGAAAATCGCCAGGGACCTCTATAAGAAGGTGCATGAACTTGACGAAGAGAACCGACGGCTTCGTGAAATGCTAAACCGATGTGGAATCGGCGGAGAAGAGATACAACTGCAGCTAGAGGACATGGACATTACCAACACGACTTTACCAGAGTCTCCAAGCCTGCTATCAACGGATTATGGTTATCCTCTTCCTTCTCGATCTTGGGGGTACGCCACTACACCTGGGGACTATACCAGTGCCAGCACTCAAGAGTCATATTTTCGATCATGGCAAGGTCTGTTCGGGTCAGCCATTGCAAATTCCCAAGAATATGGCCACAGCGTTCTCTCCAGAAGTCCGATGAACAATTGTCATGTCGATTTGCAACAGGGATTCTTTTCCACCATGCCCGATCACCAAGTACAGCAACAAGGAGACCCGTCAACTGGCTCAGCGACACCACCATTTCCCAGCACAATGAATCGCCTTGACTTCAACCGACAAGTGCACCAATAGTCTCGGTTAGGTTTTGTTCATCTCAGAGTTGTTTCTTGATCTCCAAGGTTCAATCCAGGAACGAATCCTCATACATGAAGAGACGTTCGTTTACAAGAAGGCTGGACCGTGAGCCATTTACCTTTCGTCGGTCTAATTGTGGGAGGAACAGGAGATGATGGCTAATGGGAAAGGCAACCAGGAGATGAAAGGTACCGAAATCCAAAGATGCAAGAAACATCGCACACATTGATTCAACGACCCCTATTGAAAAGGAAGATGGCTACCATATTTCTAAAAGGGCATTTATCTGTGCCTACAAGGATTGTTTTAATCTTTGTCGAGATTGTTCTGCGAGTTATCGCCTTCTCCTGCTTTGACCACGTATCGAAATATGTGACCGTACCCTTGTACTACGTATGTACTGTTGCTCCTGTCCTGGGTGATTCATCTTTTCACATTATGTGTTTTTCATGATCCTTTTTCCTTTTGTGATGCTCTTTCTGAAACCATCTCATCACAAGAACATTTCCACTAATTTGAACTACTGCATTTAGGTTATTTCGGATGGCCAAGTCGGAGATCAAATCCCCACGATTGATGCCGACTGGTCCGTTCGTGTTTCTCGATTACCTCTCAATTCTGCGATCGCTCGATCTAATGATCTAGTGATATGGTAACCTGATTCCGGCAACAGGATGATCGTACCAATACCTGACTCTACAGCAGAGTCCAGGCATTGTTCTGGTAATAATGACCATAAGTCAGTTGAGAAAGGTACGAGATTCCTTTCCCGTCGAAGTCGGAGAACCTCTTGTGCCACGATCGCCGCGTTGCTTGGGTTGACCTGCTGCTCAGAGACGGTCTCGAAGTGATTGTTCTGGAACACACGATAGGCGATCTGAATCGATCCTTGCTGGTCAGGAGCCTCACGATCTCTAGCTATCGCGTCTTGTTCTCCTTCTCCTGCAGTGGAGACCCCGTCGGTCCAAAGGTGTGCATCCGAAACAGAGCCTGGGTACGAGTCTGGGGTCTCATTGATGCCCTCTGTCTGGACACTGGCCAGGGTAGCATGATCGCTGGGTGAATTTTCGCCTTGTCTCATCTGTCGCATTATATGATCACCAAGGGTCGGCCTGCCGGAACTTGACCTCTCAACGGGTTGTCTGCCTTGTTGCTCACCCGGTCGCTCGAGTGACTGTGCGGCAGTGGTCGACCGGCGAGGTTGCGACTCACTCACGGCTCTTTGTGGTCGATCGTTATCGACTCTTGGCTCAATCCTTGCGGGACGACCGAAGAAGGCGATATACGTAGAACGCAGCGCGAAAAAGGAGGTAATTTCGAGCCCGTACGGATTGAGACTTGCGTAGTCAAATTCTAGATTCTGCAAATAGAGGAGCGGCCGATTCCGTTCGTGAGCAGCTTCCGTAGGTAAGCCGCATCGCCGTGTCACTGGACTGACGATGCTTGTCACCACGGCATCTGTTAGGTACTCAACTTGGGCGTTAGACAGGTCTTGCTCATAGCTTTCGACGTGAATGGAGCCGTTGTACTGGCTACGCTCGTCTTGATCGACTTCGATTGCTCTGCCGCCCGCACTCTCTAGATCCTCCGCGCCGTCTTCACGCACAACCTGCTGATCACTATCTCTCCTCTCTCCGGGGAGTCGCCGCTGCCTCAAGTTTTCGATTTCTTGAGAACAGAAGCCAAGCCGGTCGGCGAGTCTGGCGAAGCGGATCAGTACGATCTCGTCTGCTCGCTCTTGTGGGACTCTCGCTAGAAGGCTTTCCTTATCTTTCTGGGGACCGGGCGATAATTCTCGCCAAGATCGTATCGTGACGATCCAAAGCCGTCTGATGCGGATGTCGGCGCGCATCCTGACTCGATCGTCGAAGTCGCGTCCGTCCTCCAAGGCTGAGCCTCTCAAAGCCTGTAGGGCCTTGAAGGCACCTGGACCTGGACCTGTCAGGTGCCTCATGCTGTCGACCCATACCTGTAGAAGCTTGACGTCCTCGAAAAAGGTGAAGAGCGAAGGGATGAGGCAATCGACCTCCTTGATGCGATCCCATATGGTCTGACGCTCCTGCGGGGTGAACGAGGCCAGTATTTCGCCACTGTCGACGAGTCTCTTCAGCCTGTCGTGGTCGCAGGCAGAGTATCGAGGGCAGCGCAGCTCTATGGCCCTCACTGTCTGCGTATCGATCCTCTTCAGGGCTTCATGATCTTGATCCACCAGGTCGAGCCAGATGTTCCCGATATGGTGCTGCAGATACCTAACAGCTTCCTACACGGTCAGAGAGAAAAAAATAATACAAAAGAAGGAGCAATTGCGGTGCGCCAGAAGTTGCAGCAGAAACGGATCACACTTGTCGTAGGTTTTGCTGCTGCTACTGGTCTACTACCTCTTGTGCAGGAATTCAAAAGCTCATGTATCGTACCTCTTCGCATCTAAGGTTGATCAGCTTATGGACTGTACTCAGTCGCATACCATCCCACAGGCCTGGTGCATCTACGAATAGATCGAAGGCTGCCTTGAGGTGTTGGTGCCTGTAGAGCTGACGAGCACATCTGCGGGCGTGATCAGACGAGAATCGGCCTTTGTAGGTTTCAAACATGACGTCATCTTGTAACCTCTCTACCAGAGTGTTTTCCTGGCGTGTGGCCCGTGCCTCTCGGCGGAATTCTGCATAAACGTGAATGTCGTTCAAGGAAGCGTTGGTTCTGCGTCGCATTTTTGTCCCTTGTTGTGGATATTTCGTAGAGTCACGATTGCCTGGAATCGCAGTGCGCGATGTGTAGCACGCTTTGTATATGTTTTCTTTTTTCTTCTTCTTTTGCCAAAACTCGGTTAGGGTGTCAGCAGGTGAGCTGACCAGATAGTGGACTTTTGCATTTTAGTTCATCCTTCGATGAAGGCTACAACTAGGCAGAAACCTGGACCGGGAAGGCCAACATGTGGCGGTGCTGTAAAAATTTATCAATGAGGTCTGAGGAGTGAAGTGGCCGATAAATGCCTTTCGCAATGAGGCTCATCCACTTCCACATCCGATCTCTGCCTGCACAATGAGCAGTGCTCTTCGCGTTCTGCCAGGCCTCACAAACAGGTGTCTTTATACATAGAAACTCTGCAGCAGTAAAACACTGCTACTTGCAGTCCAGACTCTCTCTAGGTTGGCACAACGCCGGGCCTGTGGCAGTATGGAAATGAATTCGGTAGATGTGTATTTGCTGGCCTTAGCTGGTATCTTTGTGCTGTCATTCTTTATCGCACACTTAGCCCGCCGTCTACTTGCGTCAGTTAGATGGATGAGAGCGCAGATGATGAGATTCTTTTCTTACCGTTTCGTGGTAGACCGTCATGCACTGATTGGGCCTTGGACAGCATCTAGTCTCCTCGTTCATCTACTGTACATCGCAAGCAATGTTGCATGTCTCTGTTTTAAGACTAGAAACTTGTCCGAAGCGGCTTCGCGTGCAGGCACGCTATCACTCGCAAATCTAGCACCTGTCCTCCTCGGTACACACCTGAGTTTCTTAGCAGACATCCTGGGTGTCTCTTTGCGAACTTATCAAAGGATCCACCGTTCTTGTGGCATCATGTCGTCTTCACTTTTGCTTGCACACGGACTGCTGGCTATATCCCAGAAGGCATCTTTCTCTCTAGACGACTGGCCTTCTCGATACGCCACCATGGTGGGTATGCATAAGAGAACAGCTCTTTTCTCTTCTCTATTTCTTTTCTCTTTTCCTTTTCCTTTGGAGATACTGCTAAGTGAATACTCGCTAACTAGAGACGGATCTCGTGTGCACCGTAGGGCTTCTTGTCAATTGCTGGCATCATGCTGGTCTCGCTATGTCAGCTGCGTCGCCTCTCTTACGAGCTCTTCCTTCGTCTTCACCAACTGTTGTCCATCTTCTTCGTCTTTTGTGTCGCGAAGCACCTTGAGTCAGTGGCTAAGAAGAAGCGGGCCTGGCTGCCCGTTGTGATATTCGCCGCCTCATTCTGCTTCATCTTTGCGCTTCAACTCATTCTCATCGTATTCCGAAACAAGGCGTGGCATGAACCGTGTCCGCGTATGATGATAAGACAAAAGCATGGATCTGTCGAGGCTATTTTGAATCTTCCCAGAACGACACGCTTCCGCCCGGGTCAGTACATCGTTTTGTGGGTTCCGTCCATCAGTTTGTTCGAGAGTCATCCTTTCATGGTGACATCCTGGTCTCCGGAAGGCCAGAAAAAAGTCCGACTGCTCATTGAGCCGCGAAGAGGATTCACCGACAAGTTACTCCGGCGCTCGGACTCTAATGCGAACGAGTACATCGCTCATCGAGCATTTTTCAGCGGGCCCCATGGTAGATCGACACTAGCTACGGAGTGCAAAGCCGTCGTGATTTTTGCAGAAGGAAACGGCCTCGCCGCTGTGATTTCGCACGTCAAGAGGCTCATATACTACCACAAGACCGGCAAGGGCCTCACCAAACGCATCCACCTAATATGGCTAGTGCATAGCGAAGGTAGGTTTTGGACTATGGCTTAGCATTGCATTGGCCTCGCCGTTGAATCTAACGATTGGGGAGTAGACGAGATCAAGGCAAAAGAAGAATACATTAATGAAATCCTCGTAGATGACGGACTAGAGAACGGTTATGTATTTGGAATCCCGGCCTGACCCAGAATTGAATTTATGATGCTTACATCGACCCAATAGATATTCCGCTGCTCCATACGCGATACTTCTGCGATGTTCAGTGAGCGTTTCGGCAAGCATGGGAGAGTATTCGTCACGCCGGACAAGCCCGACACGAGTGCCATCCTAGAAAGCGAGCGCACGGGTAGGTTCATCGTCGACTGGCATCGCGATATGGCCGAACAGAGCGATGATCAGAGAAAGCAGGAGGCTGGACAGGTTGGCCGAGAGTTCACATGGGACCTTGAAGATGAAGCATACGCAAAATTACTGGCGAGCCGATTCAGAGAGGCTGGAGGCCGGACACTTGTTCTTGGTGAGTCGTGCATCCTTAACCCTAGCTGATGCCATATACTCACCTAGTCCCTCAGTTTCCGCTGGGGTGGAATTAAGGGATAGGCTGCGTCAAGATGTCCGCAAGCACTTGAGTGCAGGGTTTGAACTGGAGGAGTTGGAGTATCAACCGAGCTAGCACAGATGTTTGGCGAGTGTCAAGTAGTCAAATATTACATACACATGTCGCACATAGATAGTGTCGCCATTAAGCATTGGTGTTGATATAGCTATGGCTAGGAGGAAAAGAAGAGTTCATACTCGTTGATATTTCGACAGCTTCCCTTAGTGCCGTCCAACAATTGTCTCTCTACGCCAATACTTGGTTGTATGTTATCATTGAGCTGGGCTGCTTCACACCCAGAGGTATATGCACACTTGCGAATATATATCCTGTATATATACAAGCATGTACAACCACGTAGTCCCTTCCTGTTTTCAAATCTACCTATTTTCAGGCGTCACACTTGATGCTCGGCGAGCGAGCGAGGAAAAGCAAGATGGTTGGATCCTCTGATGGCCCAGTCTAACAGTCGGTCAACGTCTGCTTCCAACTCCCAGGTCGGAGACTCATAACCCTCCCACTTGACACCGACGTACGTGCTGCCCGTTTCGGACTCATAATGTCCGAGAACATGCTTGATCTCATATGCCGGTCTACCGGGAGGAATGTAAGGACCTTGTTGATGCTCTTGCCATATTTTCAACTGCCCTCCATGATCAAACACCCATAAGAGGCCATCTGTATCAGGCCAGCCCCAGGACTTACACCCTCTATTGATAGTCTTGACCCCATAAAACGTTTGGAAGTCACTCTGGAAAGTCAAGAGAACTTCTGTGACCACAACGCTTGGTGACCATGCCGTCTCTACCGTGAGATTCCGAAGAGTCTCATGACGATTATGAGGAGAAACAACCATGGCGGGAAATAGACCAAAAGAGCGACAAAGAGTAGCAAAGTATTTAATGAAGGCTTTGCACCAATCAAGGGTGCTAAAAGAACTAGACTCCGAAAGTGATGCAAAAGAAAAAGGGAATGGAAGTTTGTGGTCAGTAGTCCACGGCCAGCGTGAGTCGTGTAAGCGAAGATGACGATCGGTAAAGAATGGCAGAAAGCGATTCGAAAAGTAAAAGGGAATGGAAAATGGAACAGATCCTGAGACAAAAAAGGAGGGACAACAGAAAAAGTCTGAGATAGGTGACAGGGCTGTGTAGCGTAGGCAGAAGGGGCTGTCTTATAAATAAAAACGAGGACCGAGGCAACGCCAGCCCCAGGAAAGAACCAAAAGATTGCATCGGAGGGACGAAAACAGTGGTGCAGGTGTTTTGGTGGACGAGCAATCAACAATTCATTCTCTCCCTCGACAGCCCTACAGACGACCCACAATTGAACGACTTCTCTAGAACTACACAGCAAATCACGATATGTACTGTACAACCCACAAACAATAAACCATAGAGCACTAATCAGCAATGGTCACCCGACCGAGTGACGTCCTGTTAAGGGTACATTACTGTCAACATATTCTGTTTCATTGAACAAATTGGATGTAAAGGTAGCTTCTGGATGCTGTTGACTTGTAGACCGTCGTGACCAGGTCGTCTATCAAAGTGTCCTGCCCGTAATTGGCCGACTTTCTTTAGTCATGGAGCTACCCACTATTGACCAGCATACAAAACTTCCGCGTCTGCTCTTTCTCCCGCTCGTCGGAAGGGGAGAAGAACCTTGGAAGTTTGCAATTACTGTACCTTAGGATCCCGTCCGCAAGATGTGTAATCGCTACGAAAAAGAGGACAAAGACAAGTCGATTCTGACTGGTCCCGCTTACCCAACGTCAACGCTCGCACCTACGCCAGTCATCCCAATACCAGCCGGCCAGGATGAGGAAAGCCCAGAGACTACAGCGCATCATCACTACACAAAAGAGAACGACCTAGACTCATTCACACTATCAGCTCAAACGTCGTCAAAGCTACTTCACACGCCTCTTGGGGTATTCCGGACGCCTCACGGGGTGTTCTGGAACGCCACTGGCACAGCCACGCCAGTTCCCTTGGACCACAAGACAGTGGATCCAGTGCCAACCAATGCACAGACGACAGAAGCTTATTCAACGCCGATCTACACGTCCCCAGCTTTTTCGACTCCCACCGCAGCATTGGTGTCATCGTCCCCTCAGCTGCAGGCGCCGGCGAGCATTTTAGCATATTTATATCTCCTTATCATGTTTCAATATTTCAGAAGAATGGTCTAGACTATTTCTTACACGTCTTAATGAACTTTGGAGACGGCCATGGCACAAGAATGGTCAGAGAGAAAGAGGGAGTATCTGCGTGCACGTGTGTGTCGGACGAAGGAGAAGAGCCAAGAGCGTCAATAATTATACTATGGCCATAAAAGGCCGCGAATAAGGGACCGGCCGCGATGAGACCCCCACATCCACTACATGACGCTAGGCACTAGGCATACGTCGGTTGAAGACTTGTAAGAGGGACTAGGCGAGTTAGTGTATGGTAGTATAGATTAAAAGAAGTCGTTTTGCCTGAATACCTTACATAGCTCTGGATAAGGATAAAAAAAAAGACGAATCGTAAAAAGTATTAATTAAAAAGGAAAAAGTCCAAAGATGGAGCTTTTATCGAAATAGATGTCCTACTGTTCTTTGCGTTCAAAAGTTCTGCGCCTGGGCCACTGTTTTCATGATCACAAGATGTGTACGTCGGCCATCCTGTAGCAACACACATAGGCAGGGACTCATCGTTGCACTAGATCGTTGATGCGGACTGTTAGGAAATTTCCAAGTACTATGCCTGAACTGGCCGTGGACGCTACCCAATCGGTCGAAAACGTCTCTTGCCGCTAGCTTGAACCATTTCTTATTTATGTGACAGCCGCCGATCTGGTTCTAGAGGAAGAAGTAAAAGCGCAGAATGGATTCATCTGCAAGGCCTCCGTCAAGTGTTTACTCAGACCAATTCCAGCTAGATGATCTCGTCGATGAGATTTCAAGATGGACCTTCGATTGCCAGCAAGAACAGTTACTTCAGGCACTATTAGAACAACAGCAAACGCTGCAGGGGGGCTTGGAGGTAGCACGTGATCGGTGGGCCGACATCAATCAGGTGATGGTACAGGCTGTTGAGACAGCGTGTGCCTTGCACCAACTTGTGAATAAAGCGAGGGAAGGAATTGAGAAAGAAGAGCAGAAGTGGATGGCAAACTGTACAGCCCCTATATAAATTAGACGGGTCGGGCCCCAGTCCGTTATGTTGTACACACTGACTCCGATCTGGTTCTGACCTTAAATAATCAATCAGAGCCATCAGACCTTGTGTTCTTGAGTTCTTGGGTTCCTCTCCTGCATTTTATAGTGAGGTCAAGCGGAGGCGGTTTTATCGCAGAAAGTTTCAAATTCAGGCAAGTTTTGCCGCAGCTTTTATCTACGCGACGGCAATGGAAAGACAAGGGTGGCGTGCTCGCTTATCACGTTGCTTCGATAAGAAGGCGCCACCTATACTTCAGCCAATAGATGATGTCATCGTCGAACTAGGGGGTACCACTAGCGCATTCAACTTAACGCAAAGCCAAGTGCAATCCCAGAAGGCTCCCGTTTCTGCCCAGGAACGCATAGCAGAATTGGTGGAGGACAATCGAAGGCTGACGTACGAGCGAGAGTACTTTGACAGATTAACTGAAAGCGCGATGAGCATCCTACCTCAGGTAGTCTTTCACACAGAAGCTCTATCAGCCTGTGCAAGCAAATATGTTGCAAGAGTGGACCGCGCCAAAGCTCGGAAAGAAGACCTTCACAAAGTCAGATTCGGAGCCTTGTCATCACCACCGCTCACGACACAGCGCTCATCAAAGAAGCTGACTACTAGAACCTCAGGAATGCGTCGAATGTAGTGTGTCTCAGAAATTCTAACGCTTGCATACATGAGTGGGGGGGAGGGGGACTGTCTAGGGTAAAAGTAATTGAGGGGTGGACGCAACCAGTTATTTTGTCACAAGGTATAATCTTAGTATACATAATGAAGGGCCCATATGTTTATCAATAGCCGCACCCTTCGCGTTCATCATTAAACAGAGCCATAGCATCGATGTTAGGTGGACGATCGCAAGCGGCAGCTATTCAGATCATTTTCTACTCTGGATGGAGCTTGACGAGTGGGCACAACAGGCTTTGTAATCAAGCAAGGAAAAGGGTTCCAAGAGTAAATAGGCATTCCACTTAGATTCAAGTCTTGTAGCTAATCTCATGTCGCCCTCGTTCCAAGTAGTGGACCGGGTAACATTTGTTTGAGGATGTCCATGGTCTCTCGCTTCTTTATATCCAGATCGTTTCGAAGCTCAACTCTCTTTACTTCATTACCCAGATCTGAGTCCAGTAGCATGTTTTCCAGGCGAGCTAACTCCACAAGTTTCTGGTCTACCACCCCAAATGGGTCGTTCTCCCTAGCCAGAGTATGTTTTAGTGGATAATGCCCTCCACTGCTTAACACCACGTTTGGATCATGGTACGATATTGGTCCGGCAGAATCATTGTGAGAAATTGGATGGCCAGCATAGCTTGGCGGGTTTGGCTTAACTGTCGACATACTGATCGAGGACATCCGAGAACGGCGATCTGTAAAGTAGCATCGGGCATTAAATGAGGACCAGGGTACTCTGAGCATATTAGTCTTCACCAAACATCCAATATAGGATAAGGACGAGCTTCCCGAACTGGCCATATTTAGAGCTGAATGATCCGATGGTATTCTTACGGACTTTTACAGGGCTGGTGTAACAATGCGAGTTCGATACGTCCTTGACCGTATAATGGATGTTTCAGACGATGGGTATACTGTAGACTATCGCAACAACGTCCGCTTCCGCTGCTTGGTCCCGTTTAACACGTATACTCAGAAATGCTTATCCAACAAGTTTTTCGTGCCGGAGACTAAACACTTCGTTGTATCGCTCTGATCTCGAAACCTTGTCTTTCGCAATGTCCTTCAATACGACGGAAGAGATTGCTACTTCAGCCCATGATCTCGGAAGACTAATCGAAAGTCTTCAAACGAATCAAGACACAAAAGAAGAGATGACGGATCTTGGAAAACCCCTGAGAAAGCTTGGGAAGTCAGGATCTCCACCTTTCCGGGAGCCGACAAAGGGTATTGACCCGAACGTACAAAAAGCAGACGGCATGCACACCTCAGAGATGGAACCTGAACCCTCACTGACATCCACTTGCATGCATCTAAAACTTCATTTCGCTTGTTCCTACAAATTTCAAGACATCGATCAAGTATACTGACGACTCGTATGATTGTTTATTGTCAGAGCTTTTCGTCGAGAATTAGGGCCAGGGATCGGTAGAAAGAGAGTGATGCTCAATTTTGAGATTGTATTGTTGGACTTTCGAGGCGAGAATTACCCAGGCTCGGTTGGCTCAGCGTTACTAACTCGATTCTCGACCTATCGGCCGAGGGCGAATTGTGATCAGAACTCCCCGGAAGTCGGTACGCCACCGTCGTGATCGCCATGAAGAGCATCCATTGGAGAGTCGTCGACCTTGGGAAGTAACCGATAATAGATAGTGGAATTAAAGTTGCCGAGATGAGGATAGTGATCAAACCTAAACCAAACAGGTGATTCGCCATGTTTCTTGGTATTCCATGATGTAGCGTGGCTCGGGAAGCATACCATATAACTCCTATAGCCGCAGTCTGAGACGTGAAAGGCACGATGTATGCGAGCTCGACAGGAGTCTCGATTTGTGGCATCAACGCGAGTATCGAGATCGAAGTAACTTCGAGAGTTTGTACAGCTGCGGACCATCTCCACCACATCTCGTTCTCCAAAACTGAGAACGTGTAGGTAATCGTCAGGGTCTACTCTCCGACTTTCAGCACGAAACAGTAATCTTGCGCATTTCGACTCACCTGGATGACCGCCACCTCCCATAAGGATGATAAAGCTAATATTATCTTTGTAGACTTTGTTAGTGGTTGCGGAAGCTTGGGCTTCCCAGACTCTGGCAGCGAGAATAAAACGAGAGCCATGACTTGAAACAGAATGGAGGCTCCCACTAGGCATCTGAGAAAAGCCTCCTTCGACCACGGGGCCTTCATTTTCATGACAATATAAAGTAAAAGACAAGATAAAGAAAGAGAAGACATTAGATACATATCATTAGTCTCGTAGGCCGAACGGGTAGTCATGTCTGTCCAGTTGTGTGAGACATATAGATATCCATTGTTGAAAGGCATTTCATGAGAGGGGTGTCTCAACTCTTATGTATGCTTGCGACGACCCTAGCACGTAGAGTAAAGGATCCATTCCGCTAGTATACAAATGACTAATGGTACAGGAGGATCCAGGCGATGATGGCTACACTCATCCACCACTCGGGGCAGTCGATCAGTTCCAGGGGGTAAGGTCGTGATAATCTGATAGGCCGAGAAGTGATCGTGACCCGCCGGCGATACCAGTTATTAGGAAGCCATCGGGGTGAGGACATAAGCAACATTCGTGATAGTTCTACACGATACAATCTTGTTCGTTAATGTAAGTACAGAGTAAGCCACCTGCTAGTATCAAAACATTCGAGCGGCTGGTCGATGATCACAAAGACCTACATAAAGCCTCCCCGAGTCTTTATACTGTCGTATACAACCACCCAGAGTGTCTTCCTCTTCTCATTATTTTCCAAAATAAATCTCTCCACCTGTAGGCTAAGTTTCCCAAACAATGGGTTATTAAGTAAGCGAAAACATACCGCAGGTATAGGAGCGTGCGATTAAGTTGACGGTGCTTGATATCAGAGTAATCCAACCCCGTATGGAAGACAACTTCGAGAAACGAGCTTGTCGCAAGTAAGCATTAAAGTTATTCAACCCTATGCAGCTTTAGTTAAGATTGATAGGGGTTTCTGGATTAACTGTTGATACGGTGTAGGAAGGTCTGTCCGTCTTTGATGGCCCTGCGTTAAGGATACCATATGATTTGAAGGTGAAATGGATTGAAGGCCAGCAGAAAATAGGGTAGTAACACTCAGCATGTGTTGGATGGAGCCCTTACCTCTGCAGATAGATCAGTGTCTGCCACAGAAGTTACTGCCTCCGATGAGAAAGTAAGCTTGAGGAAGGAGCAAATATATAAGCAACCGTCCTGCAATCTGGGCAAATTTTGCTATAAGCCGAAGATATATCTACAATATCCACATAAAGTTAAGAGGTATAATTGCTTTTGACAGATCGAGAGTACTACTAGCGCACAAACAAGAGAGATATGGGCTTTATCTATGAGTGCCAGGGAGACAATGAAACATCCATCGGGACAATATATGGATCAGAGTACTACAACTGTGATGATGAAGTTATAGAGAAAAAGTCATCTGCTCTACGTAACAAAACAAACGACTGGTGTCAGAATAACGTACCAGCATTTTGTTTATACTCTATGTAGGAAACAATATCTTAGAACAAATTTGACATCAATTTATTCAAAGAAGAAGCAGTGTGAACCAGACAATTGACATTGGATCAATCAAGACTTGCACAGCCCCTGCATGGTCAGGTCATCTGCCTTGTCTGAACGCCGGCCAAGGGCTGCCATCTCTCAGTATTTGTCATTCGTAATTCAATATACCTCCTAGGATGGGGTGACCTTCCATCCTACTTACAAACGGGTAGCTCCGCGCGTTACATATCCAACCCCTATGTAACCCCTATAGTGACTGAGCCTTGATGATGTACGCCGCTTTTCTTGTCTGTTCGAAGCTCATTTGACATGAACGCATTCTCACTCGGTTCCGATACAGGGTCCACTTATAGAACATCTAAGTGCTTAAGTTAGCTATATCCTCGCGAGCCCAGCGTTTAAGGTTATTCTTCAACCATCACTATCACCGCCACCATTTTGACCAGTAATTCAATTAGCGGGTCTAATCCCCTTCAGTCACCAAAGTTGAGATGACGACTGAAACCGTCCCACGTAGCTCAGCAATCGAGTGCACCGTTGGCTCGACCCAAGAGCCTTCTAACGAGCCTTCCCCTCGAGTCCTTCATCAGTAGTCCGCAGACTCTCCCGAGAACATACACCCTCCCAATACTTTCAAAGTCCGCAACGGCAAATTACAGTATTCACCACCGCCTAGCTCTAAGCTTGGAGTCTCTCCACCAGCATACGCTGCCTTCCAAGGTGAAAGCGAGGTGATTCGCGTACTCATGGTTGTATTAAAACAGAGCGGCTGGTTTCGTTACATTGATGTCTATAAAGCTCTATTATTAGCTCTTTGCTATGGGCGCTTGCAAATAGCTAGCCTGTTTGCAAGGTATGGGGCGAGACTGGAACATAAGCGTTCATTGACTTTCTTCCCGCAATTCTAACGAACTTGATCGTAGTAGCACATCACGAATACTCAATATTGAGCAGAAGTCATCAGCATATTTTTACAAAGCATGAGAGTTCAAGGACTTATGCGGACTAAAAGGTGTTTAAAACGTGATAACCTTCGTGTTAAGGTGATTGTAGAACGTCGGGTCGGGCTGGTGAAAAATATTTCCACTCTAAGGTGAGATGATCGTATGAGGCTTCTTATGTAAAGAAAAGTCTATAGAAAGCTGGAATATGGAAGATTGCGACATACCACTGGAAGCCTGACAGCGAAGCTTGGCGTGATTCTGGAATTCCTATACCAGCTCGCGACAAGTAAGCCTTGGCGTGCCAGTCACGGTGGCTAAGGGACCATAGCCCGTGATTACTTATGGGGCGCGGGACAACAAGACCATTGGACTCACAATCATAGACGGTTAGAAGGCTCGTAGGTCAGCTTTCGTCCAAAGCCAAAAGCTCCCATTACCGGGTATAGGATGTGTTGAGCGAGTATCGTCTATCCGGGATCTGACTATTAGACATTGTTCGACGGAAAATGATCTATCTTTTCATTGGGAATATCGTTTCTGGTATGATTTGCAGGAATGGGAGGGAAAAGTCGTGTGGAGATATTTTTAAGAATCGGCTGGATCGCCAATTTATGGGGCAGGGCTTGTCTTAGCCTGGCGTTGATATCTTGCGTTCTACATCGCTGCAAAACCCCAGTGCGCTGTTTTGCTCTTTGTGATGTACGGCAGTCACGCTGCGCGTGGGCTACTGCAAATATTTTCGAGGAGAACATTGAGGAGGCTATATGCATAGTTATGGTGATTAGTTCTGATTGATTAGACAACTTGCTGTAGTTTCCTGGCGGCTGTTACGTCCTATTTAGAATTTCTGCGATGCCTGCTTGTTTGTTCCACTCGCTTATTATGCACGTTATAGCTCAGTGAAACTAGATGGCACATATGGTCCTTTCCGCGCCCACAAGCGTCCGTTTTGCGTGACAGTAAGCAACGGCGGCCATTTCGAAGAGGCAGGATTGAGCTGTCACATTGCTCACGTGGTGTCTGCATACTATGATAAGTCACATCCGGCATCGATGATCTGTGCTCAGAAAATGTATGAAAAGAAGCTGAGCGGCCTAGGGGTACGGCCAGGTTCGTATCACTACAACATTGACGACATATTCGTTGTCCTACTGTACCTTTGTCAAAACTAGAAAGCAAGCGGCCATTTCAGCTCGTTCTACAAGTCACGATTTGCAGGAGCCATAAAATCCCCACACATGCTATGGCTATTGACTTACAAAGTACATCTGTCTTGTACACTACTATGTTCCAGAGATCCATCATCAGGCTTTCCTACATGTATATGTATATTGCACCTATCTGACATCCCATGCATTACTTTTGCCCAAGTTGAAAACTAGAAACTGTCATGACTTTTCCTCAGGCTTTTATCAGAAAGGTTCGTTGCTTCAAGTGTGGACGAGAGATCGAGATGACCTCTACCGACAGTGACGAAGCAGTGCTCATCAGCTTCAATCTCTATTATTGCCATTATTGCGCTGAGATCGCAGGTCATCCCGGACGGCGATCAGCTCGTGTGCTGCAGCCCGAGGTCGAGGTTATTTCGCACACGCCATGTGTAAAAAGCCCAGCGGAGAGGCCTAGAGAAGTGTGTAACAATATGCCACCACCTTTGGGGAAGAAGTGCGCATAATTCGTTGTGAGCTGGCAGGTAAAGGCGACAGGTTAATCCTCTGAGCAGGATTCACGAGGTCTAGGCCATCCGTATCTTTGTAAAATGCACAAGCTAGGGTCATCCACGCATTTTTCAGAAGCAATGCTTTGTGAAGATCAGGGCGCAAAGTTCAAGTCAGTTGACTAGATATGATCTGGTGACACTCTTGTCCTACGTTGACCTGTATGGCGATTAAAATTCTCATAACTTGGAAGCGTGGGACTTTGGTAACTTTATATATTGCAGCAACTAAATGCGGTCCATCTGCCCCCTCATGATGCTTGATTCCTGCGTTACCGGTGATCTGATTTACGGCAGGCGGCTTCTTCCCCGTTGTCTCCTACGCTCCAGATATCCAGAACAACTTTACCTATATTCTTGGAAAAATTAACTTTCGAGCTCATCATGGCAGTCGTGAGAGATAGTTCTCTTGATGTACTTCGCCAGCACGTCTCCAGACTCGCCAGTTTCGAATGGCCATACGATACATTTCTGTTTTACAGGTCCGCTTAGTACATGTCGGCCTGTCAAAGACCGGTCCTGCATGACCAAGGTGATCCATGCGGTCAGCGCCCTCTCCGATGCCGCCATCATAGATGAAGATAAGTCTGATCCTTGGCCCAAGATCAAGGCCAATGTGACATTACCATACAGCATGAATTGTATCGAAGCAACGCCCTTTGGAGGGCTCTCGATTCTCACCCCTTATGTTCTCTCGATAAAGCCACGATAAACAGCAGCCTACTTCTACACACTATCTTTACTTCAAACCAGCCCAAGACGGCCCGTAGCTAAGGATGCCGGAAATAATGCCGCCAATTTCAATGACATCACGGTCTATTTCGTTGCCATGATTTCTAATTCTGCAGACATCACCTCTGGAGCTCTGAGGAATAAGGAGGCAAGCTAGTATCTCGTCAATACGTCACCCGTAGTTGATTCTGGATGCGTGTGTGCATGGAAGTACATGCTTGCTTGTGATAGGGACAGTCTGGATGGCTTTGCAATTAGTCGAATAGCTTGTGTCATGTTTCCCTTCCCTTCAATTTCGCCTCTGCCTTTTCGCCTCTGCCCCCATAGCCTCTCTGCAACTCATGAAATCTCCAGATGCTCTTCTTCGTAGACGCCTGTTTTCTCTCTGTCCTTCTCGCTCTATCGCACCCTTTTTTTCTCTCCACATCTCGATCACATCTCCCATGTGTCGTACCTGACTTGCATCTACCAACGTCTCCTTCCACTCGACCAAATAATAACGGTCTTTTCCGTCCATCTCTTCGGCAATAATTCTTTTCACTTCCCATTCCAAGAGACTCTCATCTTGACCGCTCCTGGGTACAGTTCTGGTGCTTGAGACTTCTTCCAGGTCATTGCGGGGTACGTAGCATGTAGTGGTACCGTCCTGATCCACGTTGGATGTTTGTTCGCTTCCTGCCACTGCATGTCTCATCTCCCACTCTTGTATCAGGTCTCGCATGCCTTGAGCATCGTCTGCATGCACCTGCGACTCTTCCCATCTGACCAAGTAGTGTAGTTTTCCATGGATCGTCTCTTCTCCTATAATTGAATCCACTTCCCATTCGAAAAAGGTCCCATTGCCATTATCGTTCAGTGCTACTTCGGTCCTTGGAACTTCGGCAGAATCATCGTCAGTCGAGTACGATTCAGTGGTATCGTCTTGTGCCATACCTCGACCAGCCATCAGAGTAACTTCAGTGACCGACTTGGCCGAGGGTATCGTCGTGGGGTGATTGTTAATCTCAGTCTCAAGGTCGTCAGTTGCACTTGATCTATCAGATGACAGGCAGTTGGCCGTCCCTGTCGCAACCTTGCTGATCTCAACCGTTCTCTGGCTGTTCTCATTGCCGATGAGAATGTTTTGTGGTTCGAATGGTACTGGAACGGATGCTGATAGTGCAGCTTCTGCTGTTAACGGTGATCGCTGCGCAAGACTCTCTTCTGCTACGCTAGTCAGCTAGAAGATAATGTTTACCGCGAGGTGATTGCTCTTTACCTTCTGCCGGCCTGATTTCTGGCATCGCCTTTTCAGCCGCTGCTCGGTCGCTTTGTGAAGTCAGATGCTCATCAGTCGGCGATCCAGTGTCTGGAGGGCTAGGGCAGGTGGGGAGCCCTACTCGAGAACCAGGACTGGATATTCCATCAGAACGAGCAGTCGACGGTTGTCTCGCTATCGCTATAGCTTCACAAGATTCCTCACGGAGAAACTGGCGAGTACTGGGCTCCGGTACGTTCTCTTCCCGACGGCTTTGTTTGTCTAGAAGGTAGGTTTCAGGAGCAAACTCAAATAAGATCTGTTTGAATGCTACGGATTGAGGGACGACTGATTTCTTGATGCTTTCTTTGCCTGTAGTCAAAGTATGGGACGGGTTGACCTTTTCGAAGGTTCCCGTCACCGGGGTGTACGGCTCCGCGAAGGTAAGTCTCATTGTGAGTGATAAGATAGTCCAACAGATTTGGCAAGTTATTGATGTACTAAGAGAGTTCGATATGCACTCGTCGAGCTGCTATGCGGCTATTTATACTTTTCATACGCGATCTGCAACGTAGATCTGCTGACACATCAGTCCCTCATCCCGCTATTATTTGCAAATATCCTTGGTCAACCAACCAGGAAGGTACCTCTCGTCAGGCAGGTCGAATAATCTTCTAGCCTGGTTCATGCGTGGAGCGGCAACAAGGATACGAAATCCTTGTTCGGATTTCAGACCCTGTACTTGAAGACCTGGCTGGACATGTTGGGTGTGGGGATCAATCTTCGAGTACCATTTCCACTAAATCGGTGATCTTCCTGGCTTACATACTAAGTGAAAGTAATAGGCGGCGAGGTGATACGACTCAACTGCACATGCCTCCAGGTTTGGTCGAAGTTGAAAAGCCCAGGTTCTAAAATTAATTGACCTTGGGTTGACTCCATATGATCTATTCAAGTGCATCGCAATATTATAGCTTGGTAGCCAGATGGAATTTAATGCGAGAGAATCTACCTCTTCCATTTCCTCAGATCGCCAGCATTTAGCAATGACGTCAAGTGAGTTTCCTATCTTTTCTTTTTCTTCTTTTTTCTTTTGCTCTCAAACCATGGGTCGAACAAGGACTAGAACTAACCAGCATGTATTCATACTTCATCAGCGAGAGGTCAGGCTACCTAGAGAGGGCATCTTGTTCCTTTTCAGTAGGAGGATGACGATTTGCGCGATTATCGTGAGGAAGCCCTTCATCCATACATCCATATCTGGGCTATACAGATCGCCAGGATTATTGTAGATATTTCCAACAGCCCATGCTTTATTTGATCGACGGTTGTGGTGGATGACTTGATCCCTGACTTCTTCGGTGAGCGCCGTTGCGAAAACTGTCTACACCTGTCTTTAAAACGTCTAATTTTACAATTTAGGGTATATTCTAATCGTGAATATTAAGATTCAAAGTGCCACGCACGACCATCTAAGCTCATATATCGCTCCTCTTTCCAACTGTCGCTTATAGTAAGAGACCCTAGCAAGGCGTATCTCAACTCTAGCTACCCAATTCAGTAGCTAAATCCATGCTGAGGTAGAATTTCCAATCTTCATCAGTTATCTCCCCTACGATTCTCGAATTGTAGATATCGATGTTGAGTCGATGTGCTGGCAACGGCCCGCACAGTATGGCATCGCACAGCTGGCGCGCGTCCCGAAGCCATTGGCGTAGAGGGAACGAGGAGGGAATCTCTGTTCCCTTTTCTATTTCCATTTTGAAATCCGCTACCAGACTGTCGTAGTACGCCCTTGGCTTATACCCGCTGTTCATGCTGCCCGGAAATGCGCAGAGTGTGACGAACTGGCCTAAATCATCATGCTCCAGACCAACGTCGCGAACATCCTTCCATACTTTCCAGTTCCGAAAATCCCTCTTCATCTTTTTCCATTGTCGGTCAGGTATCCCAGTCGTCTCGCGATCATGTTCCATTTGCCCCTCCATTTTTTCGTTGAAGAGAACCCTCGAGTACCTTTGCTGGAGCTTGCCTTCATTCGCACCGTCCTGTCCGAGAAGCCACAAGACACGCTCATCGTCTTTCTCGGACGCTGTTGCTGATCTCTTGAAACGTAGCGCAGTTGCGAGATTCTGAAGGATAACTTCACGATTGATCAGGGAGCTCAGGCTTGGAATCGACGTCTCTTTAGTCGTATTTCTGGCAACATCTTGACCATACCTCGCTTGCTGCGATTTTATTCTTCTCCCTGAAGTATTGGCGGCACTTGAAGGTGAGAATCTAGGAGCACTGGACGAGATACTTGATCGAGAATTGAGCCTGAGTGATGGTGTATCACCTCGGGCATTGCCCATTTCATCCTGACATATTTCGTCTTCCAACTGACCTTCATTCTCTTCCTCTACTGGATCCATCCGCCGCGGTCTCGTCCTTGGGGAGTCCGGTCTGTGCCTTGCAGATGCGCGGGCGATCTCTTCCATAGGGGACGAGCGCGGAGGCATCGAGGAGGTAGAGCGTGCCGCTCGGTCTGCGAGCTCCTGCATGTACAATGCGTCTCCAAAGTATTCTGTCTCGGCGACCGCAGCCGGGCTTTGGGTGCGACACGTCGGAGAAACAAATATGGAACCCTCTTCTGTTTCCATCCTCTCTACGATGCCCTCTGTACGGAGATCTTCTGCGGCAGGTTCGATCCTGTCAGCAAGAAGTTCAATGAGCATACGGCTTCTGAATGACTGAGCTATTCTATCCGCCGCCGCTTGGCTCAAATGAGGCTTGCGTTGCAGAACGAGTCTGATTCCGAAGAGCATGAACACGCCTGCATCATCGGGATTGCTGTGCTGTGGTCCCTTCCAGCCTTCCACTACGCGTCTAGCTCCACTGGCAGAGAAAGTTGGTGTCTGTCTGTCAGGTCTACTATCGTACCAGTGAATACAGTCGGAGTAGGCAACAGCAAAAGCCCAGTCACGGCCGTCGAGAAAGGGAATGATCGTTGGACGGTCGACACCTTCAGTATCTACTATGTTCTCGTCTTGCCTCAGTAGCCGAATCCCAGCGATTTCTGTATAGAGACTTGTGTCCCTGAGTAATCCCAAATATCTTTCTACGATTGCAGAGTCAAGCGCGCACCCGCGTACAAGCTCCCACATGCCTATGGTCACTCTACTCCCCTCTGGGGGGCATGGTGACCGCGATATCTTATCAGCATATTGAATCCAGGTCTCGTCGACAGGTGGCATGAGGTCTTGGAGCGGCTCATTAGCTGTGCGATGAGTGGCATCTTGCCGAGACGGAAAGTGCGTCAGGCTAGTAAACAGCATGCTAGGCGGACAGTTCACGAATCGTTCTTGCGCGATGCGCATTGCTGCCATCATCAATGCCAGTGTTTCTGTGGAATGTGGCTGGCACGAAACGTTTTGAAATTTCTCATAGTCATCCATAGGTAATTGGATAGAATCTACTGGGCCATAGGCCGCGGGTTATCAATGTTTTTAATGCTGAAATCCCAATGACGTGGTGTACCGTGGAGCAGAGTCCCGCCGGCCAGTACCGGCTCTCTGCTGAGTAAGTAGTCTTCAAATGGCTGTTGTAGGCTCCCCACCTTATTCGGCCAGATGTGGTGCACCAAGCGCGATGTAAGCCCAACGTGGTCAATACTGGAGAGAAACTCGGCAAAGTCTGGCACTTGTCGATTATGTATCAATTAATCGGGTACGTGGGTTCGAGTAAGGGCTTCAACACAAGCAACACAGAAGGCGAAAGTGATATGGGTACTTGAATCTCCGATAACCTGTGCATTGCGTTGACATATATCCAGAACGTCTCTAAGTTGCTTGCTACCGGCTGAGCCTGACCCTCCGTAATCTTGGAGCAGGTACCCAAAACGAAAGACAGAACCTAAGATGACGCACAGCACACCGGCTGCCGCTCTTGGTTTCACCACAGAAGCCAGAGTTTCGAGAAAGGGAAGACATTTCGTCAAGAAGAAACATACCAAGCCTGTGCACATCAGACGTCAATCAAGAACAACCTCGGCGGTCACCACCAAAGACGTTACGGAGACATGGGCAGAACTCATGTCTCTTCCTGAAGCGTCGTTCGGCAAGTCACACGACGTATGTACCAGAAACACACACAGAGAGCTCGAGAATTTTGACAAATACATGCGAAAATCAAGTACCAATCATTAATGTGTTGAGGGTATAGGTAGATCGAAAAAGAGACGGACATTAGCTTTTCACTGTTCATAGCTTGTGCCATACGGTGAAGGTCTAATATGGCAAATAGTTCCAGTAAACTATCGATTTTCTGTTCTATTGTTCGAAACGAGCTGTCGTGCGAAATCGTACAAAAAGACTAGAAGTCCTCTGCTTCCTTCCAGCTTCTCGTTCGGAAACTTCCCATATTCTCACTAGATAGACCAAGGAAAGATTCTCCCTTGATATTTCAGTACTAAGGTACAGTTGCTAGTTCACATGAGAGTAACAGAAACCTTTCCCACCCCTCAACTGCAGCCCGGTGGAAAGTCTCTCGCAGATGTTCCTGATTCCTTAGACATACTTTACCCTTTTTTCGGCGTTCTGTCCCAGGACCTCATTATCAGTTATGTAATACAGTAGCAAGTGACATTCGACCATGACTCGTTTCGTCTTCAGTAGCAGGATCTCTCATGTAAGCCCCAGAATTTTGAGGGAAAGGCCGATCCTGACAGCAGAGTACCGCAAGGTTAATACTGGGCCCAGTATGTTTCTGGCCTTGCACATGATCAATCTGAAGCGGCCATTCTCTCTTTAGCACAGAAATGGACCAGTATTCAGGTCTTTAAGAACGAGGTCTGACCCCGGAAGCTAATAGTCGTCAGATGGGCGAGTCATGTGCCTAAATGTCTTGAGCGCGTCCATATATAGACAGGCCAGTTCTTCCCTCGATCCCGACCCTACAATCTCTGCGCCGATATAAATGAGTGACGGATTTCAAGTGTCGAAGCTGGCTCTCTACTACTTTTTGCACCCATAAAATGAGCCTCTGTAGACATACTAGATGGACCAAACTGTGGAAGAAGGGTAATGAAGTCATTCTTGAGGTGTCCGACCGGCCTGAGCGGATCATCGAGGAATCGGCATCGGCTGACTGCCCGGCCGGGCTGCTTTTCCTGATAGGCAACAGGACCAAGGCCTCATTGCTTTCGAAGCTTGGCATCGAGTCTAGTACATACGCTCTTCGTAGAAGTCAGGGTGAGATTCACCTCCAAACGTCGACCTTCAATGGTCTTGAAGGGAGTACGGTTCTCATTGCTGATGCGGAGTGGCCGGCCCACAACCGTATGCCCACAACACCTGGCGTTGCTCCATGTCATCAAAGCGAGAGCAGGACTTTTGCTGTGGCACCAGCAGCCACAGATATACCAGAGATGGTGGGCGACATTTTCCACAGAATATTGCTGCCAGTCGTGGATGTTGTATGTATCTTCGTCAAGGACATAGGTGGCGTATACAATACCGCTGTTCGCCTCGAGATGCTTCTCGAGAGAGGTTTTGCGTCTACCAGTTCTGTTCGTCCTCCTCTCTTTCTGGTTACAGAGCAAGGCGACATACCAGAGATGCAGGCTGCACTCGACCGCTTGCGCGGGTCTGGAACCACCACGTCTTTGGAGGACTACTTTCAATCCATCCGTATCGTCTCCGCGTCTGCCGCCTACTTGGAGCTCAAGACTCCCCGAAAGCGAAGGAGGCGTCAGACGTTGCGGAAAGATGTACTGAACTCTCTTATTCTGACACAACAGATGCGAAAAGAGTTGAGAATCTTATTCTCTCTTCGTCACAATATCGACTTGATGCGATTGAACGTCTCTAGAGCTACAATCTCTCCTTGGACCCCTCTCGATTTTATCCGAGCATCAAGGACACAAGAGCCAGTACCTTGCGACCTAGTATATCATATCTGCAATTTTCTCCAGAAGAGTCTGGTGCTCGACGCATCCGTGTCGGATTTCGTCGTCCCTGCAGTCGCTTCTAGCCTTTTTCTAGATCACTACTCGCCAGGGATGCATTGTGAGTCGTGGCCCTAACCACTCGTCCCATATCTCTTCTCTCCTTCTCTCCCTCTTTGACTTGTTGAGTGAAAGGTTCTGTGATTAACTGGCACATGTGCACAGCTTTCGATCCTCGGCATGTCTTCGAAGCCCTCTACCGATCTTCCGTATCCCACGCTGTCGAAACGGCTCTGTCGCTGTGCGAGGTTTCGGACCCGTCGACAGCGGCATCTGCTCTTGTTGATCAGATTCAGCAGGCAATGGCTATGCAGTTTGAGCAATGTCATGGCCTCGGTGCCGCCGTGACATCTTCGCATCAAGAACAGATGTCCAGGCACAAGGATGAGTGGTCACTCATTCGCTCAGATGATACATGCTTATGTTGCATGCGACGCCGCCCCCAGCACTGTCTTCCTTGCCGTCACGTCTTCTGCGAGCTGTGCATTACCTCATTCTACCCATCTAGAGATACTGACACGTATCTATATGATCTAGACGTGTGTCTTCTCTGCGGTGCATCGGCTCAAGGGCGCTGCATCCGGGTAAAGCCTGAGACAGCGACAGCCCGCGTGTTGAGTCTAGATGGAGGCGGGGTACGGGCAGTGGTGCCTCTCGAGTTCCTTCAGGCCTTGGAGAAGCTTGTCGGGCTACCTTGCCCTGTACAGCGGCATTTCGATGTTGTCTTTGGTACAAGCTCCGGTAAGGCTCCCACACCTATCCTCGCCGGCGTATTCGATCCAGAGCGTAGCCTTGGTCTCAAGTACCTTACTCCGTACTGATGTATTCGCATCTCAGGTGCACTGTCAGCGTGTGCGCTCTACATCAACGGCTGGACTGTTGATGAGTGCATACAGTATCTTGACGTTTTAGCCCTCTTGTCCTTTCAAAAGCATCTGATCATCCGTCTGTGCTTATTCATGGTTCAGCTCCTACCTCTGGCGCCAAGCCTGGTGGAGTTTCTTCTCCCCCTCGCTATCGGGAGCAAATACTCGGCCAAACCGCTCGAGACGATCTTGCGGGATGTCTACGGTAGTCGTCGCAGTATCATGGATTCCAATGCTTTGAGCGAGATGGGCGTCATGCTCGGCGTTACACTCACAACAGTGCAGGATACAAATACGTTAATCGCAACGAGCTATAACGGTATCGGGCAACGGCCGAGGGATGGAGGTAAGTGCAACCTGACAGGCATCCGAGGTCGTCACGTGGGGGGCACATTAACCAGATTGTTACAGACTACCAACCCTTGACTACAGAACGAGGCATGAGCTGTTCCCCATTGTACAAGATGTAAGTTGATTGCGGTTAAGAAGAGACTGTCCTGACAGAGTTCCCTTGTCTCTTGCTTTCCGCCTTGTTCTTAAGCTTTTTTTTTTTTCTGTTTTTTTTCTTTTGAGCTTTTACTGCTTTCTTCCTTTGTGGTCATAGCGTAACCTTTTCCTCTGAATAATCTCGCTAACTCTCCGAATCCAGCTTGCGCTGCTGTACCGCAGCACCTTAGTGAGTCATTTCCTAGCCAAAGCACAAACAGAAAAATAGTAGAGAAAACAAAGGAGGAAGAAGGAGAAGAAGAAGAAGAAGAAGGATAAAAGAAAGAGAGAGGGGAAAGACTTTTAACCTTATCACAGCTACTACTCTGACGCTACCATTGACGGCAACGTAAGATTCCAAGACGGTGGGCTCACATTCAACAATCCGGCCTCGATTGCCATCAAGGAAGTCGCTGCCATCTTCCCGGACGCCCCCGAACCCAGCATCGTAGTCTCGCTGGGTACAGGATCATCGTCACAAGAGCTTCAGCATACCAAGCAGCGTTTCCAGTCTCGCTACATTGCAACCTTCCCTGCCCGCCTGGTCCGTGCATTTTTTAAACAGACTGACTGTAATAGAGCGTGGAAACAGGTCATCAGCCAACGTCGGGAGGGTCATCGCGGCGAATTCGTTCGCCTCGATGTCAAGTTCAACGGTCGACAGCCGACGCTGGACGACACGAGTCGTCTAAGCGAGGTTGCGGCAGCCGCCCGAGAGAGTGCGCTAGAATCACCCGAGATCAAGCAGCTAGCGCAGTGCATTCGAGCTGAGATGTTCTTCTTTCAGCTTGACAGCGCCCGACCTCCCCGGTGGGTCAACGGTGGGTACGATTGCTTTGGCCATATCGCTTGCAGGCTCGAAACTGGAACGCCAGAGCATGTCGCTTTAATGCAACAACTTGACCATAGTGTTTCGGCCTTTCGCCGCGGGAAGCAACCGATTCCCTGCAGTTTCGTTGATGTTTTTGTTCTTGCCATTGATAACGTATTGGTGTCCGGCAATTCCCGTAGAGAAGTGAAGTTTCGCGTATCTAGCCGAGATGAGCCATTTGACATTCAGCTCCTGGAAGGATCTGCTAGTCCGTGTCACATCAGCGGGTCACCCTTCACCCTAGAGTCGTTGATCCGACAACAAAAACTTGACAGGCCCTTTGGAACTGCCAGTCACCGCAAAAGATGCCGAGACGATGGGAAGGGAGTTTTGCCGCAGATGAAGCGTAGGTGGCTAACTTGAACCCTTGTCGCTGATCACGCCATGGGTAAAGAAATGTTTCCGTTCATCAACCGCGGATTCCGCCGTCTCTCTACCTTAGAAACGAGCTGCCAAACTTTGTTGGCACCTGAACATCAACTCTGCTCATTGGCTTTTACGTGCGTGTTGGAGCTTTCCCTAAAACGTTCGTAATCCTGCAGAGCAAATTAATTGCTTCGCTCTTAATGTCACGAATATTGAAGGAAATGGGATTCGTACACAGCAGGTCGCCAAACCGGGACTGTGCTGACAAGTATCAAAGCTTCAAAAAATAATAATAATAACAAAAAAAATAAGAAAGATATAAAAAGAAAACCCTTTTCAAGATTAACAGTAAAGTCACACTAAAATGAATAGAAAGGAAATAGGTAGTGAGCACGCGACGTAGCTACGTGCGTGTTGGACCTGAAAGCCGCCGCACGATCGCCGACACAACCAACAGTCTCTTAATAAGATCGGCACCGCTTATGGTCGATCGAGGCAAATTCTTATTAAGAGCGTCGCTTGTTGGCGCTTGCACAGGATGAGCAGGGATGATGGCGGGTCCACTGCTCAGCTTGGTGGGCCATTTAACTTTCAGTTCCGTGCCGCCCGCTTTGACGGTCTTGCACCAACAGCATATCCCATTAACCACATCATGTCCAAATTGTATTTAAACTTTCTTGTAGAGCGGCAAAGCTGTTCAAAGTCGTATGAATATGACTGATTGGATTCCAAATACCAGGATCACTGTGACCATAGGAAGGTGATGTAGATTAGCGCCAACCGTCTCGCCGTTCGGCATTGCATGCTTGTAACGCTCTCTGCACCCCATGGTTAGCTCTCAATTGCGCTACTTTGCTAGCCACTAGGAAGCTCCGGCCGCGACATGGAT
Source organism: Fusarium sp. FL617 (assembly GCA_030142105.1). NCBI lineage: Eukaryota > Fungi > Ascomycota > Sordariomycetes > Hypocreales > Nectriaceae > Fusarium > Fusarium sp. FL617. Next base: position 413,526 of record JAREIL010000007.1, on the reverse strand, counting down.
GTTGAAGACTGTCCAACAGCTGTGTGGAGAGAACAAGATGCTTGTTCACCATGGCGGCGCGGCCTGATTAAGCCGCCAGAGGGATGCTGGGTCACCTTGCACTTGTGTTCGGCCTCTGTTGCATTCATGTCGAGCTCTCGCTTGGTCTTATCTGAATATTTCCCGACTTTCTTTAAGAAGTCCAAGGGAAAAGCTGGCGAGCCTGCCACTGTCCGCCTCATCATCATGCAGTCCAATTTCCGACAATTACAGTAGGAACAAACATCGAGCACAACAGAACCCCGATGTCTTTTCTTTTCCCCGTCTCTCTTTTCCCCATACAGACAGTCTGTTGGTTATTGGAAAGATACAAGATGGACAGGGTATACTTGTTTCTTGCCATCGCCTGGGGTGGGTTGTAGGAGTCGTTGGTTGAACCAGACTGTCGGAGTCGGTAGTATGGCATATAATAGATGGAGTTGGGTCTCACTCATGTCAGATGAGAAAAGCCAGAAGAGGGTGCTTGCAGCTTGGCCGTTCTTTCTACCACATCTCCAATTGATTGTGAACAGATTTCAGCCTCTTTCTTGCTTGTTTTATAGTATTGTGCATTGTGTGGTATATACACATACATAGCTATAATGAGTAGCGTCAACGAGCAACAGGTCTCTGGATACCCTCCTCCAGTTCAGACTGGGAGGCGCCACCGACAACAACGACGACACAGACAGAGCCAATCCACAACACCGAATCATACCCAAGTCCAACAGGTTACGCCGTCAGATGGCACGCTCCCACATTGGCCAGGCTTCAACAACTCTTCGATCCATTCATCGTTCCCGTTCTCCCTCTCGTCTCCGCTGCCATTGCCGTCTCTCCAGCCTCAAGCGACCTCCATGTTCGAAATGCCCACATTCGACGCACAACAATTCCCGATGCGGCCGGGCACCGTACCTCAATGCGACCTCGATACTACACAGTGAGTCATGCTGCTTTGGCCCACCACAGAATATTCAACGTCGCCAGGTGTCCAGGCTGACAGTGTGCTGTGACAGAATTTACCGGCAACTATCCAACTGCATGGAACAGTAAGACAAATCAAGACAATCCCCCCACCTGCACTCATAGATGAATGGCCAATTTTGACTAACACACGGGCTTGCTGGCAGGATAACCGAGTTAAAAGAGCTGTGAGTCTTTGGCTTCCCACGTTCCTGAGCTACTGCTGATGAAGAGATCTAGTGTTGCTCAGCTCATAGAACAGTCAGTTGAAGTCCTGAATGCCTCGCCTTTCTTTTCTTCCCTGTCTAATTTCATATATTACTTTTCCCGCTGCCCTGCTCACATGTCCTTTCCCGCTTCTGATACCACTTCTAATATTGTATTACCGTTAGGCAACATGATATGGCCGAGCTACTCACGATAATGAGGGCAATGGCGGCTCAACTGATGGGCTCCGACAACCCCAATGGACAATGGCCGCTCAATACGTAGAATAGAGCATATCGTCACGGCTGCTCTAGGGCCCGGCGTCTGGACAGAAGTATATACACATCAGCGGACGGACGGACGGAAGGAGAGTGTCAGGTGACCAAGCCAGTGCCGGTTGTCTCAGTCATCAAGGCGCCATGATTAGTTGAATAAAGTTTGCTTATGTTCTCCATAAGACTGCGAAATGACTGATGCCTTAATCCGGTTTCTGTGAACAGGCTACAATGGTGAGCATTCAATTTTCAGTAAAAGTGCAGTTCGTGAGAGAGCCCACACATCACATCTCAATCATGTGAGTTCGGCCTGACGCGACATTGCTTTACAACCGGAAATTTCTCAGGCCAGGACCATGCCACTAGGTGGGCCTCGGTCCTTGTCACACGAGCACCATGAGCCAGGCAACGGCCATGGGTATCGGTCGCTTGCTAGCTGGCTTCTAATTTAAGCTCAAAATCCCAAATCCGGCCGTGCGAGAGAAATGTGTGTAGGTGTTGGGCGTGTACGTAAACGTGTCTGTTGGTTATACGCATCCGATTTTGGCCGTTCCTAGCTCACAATTATACAGGCGATCAAATGTCTAGTTTCGGACGTCTTACATCCAAGAGTTTTCGTCCAGTATGTGCCTCGGTCGCAGCGGGAAGATGGAACGTCAAAAAATGGACGATCTACATAGTTGTTTAGACACTCTGCAATGTGTGCAGCAACGGCCAGTTTGAGTTTCGTTCATGGTTGGCCAAGCGCATGTGGCAGAACGGCGATGCATCGCCAATCCAACCTCTTATCTGATGCTGTATCGTCTGATTTAATTCTTACGGGTTCTCAGCGCAAATCCGGGCTGTTCCTTAAGTTCGGGCCCGATCATACCTACCCTGCTCACATCATGGCTGACGCGACCGGGGATATCGCAGACTTGTCACTCATCGCCCCCTTGGAAGCGGGGAACCGGAAGCTCTCAGGTGACGGTGGCGGGCCAACAGCCGTTCTTCCGCATTTCTTCCCTACCCGCTCCACAGATGGGATCCCGCGCATCAACCAACAAACCTTTGTTCGTCTGCTCGATGGGAAATTTAAAGACAAGGCGGACGAGAAGATGATCATCGACTGCCGCTTCGATTACGAGTACAAGGGAGGGCACGTTGAAGGTGCAGTGGGAATTGACGAAACCGCCGAGGTCCAGGACAATGGCGCGGTCGTCGATTGGCTGTTTCCACGACAGACGCCAAATCGTCTCGTCATCGTCCTCTACTGCGAGTTCTCTCTCTTGCGAGCACCCGCGACGGCCGCATGCATTCGGTCAAGGGATCGGGAACGCAACGCCTACCCCAGATTAACATACCCAGATGTATACGTGCTGGAGGGTGGTTACAGTAGCTTCTTTCACCACCATCCCCTCCGCTGCGTCCCTCAGGCGTACATCCACATGTCTGACGCTGCGCATGGTGAGAGAAGCAGGCTGAGGATAGACCAATTAAGAAGGATGAAGCACGACAAGCAGCTAGGTCGGCACCGGACTCGTCGTGCGAGCATCTTTAGATCCCACTCTCACCTACATGCGGGGGAGATCAGGGGTAGACGGCTTTTTGAGGTTAGTGCGAAAGAGGGGTTTCGGGATCCATCACCGGAGTAGGAAACCGGAGGTGCGACGACTAAATTACAGATGCTACAATATGAATAGAAAATTCCAATTATTTAGCTCGCAAATTACAAGGACTTCAGCCTACACATGGCTTGGTTTTGCTGTATTCTTCTATATGTACATGTGTTTGTCTTTCCCCTTGCTCTTCTGTCTCGTTTCGTTAGGCAATGAGGGTATGCGGATGCGTACACATTTTTCGACTTCCCGTTCTGTCGGGAAAGGAAAATCAGGATCTAGGGTAGCAAACTATAAAACAACGAGATACGCAATTGAGCATTCACTCAATCCATTTTTGGATCGAGGTATTTGTAGCCGTAATCGAGCCCACAAACACGTATAACCTGTACGCTCGAGCAAGACACGAAGTACATCTCTAATGCTGCCAAGAAAAAGCCCAAACGGCATCTTCTTCGCCCGGCCGTCGAGGAGCCCTAATGGCGGTGCTTTAGAAGGCCGGGCCTTGAAGCGATAGTGGGAGCCAGACGACAGGCGAGAATGACGATGCCGCACACCACGAGGGTTCGAGCTAGCATGGTGATCATCTCGAGCAGAGCGGGCATGAAGCGCGCACCGATGATCGTAGATATAGGAGGTGGGACGACGTGAGTTGCCACCTTTACGGCAATAGATCTAAATGGAAATTTCTCGTTAGAACTCGCTCATTAATGAACCAAGCGAGCGGGCCTAGGATCACCTACAGCAGCACACGGGATAGCAGCCAGCGCAAACCTTGCTTGTAGAACCACCAAGCTCCCAAAGATAATGTAGTGGCTAAGAGAACTGGTGGAGATATGGTATGAAATAGCGGCCGGATAGCGCTCATCATGTCGACGATTTGTCTCACAAAGCCCTGCACCTTCTCAAACATGGGAAGATAACGGATCGATGAATGAAAATATGGCAAAACAAGGCTGGCTATGATGAAAACACATGAGATAATCTTCTCAGCTATGTAGCGGGCCCGTTCCGCTTTCCTTTCGCCTTGAACAAGAATCTCGCGATATTTGGATATGAGATCTTCGTGGAAAGATGTACTTGTTTCACTGGGGCTAGTAGGATTCTTGTCATCTCTGTAACTATTGCTTACCATGATAAAATAGCGATGGTATGTGTAATGTCTGGATTCTAGACTTCCTAGAGCAAGTCAGGCGAGCTTATATGTTCTTGAAAGGTGATTGACAGCAACTGGAAAGGTACGGCGGATACTGGCCTGTGACAAGCGGGTGCGGGTCATCTACCATCTCGAACCTTACATCTGCACTGCAAGAAAACGCCTAAAAGACCGCCTGATGAACCAATCCTACTGTGTATTTCTTGGATCAAGGAAAGCATGTTGGGTGACCTGATTTTGGACTATTCCAGCCGCAAATTGAGAGGTGACATAGGCCTTTGTACAGCGCATGCCCAGTTTGAGAAAGTCAAAGTTGACGTCAACTATTTGTTGCATCGCTACTGTATACAGCAAAGTACATGGATGGACACCCAAGTCATATCGTATAACCATCGCTGACCTGTTGAATGTACATTATGGTCTAGATTCTGCTCGGAGTATCCCAAAACAGACAGCACGACGGACAACAAGTCTTCACGGAATGATATGGACGTAAGGCTTATATAGGAGAGAAGAAGAATCAAATGGAAGCAATTTCAATTCACAGACTGATCACAGATCTTTGGCTGGCCCTCTTGACTGGTTATACATATAGTCAGATCAGCCTGATGCTTGAACCAAGAGTTCAAGTACAACTTCTAGCTTATGTTCCAGCTGAAAAGGAGCGAGACATAGATCCTGCTCTGTAAATTCCACATGTGCCAAGGCGAGTGCCACGAAAGCGTCTTTTTTCTATCGGGTATTGAGCTGTCTAGAGCTAATGGTGTCTCGAGTAGATCAAGAACCACGACCCCCCTCGACGTTCATCGTCGAACTGATCCTACCTTTTTATGATGGTTTTGTGCTACTCACTTCTTGGTTGGCGGGTATATCGTTAGGTGTAACCATCCTTTGCCTATCCCAAGCGGGTAATTTAGGTAGCCTAGCCTCTATAGCAGCGGTCCTACTTACTAGTGCCGCCGTCACTGCCATCATGGTAATCGCTAGCGCCATCATACCTCGTTTCGACTCTAGACAGTTAGAGGGCCAGCTCGAGAGGATGGATCTTTTAATGGCGCGAATGCCGCTGTTCCTACTCGGAGTGGTCATGCTCGAAATAGCGGTGGGCGTGTTTTTATGGTACACGGATAACTGCATAAGCGAGCTTACCACATTCCTATCTTTTGACCTATTCATTTTACTTGTAGTCATGAACATTGCATCAGTTTGGATCCGAAGAAAGATTAAGAGGTCAATAATTATGGCCTGTATGGACCACGACGAAGCTGATGGCCTGAGTGTCTACAATCCACTATTAGAAGAACATATTAGATACTGAAGAAAATCTAGGCGCATATTAAGTCAGCATGACTTTAAACACGAAAGTGTGCTCATGAATGCGTTTGATTTGAGATTGTGTACTTGGCTCTCCAGCTTGAGGTGAGTATGATATGATGGATAGGTCAGCGGAAGAACTAAGAAGAGCCCAGTTTGCTGGGCATCAGAAATGTCCGACTGACCTACCGGTGCTGAACTATAAGAACGTTCTGGTGCATTAAATGTCCAGCCAAGCGAACTGGCTTATATCTAGAGGCGATGATCTTCTTTCTAAACATAGCACAGGAGTTGTGCATTTTGCTTCTTATCGCTTGACAGATTCTGGTGGCGATCCATATCCACTAAGGTATCTGTCATATTGCTTTGCTAAACTTGTATTTACCGATACCACTGGCTCTCCCCACATACCCTTGAAATGAACGACTCCCCCCAAAAAGAAAGACATCGTCTATGTAGACGTCATGACTACGCCTTGCGCAACGACGTGCTCGCTTCATCAGACGTCGGCTCCGGAACAGGGAATGTCTCCACCCAACTCTGCGCCACACCTTTAATCTCCTGGGCGCTACTTCTGTTCCTGTATCACGGACGAGATCATACCAATCAGCGCATGCAACATCAGGGAGTGTACCATCGGCTAATATTGCAGAAAATCTTCCACACTCACTTTTCAAGCTCATCTCGTATGCTATAATACTGATCATCAGCAGTGCGCATCGTCAGGGTAGCGTTTTGGTAGGTGACATTACGTTTCTTTCAATTCTTCTAGGCTGTAGATTGGACGCATATTAGTCTCAAGAAGTCTTTGAGCGGTGATATGTCGGGTTGTATATCTGAAGAATTGCGTACCTGGTAAGATGCTCATCGAGTTGCTGGCTGATCCTAAGGCACAGAGTTAGCGGCTTGTTATTACCCTCATCTATTCCCTCTTGGGGCCGTGGGCATGCTTTTCTCAACGAAAAGAGACTGGATTGCGGCTCAGAGTATTTCGCGTTACTAACCGATTAGCTTGATCAGCGTGGGGAAGCTTCTCGCTTGGCCAATTTGGTAGGCGCGCTCCATCTGATCGAAGCAGTGCGGGTCGATGCGCATGTGCGTGATTGCCAGTCTCGCTAACTTGTCCCTTGTCCGACGCGACAGGCTTCTGCCGGTTTCTGCGATTGATCATCTTGACTCTGTCTGCAATTCGAGGAATGTGTTTGATCGAATTATGAGACGTGCGATCCTGGAAATCTCTGGCGGCAGTCGATAGGTGCCAATTCTATTACGGTATGCGCAATTGAAGTATGTAGCGCTGTTTGTACGTCGCATGGTATTGGGAGCCTCTAAGCCTCGCATTGGCCTTTATTGCTCGTGCGGAAACTAAGGGAGCCGACAGGCGTGGCCTTGTTACAAAACATACACCTCATTCTTTGTTTCCTTGGATTTGTCAAGTTTGTTGAACAACTCCGCTGCGGATCATTGCACACCTGTCCAAGATACGTACACTCCCTAAGTTTGGCATACAGTACCCTCCATGCTGTTGATACATGCTACTAGAGCCACGGCAGCTTGTAGCCGTGCGGACCAGAAATGGCCGCGTTGGAAACCCAAACACGGCCTTTTTGAGCTTTTCGTCAACAATCATCATATTTCTGAAAGAGCCAAAGAAAGACATTGATGTGCCAGGACTTTCTGTAAGAGTGACTGACTGACCAATGTCCGGCTCATTTTTAGTGTCTTTACAGAAGGTGAAAAAAAAAGCCATTTATTCTGCAGAAGGGCAGCAAACGTCGGAGTGCAGCTCGGGCATTTTTGGGATTGCTATTAAACACTGCTTGAGATTTCCTGTAGTCCCTTGAACAAAGTTCCAGATGCAGGCTCGGCGCACAACAAACACTGGGCCATTGAGCCATGGCGCGATGAACAACACTCACATGATGAGCGGCGCAATGATCAACAGCGGTGGTATGCCAAACCGTCCCTTGGGTTCTGTGGTCCAAAAGAGAAAGCAGCTTCATGGAGGCCAGCGACAGACACGCCCACAGCAGCAATCACAGCAGCAGCGACAACAACCACAGCAACCACGGCAACCACAGCAGCAACGGTGGAAGCCACAACAGCTAACGCAAACGGCGACAAGACAACGGCATCAACCAAGCCTTTCGACCAGTAACGACATGCATCCTCTCATGACTGGTGCCGATCTCTCAGTCTCTGGACTTCACGAAGCCCAACAGCCGGAGCCGGGAGCTGAGATTGACGAGGTAGATTTCGATAGCTTTGTGTGAGTAACGCATTAGATATCCTCATCTCAATCATCAGTGCCTGACGACCTAGTCAGCACAATGCCCCCGGAGCCATCATTCCAGAAAAGCATTGGCGAACAGCTATTGGCGAGGTTCGACATTATGCAGTCCACGCTAGACAAGTGAGTTCTCGCAACCCTCCTGATGGCTGGCTTATTCGTCGACGTTCGAACCCCTGCATTGGACAGTTATTGGAATCGCTGATAAGGCTTCTAGAATGTGCGAGTACCTTGCGCAAATAATAGAGTATGTTCCAAGAAGCCTATATCCCCCCGACCATTTCATTCCGACTTGTTCACCGGAGAGAGGTTTGTCTAACGCCACTCGATAGCTTGAATCAGCCTCCCGAGGATCAGGTACAGGATGTACAGCAAAATGAAGGCGAGGAGTATGTGGAAGGATTTGACCCTGGCGTCATGCCCTATTGAGGTAGTGCGGGTAGTGCGTCTAGGCAAAGTCTCGTGTATGTTTTGGAAAGACATTGTATTTGAAGGAATGAATGGCAGTCTAATGGAAATCTGTTCAGTTTGTTTCCAGAGAGGCTATTCTTTGATGGCCAAGGACAAAGCCGATGTTGTGTGCTACCATGCTACTGATCGATTTTAGAATGGACCGCATCATCATCGCTACTGGGATAAGTATGAGCACGAGTGAGGGCGGTGGCTCATCCTGCTTTACGACGTGTATCAACATAACTATATGTAAACATGATGTTTACCATGCTATCTACAGAGACTGGGCTGCTGAGGCTATATCCCGTCATAATGTCTCCCTGCATATATGTACCATTTGATGAAACTCTATTTGACTGATTGACCTGCGAGTGTGATTGATGAGATCAAGCTAATAGATGAAAGATATCACTACCATTTCTCACCAGATATAGACTAACAGCCCACGGCAAAACCGCTATTCTACCTCCTTGACGATACGATTATGAACTATAGAGTGAGCGTCTGGCAGCTGACCGATGTACGGCTTGGCAAACTTGTGCTAAGCGGGTTGGCTTTTTCTTGATTTTCACTTGCCGGCTTTCGGGTTAACAGTATGTATGACCGAACCGAAATGGATTACCATAAACACGAACAACAAGATACATTTCGACGGCCACCACACCGGCATAATCATAGGCAGATATCAATTAGTATCACACGCCATCGAGTGTTTGGTTTTCTTCATTCACCAATAGCCCTGCAGGTGGTGATGTACTTTGAACATCGTGCGATGCTAAGCTAATGCGGTTACATAGATATATCAATTCAAACTTAAAGCTCCAGACCAATACTTTTAGAGTCTGCTGAAAGTAGCTCCAGGCCTGCTTTACGTTGTCAAAAATGTTTCTAACTTGGAACTGACGTCCGAGCTCTGAAACGTTCATCTCAAGAGAATGCGCAAACCGCGGCTAAAAGCAAGCTTCCAGGTCATGTTTGCGCATAGTAGAGACGGACATTGTGTCTGGTTTTCGAGGTGCAGCTATGCACCTCTGCATCCCCATCATGTGCCTAACGGACTGGATAAAGAGCCAGCTGTGTACTCGATTCAGCACTTGAACCATACACTAACGACTCAGTTGAGGTAACATCAGTCCAAAACATAAAGACGACTTTCATCGCATGTCATGTGTGTTTAGTTTTGGCCGTTTTGCCTTGGTTGGACCAAGTTCATCGTGGTCCCCCACGTGTGGTGCCTCGCATGTTGTGCCTGTCGCGAGGTACAAGTCATCAACATGTATCTACCGTCATACGGTAACCACATTTGTTTCAGGTGCTCAACACCTTTAAAGCCAGCACTGCAGAAGGCATGCCTGCTTGCAACCGCATAAAAAAGGCTGGGGTATCAGGGCAAATCACCCGCAAGCTCAATCTCAAGACTGGTTGAACCGAAGTCTCAACCCGTCCGACAATCCGACATCAAATCTCGAGACAGCACGCCGCTTTCTTCCAGCCGCCATTGCTGAGCGCGAACGTCAAATATCATCATCAGAAATAGGACGACGGCGAGCTAACTGCTACCCACACGTAATCTCATACGGCGCAACGCCCATGCCAGTTACTTCAACGCCGGGCACCTCGTACATGCACACATGAACCTCGACGCAGACTTAGACCGCGGATAGCAAGAGTGCCAGATAGGTAGGTGATAATCATCACCGGCGGAATGGGCAGCGGGATTGCTAGGTGACAGTCGGCTTAAGCAAGACTTCAACCTGGTTACTGGTGCAAATGCAACAGATAGCTGATACCACAGGGAAGAGACCACAAATTGGTACTGAATAAAGGCCCCGATCGCTGACCGGACTGACGTGGAAAGGCAGAACTGACGATATTTCGACACGGAGGATACCTCGACGTGGACAACGTCTAGACGCGGAGGATATAGTACCTCGACGCGGAAGATGTCTTGACGCGGACGATGTCTTGACACGGAGGATAACTCGACGCGGAGGATAACTCGACGCGGAGGATAACTCGACGCGGAGGATAACTCGACGCGGAGGATAACTCGACGTAGACGATTTCTTGACGCGGACGATGTCTTGACACGGAGGATACCTCGACGTGGACAGTGTCTTGACATCACAAAGTGATTTTGCCCAATGGTATCACACAAGCGCGCGTTGCCGGAAGTTCCATCGGCAATGACAGAGTCGGTGCTCAGTTAGCTCAACCGCGACCTCGCAGGAACTTCTTGACACCTTGACCGTCTTGACAGGCATGCCTCTCGGGGATTTCCAAACTCAAAGGGTGGCGAACGGATGTTTATATACGAGTAGTAGATCTAAAGAGACGAGGGGGGTGCTCGACGTCGGTGGGGAGGGAGGTTGGTCATGACGTCATGGAAACAGATACTGACGTGATTTTTTCTCCTTTCCCTCCCGCCCGTCCATTTTCGTCCTCTCGCTTCTTCATCCTTTTGACCCCCTCATGCCCGCTCCTGGTCCCTCCCAAGACGGCTAACGTAGTCCAGAAACTGCCACCCTCCACCTCATTGTGACCTCTGCATGCTTCGTACTCTAAATCCTCATATACGAGCTGAATCACCTTTTATTTCACTCGGCTCGAAACGGCTTGTCGTGAAACTGAAATCGACCTCAAAATCCTGTTTCGATATACCGTGTAGGACGAATATTCGATGCGAGTGAACCATGGGTGTTACATCAAGAACAAACACTCAGCACAATGCAAAGCAGAAGGCAAAAGCTCGCAAGAGCGGCCCCAGCTTTCTACGCAAGGCCCAACTGTTGGGTAAGAAAGGCAACGTATTGTCCTTGGCACTCTACCAGGAACCAACCCACAACGAATACAGGCTTGCTGCCCATATTCCAAAAGGGAAGAGTATTCCGGACCTTAATACGATTGTATGTAACTGTCCCAATCTGCTATTAGTCACCGCTTGAGGAGAAGGTTGCAATATTGACGAGAGATAGCTCGCCAACTACTTAGCTGGTCGCTCAACACCTATAGAGGTGCGAACAGCGCCAAAATTGATTTCTGATAATCGACCGAGGACACGAAGTGCTTACAGAAAACTGGCACAATCTTCACTCTCAGATAAAAACAGCACTGGATCGATCGAGAGGGAGAGCATAAGTGAAAAAACGGATTCCTCGCGCGTTCGACGCGAGCAAGTACAGGCGTGTGATCGATCATCGAATACTGACGCAGATCCGGTTCAATCTATTCCTACTACACCTATATCAATGCTGGACGCACCACCACCGCAGGGAGGCGTGCCGTCATCCTCAAGTCTATCTGAGGCAAACACAGCCGACCAAGCGGCAGCCTCGTCGATGCATGCGAGTCAGAAGTCAGCCCAGCAAACCTCGGATAGTGGGGGTGCTACGAAGACCGACATTGGCCATACTGGTGTCGATGAACCACTTACAGAAGAATTTGGACAACCAAAAACGAGTTTCATGGAGGAGCTGATGGAATGGGTTAATGATACACAGATTGGCGGCGGTAACATGGACTCAGGACAGCTGACGTTGTCACAAGCCGAACCTCTCTTGTGTGATCCTGGCAGCCAAAAATTGACAGACCTCCCTTTGAAGACTGCTCAGACGCCTAGCAGAGTATGGCGCTTAGGTGCTGAGAAGCTACTTCGTTCGATTGACACGATGCTTGGTGTGACCTCGAGAAAATCATCGCACGTTGCCAGCGATTAGCACAAGCGCAAAGTTTGTCCCTATGACGCTGTAGGCCTAAATCGTTCTTGAAGATGGTCTGAATACCGTATCAATTCAACAGATCGCCCTACTAACGGTATACTGTATATACTATACTATATTCAATATAAACTTGTGACACTGCTTTCTGGCCATCAATGAACGATTTGGGCCAGATGTTGTCTGTTCGCGCAAATCATGAAATCTCCGATTCGGGTATTGGTCTGCAACCCCCCAACCTTATCCTCTCTTTCTTTACCGTACTCGAGAAATATCATTGGCAGTATACATTGAATTCGCCGTGAAGGGTGTGGTAGTTGAAGTATGTAGCACAGAGCTTGTTCTACCTCTTGACGAACGTCATCTCCTCAGCATTGCGGGCGCAGTTGCCGGTATGGGATTGAATTAGTTTGGCTGTTCATCTACGTGGCTACAATCGAGTGATAGACAAATTGTTGGACGTAAAGAATAAGAAAGCCACGATCAATATTTACATTCCCATTCATGATATACATACATTTTGGTAGTACGTCAATGAGCGCAGTTAACGTGCACGCGAGCGATCTGATAGAGCTGTACTTCGTGAACGAATGCAAAGCTAAACAACGCATGATAGCCCTCTTTTTCCGAAACTGCATCGTCCAATACACATTTCTATTTGACATGCGTAGATAAACTTCCAGGTTGATGATAACCTTTATTCTGCGCGCAAGTGGGTGTTTCGCATGTTAGATCAGGGCAATATATCATAATTTCTCCATCAAAACTGAAAGCAGTAGGGAGCTCTGTAGCATTCATATAAAAAAGGATCTCTTCTCGGCGCAGCTTTCAAGAAACCTAGATGTCACGATGGACTTTTTACTGCATCTTGATCATTGAGATGATCTCCCAAGTCGGCTGAGATACAAGGATTACTTGACTCTTTCACGCATCTCTTACACCGTAAGGATATATCATGCTGAAAAGAACTCTCGTCCCGTAACCGGGCCATCCGCTGTAGTCGAGGGCTCTGCATTTTCGGACCCAACGCGGTAGAAGTCGCTGCTGGAAAACATGAAGGATGGCGTGGACCTACACTGCGACACGAATTCCGCCAGTTTGCTGAATGGGTTTTTGGGCCGCAGGGGATAGCATCACTGGACATCGTTGCGTTCGGAGATTTCGCCCACGGCGGCCGGGTAACCAGAAATAACCTCCTTCTCTGTCGGGACGTGGATGGAACGAACAATTTTCGGCTGCTTGACGAATACGGACGAGAGTGGAAAGGAGTCCGAGATAAGTATCGTACTGCTATGGAGGCTTGTCCGGCAGAGCCGCTCTTCAGAGTCTGATACAGTATCCCTTTCGACAAAAACCCCCGCCTCCCCTCCCCATGTTTCACAAGGCTCTGGAATGGGCCTTGGCCCCGGCCTCATTGGATGTTACCTGGGATGATCTCTCGGGCTGGCTTCGATGAGATTCGTCTTCCAACAACTCCCTTCAGGTTGATGCCACCGTGTGATGCCTAGGAAGATTGTGGACTTTGGCGGCTCCACGATGCCCACAATGACCGCAGCCCAAAACTGACCAGAACCAAAAGTAGCGTCCAAAAGTGGCAGCGTCCAAAAGTGGCAGCGTCCAAAAGTGGCAGCGTCCAAAAGTGGCAGCGTCCAAAAGTGGCAGCGTCCAAAAGTGGCAGCGTCCAAAAGTGGCAGCGTCCAAAAGTGGCAGCGTCCAAAAGTGGCAGCGTCCAAAAGTTGCCATTTCCCACAAGCGGCACACCACCTTTACGAATAAAATGGCTGGAGCTGATGATGTAAAGTAAATTAAGTAAGCAAAATAGGAGGAATTTATCGAAATGTATATCGATGTTTTTGAACGGGCAGGATTGGCTAGATCGTGTTACAGACCCGGCTATATCCACAGCTTGGTCTGCTTTCTTCATGGACTCTTTGAATACGAAAAAATCATGGACGATGTGACTTTTTACAGTAAAGGTCGAAATCGGTTGCCCTTTTTACACTCTCTTTCTTATACCGCACGGACGTTTTCGATCAGGGGCGTGCCGATTATACAGTATTTTTCGTCTGTACATACAGTCTGCTCATGTTCCCCGCTGACAGCTTACATGCATGATTGGAAGCTTAAAGCGACCTCATGGCCATAAACGGACCAATGCTTCCTGGTAATGTTTGTAACGCCCAGGAAGTAGCATCCTTGATCATTTGGTAGTCCAAACCATGATCTCGAAAGCGGACGAGAACGGACGTATTTTGAGTCTGACTCATCAACTGTGCAAGACAGATACATGTGCACACAGTCTCAACATAGCTTTTCTCATGCTGCGTCACCAGCTGGAATTATTTGATCGCGCGAGGTAGTGACCAAACACAGAGAGTTCATAGTGTGCGAGGCGATTACGGCCATTATTGACATAGTGTACATTAGCGGACAGTGTCCGCCATAAGCACTAGGTGCACACCTTGGCTGTAGTCCGTGCGCTGTGAACAAGAAAGAGTATGCAAATGGACAACCGATTTTGATTTTTACTGTATATGAAGATCATAGTAATGTGATTCTCGGCTTCACCGCTGTTGACATTTGAAGACTTGAAAGGAATTTACACGCAGTAAATCTGTCACTCTTAGCAAACAGATCTTTTACGTGTCTGATCCCAGGTAATCCCAGACGTATGCAGTCCCAGGCCATATGCAGTCCCAGACCACATGGAGTCATAGGACATATGCAGTCATAGGACATATGCAGTCCCAGGACATATGCAATCCCAGGACATATGCAGTCCCAGGACATATGCAGTCCCAGGACATATTCAGTCCCAGACCACATGCAGTCATAGGACATATGCAATCCCAGGACATATTCAGTCCCAGGACGTATGCAGTCCCAGGCCATATGCAGTCCCAGACCACATGCAGTCATAGGACATATGCAATCCCAGGACATATTCAGTCCCAGACCACATGCAGTCATAGGACATATGCAGTCCCAGGACATATTCAGTCCCAGACCACATGCAGTCATAGGACATATGCAATCCCAGGACATATTCAGTCCCAGGACGTATGCAGTCCCAGGCCATATGCAGTCCCAGACCACATGGAGTCATAGGACATATGCAGTCCCAGACCACATGCAGTCATAGGACATATGCAGTCATAGGACATATGCAATCCCAGGACATATGCAGTCCCAGGACATATGCAGTCCCAGGACGTTTACTGTCAAACGGGGTAACAGGAACTGGGGCATGTATAAGTATGAGCGCACCTTTCTCTTCAACTAATGAATAACAAGCATAAAAATCACTCATTTCAACAGAAACATGCAGTTCCAGGACATATGCCCTTTTTTTTAATTTTCATATTTTTAAGTCCACAGACTATCCCAGGCACCTGGCAGCTATGCAGTATTCAGCTACAAGTACAAGCACGCCCGCCTACTCCTCACCCCTCGCTTCCAGAACTTAAGCCGTTCCTGCACAGAATTGCTTCCTTATTCAATGATTCAACGCTGGACGATTCTGCTTGAGGTGATACGCCTATACTAACAGGGTTAATACTTGTTCAATGTCTTTGACTCGTCAGGCCTTTCCTGGCCCTCCTCAACTTTTGTATGACCTTATACACTCGTCTACGCTATGAGTATTGGAGAACTGCGGATGGCGCCCCGTGAAATTGCTCCAGCAGGCCGGTCCTCAAGACTATCTTGGCTGCTTGTGCTTCCATTATTAAACTACGAAATAATTATACCTACCCACATTTGGTGTCGTTCGCCGATCCAGATCCTACATTCGAGCAGGATGTGTCGTACTATTTGCCGCCGGTGTCCGCACGGGTACTCCTGGGTGTCTGTTCTGTTGATCCCGTAAAGATACTCATGCAGGCCAATCTTGCCTGTGCGCATCTGTGTGATTACTAGGCTGATCGGTCTGTGTGTGCCGTTGTTTATGGCAAGGGTGTCCTTTCCCGATCGGACTCCTAGCTGCTTAGCCCGCCGCTTCGTTGCTTGACATGCCAACTTGCGCTGGAATTCATCTAAATTGTATTTCCGCCTCTCGACTTCAGAGTTCGTCGAGGATTTGGACGAACTCAATAAGAATACACTGTCTTGAAGGGTATTTCGGACTCTGGATGGTTTGCAGCGCTGCTTGGTTGTCGATGAATCTGGTGTATTCGTTTGGTCCAGTGCCAGTCGACTCGGTGTCGAGCGCTGGTTGTGGTGCCAATCTTAGCCCCCCTGGGCTCAGCTACGTACACCGTGGATGAGTCTGACATTCCCATATACTGCGTTAGTTCGGTACGTTCGTCTAGAGTCGGTGCCGTCCTGGGAAAACGGTGGCACAGCAGCTGCAACGACATGTCTGTCGATTCCGCTGCCATCAGTGTAGATGTGAGTTGTGCTGAGGCCACGAGGCTATGTTGTTATACTTTCAAGTTAAAAGCTTCGTAGTCGGATCACGCTAATCTTCTCCAGCCAGAAACGGTCATTCTAGATAACACCTCCCGGTAGTGACAGCCTTATGTAGAAGTGTGGGCGAGTAGCACGATTAAATATGATGCCATGGGACCTGATAAGAGAAAACCAAACTTCGCAGAAAAAAGCACGGCGAGATGACTGTAGGACAAAAGCTATTCAGAAAGACATGTTACTTGCAAAAACCGAACTTTAGAAAGAGTCAGATTGACAATGGCCTTATAAACTCTGCTTTGTGTTAAATAATCTTACGTCTCACAGTCCGGTTTGTAACAAAGAATCTTGGCATTTGTAGTGTATAGATTGAGTCAGCAGAGTTTAGTTGCTGAGTGGACCACAAGGCTGTCTTTCGGTGCCAAACAAGCGACTAGCTTGACGTAGCTTCAGCTGCCCAAGACTTGCTTGAGTTTTGAAAAGTTCGGGATGAGTGTAAAAGACGAAAAAAGGAGAGGATGTCGAGTGTGCGATCAATCGAACCAAAGAAAGCATTTATTCTATATTACTTCCTCAAAACCTGCGGCGGTAGTTTCAGACCATGTGCCCGATAAGCGTGTTCAGCAAAGTGTTCAGAATCAGCAAGAATCGAAGAACAGACGTCCCATGGACAACAAAACGGCCCTGCCTTCTCCTTTAGGTGCCCACGTATGTGCCGCGCTAGACCATCTATGCGATGAAATTCACTTTGAAACCCACACAATTGGCAAAATGGGCATTTGTGCCCAGGATTGCAAGGAGAACTTGCGGATGTTTGCCCAAAGTGAACTGTGAGGGGTCTGACTTCTGCGCGTAACGAATTTTCTTGATGGAGACGAGCTGATTTGGCTTGTCTTGATGCGTAAGCTTTGAGTCCCCTTTTCGTTGCTAGCTTGACTGGATCTTCTCGTCGATGAGCTAGTGCCGCGAATGCCTTAATGAGATCGATTCGTAGATTGTCGATAGATTCCCTGTCAGGGGTATCTGCTAATTTTGAGAACAATGAGGCCACCTGGGATCGCTCTGGGATATCGTAGGTCTTTTTGCTCGGCGCGATCATCTCCCTGACGGGCTTCGTACCCTCGAGTTGGCGGGTCACTTCCTCGACATGGAACGTTTTGTGAAATTCCTTGATAGCTAGCTTTAGCCGCGTATCTTTCAGCGTTTTTCTTCGACTGTTTGCTTTCTTGCAGAACTTGGTGTATTCTTTTTCCATTGCCGTACCGGTGGCATGCTTTTGGCTCTGGTAGCCCTGCCGCTTCCATTCTTTTACTGCAGATGACCTTTTTTCTAGATACCTAGAAAGGGTCCTATCTGTTTCGATATCTAACAATTGCTCGGTAGTCAATGACTTTGGTGCGTTGCTATGATAGCTTAGTTGCGTAGCAAGTTTTATGACGTCTTGTCTAGGTGCACTGCCAAAGCAGATGGACTGGCAGTCGGTGTCGATGAAGTCCGACATATAATAAGTCAGATATGTGCTTGAATCCCCTTTTCGATGTCCCATGATCTTATTACGTTCCTCTGGTGTCAGAGCCTCTGTCGATTGAGTAAGTAGAGTTCAATTGGAGCTTCGAAAGGTGCTCACTGTTGAGTTGCTTGCCGGAGCCGCGACGTAAATCGTACCACTCCAAATCTTTCTCTATACCAAACGACCGACCGAGTTGGGTCAGATTGGTTCTTTCTTTATGGTAAGTAAGAGGCTTGTTGGTGGAAATGACGAGGTCATCGCCACTCTTTTCAACATCACGGCAGACAGGTCGGTCAAGCCATTCGTCCTTCCATAAAAGACGAAGGCGATCTGTATTCGAGGGAACCTTTAAGCTGTAAAAGTCTTCGGGTCTTCGAATGTCATTGTAGAAAGCCGAATCAGCAAGCGCCAAAGCTTGAAAGAGGACCAAAGGATCGTATATCAGCATATCGTCCTCACGGAAAGCAAAGATCTTAGGCTCTCTGTATCCAGCTGTCCTCTTCACGTGCTCCAGTCTGACAATTAGAGCAAGTTGCGGTCGATCTTCACCTGTTATTGGAGGAAAAATCTGAAATTCCAGATGTCTATAGAGCAGTGCCCCTATCAGTGCACCTGGCCTCGTGCTGGTAGCACCAGCCAAGATCAGAATAACGGCATGCTGTATACGTAGACGCTCGTGTTGAAAGATCCTTTCGTCATGAATCCAATGGTGAGTGAGAAGAAGCGAAAGTGTATCGACTGAAATACTCGATTTCTCCTTCCTGGAGGTGTTCAGTTGATACTTTGGTGCCAAGTAGACTTTCAGCCACTGTTTCACGGAGGTTAGCTTCCACTGATGGTAATTTGGCATAATCATACATTCTTAATATCGTATAAAGCCGATTCGCTCATTTTTGCCTTCGATACTTTGGCATAATTCATGCTTAACCTTCCCCAGTAGTCATATATTGAAGATAGTTTCTTCACATTTGAATTCTTCACCCGTTTCTCGAGGTACAATTTGAATAACGGGACATCGCACTGTACCAATGCCTTATCCGGGTCACCTAATTTTCGACGATGACAAAACCTTGTTATTGAACAGTTAGCATACTTCGAATTAGCAGAACCTGGTTGGTACCTTTTCCATTGCTCCTCTTCAGTACCCATATGCCTTTTGGTCAGCTCTGCATGGTCTGCTGAGACTGGCCCTTGTGACTGGAACTCCTGATAAAGGGCTTCGTCAGCCTCTTCGTCGTCTTCGTCGTCTTCGTCGCTGGAGTGGACAGTTGATGCAGAGTCCGAGAAAGTGCCAAGATCTGTACTTGGGTTAGAAAGGTAGGACGGCTCTCGGTAGTTCTTTATCTTTCCATGTAACTTGCCTGGCTGATTGGGTCTGGTAGAACTTCCCAACAAGCTCCGAGTTGAGTCAATGTACTGAAAAGATTCGTTATGCGGGTAGTTCTTGAGAGACATCTCCACTTTCCTATATGTTTAGGGCCAAATCACTTTGCTTGTAATGAGTGTGAGGGACTCCCTATTCTTGGCTATGTATATGGCTAAAAGGCCGCGATTGGCGACGTAGAGGGACAAGTGATGAATTCTGGCAGGCAAGTCGAAACAAACTTATGACTGGCGACAGATAACAGTCGTAAGCGATTTAAAAGTAGTAAAGGGGACGAGCGAGACTGTTGGAGTGGGTTTGATAGTGCCTTAGCGGCGATATTTATGGTAAATGGTAGTCAAATATAGGTGCAGAAGATGGGTGTTCAAAAATTTCAGTACTTGACTCTTACTTATAGTCGCCGTACACCGGAAAATGCCGCTAGTTCAAAGATCGTAATTGTGGGGTTGAAGAAACAAGAGTAGAAGAAAAGTCCTTGCAGAGAGTGCTGTTACTGGCCGCGGTCCTTTAACCGACCTGCTTCCGCGCGCAGCGGTTAGTAATTAGGTAATACTCTAATCTTCACGCGCTAACCTAATGGTATTTCGACTCCTACCATCGATTGCGTAGCACCAAAATGATCAAAACAGCCTGTACTCAGGATGAATACTCTGATGCATGACGTGCACCTGGACGAACATTAGCGATTACTTCGGCTTGTGACAAAATGGTAATATATACTCAGATCAGTCTAGAATACCGTTCCGATCAAATGGTTGCATATGCATACATATCGCTTTGATCTCTCATTGTTTCACTTCAAGCAATTCGTTTGAGTTAATTACTCGATTGAGATCAAAGCGTGGTAGGAAGTACACTAGTACATACATAACATGAGCGGGGCCTTGGTTGTAAGGAGACTCCAGAGATCATTTTCTAATATCTAATCATAGCGTACAGTTCACGTAGTACTGTATAGTAATGACCGAAATTAGAGGCCGCCTTCGCTTTCTACATAAAGCTTCTGAGCACGGACCAAACTGTGGCTAATGTGGCTTTACAGTGCGCTCACTGATGTCGAAGCTGTGACGGTTTACCTACCTCTTTGTCATGAAGGCTTTATTGCTTACTGTCATTGAAATCGGCCACTCATGGCCGCAAAAGGTCGATATGTATGATCTAAAATTCTACTGATTGTAATGCGCCCAGATCAGGCCAGTCTCCTCGCCCAGTGCTGTATGACTATGCAAATCGCTGTGCTACAATATTATGCATACTTACGCAGTAATGCAGTGTGATGCGATCCACCACGATCAGCGGCTTATTATGGCGGTAGTGGTACTAGCCACTGTTTCCATCGCTAGGGCGTCGAGTACAGGAGGTCGCTATGGGGCTTACACGTGCTGTGAAAGGCTCAGTCACTACTGGACAAGTGCTCAGACGTCCTTTCAAGCCTGCCAATTCGATAGCCTGAAATGGACACGGAATCTTGTGTATGACTATACCTACAATAAATAACCACTTTCTGACCTTTACATCAGTCATAGTAGTAACCAACTCGGGCTTGTTCATGTCGAACATTACGTGTGTTCGGTTCATTGATGTAAATGCGTGTTTTCATCTTGTGTTGTCTCAAAGACTGCCCCTTGAGGGCGTCGCCAATTTGGCGCGTAATCTAAGCATCCCTGCTTGCACGTGATACCCCTGCACTTGTTCAACAGTTCAGCCCGTGCTCAGGATGTTCCTGGTTGGAGCAAAGTGCCGACCGGTTTCGGCTGCGTTGCATTAGACCTTTGTGGAAGATCGGGGACGGATTACAACTTGGGGAAGCCGACATCCAAAAACAGACCCTACGGTCAAAAAGTTACTTCCAGACGACGACAGCTTTAGTATGTTGGTTTGCACTGTGATTCAAGGCTAAGCCGCGGCGCGAAGGCGGTGAACGGTAATCGGAAAGCGGTGAGAACCATAATTGTTTCCTGCCTGATCTGACACAGTGAGCCTACGGTGGAATTGCCACTGGAAATGAAGGTGGTGCCTACCAGAATAAGCGGATTTTCCGCAAGGAAACAGATATTATTAGCTATAATTAAAAATAACTTTATTAAGTTAAGTTATTAAGTTATTAACCTAAATATTAGGTTATTATTATTAATATTATTAAAGCTTTTAAGATATTTAAATTTCTTTATAATAATATTAAATTAAAAAGAAATAAAAAAAATTAATAATTTAATTTCTTAAAAACTAATATTTTTAATATTAATTTATAAAATAATATTAGCTTATATTAATAATAAATAACATAATTAATTAATTTTTTATATTAATTATTTAAATTATAATAATTTATTTTTAGTTTTTAAATTATATTAATTTAAATAAAATCTTTTAAATTTATAATAATTATTTTAAATATTATAAGGCCTATTATAAAATTAATTTTATTAAGTTTTTAAATATTATTTAATTAATATAATTAATAAGTAAGTAAATTAAATAAATAAGTAAATTTTTTTTTTTAAAGTTTATATTTAAAATTATATTTAAATTATTATAAACTATTTAATTAATTAAAATTACTTATTATATTCTTACTTAAAAGACTTTAAAATTACTTAATAAGTTCTTATATTATACCTAGTTTTTTTAAATATATTATAATATTAATTACTTAATTACGCTAATCTTTTTTAATCATTACTTTTTAATAATTTTATAATTACTTATATATTAATATTTATCTAATTAATTACTTATAATACTTTTTATATAATTATAATTTTTTTTATTTTTTAGCGCTAATTTAATATTTTATTTATTTATTAAAGATTTTAAATCTTATTTTTTAATAAGGCATTCTTATATATTATTATAATTATTTTTTTAATAAGAGATATTAAAGCTTTAAGAATTAATTTTAAAAAGCTATTATAATAGCGCCTAATTTATTTATAAAGGTATTTAAATTAAGATTTAATTTTAAAAATTATTTTTAGGGTCTTTAAAGCTTAAAAAGTTAATAATTTTATATTTTTTTTAAAAGGTATTAAAATTTATAGCTATATACTAAGCTTTAAAATTATAATTTCTAGGTTAAAAAAAATAAATTTAGTTTTTTTAAAACCTTTTTTAATATTATTTTCTATAAAAATAATTTAAGAAATAATATAAAAAGTATTTAAAAACTTAATTTTTAAAATATAATTTATAAAATATTTAAATAAATACTTTATTTATTAATTATATATATATTTAAATAGCTTAAAGTATTTAATATTAAGAAGTTAAAATAAATAAGATATATAAATAAGTATATAAAAAATAATAATTTTATTTTTTTTATAATATTTCTTAAAATTAATAAAATAATAGCTTTTATAATTATTAAAAATTAAAAAATAATAGGTATTAATTAATTAGTTTCTTATAAATTAATTAAAATACTTTAGTTATTTAAGGCCTAGCTAGTTATTTATTTAGCTATTTTTACTTATTATAATAATTTAATCTCCTAAGAAGTTATATTTTTAATATTAATTTATAAAGTAATATTAGCTTATATTAATAATAAATAGCATAATTAATTAACCTTTTATATAAATTACTTAGATTATAATAATTTATTTTTAATTTCTAAGTTATATTAATTTAAGGTTTTTTTTTTTTTTTAAACTTATAATAATTATTTTAAATATTATAAGGCTTATTATAAAACTAATTTTATTAAAGTTTTAAATATTATTTAATTAAATATTATATTTTATAATTATATTTTATATAAGCCTAAATTAATTATAAATAATAATTAGATTTTTATATTTAGCTCTTTAATAATTATATTTACGAAATAAATATATTTTTAGCTTTAATTATTTTTTAATAAAATTATAAGCCTATTACTTATTAATAAGTAATATATTATAATTTATAAGTAAAGAATTAGTTATTTTTTTTATAAAATATAATTATAAAAAAAATCTTTATAAATTTAAATTAAAAATAAATTAAATTATTATTTATTTTTCTAAATTAAATAATTTTTATAACTTTAAGATAAAATTATATTATAATTAAATATTATAATATTAATAATATAAAGTAGTAAAAGGGACTTAATATATATTTATAATATATTAAAGATTTAATTTTAAGTTATTTTAAAAGGCCTAAAAGCTAAAAAAGATTTTATATTTATTTAAAAATTATAATATATTTAGTAATTAATAAATATCTAATTAGATAAAAATAATATAAATTAAGAGATTTTTAATTTACTTATTTATTTAATTTACTTATTTATTAATTATATTAATATATTATAATTTATAAATAAAAAATTAATTAAATTTCTTATAAAATATAATTATAAAAAAAATTCTTATAAATTTAAATTAAAAATAAATTAAATTATTATTAATTTTTTTAAATTAAAATATTTTTATAATTTTAAATTATAATTAAATTATAATTAAATATTATTTTAATAATAATATAATTTATATTTAGAAATTATATATATTTTTATAATATATTAAATATTTAATTTTAAATTATTTTAAATAGCTTAAAAAATAAAAAATATTTAATTTTATTTAAGAATTATAATATAATTAATTATTAAGAAATATTAAATTAAATAAAAAAGAATATAAAATAAAATATATAATATATATTTATTTATAATATATATTTATAAAATATATTATAATTTTTTTTAAAATTAATAAAATAATAGCTTTTATAATTATTAAAAATTAAAAAATAATAAATATTAATTTATTAATTCCTTATAAATTAATTAAAATATTTTAGCTATTTAAGGCCTAGCTAATTATTTATTTAATTATTTTTATTTATTATAATAATTTAATTATTTAAAAAATTATATTTTTAATATTAATTTATAAAATAATATTAGCTTATATTAATAATAAATAATATAATTAATTAACCTTTTATATAAATTACTTAGATTATAATAATTTATTTTTAATTTCTAGGCTATATTAATTTAAATCTTTTTTTTTTTAAACTTATAATAATTATTTTAAATATTATAAGGCCTATTATAAAGCTAATCTTATTAAAGTCTTAAATATTATTTAATTAGATATTATATTTTATAATTATATTTTATATAAGCCTAAATTAATTATAAATAATAATTAGATTTTTATATTTAGCTCTTTAATAGTTATATTTATAAAATAAATATATTTTTAATTTTAATTATTATTTAATAAAATTATAAATTTATTACTTATTAATAAGTAATATATTATAGTTTATAAGTAAAAAATTAGCTATTTTTTTTATAAAATATAATTATAAAAGAAATCCTTATAAACTTAAATTAAAAATAAATTAAATTATTATTTATTTTTCTAAATTAAATAGTTTTTATAACTTTAAAATAAAATTATATTACAATTAAATATTATATTAATAATAATATAAAATATAATAGCTAATTTTAATAAATATTTATATTATATTATAAGCTTATTTTTAAATTATTTTAAAAAACTTAAAAAATAAGAAAAATTCTAGCTTTATTTAAAGATTATAATATATTAAGTAATTAAGAATTATTTAATAAATAATTAAATATAAAATTAAGGGATTTTTAAAGCACTTACTTATATAAAGCGCTTACTTATTAAGTATATTATTAATATTAATTAATTTTATAAGTATTAAAAAAAAAGTTTAATTAAAAAAAATATTTATTAAGAAATATTAAAATATAAAACTAATTTAATTTAAAAATATTTATTTATTATTCTATAATTTAATAATAAAAATATAAAATAAGTAGTAAGTATTCTTATTAAATAATATTATATACCTACCCTAGAGTGACTCGGCGAGTAATCGCTAAAACCTCGGTTAGTCTATAGTAGTTAAAAGTTAGGCTTAGCCCAAAAGAGCACTGGGCCGGAAAGGAGGGAAAAGGAACAAATTGATCAACACACTCTACTTTCTGACAATTCTTACCGCAATTACTATTCCCGGCTCTTTGCCCTTAGCCACCGCTTTTCTCGCTTGCAGGTAGGATGGGGAACAGCTGCATCAATTGCCAGGCCTAGATGCATGTGAGTGAGGCATTTACACCTCAACAGCAAGATGAGCGCCAACTCACGTAACCCTTACGCGGGTGAAATACTGAGCGAAGACAATTCTTTTCGACTTATTTCTTTAGAGCCCGGTCGTGGTGACGACTCACTCACCATACGTCTTCTAAACACTAACCTTGATAACGCTGAATCCTACGAAGCCTTGTCCTATGTCTGGGGAGATGCATCAAATGTGATACCAGTAGATGTTCTGGATAAAAGTACCGTACCTATTCAAGTCGATATCACGGTAAACTGTCATGCTGCACTGAAACGATTGCGGAAACTGGACTCGCCACGAACGCTATGGATTGACTCCATCTGCATCAACCAAGCTTCGACCTCGGAAAAAAGTCATCAGTTGACTCTTATGGCTGAGATATATCGCAAAGCTTCTCAAGTCGTTGTTTACCTTGGAGAGCGCACCCATGATACCGATGTGGCCTTGAATTGCATTCGGGAAATCGATGAACCCTCTGACTACGGAGATCGCAATGCAGTTGACAATGGCACGGGCTCAGTAAATGATGAAAAGGCGGCTCTGGAAGTCCTCCTTCAGCGTCCGTGGTTCCATCGCGTCTGGGTATTACAAGAAATCACATTTGCGCAGAAAGCTACTATAATTTGCGGCGACCACGAACTGGACTGGGAAAGCTTGAGA
Source organism: Fusarium sp. FL617 (assembly GCA_030142105.1). Classification (NCBI taxonomy): domain Eukaryota; kingdom Fungi; phylum Ascomycota; class Sordariomycetes; order Hypocreales; family Nectriaceae; genus Fusarium; species Fusarium sp. FL617. Next base: position 387,476 of record JAREIL010000007.1, on the reverse strand, counting down.
GCATTCTATCACTGGAACACGAGTAATAAATGGATCAGCCAACTTCCTTATTCGATTAAATATTCCATGTCGAAAACTTCTATGGGTCCCAAATTCATTGCATACGGAGAAAGACTTCTGCAAATGCTCGACAATACAAGACACTGCGGCGCCACGGATCCTCGGGACAAGCTGTATGCTATCCTCCCATTACAAGAACGAGAGCATACAGAAATGGGGTCCAGTATCGATGATCATATGCAGAGATGGGATTTCGTCGAGGAGGAGATACAGGAGTGGAATATTCGACGACAGGCTGTGGATATCCAAGTCAGCTATGACCACTCAGTGAAGCAGGTGTACACCGACCTCGCAATCGTACTACTAAAATCTGTCGGCCTTGATGCGTTGAAGCAGGTCATTAGAGATCCGCTCGTACAGGGTTTGCCATCCTGGGTTCCAGACTGGACTACCGTTTCTTCATACTGGTCCGCAACCAACAAGCCAAGAAACAAGCATTTCCAGGCAGGGTTTCAAGAGCTACCATCAACGCACACTTGGAATTGGATGGCTGTGAATCCAAACGTCATTAATACTTGGAGTACCTCGGAATATTTTTCCCCTGATGAGCAAGCTTCGACACAGCTTCACGTCAGAGCGATTAAGGTCGGGAAGATCGAGAGGCTAGGAGACCTCTGTGATATTGCAAAGAACTACTTTCCAGTGGGCCAATGGGCGAGACTTGTACCTTCTAAATCGTCCCTTGAAGGTTTTAAAGTCCCAGAAGGATTGTCACTCGAAGAAACAATGCAGTATACAAATGGTCCCAGGTCGCTCTCTCCGTTCGTCAGGACCCTTGCTATGGACGATGTCGTGTACCCTAAGGCAGCAAAAGCTGCTGTCAGCTATATCATGGCCTATAACGGAGATGTGGTAGAAGAAAAGGAGAACGAAGGGGGAGCATATTTCGGAAACCCCCAGAGGGAAGAGAAGGTTCCTCTCGCGAAGGTGTTCAATATGAGGGGCAGTTATGAAAGACAGGCGGAATGGATCCTCAAGAATTGTGACGGAAAACGATTCTATGTAACCGAAAATGGGGATATTGGACTTGCACCTGACCGTGCTCAGATCGGTGATGTGGTATTTGCTGTTGAGGGTGCCAGTATACCCTTTGTCTTTCGATCTTTGGGGTCCGATGGCAGTGGAGATATGTCCTTGAATAGCAGCGAAGCTGAGAGGCCAGAGGATCAGATTTTTAGCCTAGTCGGTGGAGCGTATTCGCATGGAATCATGTATGGCGAATTATGGGAACAAGTCAGGAATGGCGAAGCGCATATTGAGAGCATAATTGTAAGGTGATGATGGAATTTCGTTGGACTTAAACATAGAAAGACACAACAGAAAACATTTCACGTCGCTTAGAAATAATAGTTTGAGTAAGCATTTGTTGAAGAAAATTATCAATACCGAATCTACCAGCCCAAGGTCACACCCGGGTAGTCAACGCCGAGCACTTCATTGAAGCAAAAACTTCAATTCTATAAGTATCTATCTATCCCTTTAGTGTCTCAAGCCGGCTCCTTTACGGATGGCGTTGATGAGAATGTTGTTGAAATCACCACCAGCTTCGTAGGTGGCGAATCCTCCAAGACCCTTGTTGACAACGAACTCGCCCTTGTCGTAGAAAGACTGAGCGTCATCATAGCTGACATAAATCTCCTTCTTGGGGTCGTAGAGGAAAGGCTGTAGAAATCAGTTAGCCATATACAGATCAAAGTATTTTTAGTCTGAACGTACCGTCTTGCTGCACTGGTCATAAGTGTGAGAAATTCCAGGAGCAGGGCGTCCGTGAATATCAAGGTATCCAGCCTCGGTGATCAAGCTCCAGAAGGTATAAGTGCCACCGGGAGGCGAAGCGTTACCACAGTCGTCAACGGGACCATCAGAGTCCCAGCTGCTTCCCTGGAATCGGTTGGTCGAGTTCTGGGCAGGGTAGAGCTTGAGAGCATGATTGGTGCCGTTGCCATAGGCGGATGTCTTGTTGACAGAGAAGCCGTGGCCGTAGGCGGGAACAGCCAGGAGGAGCTGAGATGCAGGAACACCAGCGGCTACCCACTTGGCGATAGCTTCGTCGCCAGCACCTTGGTCGTTGCGGCGGTCGCAGGATCGAGAAAGAGGGGCGTTGGGGCCAGCAGTAGCAGACCAAGCGCCGTAAAGGTCGTAGTTCTTGAAAACATGTTAGCCTTTGCTTATGATTGTTTGTTGAAATACATACCATGATCATGAGATGATCCAGAACATCGGCAAAGCCGTGAAGGTCCTTAGACTGCTCACCCTTCGCATCATTCCATGGGAAGAGAGATGTAGCAGCAGTGAGGTAGAGCTTCTTGCCCTCGGGGTGCTTGCGAAGCTCCTGGAGGAACTTGAGGTAGTTGCTGGTGTCGTCGTCGTTGATCACGTTACAGCCGAGACCTTGCTTGTTAGGGTACTCCCAGCTGCAGAGAGAAATTAGTTAATAAAGAGCTCGTTGAGCTGATAAAGTAGACCTACTCAAAGTCAAGACCATCCAGCTTGTGCTCCTTGACAAAGTTCAAGCAAGTCTTGACGAAAGCTGTGCGGTTCTTGGCAGATCCGAAGCTGGTAGAGAAATACTTGCTTCCAGTCCAACCACCAATTGAAACCAGTGCTTTGACTTTCTAGATACTACAGTCAGCTCAGATTCTTGGGACAGTAGCATGGTCACATACGTTTGCCTTGGCAGCATTAACAAAGTGAACGAGTTGGTCGGGCTCAGCGCGGGAGAGATCCAGACCACCATCGGGAGTAGTTTCACTAGCACCCCAGTCAGTTTCGCTGCATCTACCACCAGATTTCAATTGAGACATACGCGAACGCCCATTTGGCATCGGTGTACTTGTTCCATGGCATAGCTGCAATAGGAAATCCCTTGTTTGCGTGGAATCCTGCGAAATAAGTGGAGGCCACCAGGCCTGGAGCTGAAGGATCAGCGTAAGCAGCGCTGGCTCCTAGGCTCAGCAGGCCTAGAACAGAGGCCGAGAGGAAGTTGAACGACGGCATAGTAAATAAGAAAAAAAACCGAACAAGGAAAACCAATGAACGTAATAAGTCGGAAAACTTAACGAGAGTGTGGTTAACAAGGTGACAAACATCTTGGCGAGGTAATGCGCAATTATATATTTCTCAAACGCATTTATCTCACGTCAGCGGCCAACTATAATTAAATTTCAACGGGTCAGACAATCCTAATAAAAAAACAAAAAAAGGCCCTGGCGGCACCAGCATAAAACGGCCGCTATGAGGCGGCCCGAAACACTCCCCGCTCGATTCTACGGTCTACGGACTTTTTACATTCTGCGGCAGTTGAAGGATCGTCTTCTAAACGCCCTAAGTACAGACTTAGCCCAAAGTTTACTGAAGGCTCTCCGCTTCCAGAAGCTCCCTGTGATTTCCGCCCCTGCCGTGGGTTGGCTCGAGCGTTTCGGTTTCGCCCTACGTGTTGCAATTTTAACCGTTTTGTGGCATTTTAAGCGCTGTTTATGTTAATGCCTAATCTTGACGTGCTAATTCTCAGGGGTTTGGTGAGTTTGTCCGGGGTATCGCTTCTGTCGGCGCTGATATCAGGTGTGATCGTCATCGCTACTCCCTTCGGGGTTGCTTGAAACAGCGAGGCACTGGCTCACAAAAGTCAAATCGATCCATGCTGTGGAGCGACATATCGTCCCCGCTTCTCAAAACAAGCTGATCCCAGGACCAAAAATATTACAATAGAATCAAACATGATATAAGCACTTGGAACTTAGGTACGGGGGATCTCCAGGCCCTATCCAAGTAGTTAGGGTCAGGCGAGCTGGCTGTGTAAATAGGATTCCGCAGTCGGCTGTGTAAATAAGATCTAATATGTTTGTGATCGTAAGTCAGCCAATTAGAGCTAAGCACAGAGCTCGGCTACAGAGCCACACTTAGCCACAGCCTTATGGCCTTCGGCGCAATGATGGGGCTATGGGCTTACATAACGGATCCCATTTGCACAGCCAGCTGTGCTAGTATGGGGTTCCCTGAAGTCATGTCAGATTGTATAGTCATCGGGAATCGATTCTTTTCCCGCAGGTTAGGCGACGAGCGACAACTGACAACCGCTGAGGTTTTAACGAGCAACAACTAAAGACTTCACTGTTGACATCCACGCATGCCGGTTTAATGTTATTCCGGCCCGTGAGCCGAGGTGGTCCTTGATCTTGAGCTTCAGCAGCCAATGACATTTTGCAATGATACATTCACAATCTCAACACCTACTCAAATTTCTCAGCTTCACCTGTAGTCCACTATTGACAGTCCACTACGTTCTCTTAATCGGTAAAGTCGAATTTTTCACCATAAACTCTAATCGCGTACCTATGATAATGATTCAAGCATTCTAGATGGATTGGTTTAGGGTAGGTCAGCTAGTCAGCTGCTTTGGGAACGCTCGGGATCTCTTGCCTATTGTGCGTATCTCTGACTCTTCCCCACGCCCTAAACATCAGCGGGTTTGTGGGGTAGAAGACATGTCCTTATCTCGTCACCAGCGACAATAACCGTCACTCTCCGCAACAACGTGACTGTCCTTCTAAGGATGGTGTAGCGTCACCATCGGGATCACTATCTTTGTTAAACGTTTGCCACGTTTTGTAGTTGCATCTCGGTAAGCCCGGGGCTTGAACGCGCTGCAATGCTACGGCTTAGCCCGGCTTTGGCAGATAGGACTTAGACTTTTTGGGTTTCTGACGGCAAATAGATGCGTTCCAGAAGCCAATGTTCCCGATAGGGGATGTCTAGTTAGATAGTGACATGGCCAAAATGGAAGGCCTAGAGTCTGGGGAAACGAGCAACAGTTCCCGAAGAGATTGGATATATAAACAGTGTCGAAAAGGGCATTAATCAGGACATCATTCACTCAACAATCACGCTTCACTTCAACAGCTCAATAACGATTTCTCTTCTCTTCTTATTATCTCAATCTATACCTCAATTACCAGCAGTAATTTCTTTACTTCCGCAACCATGGCCGCCCTCAACGCCGATACCCTCGACATGTCCTTGTTCTTCGGAACCGAGGCTGAGAAGAAGGACTTTTGCGACTCTCTCCTCCGTCTCCTCAAGAAGCGAGGTGGTGTCAAGCTCCAAAACCACGGCATTCCCGCTGAAGACATCCACGAGCTCTTTGCTCAGGTAAACATTCCCATCCATCACTACCATTACCCACGGCACTAATCTAACATCCCCCACAGACCAAGCGCTTTTTCGAACTTCCCCTAGAGACAAAGATGATCGCCAAGCACCCTCCCCAAGCCAACCCCAACCGTGGCTACAGCTTCGTCGGCCAGGAAAACATCGCCAACATCAGCGGCTACGAAAAGGGTCTCGGCCCCCTCAAGACCCGCGACATCAAGGAGACGGTCGACTTTGGCTCCGCCACCGACGACCTTGTTAATAACATCTGGGTTCCCGAGGACAAGCTACCTGGTTTCCGCAACTTCATGGAGACTTTCTATGAGAAGGCCTTCAAGACCGAGATGCAACTCCTCGAGGCTCTTGCTATCGCCCTTGGTGTTTCGCCGGATCATCTCAAGTCGCTTCACAACCGTGCTGAAAACGAGTTCCGCATTCTGCACTACCCTGCCATCCCTGCATCTGAACTTGCAGACGGCTCTGCCACTCGTATCGCTGAGCACACCGACTTCGGCACTATCACCATGCTTTTCCAGGACTCCGTCGGTGGCCTCCAGGTAGAAGACCAAGAGAACCTTGGAACCTTCAACGACGTCGAGTCCGCTGCTCCCACAGACATCATCCTCAACATCGGCGACTCTCTACAGCGCCTGACAAACGATACCTTCAAGGCCGCATGCCACCGTGTCACGTATCCCCCCACCGTCAAGGCTAGCGATGGCGAGCAGGTGATCCCTGAGCGATACTCGATCGCTTACTTTGCCAAGCCTAACCGTAGCGCTTCTCTGTTCCCCTTGAAGGAGTTCATCGAAGAGGGCCAGCCTTGCAAGTACGAGGACGTTACTGCTTGGGAGTGGAACAACCGTCGCATTGAGAAGCTATTTAGTGCTTCTAATGAGGCTAAGGCTTAGGAAGTTGATGGATTGGTGGGCAAAAGTACGGCTGGAAACCAGATTGTGATATAGTTCAACGTGATCAAGCATAGCGAAGTCTTTTTAATTTAAGTCAATCATTCTCAACATATTAATCCCTTTATAGAACTGCATAAAACCCAGACAGGATTTTATAGACATCCGTCTGTACAACACTGCTACTCGTCATAGGTGAGCACGTTCAGAGATGATGTTTTCTACACCGTCATACTTTTACGCTACTCAGAAGTGACCAATAGTGAGGCTGGTGCTCACTCATTCCCATCCGTACTGGGCGACGCCCTCGGCGGAGTGATCTGTGACTACTTTATAGAAAGGTGTGTCATCCGCCGTGACCCCGAAAGCAATGTTGACCAGAAATCGAATCAAAACTGGAAAATACAGATGGTTGATCTATTTATGAACACTCTATGCCACTTTTCTCAGCCACTCAGGCTTCCGCCGACTCTCGCTGTCAAGGTTGTTCCACAGAAGACCTGAGAAATTTAATACTACCGTCTTGGCCTGGAGCAGCGACAAGGCGAGAGGTACGGCTGTTCTCTACTTTGCATTAGTTCCTAAACATACGAACTGGAAATACCATATGATCTCCAAGGCAGCAGCAAATGTCGAGTATACATGCAAAGCCAGAGGTGAAATTAGCAAGGCAATTGTGTCATGCTACGTTGACGGACTACTCCATGGTCATTGCCTCTCACTATCCTTTGTGCTAGTGGGATTTTTCCTTGCCCTTTGTTCAAGAGAGTGTATAACTCATACCCAAGTTGAGGAGAGCCTAGCCAAATCTACTAATACAGAAAGACGTTCAATAAGCTTCGGGGTTGGCTACTTCGCATAAATCTGACTTAATTGTTCGTTCCATCTAGAACACTGCCTTTTCCTTTGTTAAAAATTTGGAGACAGATAGCGAGAGAACTTGCGAAGCGTAGTCGAAAGCGATAGGTGCGGAGTACATAACTGACTGGAAAGCGGCCGATGCGAGTTCTCGATTACAGTCACTTAGTTCAAGCAGCATAAAAGACCATGGTCAATTGAGATAACGTGTCTTTTCCTTTATTGAAGATTGTTGACAAGATCAAAGTCGTTATCATGTAATACCGAGCATGACAGCATCACGCGGGTAGGAAACATGGGGAAGGTGCAAGACTGAAGCTAGAATCCCTTAGCATGGTCAAACAACCTATGGAATGCCACTATTTCTACCATCCAACATCTTATTGGCCAGCCATACGGCCTCCCTCGGCACAACCGAGCTAACTACTGATAAGCTCCAAATGCAACAGGAAAGAGAACCCGAGCCCCTTCCTTTTTCACAATCGTTAAGTAAACCCACAGCCCTTCTTGGGTTTCCCTATCCGTTGACACCTATTATTGAACAAGGATTTCTCATACCTAATTAGTATGGGCAACTCTCGATCTAGAAGAACGCATTCTTTTGGAGGATGCAAGACTTGTCGAAAACGCCATCTCAAATGCGACCAGTCTTTACCAAGGTGTAATCGATGTCGTCAGGCGGGTTTGACGTGTGAGGGTTTCACGCCCGCCTTGAGGTGGCTGATATCTACTGGGTCAGAAGTCTATGATCGACAGCCTACTCAGACGGCAGAGGCTGGTGCGGAGCAGTTCTCTAGACGACATTTGTACAGTGGTAAGTACTATTCTATGTGATTTGAGGATGAACGAATTTAACATTCTGAAGAGGAAGATAGACAGTCTATGAGCAGTGCACTGGTCAATATTCTTCCTTCTACCGTCACGGCAGCTCTTAACCAAATCGACGAGCAGTCAAAGACTCTTGACGTTCAGGATGATGCATCAAGTATCTACGACGTCGGTCCATTCCAAGTTTTCAAGTTCGAGACTTCCCAACAAACGGCAACGCCCATCTCGGACCATGTCTCTTTCAATGATATGGACCTTGACACCTTGAGCGAGAACCAGACTCAAGATTTCTCAGAACCTGTTGACAATGGCCTTGACAAAGCTGGACCTGCCAACGACTTCTCGTCAAGTTCGCTAGACTTTTTGCACTGGGGCGATTTATTCACCTGGGATGTTAGTGTCCTCGATAATCCGCCCCAAATTCCTTACGACAACTTCGACACACTCCCGATGAACATCAACTGGCCAAATGAATCAAACATGAGCTTCTCCGAGTCTCTGGACTCGATGATACCATTTGAGACTGCCAGCGACGACGTAGCATGGCCACAGTTGGATCTGATGGTGGATGCACCACTACTACTGAAACACTTCAACGACGACGTCATCAGCCAGATGGGATCTCTACCCATCAACGAAAAATCAGCGTGGAAGACACTACATTATCCCTCGGCGATAATGACTTTGAGCGAGTTGACTATGCTGGATGTGAACAAGGATCAGATCAAACGGGCCAACCTGGCTACGTTTTACGCTCTAATAGCTGTGTCGTCTTTCCATCTCTCGCTCAACTCCATCACCTTCCCAGGTCTGGCACGCCCTGGCGATCACTGGAAGTCACTATCAAGTCGGACATACGAGGCAGCGAAGCAGCATCTCAAACTAAGCCTCGAGAAGGAATCCCAGCCGGGTCCGCACAAGGCCAAGTACAAAGAGCAGCTGATGGGTATAAGCGCAGTGTTAGCAACAGCGGTAAGTCAATACCTTGTATAAATGGCCTCAGCTAACAATTTCAGCTTCTGTCCGGCAACGAAAACGATACAAGATGGTGCCTCACAGAAATGGAGCGCCTAATAAGTTGGCGTGGCCTCACCAAGCCAAGCATATCTCGTCGCGCACGATTGCTACACAACATTTACGCCTGGATGCGCATCGTCTCAGAAAGTCTAAACGTCTATCTTGACGAGAACCACGCTATAGAAACACCCTTCGCACGCTCAAACAATAATAATTCGCGTGCGCCAACGACCAATGTCCCCGTCCAGTCGATCAATCCCGACATGACACTCGACAACTTCCTCCACCTCGAACCGCGCAAACTCCACGGCCAGAAGACCAGACGGGACATCAAAGACATTCATTTGGCGGATACATCGCAGGACCAAGAGAACATGTATATGCAAATTTACGGTGTCCCAGAGACGTGGCTTAGTCTTGTCTCGCAAATAACTCGCCTCGCGAATGTCATGGACAGGCTTTCCGCGCGGAAAAAGTCTGATGCAGAAGCACTCATGTCGCTACAACCAAGAGCCTCATACCTCGAGAACGCGGTGTGTCTATTCCGTTCGCGACATAGCGAGTCTTCATCAATGAGCGCAAGCCCTAGCTCTATGCCGGGCGGAACACCACATATGCATATGGTCCGCGCTCTCGCATCTGCCCTGGTGATCTTCTTCTACCGCCGCATCCGCAACGTAAATCCGCTTGTTCTTCAAGACAGCGTAAATGACGTGGTCAATTCACTTCATGCGTTTGACGAGGCGCTGGATAGGAATAATCTCCTCGGGCCGGGGACGGCGTGGCCGGCATTTATAGCGGGTGCGGAGGCGCGGTCGAGACAGAGACAGGATATTGCGGATTGGTTGGACAAGGGTTTTAGAAGGTCCGGGTTTGAGAGCTACAGGGTCTCGAAAGAGGTGCTGGTGGAGGTTTGGAGGAGAAGGGATGAGGTGGAAGGGCAGCCGACGGGAGATGTTTGTACGTGGATGGAGGTGTGTAGAGATTTACATCGCTGGCCATTGGTGTCATGATTTGAAGTCGCTGCAAGGTCGGTACGAAGCCCTATCGCAGGGCCAGACATAACTTGTTGACTAAGAGCCGGTTTAATGAACAAAGACATGTGGCTGGGATGGGCTGAAAAGCGAGCATCGCTCGAAAGGCTGGGACTCCCATGTGCCAACTGTATCATTTCTCAATGCCCGTTCTGCGGACAAATACTACTGTGTCTAGCCATGTGTCAAGGGCCAAGTATTGTGTTGGCCTCCCTCGGACTGGACTAGCCCCGTCCAAAATTCCGTCACTTTTGAGACTTGCCCGTTGAGTCGCGGTGTGAATTGTCTTCGCCTCAAGACGAGATCAAGATATGAACCCGGGTGTCGATGGTGGCTGCCAACAGGTGAGAGCGGCAGGCACGTCTGCTTAGGCTTCACTTAACAAACGGTGAGGGGATTGGTCGCGATGGCTAGCATTACTGAGGGTGTAGATGCAGTCAGCCATACGGTAGTACACCGCTGCGTGTCCTTTAGCCATTCCTATGCCCTCGCTACAATACTGAGTCGCTTGCATCAATGCACTCTGTCGATAGCAGCTCGTGCAGTCGATGGGGAAGCCCTTCGAGTAAAACATGGCTTGGCTCAAATGGAGTCTCCAAATGGTGATGTTGGGACATTTGTTGTCAGCGTGCGGGCAGGATGATGCGAGGCGGGTCAATATTGAGCATGCCTTTCACGAACTTCCTACCCTCGACGGGATAACCTGGGATTGTCGTAAACCATTGTGGCGATAAAAATCATCACAGACCAACACCACTTCATCCGACTGTATCTTGAGGGTTAGGCTGAAACCCACTGAGCACATTACCCCGAAACCAAGGCATATAAACATCCTTTGCCCATCTCGCAAGTTCACGAATGCCCGCAACGATCGAATACGTATCAAGAATACTCTGCGTCGTACCAAACTGCCTCTCCGTCCACAAAACAGTCTTGTCGCCCTCAAGCGTCGAAAAAACGAATAGCCATCGATGGCCCTGGACGATAATACCCGGTATAAAGCCCAGTTCCCCAAGCTTTTCATCTGCCATTTTCTTGCGGGCCATTTCCTCTTCTGCCGTCAAGGATTGGGGCGTTAGACCGATGACGGATCGGAGGAAGGCCCATTGTGCGGCGTGCCAGACGCCCATTTGTAATTGCGCCGCGTCGAGTTCTTTGCCGGGACGCTTAGTCTCGATGCTCAGAACGATGGGACATAATTGTAGAGGGGCAAAGTCGGTGTGGTTGACTGTGAGTGTAGGGGTTCGGCGGCCGAGGGCTTGGAGAGCGTGGGAGTCGAGTTCGGATTTGAGGTAAAGGCAGAAGTCGACCATTTTCGCTGTCGAGGAGTAGGGTACGAACTTGCGATGAGGACGGGCGGTAGTGCTGCGAGTTGGTTAGATGGGTCGCAGTAACATGGGCTAGATGTGACCTACCAGGTGGAAAAGTTGAAAGGTGTTCCAGTAGTTGTGTTTGGTTCTCGCAAAATGGCTTCCAAAAGACGATGGTGCACCTCCATGTTCCATGATGCCTCTTCATGACTCTGATCATGACATTCGCGCGCAAGGTCGCAGATCAAAGAAATTTCTTTCGGTAGAGGCACGCGGCCTGGTAACGAGTCCAGCGCTCCCGCTTCTTTGAATGCGAATCTCCAGAGTCTTGTGTTCTGGTCTCGAACTTGGGGACTCTCCATAATGGCACTCTTTTTAGCCTCAGGAAGGATCTCAATCCCACTACCAATCTCTCGAATCGTATCAAGAAGACCAGCGACAACAGAAGGCGCCGTATCGATGTTCAACTGTCGACAATCCAGTCCTCTTTCCTCCAGTCGTAGGCCGAGCATTTGTTTCTTGGGCGAATTCGATCGAGAAGCACCTTCGCTGTGCTCGGACCATGAAATGGAGGACCCTGTGCTTGAGGCTGGGGGAGGAAGATCTCCAGCTCGTGGAGTACGGTTCGGGTCGATAAGACGACGTCTCTTGGGGGTGTTGCCTTCCATCGCGCTGGAGTCTGAAGCTGGAGGACTGGGTTCTTGTTGGGCGGCCTTTCGCTTGGTCTTGCTATCTGTGTCTTGGGGATTCTCGCATACGTCTGGGATGGAGTCGAGCCAGAACCTCACGCGCTGGGTATCAAGCATGGTGAAGGCAGTAGAATGCGCATTATTTTGATATTTTGGTGATGGTAGTTAAAGCTGCAAATGAAGGTCAAGCTGATGTCACGGCACGGGCGCGTTAGCGGCTGCCCCACGTTGGCGCGACAACACCCCACCAAGTCGAGGCCCGCCACTGAAGTCCTCAGACTCGAAACAACCCCGATACTAGAGGTGCTGTGACAGTTTATTTAATTCTCATATACAAGAGTCAGCTCTAATATCGAACCATTGTTGCGGATAATAGTACCGAAGTGGTCAATGGACAGATACGAGGCATTGCCAATCCACTACACGGCCCGGTGCCGGAGGGCATTTCACTTCTGGTGTAAGTTTAGTCCAAAGACTGCCAGGGCCTTCTGTCTCCCTGACAATATCGTTGCCGCGCAGGACGGTGATCGAACAGTCAAAGGTCAGCAGTTGTTCATTAGCACACAGGTTCAGGCTCTTGGCAATGAGAAATTCATTATACTGGGTATCATTGATAGCTACTAATAAACACTTTGTTTGTTACATGCATCCCGTACTCTCTATACGTTCTCGCAATACCTCACTGTACTCTTGGAGGTATCCGGGGATATTCTAGCCGGCATTGGTGCGCCTGCTGACGACGGCAGACTTTGTAGATCATAAAAGTTTCCTGGAAGCGTAGCGTTCGACGGCGATCGTTCAGGTCTGTCGTCGTGTCTTCGTTGTAGGTCTTTGAGAAGGGCGTAGAAAAAGGGTGTGTTGGCGACCACACAAGCGCATAGCATCTCGATCGAAGCCCACTGTCAAATATGTCAGAGCGAGGCCTACCACAAAAACAAGAACACCTTACCATTGATCGGGACTTTTGAGAGACCGATTCGTTGAGGATAAGAGGGAGACGGAGAATGGTGACGGCGACTACAACAAGGCCCACGCTGAAGAGAAAGGCAAGCTGTAGTTTCTGTTTGAGATCGAGTCGCAGGTGTCGTAGCATCGGAAAAGGAAGGATTATTAGAGCGACGTTGGATATGATGTTACAAACCGCCATTAGGATCAGGTTTCCGATTGCACGGTTACATGCTGCTTCTGCATTGTCATGTCAGCGGAGAGCCATCGAGGCAGAGATCTCAAGGTCTTCTTACCAGTACCATCCCAATTGAGCGACCACATTCTAAAACCGAGTCAGCCATGCACTTCTACCATGCTCAGATCCAACGTACAATGAAAGCGGTCGGCATTCTGCCAGGATCGTGATAAACACAGCAACAAATGTGGCGACAATGAACCACCAAAGCGCATCCGTGACGAATTTGCCCCAGCGAAACACGTCGATGAATCGCGAATAAAAAGCCAACAGCCCCAGCTTCAAACACCACAAACTACCCAAGTCAGCATCCCGTCATCAATATTGACCGTAGATACGCACAACAGCGCGTAAAAGATCCGCGAAGGTATAAGAAGCTTATGCGAAAGCTCTCGATCGCCATCAATCTTGGCGACGCTGACGCCATAACTTTCGGCCTCGGCTTGCGTAGCGGGCTCGTGGGTATACGTCGGATTGAGCGTGTACGAATACAATATGCAAACGGCGCGTCCGATGAGGGGAAGGATGGCGATGGTCATGTAAAAATCGTCAATGCGCCATGTTCGATGACATGTTCGATGGATGTGGCAGCGGAACAGGAGACGGTAGAGACAGCGTGCGAAGATGAGAAAGGCGCACACGCTGGTCGAGGCGAAGGTGAGGGCGGCGTCCGAGGACGATGCCATGCCTGCTCATTGTGGTGTTGTCGGTGATGTGTAGGTCATAGTTCTTGGCTGAGGTAGATTTCTAGGGGGAGAAGATTGGATGCGAGTGGAGAGAGAAGAATGGGATGGGGTCGTGCATTTGCCGACGGGACGCGGGGAATCTTGGACGTAAGGAATCCGGGGGAGCCAAGAAACCGGATTAATGGGCATGGCTTCTGAGTGGCTGAATTAGGGGAGCTAGATTTTAGCCGGACCATCGGTGACGGGCGCTGTTGGCACGGCTCGCTTTTCTCAACGGTTGGTCTGTGATGGTTCGAGATTCCCTGTTTAGTTCAAGCCTCTGCCGATTCTCTTTGATCGGTTGATGTCGCTATGATCGTCCCGAGATTGTCTGGCGTAGTATGAATTGATGTGCAGGATGTCGTGTCGAGATCCCTGCATCCCCTATGCAGGGGCCTCCACACTTTCAGCATTAGTTGCATTTATGTCTCAGGCGAAGGAGGCCCGTAGAGTTCTAGATTTAATTGATGGCAATTCTTGTGTTGCACACAGGGAGCAGCCGTGATAGCGTAGCATCCGGTGAAGTTTATTCGGTTGCCTTGCCTTGATTTGAGAATAGTTGCTCCTCACGAGACATGCCTGCGCAGAAGACATTTGTGTACTAGATGATGTAGCACATGCAATTAACCCGTGTTCTGCGTGGATTTGACAACCGTTAGCTCTAGTCGTACCCGACCAACTGGTCTTGGTTAATTGCAGCCAGAAGGGTTCTGCGCGTTCGCTAGTCGAAAGTGAGGGAGGTAGAGGAACCCAACCTACCCTACATAACTTTGGTGATGATGATTTGAACTTCTGGAAGAACGTGAGTATTAACGCTTGGCAGTGAGTTTCTTTCCCGCTTTCTTCTCAGTTTTTGTCGGGTGTACACTGCTAGAAGCTTGAATTGTCTAGACTACCTAGGTAACTGACCACCACCAATTTCAGAGCTATCATAGACTTTGTAGTGCTATTCGTGTCAACCCTCTGGCGAATTTGGTGGCCCGTGCTCTGCAACACTTGTGAAGCTTCAAGCCACGGGGGCTGTCCGCTCACCGTTCCCTCGTACAAATCTGGTCATGTCTTTTTATTTCATAACTGAACATCAATCCTTGACTGGTAGAGGGACATCTTCTAATTCCTGTGCTGCGTGTGTCTTTCGAGTGGCGTTTAATAGATCGATGGGTATTCGAGAAAAGTCCAGTCAGAACGTTAACTGTAAAAGCTGAACGTCCAACTCAGAGACTGTCGATAATTCTATCCATGTCGGATCCTGGAAATTCCATGTGTGTATTTAAATAAAAACTTTATCTCTCGCTTTGGCTTCGGTTCCCTCGTGTTTCTTCAAGCCACCTGCTCATTAGTCACTCGTTTACCCAGCCACTCATGAGTTGTGCATTCTTTGCTCTCGCTGCCGCAAGCTTTGTCGGGTCTGTCGCGACCAATCCCTGCCGGCCTATCTCGAGCTCTACAGCTGCCGTTGAGACTATTTTGACCTCTACTTCTGGTACTCTCTCCCTACCGTGTCCACTGACACTTTTCTCGCCACGGCCTCTACAGGAACTAGCGCTTCAGTCGACACGACCGAAGCATCTCTTGCAACGGTGGCTGAGTCCACTGCATCGACGGATTTATCTACTGCCGATGTTTTCACTAATCTTACTACTTCCGCGACAGCCACAACTGATGCACCAACTACCGCCACCAGCGGCGCCTTCATCGAGTCATCCACAACTGGGACGTTGGCCGAGGCTTCCACCACCACAATAGCCCTCGTCGACCTCCCCGCACTGACCAATCTCGTCCTCAACGGCGATTTGAGAAGATGCAGTGATGCCGAGATCGACGATTTCCCAGCAAGAACAACGCGGTCTACTCTGTAATTCAAGACTACACGGAAGGCGGCAGCGATGAGACTAGTGTCGTCACCTTTCTCGGCAACGTTCTTTTTTTTTTTTTTCTTCAAGATTTTCTATCCAGAACAAATAGATCACGGGTGATAAAGCAGTCACTTGCCTGTTCTACAAGGTCAACACACTCGGACATCATTTCTGTGAGCCAAGCGTGCTTGACGCTGAGGACATTCTGGCATCCAAGACTATTGCAAATGACGAACCAACCGGGCAGTGGCATTCCCTCGAGGGTCAACGTCAAATAGATTTTACTTGTGGTGACGCCGGTGGCGACAGTGAAAACTTGGCCGATCTAGTCGTTGTGAGCGATCAGGCTACGTTGGATGCTTTGGACAGTGTGGTATTTGCTTTATAGTCACGGACCAAATTCTAATGACTCTAGTGCGAGGGATGGAATAGATCACATGCTAATAGAGCGGTTATCTCGGGTGGTATAGATCTGAGTATGAGGTATGGGCTAATCGAGCGTATAAACTTCACATGTACATGCTTTCTAGAACATTGTATAAGACAAATAGAAGCCAGTTCATGGGACGTACTGCCCAGTCAACAGCAGGTGCAGGTTGATCTACATATTTTGGGATTTATCGTGACAGTGTTCTATGAGATTCATATCAATCTCGAGCGCTTGTCGTAACCTTGACCTAAGACGAATTTAATTGTCTGAGCTAGTTGCCTTCCAGTACTTTTCTAGCATATCCCTGACGGTGAGCGGTTTGATATGAGGAAGCTTCTCGTTCAGTTCGCCAGGAATATAGGCAATTTCTTTCACCGTAGTCCATTTGGCAAAGATTGATATGAACCACTGGAACTGTGGTTTTGGTACGTTGGCATAGCAAGGAACCTGCGACGGTAGTTCCGTCAACTGGCCGTTCTCTAGGCGCTCTATAGAATCGTAGGCCACCAGGAATTTTTCACCTTCGTTTGGTTAGCATGGTTGATCAAGGTAAGAATCCTTGGGGGGCGGAATTGCATACCAATAACCTCCTCAGCGATGCGTACAAACTCGTGCCAGGTAATAATATCTCCGGCGATTCTTGAAACTTCAGGCCATTCCTTCATGTCAAGCGAGGCTACGACAAACTTGGCAACATCATAAGAGTAGGTGACTGTGAACCTATCATCACCACTTCCAGGGATTGCAGCCTGTCTATGTGCGATATCGATTCCGAATAGTGTTGGGCGCAAGTAGGATTTGATGTGAGGATGGCCCCAGTAATCCAAGAAACAACCGTTCTGGAACAAGGTCCACTGGAGGCCAGACTGTCGTAGTTCGGTGATAGCATCAAAATATTCGGACAGCACCGGAAGTTGCTTAACAGCTCTAAACTTAAGATTAGCGAAATGAATGACTCTCTATCCAGACGTAACGACTGACTCGGTAGGATAGTCAATGCCAAATGCGCTTGGAACAAAGCGCTTTGTCGCGGAAGAGGCAGTGGCGGCTTTGATGAGGTTCTTTTGACCAACGCGTAGAGCATCACCCTCGTAGTTCAAACAGCTGATGACTGTGTGGATGTTATGCTCTGTCAGAGACTGAGTCAGACTGTCGACATCGGAATAGTCAACTTTGATCGACAGTACTCCAGTATCATTCTTCTGGGGCTGAGAGGTCTCAGTGCATGCTCTGATAAGCCGTCAAGTGTACACTTACGTTTCGAGTCAAGACAAACGGACGGTGAGCGCATTGGAGTTTGAGGACTTCCAGAATGGTACGACCGACGTTGCCCGTACCTCCAGCGATTGCGACGTTGACCATCTTGCCAGATCAAAGGTCGGAGGTAAGGACTCGTATATCCGGATATCTGTAGATGTGGGACTGAGATAAGGTGCTGACAGGAATCTCCGATAAACTCCAGATTTACTGTTTTCAGGCAAACTAAAGCTAAGTTCGTCAAGCACACTCTAAATATCTACTGCCGACAGACGTCGCATCAAATAAAACCCGAATATGAACTGATCCATACGAGCATTGACGGACTTAATCCATGATGACTGATATGTCCGAGCTCAGAACCATGTCATGAAATCTCCACGTGTGAAAGTCCGCAACTTTACTCATATCTTGTAGTGAGATGTGGGTGCTTAAACCTTTATCCTTTACCGATAGGGAAAATTCCCGGCGACCGAGAGCTGCTTTTGGGATAGTTTCGTAAACTTGCATTGTTCCTCTGATCGCCATGACATAGTGCCGCAAGTTCTCATGGAATTTAGCAGGGGCAGCCAAGGACTAATGCAAGCCTGAGTCTATTTCTGCAACAATAATTGGTCAGATCTGCGAAGTGGCATTGTCCACAGTCGGACTTAGGATTTCCCCTTCAGCGCTATTCGTTCTTTCGTGAGGATAACCCTGACACAGATCCTAACGCCATGGAGCTCGCCATGCTAAATTTCACGAGAATTCACGGTATCATACATAAAAGTTCAGACTTCGATGTACTATGTAAGTCCTCGAATTAACATAAAAGAAGCTCAGCACCACGTACACTTCGATTATCTTGTTCCTCCTCAGTTTCTATCTTTATCTTGGTCTTTTAAACCTTTCTCAACCTTTAACCGAAGCCATGACGGATCGTTACGTGGCCATTCATCAGTCCCCCAGTGGTCCTGGCGACTCGCGCCCGACTGCTCTCCAGATCATCAAAGATGAAGGCCTAGAAGGAAAGCTGGAAGGCCAGATCATCCTCATCACGGGATGTTCTTCAGGAATTGGTATCGAAACTGCCAAGGCTCTGCATCTTACTGGCGCCACGCTATACCTAACGGCTCGCAACCTTGAAAAGGCCAAGCAAGCTTTGGGGGATCTAACTCTTAATGAGCGCGTTCATTTACTCGAACTTGATCTCGACTCATTTGCTAGCGTACGCTCATGTGCAGCCAAGTTTCTCTCCGAGAGTCCGAAACTGAATATCCTTATCTGCAACGCTGGCGTTATGAATTGTCCGGAGGGGCGCACAAAAGAAGGCTTCGAAACCCAATTCGGCACCAATCACCTTGCGCACTTCCTCTTATTCAACCTCCTACGGCCGGCAATCCTCAAAGGGGCCACGCCTGAGCGTCCATCTCGAGTTGTTATCCTCTCATCTGTTGCGCACCGCTTCGGCGAGGTAAACTTCGACAATGTTAACTTTGAAGGATGCTACGACGGTAACTTGGCATATGCCCAGAGTAAGACGGCCAACCTTTGGACTGCCAACGAAATCGAGCGACGATATGGAAGTGAGGGTATACATGCTTGGAGCGTTCAACCTGGTGCTGTCTTGACCGACTTGCCAAGACACTTATCTGACGAGCAGAAGGATGGAATGAAAAAAGATCCTTACCTTGAGAAGATTTTCAAGGCTCCCGACCAGGGTGCTGCTACGAGTGTGTGGGCAGCTACTGCGAAGGCTCTAGAAGGCCAGGGTGGTAAATACCTTGAGAACTGTCAGATCATTGGAAAATATGACCCGTCGACTCCCATGTTTGCGCCTGGTTTTGGAGACCATGCGTATGATACCGAGAAGGCGAAGAAGTTGTGGGAAAAGTCATTGGAGTGGGTTGGTCTATAGCCGAGCTAAGTCTCTCGTACAAGGAATAGAGAAATCATTTTATGACCAAAAAGCAATAAGTCGTGAACCTTAACCAAGTCCAACGGATCACTGAATCAAGCCTGTACCACAAATTCGGTTCTCAACCAGCCCCAGTCTCGTTGAACGGCAGAAGCGATACTAGTCCAGGCTTACTGCCTCATCAAGGGGGCTTGCTATTGCAACTTTAGCCACCACTGACGGGACTCGAGTTAAACCGATCAGGTTGTCTTGATACGCCAAGATGAGGTTGATAAGCATTGCTGGCGAAAATAAGGCCGCTGGCACATGTGATTCTTGAATAAAGGTACGTCTAGGTCTCTAGAGCATCATCTTCTGTTGCAGTCAACCTAAGGTACTTGTTACCCTCATCTAAGTACATCAAAGAGTCTTCTTCATGTTGACCGATCCTTTCCGCTTGATACATGCGAGAGACCCAGGCCGTCGGCGTGAAAATAAGCTTTCCAGTTGCCATCACCCTCCACGTCACCTTTCAGAAGGATCGTCCATCCTGTGCCACAAGATTGCCTGAGACATTATCTGCAGTCATCTTCCCGTTGATTCAGCTGTTGACCGACTACGATCGGTGTGCGATATATAGCATTGGACTTTAAATCAGGGCCAATAGTCCGAACAACATGAGGCCAATGGCGTTGTTATTGGAAGTTTGGAGGGATGTGATGGAAGCCAAGAGCGGAGTTTAGGAACGGGCCGTAGTCAATCTTACAAGTATCATTCCCCTTTCGACCACATGCGTACGCCTCAATGTCAAAGCTCACATACCTTGTTGAGACGATTGCGGGGAAACAGGGCATATTTCTCAAGGATGAATCCAATGTGGAACGTCAGGGAAATTAAAATGCCGATCTGTTGTTGTTCCAAAGCTGAAAGGTCACTGATTGGACTACATTGATCGAATCTGCCAATAATTGTGTCAACAGGGTCTTTGTGGCTTGCTGCAACTACCGAGATGTGGCTGGCTGGATGGACTCTTCAGTCTGCATGTTTTGCCCGCTTCAGCTAAAAAGTCCATGCGCAAAACTAATTCTGTTGCTTCATGCGTCAAAGCTGAATTCAGGTACATCTACCGCGTTTTGAGAGAGGTAGACTGGCTTTCGAAAAGTATTCCAATGGACACTTACACGAGGACTGTTATTGTTGTAATCATCTTTCAACTTGCGAGAGATTGCCGTAAACGCTCGGAACAACAATTCATTTCTTGGTCTAAAACTAGGAAAGCTGATGAGATATGACCAGATACTACCCCGCACAGGTTGATCACTTGTAAAACATATTGCAGGCAAGTAAGCAGGTTATTAGGTCTTAGACAACCTGCACTCGAGCAGCTCCCACCAATCATATCATGTTGTTCGATACTTGATAGAACTTTAGAGTTTGATTGGGATCGTGGTGTAACAACTCACTTCTTCATCTATGAGCTCTCGCGTACGATAGTCTGTAATGCTGCGTTGCAATCCAATTTTTGACGTCTTCCCGCAGCTTTCCGTGTTTCTCTCAGGGCCAATCAGTCATTTCGGCTTGGAGTGTACAGATTCTCAGTGACATCTGACAGTCGTGGTTGGCCTCAGGTCGATGCAGATTTCACATGTGAGACACAGCATATCAGACATTTATTGACGACGAGTCTTACTTTCTCTTCACCGCAAGATGTTGTAGTCTGACAGGGAAGGCCGAGGATCCGAGAGGAAGGAGAGAGAAGCGGGTTGACGTCTCCAAAAGTGTGTCGATGTCGAATATAAAAGGGACGACCGCCGCTCCCAAATTCTTCTTCTCATCATCATCAACAACTCACAGTAACTCAACAATTTCACCACAAAAGCTTTCTTCTACTCTTTCAACTTCCAGACTATTTACTTGCCAAGTTAGTCAGACCGCCCTCCTACTCAGAATACCCCACTAACACAGAAACGCAGAATGTCCTACCAAATCAAGGTCCGCGTCTACCAGACCAACAACAACGCCTTCTTCCACATCGTCGAGAAGGGCTGCTGGCACTACGCCAACGGCGCCCAGTGGACTGAGGAGAACGGCATCCTGACCCTCCAGATGGGCGGCAGCGGCACCTCTGGCATGCTCCGCTTCAAGACTGAGCAGGGCAAGGAGGCCTTCTTTGTCGCTCTTGGCGTCCACAACTACAAGCCTTGGGTTGACACTGTCACCGGTCTTGGCAACGACATCACCTGTGTCAAGGCTCTGCCTGAGTACTACGGCGAAGCTTCGGACCGAACTCGCTCCAGGGAGTCGCAGCGTACCGAGCAGACTATTCTCAACATCGACCGCAGGAACATCTCTACCAAGTACAAGGTCCGTGAGGGTAACAACCTCGAGCTTGACATCATCATTGGTTAGGAGGATGATCTCAAGCCACAGAAAGGAATTAAAATGAGGGTAAAGACGGGATCAAGTGCTTTTGATACTTCCTATATAGCATGGCAAATACATATCTCATTCTAAGTCGCAGCATAGGACCATTCATTGGTGGTGATCGAACATGCTTCAAGTTTTATATACGTACATGAAGTCCTAGAGTACCTTTTCGATTTACTGGAGTTACTTCACTATACCAAAGCCACAGACGGCCATCTTACTTTTCTACTCAAGATCCCGGACCATTAGTCACCAAGGCCCCTCCTAAATGGCATAACATGTACACCGTAAAAAGATGAACTTTTCCTTACGCCATGGCCTCTACATGTATTCTTAATACTCTCCATGTAAAAGTTTTAACCATCGATATAATGAACATGGCATCAGCTGTGGTGATTTCCGTTGGTGTTGGTAGATAAACCCCACGCGGCTATGAACCTAAGTATATTTTTTAAGTTTCAAGTTTCTTCGCCATACAATCTGGTGAATATCAAAGATATAGCATTTAGATATCTCATATACACCTTTCACTTCCTGGCATTGCTTCTAATTTATGGTTAATCTATTTTAAGCAAAAGATCGCCGCTTGGTGGTGCCGAAATTCGGCGAACTATCCTCGGGCCCAGTTCTAAGCCCGAATCCGATAACGATGATACCATACTCCACCAGTTCGTGCAAATACCTCTGCTGATCCTTGGAATCGCGCAAGTTTGGTAGATAAACCGAAATATCGCGCGAAGTGAGGGGAATCGGGGCAACGCCGATTTTCTTCGCGGGGAATTGACCTCTTTTGGCACGGCGATCAGGCTGGGGGAAAGGTTAATAATAAGTGATAAATAGTTCAATAGTTCTTATCCTCCCTCATTGACTTTTCTGTCAACCCTACTCAGCCGACTAGTAACATGAAGGTCTTGTCAAACCTCAGCACCTTGTTGGCCTTGTGGCCTGTCCAACAGGCTTCCGGAGCACACTACAAACCCGTCAAGCTCAACGGCTATGGCAGCTTCTCTGGCACCACGATCAACAGCACTTTCACTAAACAGGAATTGCCGGCGCCCGTGGATGCTTGGCTCGGTATCGACTATGCGACTCAGCCTACCGGAGATCACCGCTTTCAAGCCGTAGACTGGCCCAAGCAATTTCAGGGGATCAAGCGAGCCGACAGCTACGGTAAGACTTGCATTCAAGAAGCATCAGCCAAGACGCCAATCGACTCACAGAGCGAGGCCTGTCTCAACTTTAATGTGTTCCGCACACAGGGAGTTCCTTTGAGCAAGAAACTACCTGTCCTTGTTTGGATCCACGGGGGTGCTTTCTACTCTGGCAGCTGGGGCAGTTTTGACGGAGCTGCATTCGCCGCCTCTTCTAAAGTCCCAATCGTGGTGATCAGCTTTCACTACCG
The DNA here is from genome assembly GCA_030142105.1 of Fusarium sp. FL617. Taxonomy (NCBI): domain Eukaryota; kingdom Fungi; phylum Ascomycota; class Sordariomycetes; order Hypocreales; family Nectriaceae; genus Fusarium; species Fusarium sp. FL617. Next base: position 364,468 of record JAREIL010000007.1, on the reverse strand, counting down.
CGTCAACTCGCTGGGCTTCCTACCGTCGAAGCTTTTCCAGGATGAGGGACTGTCAAATCTGGGCATTCGAGACCAGCACCATTTCTTAGAGTTCGTGCAAAAGCATGTTGGCGCTTTCGGTGGTGATAAAGACGCTGTTACTATCGGTGGTCGCTCTGCTGGCGGTCACTCTGTGGGAATCCACTACTTCCACAACTATGGCAAGGACTCCAAGCCATTGTTTGCACGGGCAATCCACCAGTCTGGATCGGTTACTTCCCGAGCTTTTCCCAATGCGACCTACCCTCTGTACAAGCAGCAATACGACGAGTATATTGCCTACCTCGGATGCGACAAAGCCAAGACCGACAAAGCTACGCTTAAGTGCCTCCGCGAAGTTGACATCAACAAGATCAGAAACATCAGCACAAAGCTTTACCACGATTACGACCCTCCTCTGACATGGCCATTCCAGCCAGTGCACGGAGGCCCTCTGTTTGAGAAGCCAGGCTCACAATCCGGATATGATGGAACCTTTTATCACGTCCCAACTATAACTTCAAATGTCAACAATGAAGGAAAGTTCTACACGCCTGGTGACCTTGAGACCAATAAGGAGTTCCTAGACTATCTCCACAACATTTCCCCAGCTTTAACTAAGAAGGATCTAGCTGAGCTGAGCACGTTGTACCCTGATCCAGCGAAGTATAAAGATTCTCCCTTCGCCAACTCGCCAAACAGCACGCAGTATGATCGCATTTCAGCTGCCTGGAGCGACTACGCATACATTTGTCCCGGCCAGGAGACAGCATATCGGGCCTCTATAGCCGGTGTACCGACCTGGAAGGTTCGCTTCAACACCAACAACAGCTATCCTGCTTGGCAAGGCATCCCACATACTGCCGACACAGCATATACCTGGGACGAGCCGACGACTCAATATCCAGAAATCAGCAACATCTACCACGCATATCTGGCTAGCTTTGTTGCTACTGGAGATCCCAACCGTCACCGATATCCTGGCAGCCCGAAGTGGCCTGCGTACAAGGGTGAAGATGATTCGCCACTGCAGATTGTGGTTCAGCCGAAGGATACAAAGGTGGAGAAGGATGAGATTCGAAAGGAGGCTTGTTTGTACTGGAGAGATCCTGAGCGGGCGCCTAGGCTGAACAAATAAAGCGCAGAAGACAGGTTTTTGTCAGAATTTTAGATAATATAGCCAAGAAATGACCAATTCTGGCTGTAAATAGATGAATACTATGAATATAAATGCTCTATGTCCTTCCACCCACTATAAAGACCGAGGTATATCTTGAGCAAGCTTGTTTGTTCACTTTACGATTTCACCTCGATTCAACTGATCCCATGCCATTCATACTGCTAGAGACGTAGCAAAGTCACTATATTTACCTCAATCAGAACAATGCTAAACGATCATTAACTTTCCGCTACGCTGATTCTCCACTCAATACAACATCCGTTGCCTCGGAATTGTCCCATCCTAATTGGCTAACGAGCTTCGGGCCCGCTAACCTCGACCTAAAAGGCATGCTTCATAAAGTAAGTCCATTTATACATGGAAACAGAGTGCTTTCGGTAACATGGGAGGCCAGGCTAGGTCCTGTTATATAAAGCCTGCATTCACCGTTACGTTTCAAATGTAAGCACCAACACTTCTATCAGCATCTTACATTTGCATTTGCTTTAAGAGACTTTCGCCTTCAAATCGTCAACACAAACTTCACAATCCTCATAAATAATAATAACTTCGACCCTCGAAAGGATATCCCATCTTTGGAAGGGAAAACCATCTTCATTACTGGTGGCACTAGCGAACTCGGCCGGCAATCAGCCCTCGAGTTTGCCATAAGCCAATCATCTGCCGAATCACCTGACCATCATAATAAACCTCTAGACTTTTGACTCGATAGGATATTTAAGCCGTTTCGGAGATGCAGTCGGCCTTGAGCGTGGCGATTCAGCAAGTACTCAATGGCAATAAACAGGAGACATCCGATAAGAATGATCCGAGTTGATTGTTTGCTGCCATCGAGCTGCGCGCTTCGTAACATTTTGATAGCCTTGTCGTAATACCACGGGGATGATAAATTCGTCCCGGAACTTCTTAAAGAGTTTTGATGGTGCCAGTTGACTGTTTTTTCTCTGTGACACGAGCCCAAGACCACGACACGGGCCAGGATGATCGGTTCTGTAGGGCAACATTGTGGAACCAGAACCTCCCAGAATGGGCTTGTGAACAATCCCTGTATCTTGACGAGAGTGCACCTTGTGAACCAGCTGAGCACTCGGCGGTCCTCCAGTTTGAGGTAACCCAGAACTCCGGGGTTACTAGTAGGTTGAAATAAGTCAAGCATACCATTAATCGGGGCGGGTGGTTGCCCTCCTCCTCCCCATATGCCATAGCCTTTGCACTCTCGTCTTGACGAAGTGCATTGCCAACAGGCTGGCCTTCCCTCATCGCATCTTCGGCGGGTCCTGAGCTGAACGTAAGTCGATACCCCCTGATGTACAGCCTGTCGGCAAAACTCACTTGCAGGTATGGGAACCTGTTCTAACTCGCTTGATCACGCGACGAGCTTTGCAGCTGTCGTCGAGCCCTATGAGAAGTTCGTCCATATTGTCAACGGAATAGTTGCCTATGAATCACCAGTCGCTTGGAAGAGGATAGTGCAAGAAGAGAAGATTGGACAAGGAAAGCAGGTGATTCAGGTGAGTAAGCAGAGCTGAGCGCTAAGCTAATTTGTTCGCAAAGAGAGTGATATGATTGGTTCGGTGTGTTCTGACTCCCCGTCTCAGCTTCGCTTACTGCCTTTGGCTACTTGCCCAGAACTTGAAAATGCACCACATGGAAGTTCCAATCATCTCCTTGGTTTTACCTATCAATAGTGGTAGAACAGCTCCAACCGATGTGGTACTAGCAGATTGATTTTGAGCCTTGACTTAGTTTAGACAGGTGTGGAAGGTGTCCGCGATTAGGCAAACCTTGATTCTTTCGCCCTTGTCAGCGCATCAAAAGCCTGTGGCAGGGGTGAGATCTTGTAGAGCTGATTTCAAGATGGATGTTTACTAAATTTTCAGCGCAGGCCATGTGCCTGACCCTCGAGTAGAAAAGGGTGTTATGACTCTTGCGGCATGATAAGAGTAGCCAACGTATCGTCGTATTCTCGGTAGCAAGCAAAATACCACCAATAGTGGCTTCACATCTGAAATATGGTCAAGTGAACTTCCGAGTACATTTTATATACCGTTCTATTCTAAATAAGGGAATCCTCGCAATATAGATATGTATGCTCTGTTCGATACACACTTGGCCCAACACATTCCCTTATGCCTTAGAAGCCTCCACAAATCCCTGACTAAAAGGATAGTCGTTATATCCCACGTTGCTCTTCGCAGTGTAGAATGTCTCCCTTTGATAAGGCGTCAATGGAACACCATTCTTGACTCGAAAAACCAGGTCTGGGTTCGATATGAACCATCGGCCAAAAGCAACAATGACATCCCAGTTCTTATAACTTCCATCAACAGCCTCATAGACATTATCAGGCACATAACCTCCTCCAACGATGATGGGAGACTGGTTTTCCCACATCTCGAGAATAAACTCAAGGCTTTGTTTTTTGTCTCCAAACGGACTTACATCATCGGCTTCGACTTGGTAAGGTGACATTTTCATGGTGGCAGGATTACCTCTGGGCTCAACAAGAGAGATGTATGCAAGGTTGTAACCAGCCTTCTTGAGTTCGCCGATGATGTGGCCAAATTGCTCCCAAGGGTTGGATGTATAGGCCTGCTGATAGGTTGCGAAAGGACTGAGACGCAGTGCAGTTCGCTCGGCTCCGATCTCTTCAACAGTAGCCTTGATGACCTCGAGCAAGAAGCGAGATCGGTTCTCGACGGAGCCTCCCCACTTATCAGTTCTGTTGTTGATGTTTTCGCTGATGAACTGGTCAACGAGGTATCTGTTCAAGGGAAAGGATTAGAATCTAGACGTTTTTGGACTTGTATCATACTCACCCATGGGCACCATGAATTTCAACACCGTCGCCACCGGCAGCAACGACATTTTTAGCAGCCTGTCGAAAATCTGCAATCTTCTGCAAGATCTCCTCTTCGGTCAGGGCTTCTGGCGCAACAGACACACCCTCCATCTTGAGGTTACTGCTTGATGAGTACTTGAATCCACGGCTCTTGAGGTACTCAGGATTACCAGCCCTGCCAAGGTCCCAGAGCTGCTGGAACATGAAACTTCCCTTGGCGTGAACCGCGTCGTAGATCTTCTTCCAACCTTCAACCTGTTCGGGAGTAGAAATTCCTGGGGCGTTGGTAGCTGCTTCTGCGGCTCTGGAGATGCCGGTGGCTTCACTGATAACCAGAGTGCCGGGAGAGGATGCACGGTCGGCGTAGTATTTGATCATCATATCGACAGGAAGATTGTCATCATCGTTGCGAAAACGGGTCAGAGGAGCCAACGCAATGCGGTGGGAGAGAGTGTTGATTCCCAGCTTGAGGGGCTTCCAGAGTCTAGATTCGGTGGACATGGTGAGTTATTGAATCGAGGTTTCTGACGATTCCTATAGTTGATGAATCAAGATGTGGTGAGATGTGACGATGCAGAATGTTGTTGGATGTCTAGTTTTGTGCAGACAATTCTCATCCTTAAATATGTATCGAACTGCAATCCCTACCTGAAGGGTATACTGTGATTATCAAGCTTGAGCCATCTTGAGCGTGTTAATGCCCCATTCACGGAGCAAAGATCTGACCGACCCATGGTGCTCTTAGTCGTTTTACCAATATTCGCATCATGCCCATACGAAACTCCACAGAGCCTTCACTACACGGAATTAGCTGTAAATCCGGTGGAGTGACAGGGCCATGTTTGCAACTTAAGACTGTCACTTTCTGGAACTGAGACGACTGAAGTGCTTAGAAATCAGGGGCTATTACAGAAAATCCCGGTGAATGGTACTTCTGTAAAGGCAGAATATGCCAAGATCTCGCGTAAATATTATGCCGCCATTCTCCATGATGTGCTCGCGCCTTGCGGGTCTGCTCGTAAGGGTGATACCGTACGAGCTGACCAATCAGAGGCGACAAACATCTTGAGTCCGAGGACCCTACAATATTTCTTGCCGTCATTGGTTGAATGGTGAAGGATTGAGCCGAATATTCTTTAACCCCAGCATTGATACTCAACATTACTAATGAGTCTAAACGATGCTGTATCACAAAGGCATTGGTTCCTTCTCAAATATTTCATTGTGTAAGAATCTAGTCTAGTATCAAGATTGATGCACTGATTTGTAGGTCTATAGAACACAAAAGACTACCACTTATCAAAGTCGGTCTTACAATCTATTATCCCTTGTCCGTCTATTGTTCCTCATTCTATCTTTCCTAATGTGCATCCTGCCTACGCCTATCCACGCCATTCCGACCGTGCTTGTCGCCTTATTTAAGAAGACTTGTTCTTGTGGTAACACAGAACCCAGCCAAACTCAACAGGATTGGTGCTAACAAGAGCAGGCTTTCCCTCGGTGAACTCAGTGCTGCCAAACTGAACGCCATACTTGTCCTTGTATCGTTGGCAAGAAACCTCCTTGGTATCGGGCGACGGGATGTTTGGAATGTGAACACTGAGGCTGATAAGATCAAGCTCGGTGATCTTGTAGTCGAGGGTGGTGAGTTGCGCAAGTGGAATTCTGACAGGCTGCCTGCTGTGGTCGGCTGAGTTGATGACCATGACGTTTGCGTAGGCCACGGGTGCCTGACGAGCTGTTGGCTGGGCTACTGCAGCGGAAGCAAAGAGTGCGACGGCGCCGGTGATGATGCTTGCGAAGTGCATGATGATGGATGGATGGATTGAAAGTCAGAGACTAACAGGCAAGTGTTGTTGAGTGCTTCGTGTTACTGTTTGAAAGACTGATGTGTGTGAGATGCTTGTTGAGATGAGTGATGGATGAAGTTGAGCGGACTATCATTTATATACCTTTTAAGTGTCCCATCATAGCCCATCATTACTGTCGACGGTTACACATGTCCCACCCAGAGTGTCTAATAATAGTGAATCGCCTTTCGGTGGGCCTCACTGCAAGATGGACTACTAACGTGACGTTCTGGCCCCCGTGTTTCTGACGCAGGTGTAAGCACTTGTAAATCTTTACGAGCAACGCAGGCCATGCACCCCTGGTCCTTTCGGAGTTTTAGTGCAGGCGGGTACGCAGATCATCTTACTCTAATATTCTGGGAACCAGTAAGAAGCGAAAAACAGCCGTCGATCATACGACGGCTGACACGTCTGCCTCTTATGCATGAGTAGCATGATATGGTTGGGTAAACATTCATCTAGTTTTATACAACGTAACCTCGACTTTAATGTTCCATCCCGTATTCCTCTGCTTACTAGATGTCGGTTGATTGACATGAGGAAGCACTAAGGGCCACTTGATATATTGCGCCCCGCGCTCCATATGTCTGCATGCGCTGTAGTACAACTTATGGTGTAGTCCTGCTTAACAACGCGGTGTGAGAAACGCCCATTTCGTGCTTGGCACTCGAAAAGTTTTGACGTAGCTCGCAACTCTCCCGCGCTACTTTCATGATAGATCATCCAACCGAAGCGATGGGATGACCGCCGTTCACATCACGTAACGCGATTTACAGTGCGTGAATGCCTAAATCTCGGGCACGTGTCATGCCTTACTCTTACTTATCTGACAATAACATACCCTCAAACTTTGAATCAGTGCTCACAGAAATTATAGCCGACGGATTCCCAATCGTCGCTTGCCTTCTCTGCAGTTCGCTCCTCCATCAATTTGAGTCGATGCTCTTGTGCCTCCTCCGCGTTCATCAACCCTTTGGGGATTTGATCACCAGCCTTGTCTCCAGCCCACCAGTCTTTTTGCTGGGGAGGAACGTTGGCAGTCGAAGTGATGCGTGTGTAGGGATCAACCAGCCAAAGAGCGATAAACCGTCTATGGCCAGGCTTCGTAGGATCTTGAAGCCGGAAAGAAGACACACGGTGCTGGCTGTAAAAGTGTCAGCATAGCTCTTCTACAAGAATCATGATCACCTACAAGACATTGGGAAATGCTAGCAAACGACCTTGTAGTGTCTCAACATCTCCATAGCTCTGCGTACAAGACCCTGAAGGACCTTGCGAAGGCCTCAACAAAGTTCCATAGACTCTTTCAACGTAGTTGTACTCGTCCTGATTTGTTCGTATCTTATCATTCAGGGAAGAGCTTGTCTGCATGCGGAAGGCTAGACGGCTGGGTGTTACGTTCTCGCTGTCGAAGTAATACAGCGCGGTTGCGGCATTCTTTTCGTTCATCTGGCCCTCGAGCTATACAGAATCATTAGCGTTTAGAAGTAAAGATTGGACAAATTACTTACATGCCAGCTACCTGTAGGGAATTCAGGTTTCTCGGGGGTTAGCTCGATACTTGCCATTTTGACAATGATCTGCAAGCCGTCCTTCTTGAATTTGCAGCGTAGGCTCTGTTTTGGTGCGTAGTGAACTTCTGCAAATTTCTTTGGTTCGGGAAGAATAGCTTCGCGGAACTTCTCCCACTTTCCCCTGGCAAGTGTTTCTTCATCGAGGTTGGGAGTCAAGGGAGGAAGACCCTCGTTCCTACGGCGCTCGTCTTCGACTCTGTCAGGTTCGATAGGATCCTCGGCATCATAATATGCTTCTTCTTCGAGGTCCCGCAGTTCATCATAGGTTAACTCGATGTCTTTGTTCTTGAACTCTTCGAAATTCCACTCTGGTGCCCAAAGACTATCATCTCCGTCACTGCATCGAGTCAATAGACTGGAAACTCGGTTGCCTACCTATATAAGGATAAGCTTTAGGACGACTAGAAGACCTACGATGCCGCGCGGATCATCTCGAACCGGGATTCTCCTCTTCCCGAAAAGCTTCCTGTCTTATAGCCAAAAACCTTCCGAAGACACTGATCCCAAGCTGGAATAGCCTTGTCAATGACCTGCTCTATTGTCCTGTAGATTTCTGGGAACTTGGTAGGATGCAGGTTGTTGACGTAGCTTGTGAACTCGACACTGCCATCTTCGCGGAATCCAACGTTGGCAGGAAGCCAGTGGTACTTGTAGGACCAATATTCTGGGCTAACCTCTCCTGAACCTATTCTATAATGAGATCCATAAGGCCAGTCAGGTGTTTTAGGAGCGCTTAGACCTTTGATGTGTTCCCCTTGACCAATGAAGTCAAGGGCATTGGAGACGCCGACGGCTTCCTCTCCAATCAGCGGGGTGCGACCTGTCAGGCATCAGTCTTTAGTGGTATATATAATATTGGTTCTAGGGCGAGATACCATAGACAAACTGGTACATGGAAGGATGGATGAGATCCTGGACAATGTCGTTGCTGCGTGGATGCCAATCAACTTTCTCTGCCTGGTCTGCGCGCAATGTGTCGAATGATCTGTTTAGATCTTGATGGATAGACTCGTCAATGTACGAGTCTGACTTGACAATGGTGTTGCGAGGGCCATCAAGAGTGGGAATGAGACCTGAGCTGAGAAAATACTTAGCTTTGCTGCGCAGTTCCTCGATGCACTACATTCGATAGTCAGCGACCCCACGGCATAAAAAGGGCTATGTGCTTATCGTACATAGTCAAATGCTTGATCGCTGACGATTCTCGAGCGAGGCTGGGGAAGCCTCTCGTCATTCTTGTGCTGTAGGATTCTACGATATAGGCCGTCCTCAGGTTGCTGACGTGCCTCATCGCGCCACTTCTGGACAATGGTCTTGTCAAAAACCTTTTTATGCCAATCTGACTTGTCGGTCAACGTATCCATTAGAATCATCATGGCCACCTCTTTCACCGAGAGAACTTCCGAAGTACTCCCTGGAGATTCGGGAAAGCCAATGGGATAGCTTGGAGGATCACGATGGTAATAAGTGGACGTCATAGTCAATTGTCTCCGATGCAGGGATGTGATGCTTAAAAGCCTAGAGAGGATTTAGGTTAAGAAGATGTAGATGATGAACTTGAATGAGCTTACCCGAGAAATGGTCGAGTTTTTATCGTTCGAAAAAGCATTGGGTTTCAAGTATATCATGTCCTGTTCTAGGCAGTTGTCGGCCCTTTCCTAAACAGTCTTGACGACATGGCGTCGATGGAGAACGGATGGATCTAAGGGTCCAAGGGTGGAGACGTAATCTTAATGCACTGTTGTATCTTATCCCACTATCAGAGATACACTTAATCAAACAGCTAGGGAGATAGCCGACTATCAGCCGTCAGGCGATCAAGGTGTGATAACAATCTCACCAGGGCCAATTTCTCGCCTAACCACAGCGAAACATTGTTCCCACTGCTCCAACCTGAATGTTTTCACTGGGCCCATTCCAGCTCCTTTGCCTAATGGCAACACCCCTGATTCAACCATATTGATGAGGCGCCTAGCCTGGTCTTGTGTGCACATCTGTGTTCCCTTGATACTGAGTCCCCCAACCAAAATATCCATATATGAGAATGACACTCCAGAAGGTACGAGGCCCATGATACTAACCCTTGCACCATACTTGAGCACGTTCAAACAAGTGCGGAAATGAGTCGAGGTGCCAGCGCCTGGGGGTGACATATCCCAAAAAGCATCAGCACATTCTGGGATGACGGAACGTAATGCTTGAGTGTCCTTTTCAATGTCGTTGATTATCCGGACAGTGTTGAGCCGAGGACTAATCGCCTCCAATTGCGAGAGGATAGAGGCGTTTCGTCCGATTGCGATCACTCGAGCGCCCATTGCTAGAGCTACATGAGCTGCGGCACTACCATATCGCCCTGTAGCTGGTGCGATGATGACTGTCTCGCCAGATTTGATATCGATGTCGGCAAGACCTCCGAAAGGAATGAGCATACTGAAAAGGTGCGTCAGGTCTTCCAGTGTGTAACCGAGGCCGCCGTCCTCGAGGCTCTTAAAGAGACGGTCTTCGTTCAAAACGTGGCAGTTCTCCAGTGGTAACTTTGCATACTCTGCAAATGTTGAGTCGCGCCACTCTCCGTGGGAAAGTTTGTGACTGGCTTCATTGAACCCCTCCATGAATCCAGAGACGCATCTGGCATCTTGGCTGTCCCGGCCCATGATCCACGGGTTGAAGAAGACCAGCTGACCGGGGTGGAGTCGTGTAGCGTCCGGACCTACACTTGCAACTCTTCCAATGGATATAAATCCTGGAACAAACGAGGTGGGGACTCCATGGCTGGCATCTGGGTTTTGAAGCACCGCTGGCGTGTTTGTTCTGACCGATGTTGCGAGAATGCGAACCAAGACGCTACCTAGACCCGGTTCAAGAGTATCTCGTGTCTCAACGGTGAGAGGTTTGTCGGTTGTGGACAGAAAAAGAGCACAATGTTGCTTTGGGATCGGAGCAGACATTGTCTGTTAAATTCTAGAAAAGGATCGAGCGAAGAGTAAAGAAATGGTTCCTGGGCTTGTAAGAATTTCTCTCTTTGCCCAGTTGCGGCGCTTCTTGCCATATAACTACGTCTCTGAATATCAGGCAATGCGGAGTTTCATTTGACTAGCGGTGATAGTGTTGTGGGAAGGATCAGTAAGGCCCGGGCTTTTCTTCAAACAAAAGCCAGGTAATCTCAATATGGACCGGGGAGAACTATGCCTGTGCCTTGGACCACAAAGGTGGAAAAGCTTGGCGATCTTACGGAGTCGTGAGACGCAGAAAGCCTGTAATACCAGGTTTCATGGGCATGCGGTGTGCTTAATTGACATGCCATCGTATCTCTGTCGCTCTAGCTAGACTATAGAAATGTCTTTCAGCTACACATAACCTAATTAGAAACTGTGAATCGCTAGGAATTGGCCTACGAAACGTTGACCGTGCCATGATTGAAGTATCGGAGACTCTTCCAGTTTAGAAATAAGGTTTAGCTATGACCTCACCTTGCGGAGTTTGAATATTGTACGTGACCAGCTTTCAACTCCGCAGATATGATATCGCTCGTATTCGCATTCCGACGACAGTGTACCTATTAATAGGAAAAACAAGTGGCTAAAACGGATTGCTCTAGGACCTCGTTCTGGCCAGTTGAGCACTGAGGTCGAGACGCCATTGAATAAACATGTGAGTATAAGGTGGCGACAGGTCTTAGACTCTTTTCTTCACCTACTACTATTAAGATGATATCTTTTCTATACTAGACATTTGGCAATCCTGTTAAACTGACAAATAATGGTCCTTATAGCATCGAGCAAGTCAATGAAATTATCGCATCTGTCGGACTGCCTTTGTCTAGCCTCTAAGAGTAGTAAAAACTTATTACCGTCAACATAGCAACAGATGTAAAGACCATCACAGCCAGCGTAGAATTAGCGATAGGGGTTCTGTGTGCTATCCCCGAGTCTCAATTAAAGTTGTCTAGTTCCAAGTAATAGCCTTCATTAGTATGATTACCAGATCTCTACCGTCTCGATAGTTATACTCTTATCCCGAACACATCTTGACACTTCTCCTTCACTTGATAGTCCACTGATATAACACATCCCGACGAGCACATAGTGATTGCCTACCTTTCTAACGACTGCTGGCTGATCGGCCCCATTCAAGAAGCACAATAGGTCTCCGGTTCTTGTATGGAGTGGAAACACGCCGATATACCCACTCTGCGTCTCCGACAGCCGCTGTTGTTCGAAAAACACATCGTGCACAATTTCGCCTAACGTCTCTTCCCATTCAGATACCTTATGCTCTTGGTTAGTGTCCCTAAATGCAGCCATGATCCAGGGTGTCGGACTCACATCAACTTCCTCAAGTAGGTCGTATAAGTATAGTAATCTTCCGGCTTTGAGACGGTTTTCCTCTGGACTGTCCCAATTGCATTGGGTGACTAGATAATGCATCAACAGGCCAGCAAATCTAGTGTAATCTTGAAACATCATATTTATATCAAGAAACTCTTCTCCCTCCTTGCACCTCCCAATAGTCTGGTAACGTAGTGCCTTGTACAATCCTTCAAGTGGATGGCACCCGGTCGGGTACTTGTCTCGGCCCATGACATAATCCATGGTCCAAGACACGGCGTACAATGATTCTTGGGAGTTACTGTTGCAGAATAGTTCCGCAAAGTGGCTGCGCAGCGGACCATCCGCTGTCACCACATCCAGGACTATGACTGGAACGAGCAATCGATGTCCCAATATCTCAGCTTTCCGGCATCCAGCAAACAGGCGCTCGAGCTCCGACTCGTTTTGAGTGTACGGCTGGATTGGATGCCCGACCTCGGAAAAGTCCTCAAATCGCGTCATTCCTGGGTAGTTAGGGGCCCATGATGGGGTATCGGGGTATAAAAACCACCCATTCCCTATACCGGCAGCGGTTAAAGGCATGAGCTCGCCCCTTTTCAATTCCACGTAGCCTGATCTCTGCCTGTGCGCATTCAAATACTCTGTCAGGAAGTCGACGCATACCTGCCCAACCGACTTAGATGCCCGATAGTCAGGTTTCAGGCTCAGAGGACAGATACCCAAGAAACCGTAGAAGTAGTCCCGAGGATCTGTCGCTCTGAGCCCGCAAGAGTGTTCCCAGTTGTGCGTCGCTTCTTCATTTAGAATTCCTTGCAAAGGCGAGGTACCAAACGAATCTTCCAGAATATCCAAGCCCCTTACTTCTGCCCTACTTGAGGCTAATTGCCTTAGGTGAGAAAGATAGTGCTTGTACAGGCGTCTCAAGAAATCCCACTGGTCCTGCGGCACAAAATCTGGTCGCTGATCCGGAACCGCGTTCAAAAGTATATATGCCCAACACAAAACTGACTGAAGAGAAGCCCAAGACATGGAGCGATTCCCGCAAGCAAATCTAGGTCGATTGGCAAGCACGATTTCCTGAAAAGTCCATACTCGCATCCAGTAGGACTCGGTCAACATTTTCACCATGAATAAACTTCCAGTCTCTTGCCAAGCTGTACCTGGTGTTTCCTGGTAGAGAAATGGATGGTTCTGTAACCATTGGAAATTCGCAGCATTTCTAATATGCAAGATCTGCTCTTCTAGCTTCTTAGTAAGCGATTGAAAGCCCGGAACAACTCTTTCTGACTCATCCATCTTTGAAAGTACGTCCAAGATGATATGCGTGAGACGAGCTTCAGACTGCCCAGTAACGTATCGTAGTTCATCCATTCCTTCATTGACGATGCGCAAATACAGTGTACAAAGCGCCTTGTGGAGCGTCTCAACTCGAATAGATAAAGACCTCAGCTTTGAAGACCATTTCAGGTGATTGGGCCTTATGCGTCTCGGAGTTTGTAATAACCTGCCAACGCGATTGGTTACATCTTCAATGCTGCTTATCGGCCATTCATCCCATGATCTGGCAAGTAGCTCGAACGACACAACAGGATCGGTTTCGTCCAAAGTTTGGAGCTCATCGAAAGCCTGGTCGATGATAGAGCCAAACTGTGTGATTTTTGTACTGAGAGATTCTGCTACTTGACGAAGGATGGCCTCTGCTTGGTGGTCCTTGCGGTCAGCGCCGTGGGTACTGCGATTGTGGGCTATAACTTGGACGGAGTCCATTCCTCGCATAACTGTTTCACAAGGTAGGCCGAGCCAGCAGAGTACAACACTGGCCAGAGAATATATGTCTCCCATCAACGGAACTTGATGGTTCTTTTCATCCTTATTCTTCTGGTCGATACAGATCGCATCGGCCCATATTCTCAGCCTTCCCTCCTTGGGTGTTAGATGTCCAGGAGCGTGTCTCAGGGCGCTTGCAAGATTTTGCGTCACTTGCATAGAACGACCATTTACTGTGATGGCCTCGGTTACTTCGGGGTTACCCCACACATAAGACAGAGCGTCAAAATGTAACCCTTGGTCCAAGTCTGCAACCTCCAAGCTACATTCTATATCTGGGTGGGTGGAATCGATCTCGAGCAGACGAATTTGGCGCCCGCGGAGCTCAAGATCAGCATATAACGACGAAGTCGGCAATGAAGCCATACTGGCTACTGCTGAAGCTCGAAGCACAGAGTGCGGACGTGGGAGCTGTGGTATCGCGCTTTTGTGAGCAAGCACAAAAACGGGACTGGAAAATGTGAGAGACGCTTAGAATTTATTATCCGAAGCCTTACAAGCAGAGCCCCGCGGAAAGCCTTACAGGAGTGGGAGGGAGGCTACTATGATAGTGGTGGCGCAGTCCGGGCAGCCTAGTATAACGCAGCAAGAAATGGAAAAATGGCTTGAAAAATCATGTTTATGTTAAAGTGCTAAGAACGCCACTTAAAATAGTACTTAAAATTGCATGGTTTGATTAATAGCTACCTATGTGAGAGAGTACATAGCCTTGTAGCAAAGAGTATAAGAAACAGATATCTCATTTCACCAAGGCCCTGACAACAAGCGCATTAGTATGGGGGTGTGGCTTGGCAAAAGAGTTAACATTCTATAGTTAATTCTAGATATTGAAACCAGGTAATAATAGGATAATCATCATAATTATACTAGATAAAATTCACAGTACATTATGTGCCCAGATGCACTCAAGTTGGCCTTACAAGTACCATGGTTTAGGCGCTGCACAAGCAGTTCCGCGATGTGGAGAGCCAAGACGATCATAACAATAACAAGTTGTTCGCCTTGTCTGAATGGCACTCTCGCCCGATGGGATGCAGATATTCTATTGGGGCACGAAGCTCGACCCGTCAATTCACTGGGCTTTCGTAGCTTGGTGTGCTTGTTTATATCTCTCAAGATAGTATGAATGCTCAAATTGGTGTCTTTACCAGCACTAAGAAGTGTTCTCTAGCACTGTAGAAGCCGGAAGTCTCGGTTTAATTCCGCGAGTACCCCTGGAGTGACATTCGAGATGGGGCTCTCCACTTGCCGTTGCAAGCCGGTTACATTGAACTGCGGCACTGCTCCCCGCGTAAGTCGTACCGGTGCTCACCCCAACACCTATGAGCAGACCACCATGGGTTGCAAATCCCATCATAATCCCGGCGCCCCCATCTTCTACAGCGGAGAATTGCTTGAGAAGTGCTGCTGATCACAACGGGGCCCAAAATCTTCTGGAATTTTGGCCAAATGGCATTATCAATCCAGTATCGATATGCACCGACTGCACTCCAACACAGCCGTCACATATCTTCTACGAAAGATATTCAAGTATGTGATATCGTTGCTTCTATCATACTATGAATAGTTACTTATCGTGAGGCACTGGATTCTAAACAAAAGAAGAACAGTGTTTCTGATGGATGGCGATTACTGATAGGTTCCTCTCATCGAGTGCCCTAGCGATGGGTGGCCCCTTATCCATCACTGGATCCATTACGTGTGGTACCAACCATTGAGAACTCGTTCCTGACATGGATAGCGGTTGACCCCTGACCCACAAACTCGTTTTCGCCATGAGAAATGTCGTTGGCAAGCTCGATCTCGTCGTCTTGACGCAGCTTGACGTCGCCATGAAACTGCTTCCACTGGCTCCTCGGCTTGTTTCGAACGTCATCATCCCAAGGGTTGTAGCTGTCATCAGTTGACGTGGCCCTTTTCCACCATCTTCGTAACAAAGGGCCAAATGTCGGTAGGCAGGCACAGACGATACCGACAAGGGGCTCGCAGCAAGACCAGATAAACACCTGGGCCATAGCCCAAGTGAAGTCTTGGGCCTTGACCAATTTGTCCATATATACGATTCGCACGATACTCGCAACGCAGACACTAGACTGCCATGTCAGTACATATTAGATAATACCAGAACATATCTCGAAGCACATACAAGGCACCAAGAAGAAGGATGCCTCCCACCGCAACTTTTTGGCTGTTTGGCATTTGAAGTTTGAGGACTGATAAGATTGTCAGTCAAAGGACACAAGCGAATTTCTGCATCCTACTAATTACTCACTGGTAGGGATTGGTACACAAAGGATGGCGATGTCGATCAACATAGCGCAGATGCCATTGACAAAGTAGAAGAGCGAGGTATTCATGCAGGTTCCTTTGGCTTCGGGGTTGGTGAATTGCTCCCAGAAGAAGCTCGCAGGACGGCATCCTGAGAACCAGGCGATAATGATGGCCACCCAATACCCAACAACCAGGCCCATACAGATATAATGTGCTAGGTTACTTCCGAAGACACGTCGGTAGAAGACCAAGATCGATGCTTTTGTCAAGGTCACGGTGGTCGCGTAGATAAGGACGAAAGCGTATGTCATCTTCCACAATGTGGTAAATTCAGCAAAGGTGACAACCCATAGGTGCTTTCCACCACCGTACGGGATACTCATGATGCAAAGGGCTGCGGTGCCTAAAGCAAAGGCCTGTTGTCGATTAATAACTGATCTTGGAAGAATTAGGTTGATGCACAAGTATTTGAACTTACCAGTGCTACCATAATCAGATAATCGTCAACGGCGATATTGGTCCCTGATTTGAATCTAGCAACCAAACGTATCGATACTGCCAGTATACCTAGTGTCATCAACGCGATGACGGGTCTTAGAATCTCCCCATCCTGTGTCTCTGTGAGGTCAACTCCAGGTGGAGCCGGTCCCCAATCTCCTGAAGCTGACATCCAGTGCACGATGTCTGATCTTGATGGTAAAGCAGAAACAAGAAAGGAAAGAGAGGCTGAGATACGAGTAACAAAAATGCACACCGAGCGCCTGAAAGGAAGGTATTTTGATCTTAAGTTTGCAGAATGGAAGATGCGGTTAGTCATTAATATTCAAGCAGTGCCAAGGACTTTTCTTGTTACCGAGAGGATCCCCCAGATCTGTGAGGGACCGAGTATCATGCATTGTGAACCACAGACCAGGTTCTGCCAACACCGCATCGCCTTTGGAATACAACCAACAGCCATTTCCAACGGAGACTCATTGCTCAAACGAATCTTAGAATTAAGATCGCCAATCTCTCGTCACCAAACTGGTTACCAAGACCGAGGTGCCCCAGTTCTCCGATGCATGTTGGTAGTTATACCCTGCCACTAGCAAGGATCGGCCACTGAGGTGTTCAACCAACACCGTTTGCCCAGGCATGTTGCATGCTTGAAACTGAAGCGGAAGCATTGGATGTAACTTGTTGGTTGTTCTTCTTAACCTGCGAGCTGCTAGCTTAGTTAAGATTAGTCCTGATATGATGAGAAGAAAGGTGTACGCTGCAAATGCCTCGGCTATGGATCCACAACTCAAGAATTACTGGCATCTTCCCAACTGGCGAGAGCCCCTGATTCATTCCTAACGCAGCAAAAAACACAGAGGGAAAGCCTATCGATGATGGAGGGGACCCGGTTGTTCTGCATATGGTACCCTCCAAAATGGAGACCGTGTAAAGGGTGACCGGGGTCTAAATCTGTCAAATACCACTCTTGACCCTGCTTTTGCACAAATTCAACAACAGTAAAGAGAATTCCAGACCGCCGACTTGCCTTTAGTAGATTCGTCTCATTACGAGGAAGAAGAAAGATTCTCTACCAGCTAGGATTGTATCGCCATGCGTATCTCCCCGTTTACCGATGAGCCTCTGCTCGAGCAGCCCGCTTTCACCCCCACACGAAAGATGCGGGTGGTCTGCATCGGCGCCGGGTTCTCAGGTTTACTCGTCGCGCACAAAGTTCAACACGAAATGAAGCTGGAGGACGATGTCGACTTGGTAATCTACGAAAGGAATCCGGACATCGGTGGGACTTGGTTTGAAAACACTTATCCTGGTGCCGCTTGGTGAGTCCCCAATACTTGGTTTCCAGCCCCAATTAACCTTGGACTCCAGTGATTTCCCTGCTCGTAAGTTTCGCTCGCGAAAGTCAGTCATCAGTCCACTTACGAGATCTAAGATGCTTACATTTTCCCCTTCGAGGGAAATCCGGATTGGAGCAAATTCTACGTGAACCAAGAGGAGATCCAGAGTTATATCAAGTGCACAGCAGAAAAGTACAACCTAACTAAATATGTTCAGCTCAGTACGACCATCAAAGAGACAATCTGGAATGAGGAGTCTGGCACATGGAAAATCAAGCTCGAACAGGGTGGTGAGATCAAGGAAGATGAGGCAGACTTTGTCATTAACGCATCAGGGTTTTTGAAGTAGGTCTCGCCATGGTAAGCTTAACATCATCAGCCTGCTGACCAGCATCTCTAGCAAATGGAAGTGGCCAGATATTCCCGGTCTTTTTGACTTCAAGGGCAAGCTCCTACATAGCGCAAAATGGTATTCTTGCCTCTTACATGCCTTTCCTTGCCTAACAAGATAATAGGGACAACTCTTACGACTGGGAAGGCAAGAAGGTTGCTGTCATCGGGAATGGAGCCAGTGGCATCCAGCTCGTCGCCTCTATGCAGCCCAAAGTTGAGAAGCTTGTGAACTACATGCGCCAGCCTACATGGATTTCAGTCAACTTTCTGATCGAGAAAGCCCCAGATGGTGCAAACCACGCGTACACAGAGGAGCAGAAGAAGCAGTGGCGGGAAGATCCGCAAGCTCTTTACGAGTATAGGAAAGATCTCGAGAAATCGTTAGTCTGCCCCTCCTTTTGCTTTACTACATCTAGCCAAGTGCTTTCTCTTTCTGACTCGATGCCACTAGCATTAATGCCTTCTTCTTCGTGATGTGTCTCGACCATCCCGCGCAACCATTTTATGAAGGATTATGCAAGGAGCGCATGCATGCATCCATGATAAACGACCCAGAACTCGAGAAGCGTTTCTCTCCCAAGTTTAGACCCGGATGCCGTCGTATCACTCCCGGCGATGGCTACCTTGAGGCTTTACAACAGCCCAACTGTCATGACTCTTGGGATTCCATCGAACGTATCACTGAAGATGGGATCAAGACCGCAAAAGGTGTAGAGAAGTTCGACCTCATCGTGTGCGCTACCGGATTCGATAGCTCATGGCTTCCCCAATGGAAGCTGGTCGGCAGAGACGGCGCTACTCTCGAGGAGTTGTGGAAAGACGACCCTGAGGCATTCTACGCATCCATGGTCAGTCGGATGCCAAATTATGCCATGATCAACGGACCCAACGCTGCCGTTTCTCATGGCTCCGTCATCCAACAGATGTCTTGGACTGCAGATTTTATTCTTAAATGGGTGAAGTACATGAACCGCCACCAAATCAAGTATGTATCCCTCGTGATTATGAACGCAATGAAACACAATGTAAGGGCATTGCTGACATGCTCCGCAGGACCCTTTGTGTCAAGGACGAGGCGATGAAGGACTACAATGCTTATTCGCAAGAGATGCTCAAGCGTACGGTCTGGTCGGGCGAGTGCCGTACCTTGTATAAGAACGGTCGTTCGAAAGGTCGTATCACTGGCGTGTATGCTGGCTCAGTGGTACACTTTCAAAGAGGCCTGGAAGAGGTCGGGGGTGAGCACTTTGATATGACTTGGAGGAACAAAAATCGGTTCCTTTGCCTTGGCAATGGCACAGCTGAGACTGACGAAATGGGATCCGGAAATCTTGCGCCTTATTTTGATGCTTACGCACCTGCATCCAAGAAATGATGTAGAAATATCAGGTGATTATATCCGGAGATTATACCTGTCTGTGTAATTTTACTCTGCGTCTCTAAAGTTAATGAGAGGACTGCGTCAACAATAGCGAAGGACACGATTTTTTCACATCACAAGAGCGTTCATATCCAATGCCCACACAATGATTATATCTATGAATGCACGAAATTATACCGTCGACGATGGGAATTGATTTTCAAATAGGTCACGATGGAGAGGAGAACGTACAAAGCGAAACACCATCCGCATTAAGATCTAGTTCAATATTTTATACGAAGCTTAGTCACTGCTTGATGGTCCTTCCGGTCAGCGCGGTGGGTATTGCGATCGTGGACTATAACTTATATAGAATCTATTCCTCGCATAGCTGTTTCTTAAGCCCGTTCTAGCAAAGTACCATAGTAGCCTGCGAATATATATTCCCCATTCGCGAAATTAATGGTTCTTTTTGTCTTAATTGTTTTGCTCGATATATATTATATTCGACTGGGTTGTCTGGAATTCCCCTTGGGTGTCTATGAAAGCGGGATACCGCTAGGTACCGCTAGATAATCGGCGATACTATCTTCACGACGTGCTTTGTTATATGAATAATCATTATATCGGTCGGTTGCCGAATCATGTGGGATTCCGTTCCTTCTTGTCGCCCTAGTCCAGCATTGGAACCTGGTGGGCTGCAGGTGCTGGACTCTGGGTTTTCACTGTCGGTCTTGGTCCCCTGATGCAATTTCGGTCGGTGGTACTCGAAGCAGTCGAGGAAGAGAACGGAATAGATAAGAAAAACCAGCCAAACGACAAGAGTGACATCTATGTGTACTAATTCTGTTGCAATGAGGGCCGCAGGTTGCTGGTTTGAATCGCCGGTTTACTGGGACAACATGGAGCGCTGGGAAAGGCGAGAAGCGCCTAACTTAACGTGAGGCGGCGGAGGAAGGGGCTGTTTGACTGCTTCTCTACAGGCTAGAGAAGCCACTCCCGCTTGCTGTTAGATGAGTGCTGTCAGAATAGATTCTCGTATTTATCTAGAATCATTATTTACCATATTCTGCTCACATTGCTCGATAAAGTCCTTCAATGCAGTCCACTCAGAAATTTCAAGCGCCTTCTTTGAGAGATCAAGACTCTTAGAACCAGGCAATAACGAGATGATTGCCACGATCATTCCGATTAAAGCCAGAAGCATACCTGCCATAGCTATGATATTTGTTGATAACCATGTTCTCACGGAGATGGCAGGCTTTCTTCACTTCTTCGTGGGGGACCTAGGCTTTAAGCTGTATCTATGGGCGTATCATGTTGTGATAAATCGGACAACGGCAGAGCAGCTTGGTCAAGCGATGCAGGGCCATCGAGCTGGGGTACTGCCCCAATGCCGACTTCAGGCACGACTGAGGCACAACTCATTCGAGATATAGAGGCCGTCTGCAAGCGAAAGCCGCGTGCTAAAAGGCTGTTCAATTGTGTTTGGTGGGAAACAGTCGTGGACTTCAGACATGCGAAGAATTGGGAATGTGAAGAATTTGATTGAAACGAGGCTCGGCGTTTTTCAATTTTAGTGGCTATACTGTTGGCAATACAAGACGTGACTTGAGGCTGCATGGTAAGGCAGACCGAGAAATGAACCAGCCAATTGAAGCTGTCGCTGATGCTGTATGTTTGCTTTTATTGCAGCAACAAATTTGAAGTCATATCGTGGGATCTAAATGCTAAGTCCAAGTGTGTCTCTCTAGGATCATTTCCACGACATGGTGCGGGATACACGATCACAGGCACAGGGCATGAGGAGGTTAAATCCAGGAAGCTTGGTGTTGTGGGCCTTCTTAGACTAGGGGCTCGCCATCAAAGACAGGTATGCTTATCTTATCTTATCTTATCTGAATCTAAACGTGATCCTCAGGGATCACTCTCACGTATCACAATAACAGGTATGTAGTCCATTGCCGGTATTAGCTCGTCAAGATGACAAGGAGGATAGATACTGACTATGATAATAACTGTCGCCTTCGATTTCCAATGTTTCCACCATGTAGCAATTTCTGTAGCGATTTCTGTACAAAGTTGAAAATCCGACACAAGTCTACGATGTTCCTGGGTGACAATTTTTCATCCCGTTATCATTAATGCATGAGGTGGTTCATACTTTTGCATTTTATATTTCTATGCAGGAGTTTATATCCAAGGTATTAATGCTACTAATATTGTTTTCTTGCAATTTGTTAATTATTATTAATTCCTAAGTGTGTTTATCTAATATGGTTATCTCCAGTAGCTACCCTAGACCTGGTGAAAAGACCTCCTTTCGCGGCTAACTCGACAGGGCTGACAGGCCTCCTTGGCACAATCTCTCGACCCATAAATACTCAATTTGACAGCTACACAGCCACGATATATGGCCCCATATGATTGCGCGGACATCGGGAAGTATTACACTTTGTACACCGATCTTTCCATAAATCCCAGATGCCGTTATTCCCGTGACGAACGGCTAGACGATGTGATGAGTGAGACCTTCATTAAACCCTGGTCTCAAGGAAGTCCAAGCTAGCCACATACGTGCAAGAGCGAATGCTCATTTTCGCCATCAACCGACTGGACAGTAAGCATAAACTCCTAATAAGAAAAAATCTCCTCTAGTACACAGCTTTTCGATTAGCCTAAAGCCCGACATGAACGGGTGGCTGAACGTTATATGCAGCTACGTGATATGCTTAATTCTTAGCAACCTTGGCCATGCCACTTTGGCGTTGGACGTGAGCTTTTGCAAACCTAAAGACAAACTTTATTGTGCTAAGAAAAACTGTCGCGGAAACGTGTACTAATTACGAGATTTTGCAATGAGTCTCGTACGATGGAGATTTGGGTTCTCTGTTACTCCGTCCGAAGCGGGCTGGTCTTAATACGAACAGAAAGCTTTATGGAATTCAGCATCAGGGTAGCCAGCATTGATGACTGTATGTAATCCACGACTCGAGTATGTTATGTGTGACAGTTCCACAAATTTGGTGAAACCGCTTGTGGGTTTACTTGTGCTAGTCATTTCACAGGTTCTATCAGCGCCACGCGACTCGCAAAAGCTATTCTTGTCTATCTCGAGCAATCGAAAGATACGAAACGACGAACTAGAGAGCCTCAATGCGTAGTCTGCATGTCTGAAACACCCATGTTCGCCTTATAGATTCTCTCCGATTCGCCAAGAGTTTTGCCTATCGCGCTACCAGTAACTCGGATATTCGGCCTGGGCGGACCTGAAACGATCCACCTATCAACAAGGGCCACTCGGCAATTCGTGCCGACCGTTATGGAGACTCAGATGTGGCAGCCTTTACTAGCGACGGCCCGTATTCACCAGCTGACTTTAGATTTGTTAACGGGGCTTAGGGGCCCCTGTCTGCGGCTTCTCATTTTAACTCGGGCCGTGTTGACAGCTGGGCGCTCCGGGTCATTGGAGGAGAAACACTTCCCGCTGAACGACACGATAGCGCTAGCTTGTGGAAGTATGGAAATGCTCAAAACTCGGATCTAACGGGACATAACGCTGGATTTCTTGGCGGGGTTCTTGTAAGTCGAAGCTATATAAGGTTCTTGACAGAGCCTCAACAGAAGAAATTATCACCACACACATCACTCACATTCCTTTTGCCGGCCAAAGGTTCACAACTCTCTTTAATATTTACGCTCGTTTATCTCTTTTCACTCTTTTTAACATCTACCAACTTTCCAACCGTCAAAATGACCAAGCTCGGATTTGTTCTTCTCGCTGCCCTGGCTGGCAGCGCTGCCGCCGCTCCCTCCGTCCCGGCTGAGTCCCAGGATGTCCACGCCTACGCCAAGCGTGGCTCTTGCAGCTACTCCGGCTCCAGCGGTGCCGCCAAGGCCATGAAGGAGCAGGCTTCTTGCTCTACCATCATCCTCAAGGACGTTCAGGTTCCCGCTGGTCAGACCCTCGACCTTAGCAAGCTCAAGGACAACACCAAGGTCATCTTCCAGGGTACTACCACCTGGGGTTACAAGGAGTGGAAGGGTCCTCTCCTCCAGATCCAGGGCAACAAGATCACCGTTGAGGGTGCCTCTGGCGCTGTTCTCAACGCTGATGGTGCTCGTTGGTGGGACGGTAAGGGTGGAAACAGCGGCAAGACCAAGCCCAAGTTCTTCTCTGCTCACAAGCTCACCGACTCCCACATCAACAACATCTACATCAAGAACACCCCCGTTCAGGCTGTCAGCATCAACGGTGTCAACGGTCTTACCATTGACCACATGACCATCGACGACAAGGACGGTGACTCCAAGGGTGGTCACAACACCGATGCTTTTGACATTGGTTCCTCCACTGGCGTTACCATCACCAACGCCAAGGTCTACAACCAGGACGACTGTGTTGCCGTCAACTCTGGCAAGGTTAGTTGATCTCTAAGATTTCTCAGATGTTCCTCTTACTAACCCAATGATTAGAACATCATCTTCTCCGGTGGTTACTGCCACGGCGGTCACGGTCTCTCCATCGGCAGTGTCGGTGGCCGTGATGACAACGTCGTCGACAACGTCCAGTTCCTCAACTCCCAGGTCGTCAACTCTGCCAACGGTATCCGTGTCAAGACCATGAAGAACAAGACCGGCAAGGTCAACAAGGTTACCTACTCCGACATCACTCTCTCCGGTATCGACAAGTACGGTATCCTCATCGAGCAGAACTACGACGGTGGTGACCTCCACGGTGACCCTTCCAGCACCCTCCCCATCACTGGCCTCACCCTCAAGAACATCAAGGGCAAGAACGCCATCAAGTCCAGCGGCAAGAACGCTGCCATCGTCTGCGGTAGCTCCGGCTGCAAGAACTGGACCTGGTCCAACGTCCAGGTCACTGGTGGCAAGAAGTACGACAGCTGCAAGAACGTCCCCAGCGTTGCCTCTTGCTAAATGGAGTCGTTTATTCGTCTTCTAGCTTGAAAAGCGTGGTAGCCTACGTGGCTTGGTAGCCTGCTTGCCAGCTTGAGTAGGAAGTTGTAGTGTATATAGTAATCTGTGTGTGTGTACATACAAAATCTAATAGAATTTCTCGTTAGAAGCAAACCCATTTCAATCGACTATCAACTCAAAGTGATTACAAAGTATGGTGTGTAGCATTTGCTCGAACAAGAAAGATGAGATAAACAACTGGGTTTTCGATCTGACCGTTGTAATGTTTGAGTGAACTCGAAAACGCTAAACCCTACTTGAAACTTTTTTTTTTCTTTTCATGAGGCCTCGAAGTGCCAAAAAAACGCGAACTATCCCAGAGTTGAGGCCAACTAAGTCATACATGCATCGTCACTTTTAGAACTGGCTGATCTTGACACCGTTCGGTAGCTCCGCTGGCTGTTTCGTACCCCCGTCACTCGATTCCCACAGTAGTTGCGCCTGTTCACAGCGTCGAAAGTGTCTCAAAAACTCTTTTCTGTCGTAGACCTTGTCACGATGTTTTGATGCTTGTGTTTTGGTGATGATGCCTTTTTCCACCGCGAGTAGGCATCCAGCGCACGATACTCCATGCTCAGCCTCGCCGATTTTGTTGTTGAAGTAGGGAAGTGCGCATGTGCCCATGAAGTTGAGGCTTTGCATGGCCATATTTGGATATCGGAATTTATCGTTTCCTCGCGGTCGTACTATTTCCTTGGCCTGCTGAGTAGAAACGATGACATGACGTTCCTTGAATATATCATTTTGTAGTCCGTATTTGCCGGGAAGACTCTCGAATATATTCAACTGCCTTCTTTCGTCTTCCGTCATTTGCAAAAGGCCCTCAACCCAGACTCTCATATGTAATGGTGTTTCAGGAGCTTCCCGAAGGCACTTGAAACAACTCCGTTTCCAGAGTGGAAGGTTTATGAAGCCAGCCAACTTTCCACAGACACAGCAGGACTTGGTGACCAGCCCGCGGTGGAAATCTGCCAGCAATATGTTGCTTCCAATTCTTGTTCGGAGAATTGCACACAAGGTATTTAACCCGTGTGTCGTGATTCTCTTGTACTCTTTCGAAGAATCTACCTTCTCTCGTAGTCTGAGACTTGCTTGTCGTAGATTGAAGACGGACTTCATGTCAACGTACAAAAGCATTTTTTCAAACAATGACAGAGGAAGTTTATCAAGCAAGCCACATGACGCAGTTGAACTTCTTTTGAAAGGCGTGGCTATCGATGAAACAATATTGCTGTGGGTTTCGGGCGGGAACCATATCACAGCACGGCAGTAATCGTCACGGCGATAGGCTGCCGTATGAATAATGCCATCAGCCTGATCTTGATCAAACTCGTATCTAGTAGCGGAAAGGAATCCGCGAGGCGAAGACTTAGGCATTTTCTTGTGTCGAGATTGGCGCTCGTGGGATATTTTGGGATGTATAGTGTGAAGTGATGTATTTTTCAAGTTACCAATCTTCAAGCCGACGAAAGAGGGAAATATTTCAAAAGGGAGTAAAGGAAGGAAGGATTTGGCAGGAGCTAAGGATCGGCTTTTTATGAGTTGCCAGAAATGCGGAATAGTTGAGTTTATGCATCATACAGACAGCATACAGTTTTTCTTTTTCTTTTAAAGCCCTCAATCTGCATACAAACTTCATGTCGATATGCAACAGGCGATATAGAAATCTAATACTAGAATAGAGTTTCAGTAGAACTCAAGATTTTGGAAGCTCTCTTACTTGCCGTCAAGTGTGCAGGAACTCAGCACGAACTTGGACCAGTCTTAGCTCGGCTGCCACGGGGGCAATGTCATTCGAGGCTACTAGAGAATAATTACAAGATGAAAGCCCTCTAAGTCACTTTTTGCCTAAATGCAAAGCATCTTAAGTGGTAATTAAACTCCAGAGTGAGAGAAAAAACCTTCGGAATTTAGAGCAACCTATGCAGATGTTAATGTAACGAGCGTCGGCCACGTGGAACCTCGTGATCGGGAGAGTGAAACGATTTAAACTGTATTCTTTGTTATTACTAACGCCAGCTTTCTTTGGATGTTGTAGAACATGAATTGTATAGTGAAGCAATTCATATTATGCTTTGATGCCTCTCATCTCATCTTAAACACCAAACTTGGGCTAAGTTAACTCTGATACTTATTGATGCTTTCACTCGAGCCATGGCCTACTGGTTCCAGAATTAGTTTGCATAAAGTGTCTATCATTAAGCTCTATCTCTAATCATGCTCCTCTCTTCTCCTAAACCTTTCTTTTTCTTGGGAAGGTCAAGCTCTATTCCAATCGTACCAAAAAGGGCAATAACTGCTGCGACGACCGGGATTTGTGATGCAGCAGCACCAGCCCCAATAGTCGCTGCGCCTCCAAACATGCCCAGAATTGACAGTATGTTTCGTTTTGTGACCTTTCGTTATTGTTCCCGAGCAACCTTTACCCAATATTCTCGCCTTTCTTCCTCGCTCATCTGTGCCATCGAGGACTTGGGCTTCTTTGTCTTTGCAAGGTTTGCTCGTTGCGAGCGTGGTAGCGAACTTAATCGTCGACACGGCTTCCGTGATGAAGAGAGCTCGTCTATAGTAAGTCCCCCAGTGTTTTGAGATTCAGAATCGAGTCCGTAACATACTGTCTGCTTGCGGCCAGTTTGTGGCGTTCGTCCTTTGCAGCTGCGAATATCCTTTCCGGGACGAGACAGCCACGCCCCGCCAAAAGTATAACGTACGAGTGGCTGAACACTAGGCCTTTGAGCTGTCCCGGCGAAGAACGCCAGGCAGCTGAATCTGACCAGCTGCAGGTGGCTCCAGACATGGGGGTGAACTATACAGGCCCAGAGGATCTACACACTTGGCACAGTACTAAAGGTACGCATAGCATGTCATAGCTACTGCATACTGTTGACTACTTTAAGTATTTTCGGTTTTATTTTAGCACAAGATCCTGCTTTCAAATATCATAACGAACACGGCTTTTCCTTTCATACTACTGACAAGGGGCTCGGATATTCTAAGACGTACAGGCCTCAAGAGTTTGAAAAAGTAACTTCCGCACTTCCGTCCGTATTCGCGTTATAGTGGAATCGAAGTATTAAACCTAATTCGTCCTCTGCGTCAATAAGCTGACCTCAGAGTCTATTCTCAAGATTGTCCAATTGGCATAATATGTGGCCGGTGTACCCTAACCATGTACGATGATCTTCTAGGTGAGAGAGCCCTCGATTTTGCACGTGCCTCCGTGGGCCAGGCCTCTCGCCCATCTGCAGCCACCCAATTAGCATTTCTAGTCACGCCGCATTGGTTTTGATGCTACTCCGGACTCTGCTCTTAGGCCCTATGACAGACCTCTCTACCTAGGTATTGTCATCACCAAGTGCCGAGGTAGTACATAGCTGAATGCAGTGAGCTGCTTCATGTGTTAGCCTGCAATTACTACGTATTATAGATGGCTTTAGCCACCTGCCCCGTTAAGCAGTACGTGTCTGTTCACGACCCAATTGCGGTGGCTTCTCAACCCTAGGAAATGGCTGCTACTATTGGCAGTGATCATGGCTATCCTAGTCTCGACCTTACTAGAATATATGATGGTAAACTATGGCTTTAATCCTCAAAGTTTCATTTGTTACTAGCGACGTCTCCCTTGCAAGTGGCGAGCTGAGTTTCTCATCTGAGACAGTAAGGACACTCCAGGCCGGAAGGGAATCATCCCGCTTAGAGCTTCACGGCCTTGCTCTCATTCTGTCTACCAATATAAAAGACTCGTTCGTTCGTCCCTAATGGGAGCTGAACTCGTGCAGTATCTCTTTATGATTCTTTGACTCTGATCCTCACTCTAGCCATGGCTCAATTTTGGAGAACCCTCCTAGTGACGAGTCTCGCACTTGGCACCACGGCCAACCCCCTCGACACGTCTATCGTCGTCCAGCACCCCAATGCCAACTTACCCGCGGGCTATCTCACAAACCCCAACAACACAGCCCTCGGCGCGCCTCAGCTCCATCGGCGGACGATCGGCCTAGCTGAAATCCTCCCCTCTCTCGACTCTCGCGGCAACAGCCGTTGCTGCCCTCTTGGTACGGTCAACGACGGCGCTGGGTGTGTCTTCCCGGAGTCATCTGTGTGTGAGCCCGGCACGAGACTGGACGGCAACGTCTGTGTTAGCGACCACCCCCCCATTTGCCCCGGAGGCATGAAGTTCAATGGCCAGCTGTGCGTTGCGGAGGCACCGCCGCTGTGTCCCGGTGAATCCAAGTTTAACGGCGTGGCATGCGAGGCCGTCTATGACCCTGTCTGCAAGCCTCCCTTCGAATATCAGGACGGCACATGTGTATCAAAAGGTCCACCACAGTGTCCTGCTGGCTTCTTCATCAACACTAAGACGAATCTCTGCACATCTCGCCAACCTCCCAAGTGTCCTGGGGAACAGACCTTTGACCCAGAGGCTGGAGGGTGTGTCAGTGTCTATGGCCCTAAATGTCCTGGGAATAGTAAGCCTGAAGGAGACCAGTGTGTCGATCACAACCCGCCCGTCTGCCCAGAAGGATACAACATCAATAACGGTGTCTGTATACATAGACAACCGCCTTCTTGTCCGGACAAGTTTACCCTCAAGGGCTGCGCATGCGTGCGTGAAGAGGACCCAAGCTGCACGCCTGGTCGCTTCAACACGTATACCAAGGTCTGCGAAGATACGCCACATTGCCCTCCCGAGTACAAGTTTGTGGGCTCCGTGTGCCTCGGCGAGGTGCCGCTCATTTGCCGTGATAACACACAACTGGTGAAGAGCGATGCTACGGGCAAGTCAAGCTGCTGCCCTGAGGACTTTGACATATATAACGGCGAGTTCTGTATCATGGATGTTGATGATCCTGATAACTGGGACTGCCCGGCTGGAGCTCATTACGAAGACGGACGATGCTGGATCAAGCCTCCTGAACTGCCATCTTGCCCCGAGCACAGCGAGAAAGTCGGCGATGATTGTGTCAAGCGAGCTGTTCCCTTTTGTCCGGACAACGGCAGCTATACCGACGGCAAATGCATTCTCCCTGGCTCCCCCAAGTGTCCCCAAGGTTCTACCTTTAACGGCGTAGACTGCGTCTCGGATACGCGACCTGAATGTCCCCCGAACTCAGTCATCAACGGAAGAGAGTGCATATCCAACGGCCCCGCAAAGTGCGCCGATGGCTTCACTCTCACCGGCGACGACTGTGTCGCAATTGAACCTCCCAAATGTCCTCAAGGATCTACACTTGTCGGTAGACATTGCAGACACCCTGACATTCCCATCTGCGGAGACGGCACTAACTTGCACGACGGACATTGTGCATCGCCTAAGCCGCCTGAATGCCCTGCTGGCAGCTACTTCAGCAACGGTAGATGTCTTGCTCGGACCCCTCCGCACTGTCCGTCTACGGACTTTATCTACGACGGCAAGAAGTGTATCGCGATAGGCAAGCCCCAGTGTCCAGATGACCTCTGGTTTGACGGCACGCACTGCGTCGGTAGGGATAGGCCTGCCTGTCCCGATGGCCAGTCTTTCAATGGCAAGGAGTGTATCTCGACCAAGGACCCTAGATGTCCAGAAGATCTCTTTTTTGACGGCAACGGGTGTGTCTCTAAGGGCCCGCCCCAGTGTGACGGCGATACTGCCTGGGACGGCCAAAAGTGCGCCTCCAACAAAAACCCTGAATGTCCCGAGCGCACCAATTACGACCCTGCGACCAGATCATGCACCGCCAGAGCACCCAAGTGTCCGGAGGGAACCAAGCTACAAGGTGACGTCTGTGTGATGATTCAGCCGCCAGAATGTCCCGAAAATACATTCCGCAAGGGCGAAAAGTGCATAACTGAAGTCCAACCGAAGTGTCCTGATGGCCTTCACATGGAGCATGGACATTGTATTTCATCCAAGCCACCCACTTGTGGCGATGGAACTGCGTTTGATGGAAAGAGATGTGTCATCGGCACCAAGATGGAGTGTTTCAATATGGAGGTTTGTCCTCCTGTCGGTGCTGCCTCGCTGCCTGCTCCCGGGCTTGGAGGCTAAAGCTGGATGTATTGGAGGATTAGACAGACAACTGGCTTGGAGATCAAAATCGAAATTTCTGTCACCTTTAGTGGCAGAAATGTCGACTTTGCTATCCGAATCAGGGTTTGGTGCTTTGGCTGGCTGGAATTGTTGCTGCTTGCTTAGTGTAGTCTATTTCAATATCACGCTTGTTGACTGATTGATCGCTCTTTTGAAATCCAGCCTTTGCGTACGTTGCCGGTGTAATAAGGATTGTGGTTACTAACTGTTGAATATGTTGAAAAGATGAAGTTTATACTAAACCAGCAAGGATTTAACCGAGTCCCTTTCTATTTTCTATCTATTTGATCCTCTTCATGCCAAATGCTTCCATTGTAAACAAACTACACTGAAACTCTTGACGAGAATGTTATTGATCTCCAGGCAAGATTTCTGTAATATTGCTTTTTGCCAACTCCGTCGAAGCATCCAGAACCTCAACCATACGCTCTCTCGCAGCTACTTTCTGCGGATCATCCAGCTTAGCCTTTCCCATATGCTCTAAAGCGACACAAATCAACGACTCCATGAGACGCTGTGCCAACTCGCCAGCATATTCGTGTTGGTAAAAAGCAGGTGTCTCGTTGACTTCCAGTAACCAAGCGACTCCATTTGTATCGATAAGGAAGTCTAGAGCAAAGAGCTCAAAGCATTTGTCGAGTGGCGTGAACTTGTCGGCCATTGTGTGGGCTGCTGCGCGCAGCAATTCCCCCGAAATTTTGCAAGCTTGATCAAAGACGCTGTTCTTCCAGTCGCCAGGAAGCAAATCATCAGGGATCTTCCAAAATTCTCTCATTGATTCTTTGCTTGTGAACTCGTCTTCGTCTTGGAGTGCAGTGTTGGTCAGAGATGACTTGAGACTGGGGTTCTTCCACGGCGGCTCGTAGTCTTGGAGAGCAAGCAGAGCCAACATCTCTTTGAACACATGTACTTTCAAGCGTCCCATTGAAAGTACATATGCTCGGACGTGCCACTTTCTGCCTTCAAGCGGCGGGATTGAAACGATGTACTGTTGCGCAACAAAATCCCGAAGCAGAGCTGATGGAATGCGTTCGTTCTCGTCAATAACCAGATTCTCTAGTGTCGTGTTCTTTTTGTCCTTGCCTGAAGCACCGTTGACCGACAACTTGCCAGTAATAGTGATCAAAGCATCCAGTGAATCCAGTCCAGGAGCTGTCAAGCTTGGGTTAAAATCATCCGGGGTATCATCGCCTTCTGGTTTCGAGTCGGTCGTTTCGGCATCTTCCTCTGTGTCAAACTCCTCTTCCGAAATATCTGCAGCAAGTTCGAGATTACTTGCAAGCTCATCGATGGTACTGAATATTCGAATTCCGTGCCCACAATCAATCATAGCTGGCTTGAGGATCCACCAGTCTCGTTCAGACGCATCCTTGCTCTCGTTGTCTTCAAGCGAGTACAGTAGAGTGAGGTCGTCTGCAGCAGCCAAAGAGTCTTCAACGTACTCGCTGTAGTCCAAAGACAGTTTTACAGTAGCTGGGCTATGTCCTCTGAGAATACTGTCAGGCCTCTTAGTTACCCAGTAGTCCACGACCTTTGCAAGATGATCCTTTCGGGCTAGGGCGTCGCTGTTAGGGTATGCATTAATGAGCCCAATCCTAGCCCTGTTCAAAGCTGCAAAATGCTTATTAAGCTCCCAACCATCGCACAGTTCAAACACTTCATCGGCATCGCTAGGGAAGTCTGCGAAGTCATCGTAGAAAGCGGCGTCTGGTACGTGTCGCTCAATGCACGCCTTGACATGGTCATTCAGCCACGAATTGGCTCCCTTGATGTACACGTGCATCTTTACTTTGATCGATGATGATTTTGGACGATTCAGCGAGTGATGAAGCCTTCTTCTGGAGGGAGCGCGGCTTGACGAGGAATTCGGTATCGGGCGAGTCTCGGTTTCATATGGTCGGTGACGATCGGTAAGAACACTATCATTGAGTATGTCCTTGGAGCAGAGCAGGAACAGCCCTGAGATGAGAAACGAGGGGTGGCATTGAGCTTTTAAGCGTCATGCTTGCGGCGCTGAGTAGGAAAATAAACGATTAACCACTTCAAAAGAATTGCCAAGAGAATCTGGGCTGCTAATTACCTAACTGGTCCACTGAGGTCATTATTTCGTTGCAGTTCCATTGGGCGCGTTGTTTACAAACGTAAGCAGCATCATGAAGTTCATGATATTCATGAAAATGCATGATCGGCGTTGCGCTCACCGTTTCTTGCCAGGGGTCATGCCAGGGCCCAACACTTGATCGCTGATCGTTTAAACATTGCATATCCTGGTCTTTTACTCTTTTCTCATTGGCAGTAAAAATTCTTTTTCTTCGATGCACATTCACGCGTCGCGTGAAAAAGATTTTGATGACTTGTTCGCACAGACGTATGCTTGGCGAGGTCAGGGATCCCAGTGACACCGATCGACATCGCGGAAAAGGCTTTTGTCTGTTTCAGAATACCTTCAAACTCCAGTCACATATCTGTCTCAATATTGAGGGTTACTGAGGAGTTTCATTCACTCACGCTCCTAAACGCGCTGTTTCTAGTCTGATTCCTTTCTCCTAATAACATCACATCAAGAACCAGTCTTGTCAATACCTGAGATGACAGCCTTTCCAGTGTGTTTACCCGCCCACACCCTCTTATAGACCTCAGGAAGCTCGCGAAGAGTGAAAGTCGCATTGTCCAAAACTGGTTTGATGTTTTGGGCCTCGATAGCCTTGACCATTTCCCCGACTTGCTCACGGCTACTTACCTCAACACCACGAACAATGCAAGCACCGAGGACCGGCTGAATCCAAGAAGGAGCATCAGGATCATTCTCTTGACCTGATAGGAATTCAATCACGTCAATAGAGCCGCCGCGAGCAACAGATTTGAAAGATTGCTCGATGGTACTCTGGCCACCTACTTCAATGATGTGGTCAAAGCCCAATCCGCGAGGTGTCAGGGCTCGTGCAGTTTCACCCCATGTAGAGTCTTCCCTGTAGTTCAGAACATGCTGTACTCCAAGGTTCTTGAGAAAATCAGCCTTGGCATCCGAAGATGTCGTGGCAACAACGCTTGCACCAGCGGCGAGAGCGAATTTAATCGCATACATAGACACGCCTCCAGTACCCTGGACAAGAATCCAGGAGCCAGGCTTGATCGGATTAAGACCGTAGAGGACATTCCAAGCGGTCAATCCAGAGCAGACCAGGCTTGCAGTCTCCTCATATGACAGGTTATGCGGCGCCTTGGCAAGTTTGCGCTCGTTGAAGACGGCGTACTCGCAAAGCACGCCGGGGGCAAGAAGGCCTGGGGCATCATCGCTGGTCTCCTCATTGGGGGCCATGCCACTCTCGAAAAATGGGTAATAGATCGGAAAAGCTCTGTCTCCAACCTCCACATCTCGGACGTTCTTTCCAACGCCAATAATCTCCTCCGCGGCGTCGGAGCCTGGGATCTCTGGCACTTTCTCCGGAAGCCATGGGTATGTGCCGTTTGTAACTAGAGACTATTGGTAATAAATATACAGAGAAAGAATAATGACTTACTGGCTAGTTCTGGGTAGTTGATCGACCATGCGTGGAATCTGACAACGACATCACCCTCAGATACGTTAATAGTGTTCGATAGACGCTATAGGCTGAACTCGCCATCAAGATCCAATGGCTGGCAGTCGGAGAGCGTCCATAAACATTTACTCAAGAAAGACTGTGCATTCAAAATAGAAAATACAATGCTGCATGCTCCACATGTATGCTTGGCGCTTTGAGAGAAAGGAGACGCCCAGCTGGACCGGAATATTCAGAATATGAGCTGAGTGTAACAGGGCTTGCGTCAATTGAGGTCCTCTGCCTGGTGAACAACACCGATGCGCCTCAATGGCAACCTCGCTAGGCTCACCAGGTCGTAGCTGGCGACATTTGCCCATATCGAAGAATATTGATTCAGGTGCTCAGTACCAGGCATCCTTCCAACGATCGAGAGTTGCCTGAAAACGCGTTGCATCCTCCAGTGGCGGACAAATGCTTTCCGTTGAGCCGAAAGATAATTAATGAGTTACTACTAGTCGCTTGAGAATGGCATGGATCAATACGTAGTTGCCAAAAGGCGAAGTGACTTTCACACTGGGATCATGCGAGGTTTGCAAAAGATCCAAAAGAGCGCCCTGAAAGTCTACAAGTGGCAACGCTTTGGACTTCTCAGAAGCCCATGCCTGCGGATTTTCAGCCGTCCACCCCTTGCAGGAGGTCAGCAAGCGAAGGTGTGTTTCATTATCCATCAGGACTGGAGGAATCTGAAAAGTCAAACTTTGCAAGTTCAAGAAACAAAAGACGCTCAGCGTTATCCTCCGACAGGCTGTTTCACGCTCATACTGCCCCAACCCAGGTCAGTGGGGCTTTATATCAATTGTAGTGATTACATGCTCTCCTTGATGTGGCCGATCGACTGGGAGATGACGATCGAGTACATGAAGAACTCTCTCAAACGGGACAGCCCAGAAATGGAGAGAATCTGTGCATCTGCTGCCAAGCACGGAATCGCTGTGTCGCTTGGATACTCCGATAATGATGATGACTCTTTGTATCTGTCTCGATCGTTTATCAGCAAAGATGGAGTTGTCAAGATGAACAGACGAAAGATCAAGCCAACCCACGTCGAGCGCAGTCTATACAGAGATGGAAGCGGGGCTCCGCTGATGAACGTTGTGGAAGAGCCCGGGGGTATGGGCCTCAATACAATTCGTTAATTCTTTGGGCTTAAGTCTATCAATAGGACTGAGTACTTCTTTGTGAATACCCCTAGCTTTAACAATAGTATTTTTGCTACTACGGCGCTTGAGTAGTTTACCATAGGTGGAAGGAAGGAAGTGAATTAAGTCCGTCCTTACGCAGCCTAACGGGTGAAGGAGAAGGATGATGCATTTGAGCGCAGGCAACTGCATATGTCCGTCGATGTCTAGGGTCCAAGCGAAGGAGGCCGCCGATTGTAAATCAGGCGTTGTTTGCCTTGTTGCCAACCCTTACGTCATCAAGCCTTTTACACAACAACGTGAACTGTTGACTATTTCCGTGTCGAAACAAATCGGATGGACTTCATCAAGGTGGCGGTAACTGTCATTAGGGTGGTTGGATTAGGCTCTGCTGACCATCCGCTAGGGCGGCAGGGCTCATGCACCTACGGAGTCGTATTTACCAGCAGAATTGCAGGGCGGAGTCAAATATTCAATACCATTTATCAATTGGTTAGGTTGGGCTCTGCTGACCACCCGAGGGGCGGGAGGGCTTATGCACCTACGAAGTTGTATTTACCAGCAGAATTACAAGGCTAAGTTAAATATTTAATACCATCTATGAATTAGGATATCTATAGTTAACCACTACCGAGCAATATTTCTTTACGTCATACAAACCACTGCAAGCCTACAGAAAGGCGCTCGAACTTTTTGTAATATTGCTACAGCACCGCAGTAATGTCCGTAAGCATGGAATCCGACCAACCCGCTATTGAAAATAAGACTCCTCCTCAAAGTATCACGCATCCACGGGAACACCTAAAAGCCACCGAAGACCTCCTCCAGGAAATCTTGCGCAAGGTTATCCAACAACTGGAAACAGACCCGAACTCACACAAAGATAATGGAGATGACCTCGAGTTCTTTCGTTTCTTCGTGGTCACAATGATTGCCATCTCTGTCTTCGGCGCCTCAACCTTTGCAGTTATCATGGGAGAGATGACCGACCCCGCCGACATCTGGGAATCACCAACCTTCACTCTAAAAACAGTCCGACTGTTTCTTGCCGTATCGTGGCTTGCATTTGCCATGTCTATTGCTTTGGCCGGTTACAGCGGCAGCGTCCTCGCGTTAATGCGACAAAAGGAAAAGGGCGAAGTTACTAAGAAAACAATTAAAAACTGGACGCCTGCTGGATTTGTGGTTTCTGTGGCATTGCATTTATTAATTGTCACTGGCTTCTTTTTTATGTCTCTGAGTTTGGTGGCCTATATTGGGTCATTTGGGTGGGTTATTGTTTCGGTTTCTGGGTTAATGTATCTGGTGGTCTTTTGTCTGCTTATTGCGCAATATCATCTGAGGTAAATTCGTGTGTCGAATGGAGAACTACTAGCAGCCGTTACTATATTATTGGTCAAATTAATAAATCCTAATGCTTGCCCATATAAGTTGAGAATTCGGCTTCGGAGATGTTTATTTCGAGCCATACTGAGGTCCCCCATCAGTGGTTACTAATTAAAATGCTTCAGCCTTATTTTAGAATAAGGTCCTGCCTTCAACTACTACAAAGAAGACTATTCCATCATGGGTTACTTGGGCGTATGAGGCGCAGTTTTGGAAGGGTGGGGTGGCTGAAACAGTTTAAACGGGTGCGAGTGCGAGCGAGTGCGAGCGAATCACGAAGCCTTGCGCGACAGGCTTGCTGACGTGTCAAGGCTGAATACTTGCAAATCCGAAGGACACACCTGAATATATTCGAACTTGATGGGGCTGTATGCTCTAAGGGTGTGGTGAATGTTGCTCGATCCAGCGTACGACCTTTTACTGTTGTTACACATTATTAAATACTATAGTATAAAGATCATCGACATAGCACTTGATTCAGTATTAATTCACCACCACCACACTTTCGAACAATTTCGTACCTTAATTAATACTTGAGTCCGCCTTTGACCGAACTATTATTAAACCAGCATAATGTCAAACAGCAGATCGAAAGGTCCACCACTACCCTGTCTGGTACCAGGTTCCTTCCTACAAGCTCAGCTACAAAGCGAGGGCGCCCAAATTCTCACAAACAACAACCGTCCTCTTATTGAACACATTATCAGCCATGCAACTCCGGGCTACATTACAAAGGCAATCTGGCTTCAAGAACACAGCGTTATAGAGCATGAATATCTATTGCTGTGCATCAAGACCTATGATGGAAGACTATCTTGGATGCGCGTAGAACGCATGGGCGACCTCCCCATAGAGTCTCGAGCCACCAACGCCCTTACAGACCAGGCACAATTAGTTGTGACCATTGCACCGTTTCGAGAAAATCTCATTTGCGGTGATAAAGTTCTCGTTGAGGCTGACTTAGACACAAACAAGGCACGTCTGAGTGATGTCGCCAAGCTTATACTGATAGTCCACAACGAGGAACCGCAGTATCACCTTCAGTGGCACAACTGTTGGTGGCT
Organism: Fusarium sp. FL617; assembly: GCA_030142105.1. NCBI lineage: Eukaryota > Fungi > Ascomycota > Sordariomycetes > Hypocreales > Nectriaceae > Fusarium > Fusarium sp. FL617. The sequence goes on along the minus strand of JAREIL010000007.1, from coordinate 326,764 downwards.
GGCTCGGGTCATCATGCAAGTGCTTGGGGGAACGTACATGCATAGCAATCCAAAGCAGAAGAAAAAGGTCACAAACCAGTGCGATTCTTCGCATAACAAGCATGTCTATGCTATGAGTGCTGGTGGGCCATTCGCAGGATTGGGTCAGTTGGCGACTATCATGCACTTTAACAAGAGGTTGAAAAGAATTGTAGCTAAGTTTAATGAGCAATTGTATAGTTAGTTTCACCCTCGTAACAGGTTCTAAAAAACAGATATTATCTGGTATTAGATCTCTCTTTTAAAATATAAAGTATGTGATTGAAAATGAGATAATATATTCAACATATAACTTAAAAATACAAATTTAGATCAGCAAGCCTAGAAACAATGCTAATAACCATAAGATTGATCCGGGCCTGCGGCCGGGGTAATTAATGGCGAATAAAAGATATTTCGCTAAAGCCACTAGCTCGCCTCCGCTCAGCAGATAGAGCGGCCTTCGGACCTTGCCCGCTACAGCCCCAGCAGTCAGAGCCTTCCCAATGCCGGGATTTCCGAGCAAGAGCATCACGGTGCCAAGACCTTTACCCTCAATAATATCGTCAAATTCAGGCCTCTTCGTGCCTCTCTCATTCACAAAAGACAAGATCAGGTTCTTGTAACCGGGTGGAAGTAGAAGGTCGGAGAACGCGTCATTATTCCAGGCAATGTCGGCAACATTTTGCACGTCGAATTCGCCCCAACACTTAGTTTTGAACGAGGAAACCCCGTGTCTTTGAGTTACACAGAAGGAGTTGCTTGTTAGTAGGATCGTTAACTACGGGAAAAAAGGTCAGCTGTAATTTTACGTGAGTACCTGATAAGACTTGTCTTGAACTCACTAGCATCTTGATGCCGAATTGCTTCTTCTCCGGTTTCAGCTCTAGTGACTCGCAAGGCTTCTTCAACCGCCGCTGTGTCCTTCCTCTTGTTTCGTGTACCCGAACTGGGCTCCGTCCTAGTCGATAAACTTGGCTTCAATGATCAAGAAACCCACACTATCGTTGTAGTCGCATCCATCAACAACGAAAAAAATCGTTTTTTGGTCGTCAAATTAAGCATAAACCAGTGAGCCTGGTTCGAAGAGGGCCCAAAGATGGGTACAAGTTGCGACACCCTGACTGAATAAGTCCTTGATCTCAACCATGACATCTCCAAGCTCGGCGGAAAGCACCTGATAAAGAAGCCGAGTATAGGCATCTGAAAGTCCCTGCTTCTTTTGTCTCTCCGTAATCTCTGTCAAGCGCTCCCATCTGTAGTAAACCGGACGAAAAGGCGCCTTAAATACGAGTTTCTTAAGAGACGTGGTAATTCCCTCGTACCCTTTAAATCCTTTCCCTAGAGTTTCTCTTAGAGATAGACTTTGAACACTGATTGATCCCAGCACGAGAGGTTTTCCTTCTTTGTGGTTCTTGCGCATGCGCACGACCAGCGCCTTCTTTTTCGTTTCAGGCTTTTCATCGACGGCTTTGCGGAGATCGGCGGGATACTCTTGGATCTAGTTCGTGCAGCATTTGTACTTAGGGTCCCCCTCATAAAGGGTCTGTATCTCGCTTTGGGAGCCCTCCATATCTCTGGTCCTCGGTTGGCTTCTCGGAGACAACGGCACCAGCTTTGGCAGATGTGGACTTGGTAGACATTGGGGATGGTAATCACGAGATATTTGATTGTATTGACTGACTGATCTGAGGGTGGGAGTGAAGTCTTTTATGTAATTAAGGTTGAAGATCAAGTCTCGTCCCACGGTTTGAGAAAAATGTTTCGTTAAGACCCCCCTCATTCAGAATTCAGGCCGCAGGTCCTTATTTCTCGGGCCAATCACGCCATCGATGTGACTGCACAGTCATCTCTAGGACAATCTGACAATATGAGGCGCATGCTGAATGGCTACTTTCCGAATCATGCGGGGGCGCAGATCTAATGGTCGCGGCCTAGATGTCAATCAAATCTTACAGCGGAGGAAGATTGTCTTAACAGGAAACGGAAAACGAGCTACATGCACATTGGCTGACTTTATTATCAAATGTGTATATTCCTACGCTGAGATTGACCTCATTCAACTGCGATTCTAAACTTGAGCAGATCCAGTCGTTGAATGCTCTCAAATTTCTTCTCCAAGTCCTCGACATCCCACTTGCACGATAACCATCGCCCATTCAAGGCTTTTCTTCGAACTTCTAGATCCTCCTCCTTAATTAGCCACACCGAAAAGGACCCGAGAAGATCTGGGCTATCGTTCAAGACTGTCTTTAGTTAGTATGCGTACTATAAAATGATGGAAATAACTCACGATGCTGAATATCCGGGCAAGCGGCCCTAGCGAATGCGCTCTGCATTCCGCCTGGGTGTATACTTGCAACGAACAGCCCTTGCTCTGCATACTGCGCATGCAGCATTTCGATTAATCTAGCTTGTGCAATCTTGCTTGCACAATAATGCGGCGTGGTACCAAATCCGGTAACTCGCAGTGTCGCGATGGAGCTGACGGCGATAAAGCTCCCCTTGCTCTCGAGCAGAAACGGCAACAAATGATGAGCAGCATACCATGTACCCATGCAATGAACGTCAAACGCCTTTTGCACATCCTTGGGGTCCTCCTCTAGGACCGTGGCTTTAGATAAAGGGCCTGAGTAACCGCAGTTGACAAACACAGCGTTAAGGCGCCCGCTGAACTCGTTCTTGATAATGGTAGCGAGCGCGGCAACATCATCATTCGAGGTGATATCGCAGGATGCTGCAACGACCTTGGCCGATGCGTTGATACCGTTGACTTCTTTCGTAGTCGCCTCTAGGGAACTTTGTGTTCGCGCAGCGATAATGATGCCTGAAGCACCTGCATGGGCGAACGACCGTGCAAGACCTGTTCCAGCGGCTCCACCGCCTCCGATAATGCAGACGACAAAATTCTCCGGAAGCTTGGTGTTTTTCGGATCGATGGCTGGATATGGCTTGTTGTGGTCGGACTGGACAAAATCGCCGACCTGCTGAGCGTTGGTAAGAGTTGGAGTAGACATATTTGATTGAAAAAAGTAGATATATCTGACTTAGTGTTTGAACTGATAAAAAAGCGACCGGATGGGTTCTTTTTAACCTTCATACGCCTGGTGATAGTTAAATGGTTGTCGCATGACGCGCGGGATTAAGCGGAGTTAACCCCATGGTTTTCGGACTTGACTTGCGTTATTGCGTCTGACATACATGACCTAATGTCAGAGACCTGGACTATACTGCGGAGCCATAGTCTAAAAACCTGTCAATTTGCCCACCTGTAGTAATGCGACTTCTTGACAATCCAATTAACTCGAGTGTCCGTGAGCATCTAACTTTTGGCCTGTATCGATAGCTGCACATCATACAACCAAGGCAAAACTCAGTCAATTCAGGCATCCGCAAGTATCGACTTCCTGCATTGTTGTATGGGATTTCTTTCATAATTGGGTGGTCAAAAATTGCTGACTGTGACTATGTCCCCCCATTCAAAACTACTCATCAGATATATCGAGAGAGTCAGGGACATTTCTCATGTTACTTTCTCGCCTCAAGCCTTGGCGGTTTTTTTTAGTGCTGCCTTCGAAGCCCTTATTGATGGCAAGCTTGGAGTAAATAAGACGGAAAAGAGGCTGAATCAGTGGAAAGCAGCCACACCAGAAGCCAAGATGAGTCTCTAACACTGCCGACGTACACACCTTTGTTACTTCATAGGTTCTATTAAAAGTTAGCTTCTAGTCGCATCAGCTGGGTATCTAGAACATACGGGTCTTTGTTTAGGCTATTAGTAATAAGCATATATGATTTAACAATGCCCATTATAATAGCTACCAAGCCGACAGCAAAAATAAGAATGACTTTGGTAACTCGAGCATCAAATCTCATAGTTCTCCATATCATCCAAATAGGTAAACCAAAAAGAATGACATCGATAATAACTCCCACGACCGCATTCGCCGACATCACATAGGTTCTTGCGGTATTTGCGAGGCATATCAAGTCAATATCTTTGTTAAGAAATAACTTCCTTATCGAGACTTAGCAATTCGAAAGTTTTGAAGATGGGATAGGGTTCACATACTTGTAGAAATGACAATCTACCAGACAGAAGATAAAGGCAATTAGAGTGTTGAGGATAGTAACAGCGCTAGTTGCCCAGACGCACATTATATAATTTTCTGCCTCGAACTTAAGCCCTCGGATCATGAAGAAGATCAGGGAACTCACTGTCATTACACAGAGTGGGGAGGAACGTCAAGATTGACAGTCGAACAAACCCACCAGAGAGGAAGAAGATCAACAGGCTTGTAGGTAATAACTATGATGATTGTTTTGTTAGCAAACGGAAATCAATATGCTACGGCCAGTTTCTAACTCATGTTATGGTTTAGGAAAGAGGGCACCCACTGTAAACACAATTTGGATCTGCTCCACGGATAATGTAGCGATGTGAGACCCGACTCCATAGCCAGCTGACACGATTTCTAATGAAGACCCTGCAATAAGCAGTACCTACATATCCAAGTGAATCAGCCAGAAGTGCGGTGGCTAAGAAGAGCATCTTGACTCACGAAAGCGATAGCAGCCAGAGCATCATTCCATCCAAGCTTTTTGACGATGCAGCCTCGGACGTAAAAACGGCTAAGAGTTAAAGCGGATGTGGCTACAATTAGGAATATATTGATTCCCTTAATCAAGTCGCTTTTGGAACTGTGGTTCAGTTGTCTTTGGTTTTCAGGGATGGCCATCGTGCTGATGTTAACGGGGATCCGATGATATCTAGGATCCCGCCTCCCGCACCGCTTGACAGAAATATTCTCCTGTGACGGCTCTGGGTGCTCGCGAGGTTGTAGAGAATACTAAGGTGAGATCAGGTTCGATTGTGATGGAAGGAAAGCATCCCTTCATTAGATGACGAGCCGCTCCAGAAACTGTGAGTATGTGGCTTGCCTGGCGGTATGTACGGAATGTAGTGGCACCCCCGTCTTCAACTACTTCGCCGGATCGGTGATAACGTGGTACCGGTAAGGCAAGTTAGTAAAAGCTCGTGTTCAGTGCAGAGATGTAAAGCAACGTTTCTTAGAATCTCTTTACATGCGTCAAGTCATGTATCTTAATAATTCTAGACGCCCAGATCCAAGTAAGGATGAAAGCAATGCAGAGCGTTATTCAATGCAATTAACGATGAATTTTTATATAAATACAGTGGGAGTTTTTGGTTCTTTATTGCCTTGCGTTCGAAATGTAAAAATAAAAACAAGTATCGGATCAACGAGGCCTGGGAAGAAAGTGCTTCTGGTTCACACGAACACATACAAGACCTACAGTACATCCAGCCGTGGTTTTGGGATCTTAATTTCGACGATACGTGATCCCCTCTTCGACGTCTAATTCATTAAAAACTTAAATCCAGGTCACTTTAGTCTTTTGCATGACAAAACAGCAACAAAATCGTAGTGAGATGCGCTTCAGACGATGGCGCTATCTGCTTCATTACACAACCATCATTCTACTTCTTTCAAAGGGATAGTTGACTTGTCATTAGACTCATCGTTAGTTGCAACTCAGCATGCATCTGATGTTGATCGGGTTTACCAACTATCGCCCATCTCGACAGCAAACATTAGAATTAATGCCAAGAGTCAAGGAACAAAACGCTGATGGGATTGATGCTCAGATTCAGAGAGTGGGAATGAAGAGCTTGGACCCGGGAGGGCCGACATTGCCGTTGACTAGCGCTTGATACTTAATGATCAACGATTTACACGAATACTTGTCGATGACATAACTGCTTAAGAGCATTCTTCTGATTGAACACAAGGTTTCCGACGGAACTCGATATGCCCGACTGCCGGATGCGCGCTGTCTAATCTCCAAGTATTTCCTTTTCGATGGCTTCTCCCAATGTTTGTGTGTTTCCCTTCCCTCCTATATCCCCCGTCGTCACAGACGAATCTGACTTGGCCAATACGGACTCAATAGCTGCCATCATCCTATCTGCAGCATCCTTATATCCAAAATGCGAAAGCATCATCTGTCCAGCCCAGATCATTCCAATAGGGTTTGCAATTCCCTTGCCGTAAATATCCGGAGCACTTCCATGCACCGGCTCGAATAAGCTAGGGAAGTCGGCAGTTGGGTTGATGTTTGCAGAGGGCGCAACGCCAATGGTGCCTGTGCATGCTGGTCCCAGGTCTGAGAGAATGTCGCCGAACAGGTTGGATCCGACGACTACGTCAAAGATCTGAGGACGCTGGACAAAGTGTGCCGTCAAGATATCGATGTGATACTTGTCGACAGAAACATCAGAATAGCCCTTGCTCATCTCGACCACGCGTTTATCCCAGTAGGGCATGGTGATGCTAATGCCGTTGCTCTTGGTGGCACTCGTCAACTTCTTGCGCGGTCGGCTTTGAGCAAGATCGAATGCATAGCGAAGAACACGGTCGACACCAACACGGGTCATGATTGTCTCTTGGATGACAGTTTCTCTGTCTGTGCCCTCAAATATGATGCCTCCGACACTGGAGTACTCTCCCTCAGTGTTCTCCCGCACGATCCAGAAGTCGATATCGCCAGGCTTGCGACCTGCCAGCGGAGAGGAAATACCAGGCATCAATTTGCAAGGTCTCAAGTTGATGTACTGGTCAAACTCGCGGCGGAATTTGAGCAAACTGCCCCAGAGACTGACGTTATCGGGGACTTGGTCGGGCATGCCAACGGCTCCAAAGTAGATGGCGTCGAAGTTCTTGAGTGTGTCCTTCCAGTCGTCCGGCATCATTTGGCCATGCTTTTCGTAGTAATCGCAACTAGCGAAGTCGAACTCTTCGAATTCAAGCGATAGGTTGAATTTCTTTGCTGCAGCCTTGAGGCATCGGACTCCGTAGGGCATCACCTCTTTTCCGATGCCATCGCCGGGAATAACCGCGATTTTGAGTGTCTCGGCGGGCATACTGGCGGCAGTGGAACGGTCGAATTATCAATACTGGTAGATTGATGGTTGATGAGAAGATTGATAAAATGGACACTGCTGATGTATCAAGGATTTATACTCAAGCCCTGTATAAGAGGCCAATAATATCTGAATGCGAGGTGCTAGCAACCCTCGAGTCGGTTAATCATAACACCGACCGGTCCTCGCGTCTTTGAGCCGAAAGTGGAAATATTTCGCGCGGACAATGGAATGTCCGCCACGAGTCGCTTGACGGTACAACAATTAAGCGAAGCTGCAGTGCAATCAACACGCTAGAAGTCATAGGTTCAATTCCTAGTTCTGTCTTCTTGCAGCTTCGTCGTGGTTCGTTTTTTACGCATACCTAGGCTGCAGTGACATGCGATAGTACTCTTATTTAATAATCCAATTTTGTTACTGAGTTCCTTTCACACTAAGTTCCTAGTCAAGCGAATTCTATGGGCATTAGGTGAATAAGCATTAGAAATAAAGAAATCGTGCGTTGCTGCAATTGAGACTTGGCCTTGGAATTTTGTTTGAAGTATATCGCACAGCTGTCATTTATCTTTTTACTTTGTCCATTCATTTATCATATGAAGATTATAAATCGACCAACTACCGGTCCAGCTTTAAATCATACATGCTCTTATACCAAAAACTCCAGTATGGCAGACACAACTTCATCCGGTGTCTGCTCGGGGATATAATGTCCAGAATCAACACTATGACCCTTAACCGGGACACCAGCCTCAGTCACCTCCTCCCATTCCTTGACAGCATCAAAGCACTTCTCAATGACACCATGCTTTCCCCAAAGAACAAGCAAAGGGCTGCGAATCTTGCGCCCATTCTTCAAATCCTCACGTGCCTCATCTAGATCCAACGTCGCACTGGCCCGGTAATCATTGCACATGCCATGAACTGTAGCAGGGTCCTCCAAGTTCTTTGCATAAATATCAAAGTTCTCTGGTTCAAAGATGGTTAATTTATCTGCCTGACGGCCGCCCATGAACATCTCTGCCAGCTGCCTAGGCTTCGCAGTGATCAGTGTCTCGGGAAGCGGTTCCTGCTGGATCAGGAAGAACCAGTGGAAGTACGCCTTTGCAAAATCGAAGTCTGTCTTGGTGTACATTGCTAGCGTTGGGCAGATGTCGAGTAGAATAAACTTGCGGATACGATCTGGGTAGTCGACCGCCAATTTATGCGCAACTCTTGCTCCACGATCATGCGCACAGACAAAGAAGGAACCAGTATGGCCTAGAGCGTCCATGACATCGATGCAATCGCGGGCCATTGCGCTCTTTGCGTACGATGCTACATCTTCTGGCTTGGATGATTGTCCATAGCCCCGGATGTCGATGAGAACGACAGTGTACTTGTCAAGAACTTGAGGCGCGACACGATGCCAGATGTGCAGAGTTTGGGGGAAGCCGTGGATGAGAAGCAGTGCTGCCTTAGACGACGATGCATCGCCGCTCTTTAAACCATTGATGGTGACGTCCGAGTTGGACTTTGTCTTGATGGCGAAAGGCTCGAAGCTGTCAAACATTTTGAAAGGTGACCTTGTGATATTATTTCTGAGTAGAAGTTGCGTGAGAATTATCGTTTCGCTAATTACCCTGGTTATATCTTGTAAGACGCCCTTTGCTAGACAACTTGCTTAAATAAGACATATGTGGTGGTGATTAACTGCGGAGGGCACAACTATGCCGTCATCAATCACAGTGGACCTCGGCACCGGTCTCATTTTACCGTCGGGTATTCATTCTACCGATCTGTGATCTGGCCATGCAGTGATGATTTTAAAGGAACAAACGATTAAGCGAATATTCATGATCAATCACGCTGGATTGATTATCGGGATTGTTGAAGCCACGTCCGAGGTAATGCCTACCTTTCACGATCACTTGACTCACTCTCGCATCGATGGTGGCACTTCGCCGCGGGGCAGTGATGGGCACCGAAAAACAAGAGCGGAAGCCCCGGGCATGTTGCTGAGCAACAACTGGACAGGAAATGAGTTTATGGCCGTGGCTTTTGACCAATTAATTCGATACGATACGTGCGACTCAATATAGTCACAATTAGTAAAGCTGTTACGGCAAAGGCTGAAGTGAATAGTGAATGAAACGTTAACTATGCGCGGAGCAACGGCCCAGTATTATGATTGATAGGTATTTGACGAAATGACAAAAGTCGCCAGGCTAGAGTATTGAATTTGTGATCAAGTGTATCTCCCTCAACTCGAATCGCAATGACACAGCTAATTGTGAAACGCAAGAACTCGTGCGATCAATAGAGCTCGGCTTAGCGTTCGATGACCAGACTGACAACCTCGAATGCCACAAATACATCAAGTTATACTTGGAAGTAAATACCGCTTGCTCTTGTCATTCATAATTTTGAGCGCTCATAACTTGGCCGCGCACATGCTTTAAAAAGCATGTCCTCATGGCAAACAGGCCGAGCTACGTTGCAGTCTAGGAATAACGAACTGTATTGAGACGAACTCCACAGGGTACTGGCTCACTTCAGCTCAATATAATCTGGCGTTGGGCTACTGTTCCTGAATTAATACCTGCCATTACCAGGATCTGCAGATTTCTGGCAATGTAAAGAGGCTCCTGAGATATATAAATCAGAATAGGCTCTGGAGCTCAAGCTGTAGTTTCAATTTTAATAGAAGCCACCAATGACCTAAAATCATGCTGCAAGGCGGCAACACAGCGGTCAAGTGGTCATTGGGGCTTCACGTTCGCGACCATGCCGGTTGCCTATTCAGAGATATTTCGCATGCAATTATGCCTTGCAACTTTACGGATAATCATGTTATTGGAAGTCTAAGACATCGCGATCTCACTCTAACCAACATGACCTTGTTGGACCAGTCTCTGGAGCTGCTGATCCCCCGTGCTCAAAGCTGGGCGCTAATTCTTCGACAGGCTGCAGATCGGATTCCCCGAAATGGTGTTTTGAGGAAGCTGACAGCCCCCGTCAAATCTCGTCTGAAGTACAAGTAAGCCGATTGTAACTTATGTGTTTCTTGATCAAAGTGTGCAGCTAGTCCTTCAATTGTCCTTTGAGTTGGCCGAAACCTCACCGAAGCCGACAACGACGAGGATTTTGAGACTACGACTGTTTGAGAAAGAAAACTTGGAAATTGACACGGATATAAGCGAGAGGTGAGCCAATGTGGGGCTTTTCCTTAAACGGACAGTCTCAGTGGTTCCAAATTCCAGCTTGAGGGTTGCCAGCCGTGTCGACGACTGGAAATTGATATTCCCGCGACCAACGGAAACCGGAATGTCACTGAGGGTCATTATGCAGGGTTATGTAGCTAATCAGAGGCTAAATTAACCATATTAACCATACAATCAAAGTTATCCACTGAGCAACTGTGAGCAAGATTTGGGTGTAGGGTAAAGTCAACCAGAATTAAGTTCGAGATAACCACGAATGATAGAGCACCTTGAATATCAATTTTAAAGGATAGATAATAGGCTTCAAACATCATCGTGACGTGAAAGAAACAAATGAAGTCATATTCAGGTTAGTGTCTCAATCTACCACCTTTTCCCACCGTACGCGAGTTGTGTTGATCTCATGAAGCGAATCATCATCTCCAAAATTAACATGTCCAACACAACGACAGATCAACATCAATTTCATCATCTAACACATTCATGATCATCAAAAAACTTTGATCACATTGAAGTGGCGCATATTGATTATCGAAAAGCATCTACAACTATGATATCAACGAGCGTCTTTGACGATATCTCATAACTGTCGATCTTTTCGATCACGGCGACATCCGCTGATGCTTCGAGAACGTGAATGGCCACATAGAAATGATCCTGCACTTAGAGTATTCGACAGGGGTTAGGCGGATGCAAATCTCAAGCCAGAGCAACTGTAATCACCAACGGGGTGGATACGGTTGGCTGACGATCATCTCAAAACTACCCTAGGAATCGCCTCGACTGAACGGCCACGCCGCTAGCGACACTGACGGATTAGAGCTCATGCACAGGGCACGTCATGAATTAAAGAACGACTGGACTAGAAGGGGTTCTGCATCTGCAGCCGGGGGACGCCATCCGCCGCGTTGGTGTGGTTGTTGCGGCTGCACCCAATCTAGGGGCCGCGTCCAGTCCCCGTGGGTGCAAGGAACGGCCAAGACATGGGCACAGCTGATGGATGGATCGCCGAGCAAAAAGGAACAACGGGCGACGGGGAAGGCGTTTTCCTCTGGATCAGGGCAGAACGGCCGAGACGACGGCTGATTCGGAACATGCCTTCTTGGTATTCGGTATCTGCACCTTGGCAAGCTTGGCAGGCGGTATTGGCTGCCGATGATATTGTGGTGTGGTGTAGAAGAGCGTGATGAAGGCAAGACAGTGGCGGTGATTAGCTATCACGGGTGAGAATGTCTGGATGGCATGGGAGAAGATGTCAAGATGCGAGGGTCTAAGTTCGGATCGGTGGAGATCACCCGTTGATTCTAGAGCTAACGGATCGAAACACCAAAAGGAATTATTAGAAAACTAGTTGATGGCGATTCTAATACGGTACCGAGAATGAGATTCGGTTGACCAAAACGACATAGTCGAGTCGTTAATTCTGGACAGGTTCGGGCATCATGCGCAAGTCGTTCAAGGATGCAGGCAGTAAAGAGCTTCACGTGCATTAGCAGCGGAAGTCGGAAGTGTCAGGTAAAAGGAACCAAAAAAGTGGCAAGCTCAATGGATCTAAGCAAAAGACCCAATAAACAGGCAAAGATAGCGTGAACGAGTGTCTGGGGTTCATCTTCCTATGAGAAGTCTCCATTTCCCCATGTGGCCGTTTCAAATGGCTACGGGCACGTTTCTGCGGGGGACTTTTCGAGGGATTTGGGGGTGGTCCAACGGGACGGGGAGGGTCTAGATTGGGTAAAGCACAGGGAATTTTGTACGAAAAGTGTCCAATCCTAGCCAGTTTTCGATGTGTTGCCCGATGAGAGTACGATGCCTGGAACAGTCTAACCGAGAAGAGCGACCGACGGTGGAGTCTTTGCTCTTTTGCTCGTTTGGTAAACAGGCGATGAAGAGCTTCCCTTGGCTGAACGAGGCAGACGCTTTGCCATTGTGTACGACTGCCAAGACGCTTCAGCGGAGACTTTTTGCAATGGTCGAAACGGACCGCGCCCGTGTAACAAGTATTGGAGAATCGCGGAGCAAAGACCAGATTCTGACTGAGTGCACATGTTTGTTAGGCATAGAGTGGTTCTACGCTTGGGAGATTGGCGGGTTGAGAACCAGTACGCGCAAGCACGTGCGTGTCTTGGATTTTATGTAGGCGATTAAGCATACTTTTTGCCTATCATTAAAGTATTAACCTTTTTTTTTATGCGTGCTACGTAGAAAACTAGAATCAAGGTAAAAAACAAGTCTAAAAAACTCTGCAGGGTTGGGTCCTGTCGCTAGAGGCACGCGACTTGTCCCATCGCCCAGCAATCAGCTGCTGCGAGCCAAGGACCACAGTGTCATCGATCGCGTTGCTTTCTTTTCCAAGACGGCGCCACGCGCACCTTGGCAAGATGAGAAATCTCTTGTCCCGCAGCGTTGCGCACCCGTGAAAAGTCACAATTCACTGCCCTTCTTCGGGTCAAGGTTTTGGCAGGAAAAATGACCCATGTGGCGTAGACATCCACGCAGTCGACGACATTGAAAAACTGGCCAATCAAAGGGCACCCTCGTGCTCGTAGATCTTGCACGTGGGGTGGGGGAGCCATCTCATAGGGTTGATATGCTTAATTGTTAGTTCCTCCGTGGGCTCCCTGCCAGAGAGGCCCCCGTCCCACACAACCCACCCATCCACAAGCTTATGCACCTGCATGGGAGGGACAGGACAGGACTGTGCCCAATGCGGCAAACCCTCACGCTCTTCGTGTGGCTTCTTCTGCTGGTGTAGACACCAAGTAATCGGTAGCCAGATCGTCTCACCGAAGCACAAAACATCAGCTTCTGGACTTTCGGTAGCGCAGACCCAGAACAGAGTGGGGGTATTCCCAGTCAAGGTTTACCATCCTGGACTGTTTGTGAGACTTGCTTTGCCATTGCAGAAAGCTTTAAAGTCTCCCCTCCAGGACCCCGAATTGACTTCCCTTCCCTTGCTGAGCATCCCTTTCAATCTCCCTCCGTCTTCCCTCACCAAAGCAAGCATCTACTGCTTAGCTGCCCTCGTTCTCCAGACTGCTTGGATCCCTCCCTTCTTCTTTTTTTCCTTCCCTCTTTAAAAAAAAGTAGTCCACAGCCAGTCACAATGGTTCTCGAGGCCTACACCTACGTCTTTGCCATTGGCAGCTGCTTCGCTCTGCTCGAGGCCTACAACAACGGTGCCAGTATGTTTTTACCCCTCCCATACATGACGCATCTCAAGATTTCTAACAAACCTTCTCCACAGACGATGTCGCCAACGCTTGGGCTACCAGCGTTTCATCGCGCTCCGTTACATACCGAGGAGCCATGGTGCTCTGCTGTATCTTCGAATTGCTCGGCGCCCTGACCGTCGGAGCCCGAACCGCCTCGACCATCAAGAACGGTATCATTCCCATGGAGGCCTTCCGTGACAACGCCGGTGTCCAGCTCCTCGCCTTCGCTTGTGCCTCCGCTGGTGCTTCTACCTGGGTTATGTGGTGCACCAAGCACAACGCCCACGTCTCCTCGACCTACTCGCTTATCTCTTCGCTCGCTGGTGTCGGTATCGCTACTGTTGGTGCTAGCAAGGTTGAATGGGGCTGGAACGGTGGCCAGGGTCTCGGTGCCATCTTTGCTGGTCTCGGTATGGCTCCCGCTATCGCTGGATGCTTCGGTGCCATCATCTTCTCGCTTGTCAAGTTTGTTGTCCACGTCCGCAAGAACCCCGTTCCCTGGGCTGTCTGGACCTCTCCCTTCTTCTTCCTGATTGCCGGTACCATCTGCACTCTCTCCATTGTCTACAAGGGATCTCCCCGTCTCGGTCTCACTGAGAAGCCTGCTTGGTACATCGCTGCCGTCACCCTCGGCGTCGGCTTCGGTCTCTTCTTCCTGTCCGCCATCTTCTTCGTCCCCTTCGTCCACGCTGTCGTCATCAAGAAGGATTACACTCTCCGCTGGTGGGATGCCTGGCAAGGTCCTCTCCTGTTCAAGCGTCCTTCTCCTCCCGATGCCGAGAACGCCCGTGTTCCCAACTACGCTGTTCTTCAGCACGGTCCCGAGGACGATGTGGTGTCTCACGAGTCTGAGGACAACAACCCCAAGAAGATCAGCGACGACGAGATCACCCCCGCCACTGCTGCCAGCTCCGAGAACAACGAGAAGCGACACCTTAACCTCTCCGAGTCGACCCAGGAGGACTACAAGAAGATGGTCAAGGATGCTGAGGACCTCCACCACGCCAACCTCCGCAAGGGTAAGGGTCCTCTGGGCTGGGCTATGCGCACCCTCCACGCCAACCCCATCGGTGCCGGTTCCATCCACGAGACTCACAACCTGATCGCCGTTGTCAAGCGCATTCCTGCTCAGATCGTCGTCGCTCTCCTCTACGGTGCTCACTACGACATCCACACTGCTCAGATGGGTATTGAGGCCACTCCCGAAGGTCGCCGCATGGCCCGTGTCTACGAGCACGCTCCCAAGTACGCCAACGAGGTCGAGTACCTGTACTCTTTCGTCCAGATCATCACTGCCTGCACTGCTTCTTTCGCTCACGGTGCCAACGATGTCGGTAACGCTGTCGGTGTCTGGGCTGGTATGTACGCTGCTTGGCACTCTGGCAAGCCTGCCGAGAAGAAGGCCGAGGTCCCTCTCTGGCAGATTGGTATTGTCGCCGCCACCATTTGCATCGGTTTCATCACCTATGGTTACAACATCATGAAGGGTAAGCATCTCACCACATTCCTCTCACTGAAACATCACTAACTCGAAATAGTTATGGGTAACAAGATCACCTACCACTCTCCCAGCCGTGGTTCCTCCATGGAGATGGGTGCCGCTATCACTGTCCTCGTCTTCTCTCAGTACAAGCTCCCCGTCTCTACCTCCATGTGCATCACTGGTGCCACTGTTGGTGTCGGTCTTTGCAACGGCAGCCTCAAGGCCGTCAACTGGAAGCGAGTTTTCCTCCTCGTCTTCTCCTGGATCATGACCATCCCCATCGCCGGTCTTATCGGTGGATGTCTCATGGGTCTTGCTCTCAACGCCCCTCACTTTTAAAAGC
The DNA here is from genome assembly GCA_030142105.1 of Fusarium sp. FL617. NCBI lineage: Eukaryota > Fungi > Ascomycota > Sordariomycetes > Hypocreales > Nectriaceae > Fusarium > Fusarium sp. FL617. Next base: position 311,565 of record JAREIL010000007.1, on the reverse strand, counting down.
TTACTGTCATTTTTCGATACCTGTTTTGAGAGCTTGACGCTCGATCGTTCGCTTTGATTGAGAATGCAACATGGTTTTGCATGATCTAGTATGAAAATAGAGGAGCGGTCTTGATTATATAGAGATACCGGGTCAAAACTGTTTATAGTACCTTATCTTATGACCTTTAATTGACGGAGATTACTCTCATTATTTTACACTCATTGGCCTCCTAGGTGAATTGCGCCAGTCTTTCAGTCGACACCTAAAAGTTTTCGAAAAGTAAACCCTTGTGATTATCGTGATCGGTTTACCAACAAGCCGTTCCTCAATTGTATTCTATAAAATGGCACATTCTCTGCCAACCACATTGCTGAAGTTTTTCCATTGATCGAAGCGTTTATCTGCGATATTGATATCGCGATGGTGACTTCCCCATTTACCAGCATTGATATGACATTTGAGACGTAAAAAGAATGCCTCTATGTTTGATAAAGCTAGTCCCTTGCATCTTGTCTGATGTTCATGATACCCTGAATAAGCATCGTAGGCTTTCCCCTTTCCTTTCCACGAGCGTCAGTAAGTTTGGCATCATTAGTAATATTTTCATTTGATATACAAGTGACTCTTATGGTATCGGCTGTTCTTGGCAGGCACCGTTGTGCAAGCGGAGATCTTGGCAAGCCTTCAAACCTTGGCGTGCTTATGGTGTTTTCCCTTCACACCCCCAAGGGTTTGTTACTTGGCGTTGTCTGAGCGATGTCTTGGCCACATAGTGTGGTAACTATGTACTCTCAAGGTTGCATCGAGACCAGCCCTTGAACTGAGCCCACGTGCCCATGTGATGCTGCTCCAAGTTATCCAAATTTCAGTCGTTATGGTTGAGCGAGGTCTGGGGTTCGCCTACTAGCTATCATGTAGGAGTCGAAGCAGCAACACAGTTGATCACATTTGATGAGATCAAATCATCCACATATGGGCTTTCCCCGAGCTTCATTATTTTCTGAACGAATTTGCTTCATGACCATTCAGAATCTGGTCGTGCTCGTTCTATTCCGTTAGTATCGCTCCAGACTGTCACCAACCGAGGACGGAGGGCATTTACCGTTTTCCCATTTAAATTAATACCGATTTTGGAAGTTTAAGTACACCGAAGAGATATGCCCATTTATAAATTTATCTATTGTAGCCAGAGTCACCTGCCCTCATGAAATTCCTCAAGCGAGACGAAGTTCTACCAAGACTGCTTCAACAATTACATCACGTGACACCTTTTATTAGCATCAGCGTCACACACAGGATGACGGGTGCGGCGCATTCAAGGTTAATTAGCTTAGATCGACCCCGCTGCGAGGGATCTTAGAGCAGCCCAGCCGCCAGCATAAGAAGGAAGCTACAGGCAAGATTGAGAGAAGCGGTAAGAATCAATTGTCATTTTGTATGAGACCTACCGAGTGCTTCTGATGCCTACCCACGGGATTGAGGTTACCTAGCATCGACTGTATCACTCCCTCTGTTGGATTGATATCCTGACCATTTACAATCAGCGATATGGCACCTGCGCCGCGTGGAAACTTGTTTGCACAGGTATAACTGTTTCATAATGCTGTTTAGTACCTGCTTTTCACTGTGTGTCCAAAAAGCCATCGCAAGGCGTTGCACACCTCCCAGACGTAAACTTCGATGGCAATAGTGTCATTACTTGAACATAAAGCTCTATTCTCATACGAAGGCCTAATTTCTCCAAGGTCCACTCCCTTGAGAAACTTGGCTAAGACTTTGACTGACTGGTTATCTAACATCTGAAGATTTATGTGCCAGTCCATTGTCTGGCGTTCTTGATAATCTTTCAGAAGGCAGGATTTGATGAGTTTTTGAGCCTATACGCGAGTATTAGAATGCAAGTCACGTTCGAGAATAGTTTTTCAATTGAACAATTTTATTATGCAATGAAATAGAGTATTAGAGTATCTAAAAGCAAAAGTCCACACTGAAAATCAGAAACCCAAACGCCATCTTCCTTTTCCCTTTGCTGGTTATTGGCACCACATCTGGACGGGGACATCGGTAACCTGATCCAGGATATCAAAGTCCATACCCCATTGTCGGAAGCTGACAACAATGGTGTCGAAGGTCTCAAGCTGCTCCTTGGTCCACTCCTCATCAGCCAATCGAGGAATATCAGGGATAGCAGACTGCTTGACCAGGGAGTCAGCGAAGTGGACATCAATGTCGAGCTTCTTGAGCTCCTTGGCAAGCTGAAGTCCGGGGGAGTTGACGAGGTGATCCTGTCCGGCCTTGAAGCCAACACCAACAACCAGGACTCGCTTCTCCATGTCGATACCAGAGTCTCGTCGCATGAGCTTGCCATTGCCCATGAGGTCACCAACAATGCGCTTGGCCATATCAGCAGGGCGACGGTTCATCTTGTCGGCGCAAGCCTCAAGGAGAGGGAAGTCGCAGTTGGAGAGAAGGTAGTAAGGGTTGACGGGAATGCAGTGACCACCAACACCCAAGCTGGGAGTGAAGGGAAGGTAACCGAAGGGCTTGGTAGCAGCGGCGCGGGAGACCTCGAAGGGGTCGATACCAAGACCCTGGCAAGCATCGGCCATCTCATTGGCGTAGGCAATGCACATCATGCGCTGGCAGTTCTCGTAGAGCTTGCACATCTCGGCAACCTCAGGCTTGGAGACGGGGACGATGCTGTCAAAGACTCGGCCATAGAGGCGAACGATGGCATCGAGAGAGCCGGGGATAACATCGTCAAGACCAGAGACAACCTTGGGGATAGATCGCATGGGAGGCTCAGTTCGGCCGGGGTCAATGCGCTGGGAGTTATTAGTATATATAGTGATTGTGCGGGATTGATAGTTAAGCTTACCTCAGGAGACATTCCAGCGAACAGACCGTTAGCCTTTGCAAGGGGGCCAAGGAGCTCACGGGTCAAGCCAACGGAAACTGAGCTCTCAATGACAACGGTGCAACCAGGGCGAGCCCACTGCTCAACTCGTCGCAGAGCACTGCGGAGGTAGGAGAGATCGATAGTCTTATCCGAGCGAAGAAGAGTGGGAACAGAGATGAGGAAGTGAGTAGCCTTGGCAAGATCGGACTCGTTGGAGGTGAAAGAGACATTGGGTCGAGCACTGAACTCGCCGCGAAGGAACTCAAGTCGGTCTTCGCTAATGTCAAATCCCATGATCTCGTACTTGGTAGAGAAAGAGTCGACAAGACCAGTGCCAACAAAGCCAACGCCGATCACTGCGACAAGAGGAGTAGCCTCAGCGGGTATGGCGATGGGCTTGGCAAGGGTTGTCTTGGAGAGGTGCTTGCGCTTGGGCTCTGCGGGAAGAGCCTTGCGAGGAGCGGGCCTCGAGACGAGATTGGCATTGATAGGCATTGTGGTAAGAGTGGGGTTGATGAGAGAGGGAAATAGATGGAGAGAGCTGAAGAGCTTTGGAGAGTGTAGAGAACTCTGAAGTTGTGATGATGATGATGATGATGATGAGAGTGATGATGAGATGAGATGTAAACTAGGCTGCTGGAAGCTCTCTTCTTATAGACAAAGAAGTGAAAGATCTGATGCTGAAAGCAGACTGATATCGAACTCTCTAGTGTAGTATCTCAAAAACTAAGCCATGGCGCAGAGGCCGCAATCTACGATGAAAGATTTGATCGTAGATCGTCTAGAATTGATAGCTTTAGGCATAGTCAGTAGCGCCTATAGTGCCACTAGTTTGTTCGTCCACAATTGATTTACCGGCACAAACTCTCTTTCTACGTCCCAAATCGGCAAGAAATCATCGGCCAACTCAAAGAGCTCACAGACATCTCGGAGACTCCCGCAGCCACAATGTATTCACTGCCACACGGCCGTGGAGGGCCCATCTCCCGGCGGGCGGCACATACTTTTGCGGACTAGCCATGACCTAGTTTGGAATGCTCGGCCTGCTAGAGCCAGTCCTATTACATGCCACTGACGGTGGCACTAAACATTTCGGGAAATCTGAGATCTTCACTGCTAATTGCCCGCGATCGAGCACCTTAATGAAAAATCTTTCCAGTGGGTTGGATCCGGGGGCACCAGGGTTCAAGCTTGATACGGGCGTAAGGCTGTCCAGGGCCGAAATGCTACGGTATCTGTTTAATTGATGTTTTCAGAGACAAATTATTGAATTACCAGGAATCAAATGCGCGTTACCATAAACAACCGTACTAGTCCAAGCGACCATAGTCCGGTCCCTGTTAGATCCTGGGCATTTTACCTGTCACCTACCAAATCACACGATGAGTGGACCAGGCCTTTGTTTAACTCAGAATATAGGGTCCTGCCAAGTTCTACCACACCTTAAATTGATGTCTGAAATGCATGACCCATCAGAGACCGTTCTCATCGTCCCCCAAATGGCGCAACTCATAGTTTGTCTGGGGTCTACCTGGGGTCTACTAACCATGTCGGCACGACATCACATACCTAAACCCGAAGCGAGGCATTCTGATATGCCAAGATGAAGAATTAAAGTGCGGGAAACGGGGATCGGCGGTTGTGTTCCTGGCATTCACCACATGGCAATTGTTCTCGGTAAAGCTTGAAGCTGCGATCGTCAGACTCTCGTATGATTGTAGACTTTAGTTTTTCATGCCATGTGGTAGCGAAGGGTTCTAGATGGTGATGTTGAGTTTTTGGGGATGTTGCCAAGATATGTGCTTGGCACCGGTTTTTGATGTTGTAAGATATCACATACAATAGCATAACCACCGAACGCCTTCGGATTCCAAGCCTGCCATTGTTTGCAAATACTGCTATTGCAAATATTTCCGCTGTCAGTCTGTGCGACTCATAGCGCCGGGAAACTCAGCACGAGCCAGGCTCTGCCCCTGAGAGTGCGGATGACGTAGTGACGGGACGACGGCACATAATAAACGTGGGCGTGAACCAGGACGGCATGGCACAAAACTAGTCTCTACACAGCAGTCAGGGCGTGCGTTACGGTCTCGAAAACTAATAATTAAACGGGGAGTGACGGCGTGGCACACGGAACAGAACGCCCAGTCCGGAACTGGCTGGAATGCTAGTGACAACCGACAGGGTCAACAATTTGCCATCTTGAATCAAGCAGTGATCGGCAATCTGGAATCAGCCTCGATTCTATGGAATTGTTCTTCAGGATTTCCATGTTTGGGTCAATCTCCTGAAATTATCGTAATGGTTGCAACTTTGTATGAGCGGCATTATCCGGGAAGGGACATGGCCCCGGCCATTGGTCCAAGGGACTGGAATTTGGATTGAGTCTACCGAACTAGGAAAAACTCGTTCATGTTCGAGCTAGCTATCATGGCCTCTGTGATAATGGATTTTGTACGAGCGAAGTCCCCTAATTTGAACCTGATGGCTTAGACACTTTTCTCTCGCTTTTGTGCTGCTTCTTACTCTCTTTTCTCAGCCATTCTATCTCCAAAATGGCTGCAGTACGAAGTCGAAGTGCTTCCTTGTCTCTTCCTTCAGAGAAGAAGCCCTTTGACCATAACCTCGAGAAAGGTCTTACCGCATTCTCTACCCTCCAAAGACCAGTGATCCAACGCGGAAAGTCCTGGCAGAACTCTTCATTCTCTTCCACAGCAGACACAGTAGTCGGCGACGACGACGATGAACCATCAGCAAAGAAGGACGGTTCTTTCTTTACTCTTCAAGTCACTCCTGAGAAAACCCCTTTCCACTCCGTTGCCCCTACAATCATTGGCGAGGAGCCATCACCATTCCCAACAAAAGACATCTCTCCCCTCTTCACCCTCAAAGTCACCCCAGCACGAGACCCCTTACATGCTGTGGACAACAGAGATGATGATGAAGACATCTGTCCACTGGATCAAGATCCCAAGAAGGCCGAAGCCACTGTTACTGTCTCCGAGAAGCCGGTGGTGAACTGCCCTACTCATGCCAACGACACCGTTGAGACATGCGGCTACCCAGAAATCGAGGACCCTGTCGATCCTGCGAGAATCCTCACAAAGCTGGATCTACGCAACCAAAGAATAGCCTTCTTGGGCATGATCGTCTTCTTGAACATCTGCATGGCTATCACCGCTTTCTTTGGCAAGAAGAGCAAGCTCATCTTCATCCTCATTCTCTTTGTCAAGAGCAAGGACTTCCTCTCAGCTATTGTCTCCCCTACTGGTATGATGGTCCGTGCTATTTACCAGAAGTTCTACCCACCCAAGACAGTCAACCGCCGCTGGATTCTCTCCCTCATCCCTGCCTACTCTGAGAGTGAGGAGCAGATTGTCAAGACAATCTTCTCTCTTCGGGACAATGGTGTTGAGCCACACAAACAAGTCATGGTCGTCATCCTAGACGGAAACCCTCGGGATGTACGATCACACATGACGAGAATGGTCCGCGAGTTCAAGCGCCCTTATGTCTCTCTCAAGTGGAAGCGAGGTGTCTTGAATATCCTGGCTGGATTCATGGAAGACGTTCCTGTCATTGTCATCGAGAAGGTCAAGAATGCTGGAAAGAAGGATTCCCTGATTCTTTGCCACGATCTCTTCAACTATCCTCGGGACAACTCTCCTCTCTACACGAAGCTTCTACGCAAGGAGATTTGGGACGAGATTCTTCCTGAGTTGACAAAGGGCGAAGACTTCAAGGGATTTGACATGGTCTTTTGCACCGACGCCGACTCTACCATCTACAAGGGAGCTGTCGCACTTCTGGCCAACGCTCTTGCACGAAATGAGAACGCTATTGCCGCTTGTGGTCTAGTGCTGGTTGAACTTGAACCAGGCTATGAATGGTCATTTTGGAACTTATATCAACAATTTCAGGTAAATTTTACCCCCGCCTCAAACCGATCTTATCTAACCACTCTTTCAGTACACATTCGGACAATATGTCAGACGAAGAGCTGAGCACTTTGTGGGAAAAGTCACTTGTCTTCCAGGATGCATCACCATGATCGCAGTCAGACCTGAGATGGCCGGCGCTATCCGCAAGTATGCTGAGCCTGTCACTGGGTACATGGTTGTTTCACATCAAGTTCAGTATCTTGTAAGTTTGCATCATCAATTACCACTACCTAGGCTCTTACTGATCTTCTAAATTAGGGTACCGATCGAAGACTCACGTATTCCATGTTGTCACAAGGCAAACATCTTCAAACTTTATTTGTACCTGACGCCATCAGCGAGACGGTAGCCCCACAGTCCATGTTCCACTATCTAAGCCAAAGACGTCGATGGGGCTCCAACGCTTACTTCAACAACTACTTTTACCTAGCGGGCGAGAAGATGATCCCCCTCACACGCATTGCTGCGTCAGTCGAGGTCATCCGTCTCAGCTTAGTGTACTACCGCATCCTCAACACCGCCTTGTTCATTCACAGCTGCATTCGCCACGTCAGCCCTCTCAAGCTGGTTCCAATGCTTGTCGTTGGCCAACTACCTTCTGCCTGGTTTTTTTGCTCGATCCTTCTTGAGAAGCCATTACGCCAACGAGGACACAAGCTTCTCATTGGGTATTGCATCAACAAGTGTATCTCGCCTGTCATGAGTGTTATCATTTTCACAAAGGTCGCTACCAATCTTGGCAGTCAAGTTTGGGGTGTCTCTGGAGTCACTGCATCTTCTGCTCCTGCTGCAGCGGCACCGGGCACGGAACCAGAAAAGCCTGCATTGGATGAACTCTCCGCTGCTGAGAGAGGAGAGATTGTTCCACCGAAACAGGACGGTGCAGAAGGCGTTGTGAAGCCAGACCGTGCTCGTGTTCGGACGGATGGACGTGAAATTGATATAGAATAAAAGCCACATAGAGTAGAACCAATACCCAGTAATTATAATAATGAATGATATTCCCATAGACTACCAATCTCAATAATTTCTTATATGCACATCTGGTGATTTTACTTTTACGTATGTGGTACACTTCAAGGACTGTCTATTTCAAAATGTCGTGTAATTTCATGTCGTGTAATTTTCATTACTTGATGTCGGAAATCTCCATGGAGAAACATGTTTCATAAGTCATACATAATTTGATATAACAGTATTCATAAGACCATATAGTGATCACATGGCAATTTAAAAGTCTTCTGTTAAATCCCCATTTCTGTTTAATGCTCACAACATAATGCTCACAATTATTGAAAAACCTGATTTGGTAGATTTACCAAAAGTTCGAGTTTACAGCATGGAATAGGGTAGGTCCTAAGCTTGCGATATTTCCTCCAAAGCCTTCCATCTGTTACTGGAATGCTTGCAGCAAACTCTTCTCTACCAGAAAAACCATGTCCCTGTTTGCCGGGTGCCTTGCCGGTTGAACGAAACACTCTAACAGCGCATTGGCAACCATTCTCATCGCAAATTGTGAACGTTAGTGTAAGCTATAGTAGTCCTGGTATGGCTCAAGATTCCTCATATCCTTTGTTTGCGGATAAAGTCTAGTCCTTGCCCCTGTCGCCAAGTAAACGCCGATGACCACGATTCATTAGTGCACAAACAATCAAGCGACTTCGTATAACGACAAATCAACGCCCGTTCCCCTGAAACAAATGACGTCGAATTGAAATACTGAGTCGCCTCCCTAGACTAGACGTTGCCTCTAGGGCAGCCATTTCCGGACGCCATGCATTCCAGTTGCGTGGCTAGAGTAAGACACCCGGAGACCCTTTGCTTAAAGCTAAATTAGTCAAGGCGCGGAAGTTACCTGATCTACCGATACAAACTACTCCATTGTGTTAAACTTAATCGCTGGTCGAGGCTTGGTCTGTTCATTCCAGTCAGAATCATGATGAGTTACCCTACCCATATCGGCAGTCCCCCACGAAAGTCTTATATAACGCCATATATCGCATGAGTAGCAATCAGCTACTCTCCGGTCGAATCTTGCCTTTTTCGGATCTTCTCGATGCCTCTCCCACGACAGTGCTTTTCTCGCTGGGTCATTTTCGCTATCGTGGGATGCTTCCTTATTATTACAGTTACTTGTACCACCTATTTCACGCTGGCTAAGAAACCCCACCATGATTTCGACTGGACCACAGTCGTGAGTCCCAAAGGTGACAAACTCCCTGATTTCAGTTTCTGTGGTTATCACAACTCGGCCATCATATTACCCACTGTCACTACCCCCAATGTCACGGTATCGTTCTCTAAAGGTTCCTCTGATGATGTGAGGCCGGTGATACAGAAAGCCATTGACAGCATGGCCTCTGCCGGCGGTGGCTTGGTCATTCTACCTGCGGGTAAATGGCAAATTACTGCCGGTATAAATATAAGCAGTAATGTGATTGTCACCGGCTCTGGTGCCGATAAAACGATTCTGGTGGTAAAAGACCGTCCGTCTCAGCCTGTGTTTACGCTCGGTACATCCAACAATGATACCAAGCCTAGCTATGGCTGGAGGTCGAACATTACCAACAGTTATGTTCCCGTTGGATCCTCCTATGTCGAGGTCGTCAACGGCACTGGTTTTGTCCAGGACCAGCTGGTCTATGTTGCGAGAAATGCCACGGAAGCGTGGATCACAGCCAATGGAATGAATAACTTGGTGCGAGATGGTGCATCACAAACATGGATACCGGTATGTAGCCATTAATTGCCTTGGATAACAAGACATTTGCTAACTTGAGATAGGAAAACAAGAGAATTCTGTCACCAAATCAGGTCAAGTCTGTCTATGGCAATAACGTCACCCTTGCCATACCAATAACAGATAACATGGATTCAGACTTGGTTCAACCAGAACTAATCGTCTACACCCCACCACAAGTCAGCAATGAGACGGGTATTCAAGACCTTCAGATTCAAGTCTCTGACTCTTGCTCTGGCGTTCCCATCACTGACAGCACCTGCAACTATGCCGCAGTCTACTTTCCGTCCTGGACGGTTGATAGTTGGGCTAGCGGACTGACACTCAAGGGCTTCAACAAGTTCTTTGAGGTAGCTCAAGATGCTTCTCGCATTACCATCCAGAAGAACATCATGAATCGAGACAAAGACGTTGTGGGAGCTGCACTTCCTTTCGATATCCTTATTCAGGGCTCGCAAGTCCTTGTTCAAGACTGTCAGCAAGTTGGTGTACCAAATGCCAGATGCTTCTCTGTTGCTACGGGGTCCTTGACACCAGGACCCAACGCTGTGCTTCGTCACAAGACAAAGTCCGAGGTACAGACCATCTATCCCCATCAGAGGTGGGCGCAGGGTCTTCTGGTTGAACAGACCTCAGTCGTGACCAATTTTGTGAATCGGGGCATCAAAGGCTCAGGTCACGGGTGGTCTATCAATGGCGGTGTTGGATGGAATATTAACAGCAAGGTTGAATTTCAGTCTCCGCCACTTGGTATCAACTGGTGCATTGGTTGTGGAGGGAAGGACAATGAACCGACGGGGAACGCCACGATGATTCATTCAAAGAAGCAGGTGAAGCCAGAGAGCTTGTTCGCAGCACAGCTCCAAGCGCGGGGTATATATAGATATACTGATAGTGATAGCCAGTATGCGTAGATTTCTCTAGAAGAATTAATAGATGGGCAAAGGAATGATTTTTGAATATAGAAGAGCCACAGATGGTACGAAGACCTTTTAGTTAATTCCAGACCATATAAAAAGAATTGAGTATGTCATCGGGCTTGCTATGTTCGTGAAGTAGAGCTGGTCTGCATTGATAAGATTTTGTCAGTAAGCGAAGGAGATCTTGAAATCCCATACAGCAACAACATATATATATAATATGCCTTGATCTATCTCGATTAAGCAGCAACCTTGCTTCATTCCATGATAAGTTGTAGAGCGAAATAAAGCTTTACGGTAAGTAAATATTCATCCAAGTCATAGAATTGGAAAGTCGTGCACGGCGGGAATGTCAAGGGGCGCCTTATGGATATTTACAGTTTCTCATTAACTGAACTATGTATTCTTGGATATCATCATACGTTAAACACAATCAAATACACCCATCCCCCACAGCATCGTCATTGCATTATAGTCGCTTAAGCGTGAGAGACCTGGACCTGGTCCTTGGGGTCCTGCATAGCCTGCTCAACAAAGACGGTGTGCCACTTGCCAGTGAGAAGAAGCTTGGTGGTCTCCTTGACACCAGCCCAGTTCTCCCGGACGATGTCCATGGTAGGACGAGAGAAGACAAGATCGATCTCCTCAAGGGTCTTGTTCTTGGTCTCAGGCATGAAGAAGATCTGGTAGATCTCACCGACGAAGGCGATACCACCGTAGAATCCAAGAGCAAGACCAGTCTTGCCCATACCCTCCTGCATGGCAGTAAAGTTGTAGGTGACGACGAAAGAGGCAAGGAAGAGGAGAGCGTCGGAGGTGGTCATTCCGTAAGATCGGAGGTAGGTAGGGTAGACCTCAGAGGGGACGACCCAGGTAAGACAGGCGTAGGAACCGAAGAAACCCATGTAGACGATCAAACCAGTAAGGTAAAGACCCTCGACAGTAACAAGATCTGTCTTGACGTCAAACTGGTAGCTGACACCGATAAGAACCAAGCCGACGAAGAATCCAGGAAGCATAGTAATAGCCCAGAATCGACGACCGAATCGCTCCATGAGGAAGATAGCAGGGATGGTACCGAGAAGGAGAGATCCACCGCCGACAAGAGACATGTAATTGGCCTTCTCGTCGTTGAAACCAATCTGGCTCATGAGGACGGACATGTAGTACATGATGGCGTTGACACCAGTAAGCTGACCAAGCAGAATCATGATGTTGGCATAGACAAGAGCACGACGAGCCCGGGGCTCAGTGAAGAAGTCCATCCAAGGGAAGCGAGTGTTCTTGGCACCCTCAGAGACCTGGTTCTCTTCCTGGATGACAGAAGCGCTCATGACGTAGAACTCCTCACGAGACTCACGGTCCTCAATACCACGGATACGCTTCCAGACCTTGTAGGCCTCGAGGTGACGCTTCTGGTGGATGAGGAAACGGGGAGACTCGGGAAGGAAGAGCATGCCGAAGAACATGATGGTAGAGAAGAGGAGGGATGAACCAAGGATGTAACGCCAGTTGCCAGGGACCTTAAGGAATATGGCGCCGACAGCGTAACCCAAAACCTCACCGAGAGCAATGTTGAACTGGTAAAGGGAGACCAAGTTTCCACGAATTCTTCGCTCGACGGTTTCGGCAACGTAAACGGGGACAGTACCACCCTCGAGACCGACACCGAGACCGAGAATAACTCGAGAGGCGACAATCATACCTGATCAGTTAGCATTGTAATTTAGGTGGAAGGAGGCAGATAAAGCTTACCAAAGTTCATAGATCCAGCTTCCAGAGCAGCACCGATGGTGTAGAGAATAATAGAGATAATAATGGCGCCCTTTCGGCCAAAGTATTCGTTGGAGGGAGACAGAAGAAGAGCACCACCGACAGCTCCAAGAGGCATACCAGAGTTGACAAGACTGTTCTCTCGGTCGGTGAGGCCAAGATCCTTGGGCAGGTAAAGGTTGGCGCCAGAGATCAGACTCTGGTCAAGACCAGAGAGAAGACCACCCATACTGGCAAAGGCGACAAGAAGCCAGGTGAAGTGCTTGGGGTTGGCGAACTGAACCTGGAAAAAGCCCTTGTTGAGACCTCCAGCGGCCTCAAGCTGTCTCTCCATATCGTCAATGAGGTCGTCGATCTCACGACCTCCATGGCGAGCGACCTCAAGGGCCTCAAACTCGGCCTTTTCGTGGCCCATAGCCTTCTTGATCTCGTCCTTCTCCCGATCGACCGTGGCGGTCGAGTTTTGTCGACTCTTCTCCATGATGAATTAGATTGAGTCAAAATGTGTTGTGGTAAGTAAAGAGGTAAGAGTGTGTGTCGTAAAACACCTGGAGAGAGGAATTCTGGGGGATTGTCAGGAACCCCAGCTTTTTATATGCGGTTCCGCATCCAACCCACGACGTTTATTTGGCAAACCCACATTTTTTAAAAGCTGGAGAGGTCATTAGACTTTTCCGGAGAATGCTCTCACTTCTCTTCGCCATGGGGCACCGCAAAGCAACCCCGTCTCCGTGCCGGCCCCAAAGCAAGTGAGACAAGCAGTAAATGGGGCCCCCGTTGGGGATGCTGTCCACTGTCCGTGATGACGGTAGCACCGAGAAAGTGGCCGGCGTTCTCCATCCGAAATGCCGTCTGAGCCGATTTGGGTGGAGTATTTTCCGTGGTGGTTTACAGCGCTTGGTTGCATTACTGCGGGATCGCCGCACCATAATCACGCTTTGTAACGACTAGAGAAGTGTGATTTTTTGCCTCTCCTGTAGCATGTTTGTACGCAGGTGCTCACTCGCCCTGGAACTGCTGATCTATACCTCCAATAGCACAGCTCATCGAACGATTGGGGTGCAGAACAAGCATGGAAGGATCAGATTTTTGACAGGCATTCTCAATTGTCGGTCCGGCGAGTCATGTCACACCAATGAGGGGACTCAGAGATGATAATGGCCCCTCCACTCTTTCAACTCCCGGCCGGAGATCTGCACCTGGACGACGCTAGCGACGGGCCTTTGTTGTTCCTGTTCTAGAAATGTTCCAAGTGCAAGCCTTTTACGTCACGAGGGCAACCCGTTTGGCCATTAATCCGTAACCAGCCGATCGCTCTCGATTCCTGCTCTCCACCTCGCAATGGACCAATCTCGTAATATGCGCACAATGCGTGAGTTAGATGAATTGAACACTGGATCAAATACCCCTAGCGTGGTATGACCAGACTGGGTTTTCATTCTGGAGCGTGTAATCATGAGACGGACGCGAGATTTCGCTTTTTCCGTCTGTCGCGATTATTCCCATGCCAAGCCGTGAGCTCGTGGTAGACGAGACTAATAATAATGAAATCCACATGAGCCGAGCACTAATGCCCCTGAGATCTCGCCATGATTCAGCCGCATCTCTTGGCTGAGAATCAGTCAGACGACGATGTTTTATGAGGCTGATATTGAGGATGAACGATTACCCTAGGCCTATTGTGCAAACAAACGGTTGTTTCAGGCAATATAGCACGTGGCGCATGGAAAAGTCGAAGTAAGCATGGGCATCATCTAAATTCCATGACCTCATGACGCACTACGTAGCATATCATCAACTCCTCCAAGGCGATATGATTTCCTTTCTGTCGGGTCGTCGAACAATCACAGCATCAAAGTTGTGATGCGGTAAATTTATTCGCTGCATAAAACAACTGGACCGCTTTCATTGCACCACCAACCCACATATCAACCTTAATACTACCCCAGGGGAAAGCTTTTCGCGGAGTGTCCCACGCGCTCCGCTGATATCCCAGTTAATATTTCTTCTCCAGGGTAGACGAGCCTTGGAAAATGTTGGTCCCGACGTTTTGCTCTTCGGCCCGTTGAGCGTGCAGATGACTACCAAAACTCCACAGTCAAATCCAACGGAAAGAAACGGCCTGGGGGACAGAAAATTACGGTACGTGCCCCCCGACATGCCATTCTCATTTTCTGGAGACGCCAACATCACGGGGACGCTATGGCCCCCGCGATTCTGGGTAAAGGCCCGAATTCATCCCCGGAACCCCCATTTTATGCTCGGGGCAGGGGAGGCTTTACGGGACCCATGGTGGTGATCCATCTGAGCCTGACGAGATCTTGCTTTTCAAAAAATTACTTGCTGGTAGAGAGCGTAATCGTGCCATGTTGGACATATACTAGTCATGTATTGCGCGGGTATTACCGGTCCTTCTAGTCAATCCTTGGCAAGTCAATGCTTGAATTGGCTTATGCTCCGGCGGGAACGAAAACGTACAAAGGACCCACAGGCAATCAGACAAGAAATGCTTGCTAATTAATTGTATGACCTTGGGATCTCGAGGAGCCGCAACGCGTGCGTGCCGTGAAATCTCATACATTTTGTGGACCGTTTCCCGAAGAGTTTTCCGATGCGGATCATAAACTCCTTTGGGCCGTCCATGAACACGAGACTCCTGCAGACAACCCGAGTGCCACTGCTACAACGTCAGAGCCTCAGACCATCGACCTGCCACCCGTCGTGATTCTAGACTGATCGAGTACGCCATCCCGTCCAGCTTCCAAGCCACCTTCACAGAGCCTCATCAGCCCTATCGGCTGGACCTTGGCCATTGAACTAAAGCCTCTTGGCTGCTCTGCCCCTAGTCTTCTTGATCCCGACGCCCAGCACAAACGCCACCCGTAGAATAGTACACGCCACGGTGATAACAATACTGACCCAATCTTCCCACCGCCAGTTTGCAAGCGCCAGATTTCCTTCAATTTTCATTCCATTGTGTATAGCCGCAAGCATGGTGAAATCAGCAGGTAGAATAGCTAGCTGCACCATTTTCCAGATGTTGACGTCGTGGGTATACTGCAGCAGGGTGGTCTGCAGGATTAGGTAAGATGTGCCCATGCCGCCGATCTGGTAGAGGAAGCTCTTGAGGTGCTCGGTAGGTGGGTAGTTCGTGAAGAATGCCTGCATGGCGAGTTTGTGGTCAAAGAAGTTACCCCACATGCCACTGACAGTCAGGATAGGGTCAATCCAGAGGAACCAGGTGCTGTAGACGGGGTGGACTAGGTCTTTGATGGCCATCTTGGCAGTGTTCTATTACGACACGCTAAGTGTGATGCTAAGAAGTTAGATTAACAAGAATTACCCCAATGCTGACAGGAGAAGGGCCTTTCTTTATAACTTTTAATTGGGGCGTCAGCAAATGTCAGATTCATCGATAACCGTCAGCTTAGCAACCCCGTGTAAGCTTCTCTATCGGGGTTATCTCCAAATATTTCGACAAAATAATCCCCCTCTCACGCCAAGATATGTGGCGTAGTTGGTGAGCGCGTAGAGAGACGCGACAGAATACACATGATTCGCGCAACCCATGGCCGGATTTGGGACGCACGAACATTGTGGCAACGGCAAAAGACCTTACTTTTGTAATTGCTAAATGGAAACCATTTGCACTGAGCGGATGGATTGACCAACCTCCTATGCCTTATTTCTATGCCAAAACTCAATAAGAACTATTAAATCCAAGATTCAATTACCACCAGATCCCCGCACCTTCAGTAGAATGGTACGCCGTACACCCTCTCTATTGAACCTCAAAACAAGGTTCTCACCGTTTTTGCCCGCATGATTTCCAGCCATACTATGCGACCATTCCACGCTTCTATGACCGAGAACACGAAGTTCGAGGTTTCGACGCGCTTCGATCTTACGTGTGATGCCATTGCCGCTGCGCCAGAGATCCCAAACGCCGCTACTTGCGTGGACGCTGGATGCGCATGTGGCACTATATAAAAAACTTTTTGTCGAGGCTTAACAGTGACCGGTGATAATGATCAGTGCTACTTATTGGAGACCTGAGGTAGCTAGGTGTACAACGCCTGAATTGTAATGTCCTCGCTGACTGGTAAAATGCAGCCTCTTCCAGCTTATGCTCTACTACAAGTCTCCGAGGCTTGACGAGTCCTCGCGGCGTCACTCAGTTTGTTTTCGCGCCAGATGAAGATGAATGGGACCAACCCCATTGCCAACGCAAGAAAGCCAAGCACGGAAGGTGCCCAGTGGATGCCAAGCTGACCATACATCGGGCCAGCTGCCAGCGGAACAAATATAGCTCCCAGTGACCTTAGACAACCGGCTCCTGCATGAGCAGATGCCGAGAATTGACGAAAGACATCCGTGATATAGTTAAGCATGCTCATGAATATTAATTGGAAGCCAACGCCAAAAAAGAACCCCCCAAAGGCTGGTACGACCGGAGAGATAGAATGTTGAGATGTCCATCCAAGCCAGAATAGCGATATTACCATACTACAGCCAGTCAGTTTCCTTCTTCGTATGTGAGATACAAGGCTTAAGACTTACCAAGGAGATGCAAGGCACGCAAGTGGCAAGCGGCGGTAGGTTTCACGCTGCGCCCACGGCTTACCGACTTTGGCTGATCGATCATACCACCTTGTGTACAAACAAAAACCGCCCAAGGCGAAGATAGCGCCAACCGCAATAGGAAGGTATGCCAGTCCAGCGATTCCGGGGGAGAGGTCGTAGAAGTCTGTGAGACATGAAACATCAGCCAAGAGTCAAATTCGAAAAGAAAGATAATTTACCTTGGAATATTATGGGATACGCCTGAAAGAAGAGGTAGATAGTCCCATATGCTAACGTCAGGTAGAGCGATGAAAATAGGAGTTTCGGCTCTGTAACCATTAATGTGACGGGGCGCAAGAATATTTTGCGGATATTAAATGGCTGCACGTTGGTTACCGCTGCTTGGGATTGTTGTTCGCCATGCTTGGCTTGACGTCGAGCTTCTTTGTTATCGAGAACAGGGGCAAAGGTCTCTGGCAGGAAAAGCACGAGAGGTAAAGTAGGAACAGCGATCAGAGAAGCAGTCCAGAATGCCCACCTCCAAGATATCTGGGATGTGAAGCCGGAGACTAAAGGTCCACAAAGGGCTCCAACAGTATTGACGGCCATGTACAGAGCAATAGCAATTCCACGCTGCGATGGATCATCGAGAATATCCGCGAATAGCCCGCTTGCTACTGTGACCGGAGCTGCGGCGTTGATGCCAGTTAATAACCGGAAAACCAGGAGCGAAGGATAATTTGGGGCAAATGAGCAGGCTAAGGTGAAGATGATGTATCCGATGAATGACACCATGATCACAGGCCGACGCCCGATGTATTCGCTCAAGGGCCCAAAGAAGAGGGGCCCAAGAACAAATCCAGCCATGTTGAGTGAGTTGAGGAGAGTGAGCTGCGACTTGCTGTGGACATTGAAATGCTCTGATATGGCAGTGCTAGCACCGGAGGGTATCGAAGTGCCGAGGCTGCTATTGAAACAACAGCCAAGGCCAGTGAGTAGGATATGGGTCTTCCAAAGCTAAGATCAAACTAAGGGTTAGTTTTTCGGTAGTATATTCATATTTAGTGACTGACCTTGGAGAATTTTGGCATGCTGTGCAAAATATTCATAGTCTCATTCGTCCCAAAAGAAACAGCGGAAACATCTCCAGTGTCTTTTACCGACTGCATATCGTCAGTCGTACTGATAGCCTCAGCAGGTAGCATCGTGTTGTGTATATCGTAGAGACTAGGTAGTAAATTGCAATCTGAGAAAACAAGACATCGAGTTCCAGCTCTAGAAGAGCGGCCGAACCTCTTATACTGAGCGAAGGTTTGTCCGATGAGTCTAACAAGCCACCATGGTGCTAGCCGTCTGATTTGCCAGTTTTGCCGCGACCGACCCGCATCTTCCGAAGACCACGCTCATTCGTTCACTCCTCCGTCGCTTGCTCCTCTGTGACTTACCCAAACATCCACTTCCCACAACTGATTCTTTTCGGTCCCTTCATGTTCACGCATCCCAGCCATACACAGCTGCTTTGATAACCAAGGTGCACCAGTAGACGAACATGGCTCGGAAGCGTTCCCGACCTTCAGAACTGCAGTCGTTCGCTCAAGAGCAAAGAATAAGTACGTATCTGCTGTTACTTTGATCTCAATTGACTCTACTTGCTTTTGCTTCTTAAGGCTTCTCCTGGGCTACTGACTCTGATAAATCCGATAAGATGGACGGGCTTGCGTCAATTGCCATCGGCGAAAGATCCGCTGCGACATCCTCGACAGAGGTGCGCCTTGCACCCATTGCAGCTCCCGGAACCTACCAGAATGTCGCATATTTCCAAAAAAGAGAACCAGAGACAGTATAACACGTCCAACTGGTCCTGTTCCCATCCGTCCTCGTGAAACCTCCCCTGTGGCGATGCCCGAGCCTGGCTCAGCTTCAACCCGTACAATATCACCCAATTCAACTGTTCAGACTTCGGGAGAGGAACTAGAGCCCGACGCCCGCAATTTAGCTGACTTGTTCAACCGTGAGGATATCCGAAACTCAGAGCTCAACCAAAAGTCTCGGGCCTGTTTTATTGGAAACGATATGTCTAACTGCCACTACCTTATTCGACAAGAATCTCCCAATACCGGCAACAGTGGAACATATCACTTTGGTTACAGACAGCTTCAAACAAAAAACACTTCATACAATTCGAATCTCGTGGCCCCTGAAGTCCTTGAGCGTCCGGATAAAGAACTGTCTGACAATTTAGTGCGCGCATACTTTGACCGTATCAACAGTTGCTGGCCTATTGTTGACGAAGAATGTTTCGTGGCTCAGTACGAAGGCAAAGATCCACAGGCATCGTTGCCCCTAGCGCTCCTGAATGCAGTCTGTCTCGTCGGAGCTCATGTCTTGGCATCGCAAAGCCCCGAAATGAGATCTTTACAGCCGATGTTCTTTCATAGGGCAAAGACTTTAGTGGAATGCCGGCTTGAGCAGGATCGTGTTGTGTACGTCCAAGTAGCACTCTTGCTGACGTGGTATTCCGACGGCCTGGAAGAAATCGTGGCTAATGCCTGGCACTGGATCGGATTTGCTACGAGAACTGCTACAGCCTTAGGTATGCATCGGGACGTTACCAATTCGAACATGCAGCCAGTCTACAAGCGGACTTATACGCGGCTATGGTGGATCCTATTCCAATTTGACACCATTGCATCGGTATCCTCTGGTCGGCCACAGGTCATGTAGGACTATCACATCAATGGCTAGATATATGTCCAAACCACTAATTTCGACAGGCACTTGGAAGACTCCGATGTACCAGAGCTCCAGCACTGCCATTTCGTGGGTATACCTCGATCAGAACCCGAATTTATGATCTGTCAATCTACGCTTTGCACTATCATATCCCGAACAATAAGGAAAGGGTGGGCACTACGGTCTTCGGCTGAAGATCGAATCGAAGCTATCAGGGAAGCAGATAAGGCGCTGGCCGAGTTTATGCTTAAAATTCCTACAAACCTGCATCTACAACATTCAAACCTCAACAACCGACAAGCGACTCTACACCTGACATATAACAACTTTGTCCTTCTACTTCACCGCCCTGCGCCAAGATCCCTTCTGCGAGAGACGGTTGCCGAACCTTATAACGATCCTGTTGTCTGTGGGGACGCCATAGCCGAGATCGGTTCAATCTTCGAAACCTTACTTGACCAAGAGGCTCTTCCATCCATGTGGTTTTATAGCAATCATGTCTTGTTTACAGCTATAATCTATGTCATGAACGAGGTTGGTTCTCATAAACCGCTTATAGCTGTCAAATCGCGCCGTCTTTTGAAAACCCTCGTGAGCTCTCTCAGGGGATTATCACAGTGTTGGCGGTTTGCACAGACTCTATTGCAGTTATTCGAAGAGAGACTTTCCAGACATGAACACGCAGACACCGGGCCTAAGCAATTAGCTTCACAGCGTGCAGCAGTTTCTGAACAGCAATTCAGAGAAGCATCGATTTCTAAATCAAATTCCGACCACCCTCGATTTCGATATGAGGGAGCGGGGGTGGTGTCAACATCGCATAACGCCGACCAGGCTCCTGGAGAGCTCGATACGGAATTTGCCAACGCTCAGTTTGATATCACTTCCACAGCCTTCGATTTGGTCACGGAGGGACAAATCCCAGAAGTGAATAACGACGCTATCCAAAACGGCTTCTCTTTATTTGATGATTTTATGTTGGACTTTTTGCTCAACGGAACGGGTGAGAATGAAGGACTCTTTTAGGTGCAATCTTGTAAAGTAAACTCTTTCAGATACTATATACATGCACAGTTGCCACGGCATACCACCTGGCGATTGCCCATGCTATTTTATCAAATGGAAATTTAGAAACTCGGCTGAGAGAAACATTAAATTTCACACATCCGTCATGCAGCAAACCTACACCAGGATAAGGGGATTGAAAGCTTCATGTCCATGCCGCAGCAGCTTGTTTGTCGGCTACGTTGTCACGGTTGTGATGAAACTGCTTGTGTAGTCTTGAAGAGAGTTGTGGCGAACCACTGAGCAGGGTTACTGTTTGGTAGGCTGCAGTCTATGCCGCTGTATTGCAGATGTGTTGGTCGCAAGCAGTCTCCCTTTCTTTCCAGTTGTAGGAAATCCTGATCGGCTGTGTGATACGACTGTCAAGCTTTGGGCAGCAATAGTCTGGCTTGGTACATAATGGACATCTATTGATTGACGAACGAGGTGAAACACTGCCTGTTGGAGGCAGCGAGGCAGATTTCATTCAGTGCGTGATTGGGGCCCACTCGCCCAGCCCACAGTCCTTTCCTTGTAGGCTCAAACTTTGCCCCCACCTCTCAAATCAACCAACGGGCTTCCCCCCCGTTACAAGCAACTCACACTGATGCATATAATGAGATGGCATATGCTGATCTCATTGCAACCTGAGCCGTGGACACGCCTATGTTGGTTCAAGTGTGTGTACCAGTCAGTCCATAATATTCTGTGGCTCCGACAATAGGTATCCCTTGTTTTAAGCTTGCTTCAACGTCTGGTTGTACAAGCAACAAAAACATATCTGGATTTCAACTAAAAATGGCCTCGTCCCCGCCCACACCGCCCGACCATAGCGCGGGGTCCTTCTCCGATCGGCTTTGCGAAAAGTGTCGTAAGATACCTTGGAATCCACCTGAAGTTGAAGATGTCGACTCAGAGGTACACGTAGACTGGAACTTCGACCATCACGAGACCTTTGCTCAACTTGAGCAGTCATGCGAGAGAAATTGTCCACTATGTCAGATTCTTTGGACGATCCTTGCCTATGATGACCAGACCTTGTCCCAGAATGATCCTATGAACTGGTCGCTTGAAAAAGGCCCTACGAGCCGGAGAGTCATGTTCAAATGGAGTAAAGAGTGGTACATGGAAGAGGATGGCATACTAAAACCCAATCAATGCGTTCCGCAAGTTAGACGTGTGTTACGTTCGAGGTCAACCATCATTTTGAAGTACATGCTAACGGTGCTCAATAGGACTAGCATCGAATACCCTGGAAAACGACTTGGAAACTCTTCTCAGCCAGAGTATTCATCCATGGTTGAAAGCGTGTATGGAGTCTGGAAGGCATCGCGGTTGCACATCACTGGAATCATATAAGTCAAGGTCAACACCATTACCAACACGATTGATAGACGTCGGTACCGAGCATGGACATACACTTCGACTTGTCGAGACCGAAAAGCATGTGCGAAAGAACGATGCCAAGCCGCCGTATCTGATCTTGAGCTATCGTTGGGGAAAAGAAAATGACAACATTAACGCAAAAACAACAAAGGACAACCTGGAGAAGAGGAAGGAGAACATGGTCATGGAGGAGCTCTCCAAGACAATTCAAGACGCCATTATCATTACACGGCAAATGGGGGTTCGGTATCTCTGGGTTGACGCCGTATGCATTGTACAGTCAGCGCCAGGCACGGCCAATAATGATTGGAGCGTTGAGTCAATGAAGATGGCAGACTACTACTCCAACGCCTACTGCTGTATTGCAGCATCAAGTGCAGAAAACAGCTCAGAAGGAATACTGGTCGAGAGACGAGTGGCCAGATTCCCGTTTTTGGAATTTTATACTCCATCCGGTGTGTCTTTGCAGTCTCCACATGCCCTCAGAAGAAGTTTTCGTAACCCTTTGCTTGACCGTGGTTGGTGCCTTCAGGAATGGCTTTTATCTCCTCGGATATTGCACTGGACTAGAAACGGGTTGGTCTGGCAATGTCGAGAAGGATTCTTTTGGGAAGGCCAGCTAGGCTTCGAGGGGGAACCCCGAGAAGCCCTTGAAGACCGGCAAGGTTCACTCGATACTAGATACACAAACGACTGTGTTTTTAGTGTAGGGAGTTCCTGGCCTAAGGATTCAGCTACAATCTCTCGGATCCTGAGCTCGAAAAAGACGGAAGCTCTGGGTACAGGCTGGGAAAACCTGGTGGTAGCCTATTCCAGAATGGCTTTAACGCAACCTAAAGATCGACTGGCTGCTATTCACGGAATTGCAAGTTATCTCTCAGATCGCCACGAGGTTGGCTATTTTGCGGGCATATTTGAATCCGCATGCGTTGACAACCTGCTTTGGGCTATTGATGATGATGACAGAAGAGACCAGGATTCCGAAACCAACACTGACTTTCCCAGCTGGTCTTGGGCTTCGGCTATGGCACCCGTATATTTTCCACATGTTCCATATGGTCGCCTACAGAAATCAAAGTCTTTCATGCGATGTCTCAGCCCATTTCCGTCGGCCAACGAAGTACGAGACCTCAGGACACGTTCAAATCGCGAAATTCGGATCAATGCCCCGTTAGTCCAACTTCATGTGGCTGTACAAGAGCGGCTAGACTATCCTTTCTTCGAATTCTGTCCTAACAGCCCTATATGGCGAGGAAAGCAGTGCTCAATTAGATTAGACGGGTTTACACCCAAGTCCCTCAGCCTGCAAAACGCATCATTATTACTATTACGTGAGTGGCCATCTCGCACGAGGCAGTACTGTGACGGGCTAGTCGTTCAGAAGTATTCACAGGATGGCGACGTCATTACATATCAGCGAATTGGGAGATTTTCAACGAGGGGGTATTTGCGAGAAGACTTGAACTTATCCTGTTTGAGGGAATGGAGGACTGAGGTTATTCTAATCTGATTCATATATGTTAGATAGATGAGCTTTGCCGCTTATTTATGTGAGAGAAACTCGAAAGATATTCCACTATTTTACGTACGTTATGATTCACCTCCTCGATCAGAACCTGCTTTCCTAACCCTACAGCAGCTCTCAATTCGACCGCAGGTGGGGTGGTCCCGGAAGCGAATAGCCACGCCATCCTGAACGGTCTGGTGATGTGGCCAAAGTCTGATTTCAGACACCTCTGAAACAGTCGTTGGGGATATTATCAAGTATCGTAGAAATGACCTTGAAAATAGTCGTTCAGCCACAGCATTTAAGAAAGCTTCTTAGTTGGCAGAGCTTTAGCTATAGTAAGTCGTCGAATATTGCTACTATCGCGCCATCTTGCTCCGGAGGATTCGCAAGATATGACTACCTTGATGTGCTACTCTCAGATTAGTCACACGCAAATCCCGGCCAGTCGTCCCGGAGCAACGATACTTATCCGATCACGTGGAGGAAAATTCGGGGGTGGAGATCCCGGGTCTTCTCCGCGCGGCTACGCTAACCCCATGAATGGAGAAGTTTATTCCGGGTCGGTAGTTATGCCTTCTTGATAACAGATTTTACAGATCATATTCGCCAGATTTTGGTCAGTTATTGTAAGCAGAATTAGGTATTTGTGCTATTCCGTCCAGTCTGGCCCACTTGTGGGGGGTAAAAATAACTATCATATGTGAAATAAATAGCATAATCATCAAGATAATGTAGATGTTCACCTCCGCTCCGATGTGGGGACCGGGACTGCTTCCGTCATCTACCTTCCCCACAACCCAACCCCAGCATCGGGGCAGATGCCGAAGTGTCTTACAGTTCGGAGCCCAGGTATATAAAGCCCGTTCTCTTATCACTTTCCCATCAAGCCTTTCCTCTCTAGTCTCAATATACCTCTATACTCAACCGCAAAAATGTCTGGAAACCTCGTTCCTCTTACCGTTATCAAGGGCGCTGGCCACGAGTTCATCCCTCTGCCCAACGGCGAGAACGCCACCACTGCCGACTTCCACTCTATCCGCACAAAGACCGAGTCCCCCGCTCACTTCACCTCGGGCTTCTACAAGATTGAGGCTGGTCCTCAGCGTCCTGCCCACTACAACTTCGAGGAGACCAAGTATGTCCTGAGCGGTCAGATTGACGTTCTGGTAAGTTATTCACCTAGCATTGAAGCAGTATGGTGATACTAACATGTTGAAAAGGATGAGGCCACTGGCATCACCCACCACCTTGTCCCCGGTGACTTTGCCTTCTTCCACGTCGGCTCCAAGGTCAAGGTTAGTCCAATTTTTCATTCTCCCCATCATCTCAATCCATTGTATCTCGTCATTGAACAACATCCTGACATGCTTTCAGTTCTCCACCAAGTCCGAGGGCTTTGCTTTCTACGCTGTCACTCGACCTATCCGCTCCCCTCACCCCAACCTGAAGGGACGTGAGGAGGACAACAAGTCGAAACTGTAAAAATTTGTACAAAGTTAATGGGAAAGAGAATTATGATACCCGTCTAGTATGACAATAGGCGGTGATAGACATCAATCAAGACGCATTTTGTCAGACATTTGTTTTTACTCAACTACTTTAGTGTCTAGTGAATATGTGCCTATGTAATTCGTGCTCAATTCCCTCGAGCTAGGACCTGTGACTTAATACCTGGTGTTTTAAATGATTGATAGTGACACATTTAATCGCATCCGCAGTGAACTATGGCCAACCTCCAGCCATTGTCTCATTTTATTACTTTGTTACCGGTCGTATCTTTGCTATGAGTTAATAACCCGATGCGTTAGCGAACAAGGTGAAAATTTCTTCGCTTCTACCATTATTTTTGACTGCTAGACCAGAAACTCACACATTCATCGCATATACTCTCTATGAGCGGCCGCCAGATGGCCATTCAGTCTCACTTACTGGACAAGAATAGATATGAATCAGTCCCTCCGCCTTCATGTGCCGTTATCACGCAACGACAAGCCTTCACCGCTCCCTTAACCACGTTCTTCTACATATCCCTTCAGGCAAAATGGCCAACTGCATTGGGTACGTATACATGATCGACAAGGTCGAAATTTTCGACCTTAAGAAGCTTGCATCGGCTCTCGACACAATCTACGGCAAAGGAAATGCCACGTGGGAATTGAGAGACCCATTGGTCGTAGTGACAGTCAAAACCGAGGATCCTGCTGGTTTAAGAGAGAAACTCGCAGAGTTGGGTCTGACCTTTACACGGGAAGAGTTTGTAGCTAGAGAATTAGACTAGAGAGTTTGACTAGAGAATAGACTTCATCATTATTGTTCCAGTTGGTACATCTTTCGCGATGGCCTCGAGATAGTCAGCCTAATTCCAAAAAGAAGCTATCTTGTCTCTTTATATTTCATCAGATTTTTAGCAGGCTCACGCCTCATTATTGCGGATCATCACAGCTTTCTATTAGGTCTAATCTATAAATGTGACATCTAATCCTCTTTTCCCGCCAACTTCTATTTCTGGGACTTGCAAGACGTCAAGAATACATCATCCATCATGAGTGTGAATGCAGCAGGGTTGTTCTTGCAGCTAAGCTCAAAGGACAGCTCGACCGCGCTGTGGGTAGGTGTAACGTAGTTCATACGGTTGCGGTACTGGTACCAAGCCCGAGAATCATAGAAAGGATCAAAGTCATCAAAGTTTACACCGTCAAACTTGACGAGAATGTCACACTCATAGTAGGGGAGGTGTTGACCGTTGGCAGTGTGGTGGCCGTAGCCGAGGTAGTACTGTTGGCCGGGGGTGAGGGAGGGGATGGTGGTCTTGAAGCCGGCCTTGACGCCATTACGAGGGGGCCAGTGAAGGGCACTATGATATGTTAGTATGAGTTAAGGCTTGTGAGTATGTGGTACTTACAGGGCGACCTCGCCGGTGTTGACTTGGCCGAACTCTCCGTTGTAGGTGATGGCGGCATTGCCGTTAATGTCCCAACCGTCACCGCCGTTCTCGAAGCCGCCGTTGGAAATCAGGTTTTCGGTAAGACACACACTTGGCTGGGGCTCGGCGTTGTTCAGAGCACCTTGAGTCTCTTCAGAGGCGGAGGTAGTGGTGGGTGAACCACGAGTCTCGAATGTAGTCTGGTCAGAAGACCCAGTGGGCTGGTTGTTGTCGTCGATGGGGCGGGTAGGCTCGAAGCTCACAGTCGTCTCGGAGCCAGCAGCCTGGGTCTCGGTGGGTTGTTGGGAGTGGGTCTGGCTGGTGTTCTCAGCAGCGTCGGAGTGAGCTTGAGTGGTCTGCTCAGAACCGGTGGCGGTTGTTTGGTTGCTCTCGTCATCAGCAGGGGCAGTGGTAGGCTCAGAACCAGTAGCAGTTGTTTGGTTGCTCTCGTCATCAGCAGGGATAGTGGTAGGCTCAGAACCGGTAGCAGTTGTTTGGTTGCTCTCATCATCAGCAGGGGCAGTAGTAGTACCAGCAGACTCATCACGAGACGTGGTGGCATCAGAGCCCTCAGTCTGAGCGTTGGTAGGCTGGGTCTCAGCATCAGCAGTCTGAGTAGTGCGATCCTGATTCTCAGGGACAGAGGTGGTCTCTCCAGAGTTGTCGTGAGCAGTGGTATGGTCACCAGAATTGTTCTCGGCAACAGTGGTGGGCTCAGAGTTACTTTGGGTAGCCTGAGTGTTGGTCTCCTGCTCGTTCTGAGCGGAGGTGGCGTCTCCAGAGTTGTCATGGGCAGTAGTGGGACCGTTGGAGTCAGTCTCAGCGACAGTGGTAGGCTCGGGGTTGCCCTGGGTAGCGCGGGTGTTGGTCTGCTGCTCCTCAGGGGCAGTGGTAGGCTCGCCAGAGTTGTCGTCTCCACGGGTAGTTTCCTCGTTGGAGCCCTCAGTAGCAGTAGCAGTACTATCCTGAGTAGTGGTGGGCTGCTCAACGGCGCGAGTAGTAGCAGGGATGTTGGCGGGCTCGCGGATAGCACCATCGCCAAAGTCAAGTCTGTAGTTGCCGATGTTCTCAACAGTGACCTGGTTAGAAATGAAAATGGAGTCGACCAAGACAACGGCAGAAGCTCCACCGAAGCAAGTAGTGCGGATGTCCAAGTTTCCAAAGGTAGCAGGGACGCTGGTGGAAACCAGAACCTGGTTGTAGCTGACGCTGGCACCTGTGGCAAAAATACCAGTGGTGTAGAACTTCTGAGAGCCGATGAAGGCCTCGAGAACGCAGGAAGTGGTCTCACGAGGAGGAGTGAAGACATAGTAGTAAAACTGGACAGTGTACTGGGTACGGACGTTGAGGCCGGTGAGCATCTGAATCAGAGCGGCAATGTCTCCCAAAGATTGACGCTTGCGGCCAGGATCAGCCCCCTTGGCAGCGAGCGAAGCGCAGCTGGCGTCGGGGCTTCCATCGTCCTTGAAACCGTTCTTGGTGTCGAGGGTGACATCGCCAATGGGTTGGAAGTCTTTAAGACTGGTAAGACCACCACCAGTCACGGTGTTGACGATGATGGAGTCGGCAGGAGGCTCAGCGAGTGTGGTAGCCTCAATGGCAGCAGAGGACGTCTCGGTGTAAGCCGAGGTCTCGGTTGCAGAAGCTGTCTCGCTCAGAGCGGAGGTATCGGTAGTGGCACGAGGCTTGCAAGGACCGGCGGCGGCCAAATCCAAGGCACCTGAGAGGGCCAGAGCCGTGAAGGCGACGAATGAACGCATAGCGAAAGAATGGACCAAACAAATAATGAATGAGTGACTGACCGAGTTGGGCGGTTGGAGCTTCAAAGGAAAGTAAACAAATGCGCGGAATCACACAACCTTTTGTAGTAAGGCATGCCATGTTGTTCCTGAGATTTCTAGACCCCTATTGATAATTTTCCGAAGTTGTGGTGTTGAGGGCGTTCGATAGTCTACTGTGGCGCGCTGCAAGCCATCCACGTTGAGCACTTCAGCCAGCGCCTCTTCAGCCCATTAGTGCAGCTATTGAGGATCTAGTGCCTGACTTACCTAACGCCGTCTTAGCCGATGGACCCCTAATTTTGACAACAGAGAGGGCCAACAACCTCATACGACGATAAATGCGGTGGCTTGGTGATGCAAAAGAAAAGAGATACATATCGAGAGCCCTGTGGCCTGGTCATGAGCACAGTATTGTGGCACAGTAGGCAAGCCAAGAAAAGAATAACTGAGGCAAGCTCGGCACAAATAGTAGCTTCACCCTTTGCCCTGTAAACAGCATCACATTCATCAATTCGTCGAGAATCAAGACTGGTCTTCTGTAGCTTATGTCGGTTAGTAATATGAATCAGCTCTGGCTGGTGATGTTCTTCCATTCGCTGTCGGATTTTGTTCTCTTGGTTGGTTAATCTAAAAACCGAGTCGTTAGCGCGACAGTGACAGCTTGCCCAGGAGTCTAGATCTGAATCGCCCAGTCGCGCAATCCAATAGCGCCAACTGTAGCGCTATCCATTATTAGGCTATCGTTTGACTGTTTCGAATGCAAGTCATCAGCTGGGAAAATGCCATAGTCGCTTCTAAAGTGTCATTTTCTCGGTAGTTATCTGCTCTACCAGACTCCATTCAAAGTACCAGGCAAATGCTGAGAAGAAATGACTGCTCGTTCTGTCCTCAATCTCGATCAACAATAGCAACTGCCTATCACATCACAGCATCTATAAGCCCCCACCCAAACCCCAGTAGAAGTCCTTATAAAATAAACATAAACACAGTCATTAGAGATATTGTTACCAATACCAAATCATTACCTCCTTGAATCCCTCCAGAAACAACAACAACGACTGGTGCACTGGGGCGCTCCGGCGACATGAGTGCCGTGGAAATTGTAATGGGCTCGCGCGTCACCGATCCTCCTAATGGCCTGGTCTGGTATGTTTTGACAACTGATGGAGAATTACTGATCACTCCTGCAGGGCCATATTCCTGCACGAGCCTGGTCGTCTCAACTGACGGAACTGGATCTGATGGCTCAGTAGCTTCTGGTGCCTTATTAGCTTGGCCTGACTTGATGTGCTCGTAGACTGAAGCATGATGAACTTGGTCAGACCCAGGCGCAGCTGGTATGGCATGGTTCTCTGCAACGTCTGTCGGTGCAGCATTCAATGCTGCTCGATTCTCTCCATTTGCACCTGGAATTGGCTCAGTGTGCTGTACTTGGTGCTTCTGGTAGGGGGTGGAGTTGATGGTCGGATATGCCACAGCTGCTGGAACGTCTAGGACAATGTAATCCTCGCCACTGGGTCCGCAGGCGTTACAAGTGCATCGTGTAGTGGTCATCTCCACTCTTGGCGGCTGCTGATACTGACAACGATGGCATGGGGATGCTGTCAAAGTAGTACAGTATTCCGTGATGGACAATTGAGACGGATTGTTGGGGTCAACAATAGTGTAGGTCACCGTAGTGACTGTGGCTTCAATAGCTACAGTTGAGGAGAAGTTCCGGAAAGGAGGGAACACAGAGCTGAAAGAAGCAGATCCGGTGGCTGAGGGTGGGAGTGACGAAAGTTGACCGATAGAAGAAGGGGTGGAAAGTATTGCGGTAGAACCATCAACGGGGTCTAATATCTGACTGAAAGATGTAGAAAGGGAGTTGCTGGTAGAGGTGGCAGTGGAGCCAATGGGTAGAATAGAACCAAGAGTGGAAAAGCCTGTAGAGGTCGGATCCCCCGTCTCACTCAATACTGCGCTGGGAGCATTGGACTCGGTCGAAGTCTCAGATGCATCTGCCAGCTCATACAAGGTAAGCAGAATACCTGGTGGGGCGGCTCGACGATTTAAACCTAGCCGAGGCCTAAGATACCGCCTTGAACTCCCTTCTGGATCAACCAGTCCTCCACAGAACAGGCCCGGTTCCTCGGGGCACGGGAGGTCGCAACGTCCATTCCTCACTATGTTAGTGTTTTTGAGGGTGTCTGACGCGTAACAAGACCTGATAAGACATAAGTCACATGCTCGAAGAACAGTTTGGTTATTACTCACCTCTGAAAGACGCCAGCATACAAGCGTCCGGCGGCCAACTCTGTACACATAGCGGTCGTCATATCAGGTCTCTCGCCGATCAGTTCGAAGCTTGGATACCCTGCTGTGGACCCTAGACATCCAAAGTATCTATACACACCCAATCTCGGTATGTTGGTAGCTGCTACCTCGGCGGTAGTAAATGTTTCTGTTGCCATGCTTGACACATCAAAGGCCGTGGAAGTATCGGGGGGGCTTTCCGTGAATGATGTATCGACTGTTTTGGCTCCAGCTGTTGTAAGATCCTCCATCAACTTTGTGGTAGACGAGGCCAGAAGGATGGGTTGAGTCTCTGAGAGTAGGGGCGTGAAAGAGAGCATTGTCGAAGCTAAAGCAACAGAGGTGGTTGTGGAAACCTCGAGGGAAGTTTCTATTTGAGTGGTACCGTCAGTATTGCGCACTGGGTCGACTATCAAGTCTGAGCTTGATGTAGCACTAGTTGATGTTTGAACATCGATCGGTGTTGTAGCTGTGACGCTATAAGTTTCTGTCTTTGTAGATGTGGATTCTTGTTTAGCTGTAGTGTCTTTTGTCGTACTGGTAGTATCCTCTGATGTTGTGCTTGTATCTTCAGCTACTATCGTAGAATCCTCAATGGTTATTGTTGACTCATTAATGGTGTCTACCGTTGTTGTAAGCTCTGCAGTGATGGAAGAGGATACCCTCTGAGTAATGCTCGTAAAGTCTACGCTAGTAGGGATAGACTCGTTGGGTGTTGTTGAAGATTTCGCAGTGGTAGTGGACTCGTCTGATATTATCATCTCATCAGAAGTGGTTTCCACTGTCACGGATTCAGTAGTAGTGACACTGATAAATATGTCTTCAGTGGTAGACATAGAGCTTGCAGTAGTCGTGGTGGATTCGTCGGTTAGTGCCAGCTCTTCGGTGGTAGCTTTTGTTGATGTATGCTCAGATTGAGCAACAATAGTTGTGCTTTCAGTTATAACCGTAGAATCCTCACCAGTAGTGGTGGTCTCAGCCGTGGTAGTAGTCAGTTGTTCAGTGGTAGTCGTCAAGTCCTCAGTAGTGGTTGTAGTGATTACATCTTCAGTTGTAGTCATGAATTCCCCAGTAGTAGTAGTTACGTCTTCAGTTACAGCCGTAAAGCCCTCGGTGGTAGTGGTAGTCTCGGCGGTGGTAGTCTCGGCGGTGGTAGTTGTGGTGACGTCTTCAGTTGTAGTCGTGACTTCGCCAGTAGTGGTGGTGGGTTCGGTAGTTGTTGTTTCTGTTGTCTCTGTTGTCTCTGTTGTCTCTGTTGTCTCAGCAGCAGTAGTAGTCACACCAATCTCAATGGTTCCAGACACAGTTCCAGAAGCCTTGGTTGTACTAGTATACGTTGCTTCACCCGGTCCCACGGTAACGGTGGTTGTTACATAGGCGAGTCGAAAGTCCGTGTCACAATCGGTACATCCCTCGGCTTTTATCAAAAGGCCTGAATCCCACTCTGAGTCGCCTTGATCACAGATAGCAATTACCATAGTCTGTGACCCTATGGCAAGAATATCCTTCAGGAAGGGCGGCGATGAGCCTGGGTATGAGGTAACACTGTTGGGTGGCGTAATGACGATTGGCTGCGCCAGGTATGGACTTGTTGCGGTGATTCTATTGCCGCTTTCATCAAAAGCATAGTCTGTTCCGCCAAGAAAGACGCCGATCTTGTCAGAAGAACCCCTGAGATAAGTCAGATAGCCGTTTCTTTACATCCAGTTCAGTCTCAACTTACCCTTCCTCTTCTGATGCAAGGATATACTTGACCCTTACACCGCTGTATGTAGAATCTATGAGAATATCTACAGTCAGAATGGCCGCGTTGAAAGTGCTCGGGCCACAGTAGGTAGCGGACCCAGGTGCGCCATTGTTCACGTAGTGGTCTCCGCCAGGTCCAGCTCCAGCGGCTGATCCAGATGTCAGAATTGCACCACTTCCGATGCCGAAGGGCCCTTCGCTAAAGTATCCTGAAGCAACGGATGCGCCCGTGTATGATGCTGAAAGAACAGTGATCCCTGGGCCGTTAAAGATAGCTCCGGCTAGGATGTTGGCGTCGTTGCTCGTTGTGATGGAGAAGCCCTCGCAAAACGACAATAGGACAGCAGAGGCTGCCAGGAGATGGGCTTGCAACCGCATATCTGGTATTGAATGAAGATTGTTTAGAAAAACAAACAGGCTTGCTTCTCTTTTGGCATCGGTTCTAGAGCATCATGGAGGTATATTTGTATTACGCGCACTTATGAAACTACGCGCTGCGAATCCCAGCCCCGACGCGCCGTCTGTTATTGTCAAATTAGTTCTCTCCCCTATTCTAGATACGTGAGAGTACTCGAGTAGACAGTCCAGGCCGGTCTAGAGATGTCATCGCTGTGATAATACTGAATGAGCAGATGATGCTTCATTCCCGCCAAGAGATATCGACAGAATGATCGTATGCATAACTCATGCCCAATTCCTGACCCACCTAAGTTTAATACCAACAGGCTGTCACGAAACTAGAGCCAGCACTGAGCACGAGGGGAAAATGACTCGTTATCGGCAATCAGAAGCCGTATGTCTCAGACTAGCTTTAAAAACAACCCCTCGCCTCAGCGATACAGTAGTTATCCTGTTTAGATACATGGAATGCTTTTCATGCCGATAGACCATGACTCGAGGGTCAGTGACATATAGGGCTTTACCTCAAGCTGCGGTAAACACCGTAATTGAGGTTCTAGTGAACGCTTTTTTATGCAGTGGATTTCAGGAATGCCCAGACTCATTCTTATGCTTCAGATTACCCTTTTTCAACTCAAACGCGCTCAATCATTGCCAAGAAGTATAGTTTCGGTTATTTGAAAAGCGATACTCACAATGCCTAGTTCTCACTATTCATATGGGGTGTTATGACCACTTCTGACAGACTCGGCAGAGCAGTTCGAATGGATGGTGCGTTTTGGCATCCGAGACTAGGCGTAGTGAATAAGACAACCCACAAGCTTTCTGGGGTAGATGCTGTCTGCTCTTGCGACGTACTCTGCCCTTAATTGGGCCTTCTCTATAGCGATATAGACTTTCTAAGATAGTGTATTATTATTATTATGTCTGTCGATATTCTGAAGAGAGGTAAGTCTCCAGATTTTGTATCCATGAAGGACCTAGACGCTTCTCTGAGCTCTACGAAAACTAATTGCTTTTAATTGTCTGGTGACATAACAGCACCAAGTGGTTGTTAGACGCGGTCATAACTTAGCAGGGGTATCGGGGGCCCAAGTCAGGTCCTGGCATAACTTGCTCGCTCTCATGATCGTACATGATCGCGGCAGATCCGACCTTTTTGAGACAGGCTATGCTTAGCAGTGGAAAATAAATATCCGATGTTAAGGCTGAGCAACATAAGCAATGCAACGTCGATTCAGGGTATAATTTGCCCATAATTGGACCCTTGCTCTGGTCTACCAAAGTCCTCAATCCTCTGGGAAAGCATGAAGGGCAAGCGTCAAATGTCTATTGGCTTGTTCTGTTAGCGAGATCCACAAATCAGGTCCGCAGTTCCCCTGCGTAAATCGACCTGAGCGCAGCATTTAACCCCAAAAGAATTTATTTTAAGATTAGAGTGAGAAACCTGATACGACCCCCAATGCTGACTGCATATAGCCGTCTGACAGGTCCTGGTAATTGACGTATGACGAGCCACGAAGACAAGGCAACTGCTGTCGATCAATGGCGGTGCACGCGACTGGTTTAAGTATAAAGCTTTAAGGCTGGACCTGAATAAACAACGCGTCGATAGCTTCCACCACGCTCATCTTTGCTAATCCGAGCCCATTTTCATCATGATCGCTAAAGGACTTGTCTGGCCTGTCTTTGGCCTGCTTCTAAGCTCAGCATCCGCAACCCCTTGTCGCAGAAGCACCACGCCGCTCAAGTTGACTGTCAAACACGAAGGCGATCTGAAACCCAGCATCAACGCCGATTTCCCCGACCCTTCAATTATTCAGCTCGAAGATGGGTCATGGGTTGCAGTTGCGACCAACGGTGGTCCAGAGGATAAATACAGAAAACTCCAGGTCGCGACCGCTAAAGATCTTCTCGGCAAATGGACCCAGAAGCAAGAAGATGCTCTGCCGGACAAGGGATGGACCACCGGTGTGGCTACATGGGCACCTGATATTCGACGCGTAGACAACGGAGAGTACATCGTTTACATCAGTCCAGAACAGACAGCGGGAAAGCACTGCATTGGCGTTGCTCGGTCCAAGAGTCCTACTGGTCCTTACAAGTACGACGATAAGCCTCTCGTCTGCGGACCCGACAACTACAAGGGCGCCATCGACGCGTCTGGCTTCAAGGATCCCGACAGTGGTAAGACTT
Organism: Fusarium sp. FL617; assembly: GCA_030142105.1. Classification (NCBI taxonomy): domain Eukaryota; kingdom Fungi; phylum Ascomycota; class Sordariomycetes; order Hypocreales; family Nectriaceae; genus Fusarium; species Fusarium sp. FL617. The sequence continues at coordinate 276,734 of JAREIL010000007.1, read as the reverse complement.
ACCTCATCTACAAGCTTGAAGGAGACGTCAGCGGACCAACCGGCGGCACACCCATTATGCTGCAGGAAGTTGAGGGAAGCGACGGAACCACTTTCATCGGCGAGCCTGTCAAGATTTTCGACCGCATTGGGGAAGAGGATGGTATCCTCGTCGAAGCGCCCAACATTGTGAAATTGGGCAACGGCAAATATGTCCTCTTCCACAGCAGCCACCACTTCCAAGACCCCTTGTATAACGTCAAGTACGCTTATGCGGATAAGCTGGAGGGACCTTATACACGAGCAGATGAGCCTTTGATCACAGCTCCCGACTTTGGTCTCAAGGCGCCTGGTGGAGCGACGAGCAATGTGGAGGGGAATACGCTGGTCTTCCATGGATGGTGCCCTGATAACGATAACATTCGATGCATGTACGCCGTTGAGTATGAGTACAACTGAGTTTAGCGATTGTTTTAGACTAGATGGTAGTTATAGACTGCTATTTCTTATGCTATTCTTGAAAATCGCAGCATGCCCAACAATTAGCATTGATGGCCGTTGCATTATGCCTCCATTCTATGATAAACCACTCCACATCGTACAAGATCTTGTCGCATTCATTAAGTAAATACATCCTCCAGTGCACGAAATTGACCAAACTTCGATGTCCACCCCACTATGGTACTGGGCCTACCCAAAAAATCCTCAGCCAGTTGAAGAGACCGGCAAAAGATATGATCCAGCGGATAATCGACCACGCCAGGATTCGAACCTGGAATCTCTAGAGAGTTCAGAAGCTGGAAACCGAAATCTAGCGCCTTAGCCATTAGGCCACGCGGCCGGAACCTTTGATGATTGGCTCGCTTCCGGTAACAGCTAATGTCCTTGGGTACGGGAGCACAGCCGTGTTCTCGCACATTTGCCCTCTGAGGCTGGCTGCAGGGTAGCGTTTAATAAACAAACCAGTCAATCAATAATCTCAGTACAAGACTCTAACTTGGTATATTTGCGACTCGGTTCATAATTGTTTTCTTAATCAGTGTATGTATTTATAGCAAAGCAAAGGTTACCACACAAAGAAACTTCTCTAGACTTCAGTAAAGTCAGGAATAAGTTGGCCAATGTGAACGCGATTTGGCCGTCAGACCGGGATCTCCAGAAGCAATTCACTCCATCTCGATTGATCAACCTCTTTAATATCCAAAACGATGATGAATCAAATCTACCGCCGAGACGCTCCGAGCAGAAAAAGTACCTCAATATCACGTTTCATCTTAATATGTCTATCTTGTATAGTTCTTCGTGTTTGGTTGTCCTCGGTGCTGCACCCGGAGCTCCGTGTTTACATCCGACCCGGTCCCGCTCGCTCGGAGCTACGATTCGGAGTCCGACTCGGCTGTAGTCATCACGGCTCGCAGCAAGTCATTCTCAGCCGGCCGAATAGCACTTGCTTGAATGTTTATTAGCCGTCGCCATATTGGCCAATTCGACTATAAATTGAAGTATTCGCCGTTTGCTCATAAGAAAAAGAACCATAAAAGAACCATCAGGCTCACATCTTCTCAATTGTCCCTGGCTTCAATCTTCGATTATGTCTCACGTGGCCTCTTCCTCAACTCGACGTCATCTTCTTCGCTCCCTCCAGACACCTGCCTCGAGAAGATACCTCTCAGCCACCATGGCACAAGCCAACAAGGATACTTGGTCTGCAGACCAATACTCAAAGTTCATCAATGAGCGCACGCGACCTGCCTCAGATCTGTTAGCTCGCGTGCCCAACGCTTCTCCCAAGCGCGTCGTGGACATTGGCTGTGGACCCGGCAACTCGACTGCCGTGTTAGCGGAGCGATACCCAAACGCTCAACTTTCTGGATTCGATTCTTCAGCGGATATGATCAAGAAGGCAAAGAAGACCCTGCCGGATGTATCCTTTGAAGTTGCGGATGTGCAAACTTTCAATCCTGATGGCCCGGTTGATGTGCTGTTTTCCAACGCCGTGTTTCAATGGCTGCCGAATGGCAAGCGCATAGAAATCATCCGCAAGTTGATTGAACATCTCGCGCCAGGAGGAAGTCTAGCATTTCAAGTCCCCTACAACCTGTCTGAACCAAGCCACGTCTCCATGCGAGAAACCGCTAATGCTCCGAATACGCCATGGGAAGAGACTCTTAAGCGCGCCAACATCTCCCGAGACGAGTTTCCTTCACCAGTGGAGCTATACGATGGACTGAAGCATCTGTGCTCCGAAGTTGATATCTGGAAGACCACATATATTCACACGATGGAGAACCACGAGGGAATCGTTGAATGGGTCAAGGGCACGGGTCTTCGTCCTTACATCGACCCACTCTCAGACTCTGAGAGGGAAGCGTTTCTTAAGCACTACGTTGCGAAACTGAAGGAGGGTTATCCCTCGCAGAAGGATGGAAAGGTTCTTTTGCCGTATCCTCGACTGTTCGTAGTTGCGACTAAGGCGTAGCTTGAAGACGGTTTGCCAATGGAAAGAAAATCTGTAAAATAGAGAGAAAGCTTGGTATACAAATCGAATATTATCCTGTTGCAAGAATTGGCAGTCTGAGGGTGACAAATAATCAATCAATCAATCACGGGCGTATGCCCTTGCAGAGTAAAGCCTCAATCAAGATTGTCTGGTGTGGCTGGCGATATTCCCCAAACGAGGTATGCGTTTAGCGAAGCGAAGTGAAGATCTTGCACGTGCCATCGCCGGAGTTTGACATTCCTCCCCGGCCATCTCACCCAACTCAACTTACAGCAAAATCAACGCGAAACTGCATGGCAGAGCGAGAAGAAAGCAGCCCTGCCTTGGAGGCACAAGCCTCAGATGATGGGCCTCCTTCAAAAAGACAGAGAGGCTTCATAGCGAGACAGGTATGCATGAGATAACCCTTTGGTGGTGGTGTGACTCAACAGGCAGCAGGCGTGCGAATACTGTCGTCAGAAAAAGACAAGATGCGATGAGGATTTCCCTTGTGGGCTTTGCAAGTCTCTTGGTATTCAGTGTCGGTTCACACAGAGAAAAGCAACGAGGTTAGTCTTGTGAAGTGTGTCGAGGGACCTAGAAGCTAAGCATCACTAGGAATGAAGCATCCCTTGGCATGATCGTCAATATCCTTCGCCGAATTGAAGGAAAAATCGACGATGGAAAAACAACCGAGGTAAATCCTATGACAGATACCCGCATTCATGCCACAGCTCTTCGACCTTTCAACCCACGATCTCCAGCCAACTCAAGCGAAGTTCTAGGCGTGCCGTCCTTTTTACAGAGACGCGACACAATTGTCGAATCGCCATCTGCGCCTAGTGATCCAAGCCCAGCTATCTCATTCAGTGCTCACCAAGTCCTTTTCTGGCCTGCGATACAGGATGCACTTCCCGAGTCTGTGAAGCTCATGTGTCAGATGAGTGGATCTGACTATTCGACCCGGTTAGAAGCGTCGCGACCTAAACTACCACATGCATCTTCGGTCGATTTGCCATCTGACTGGCTATCCAAGTTGAGCATCGCCACTCTCAAGCAGTTATCCGACGTCTACTTCACAACTTTCAACCTCGCAAATCCCATCCTGGATCAGAAGACATACTTTCAGCGAACCCTCGGCGTAGCCATCGATGGGAACTTCGGCATTTGCATAGAAAGCTGCATTGTTCTTGTGGTCATGGCACTGGGCTTGATAGGACAAAAAGCGCTGCAAGAAGCTGGTCTCGCCTCGACGCCCGCGACTAGTCCCTATGGGCATTTCAACAGTGGACAGGATGGAGAAATGCTCGGTCTGGACTTTTTCAATGAAGCGAGAAAGAGGTTTGGCTTTCTGATGTGCGAGCAGGATCTCCAGGCTTGCCAATTCTACCTCTTATCGGGGTATGTAGTAAACAGGTACTTCAAGGTTACAACGCTGACATTTAGCAGGTTATTCTACGCAGAAGCTCTCCGACCCGTCGACTGGTGGGCAATGCTCAGCAAAGCCAGTGCATGTAGCGCATACTTTTGGAACAAGTCAGACCCATCGCCAGAACAGCCACAACCAATTAGCTGACCCGTCAACAGTGTATCTCGGGAACGTGACGAGTGGATGCTAGACATGCAATCCCGTCTATTCTGGATCACGAGCATGTTCGAAGCCGTCCTCTCACAAGAGCTCAATCTCCCACCAAGTAACTCATTGCAACTCGAAGAGCATATTGCTCTACCTAAGTTTATATCCGCTCAGGATATAGCATCGTTTGGTTCATTTCGATATCCCGGAGACGATCCATTCTTCCATTATCACTTTCTATCGCAGCTTGCGCACCGACTTATCTTGACGAGAGCTCGTAATAGCCTGTTCCACTCAAGTATGTCTCGAAACTTGGCTATTGTTGTGTGCACCTACTCATATTCTTTTAGATCCGACTGCCGATTATCCGCCCGAGCCTGTTGAAGACGAACTCATCCGCCAATTGGAACAATGGCGTGAACGACTACCACCGATGCTGCAGTTTGACCCCAAGTCGCCGTTGACGCAGGGCGAGTCTCCATCTGATGCGCTCGTTACTGCTTGGCTGCACGCTCGTTATTTTGTCGCAAGATATCACATCGGTCGACCCCTACTGTGAGTTTATGTTTCCAAGTCCTGCTCAATACTGACGTGCTCAGACATCGTGCCCTTGAGAGGCCATCTTCTCTCACTGAGGGACACTTACGAAAATGTCGCGATACCATAAGCGCTGTACTGACGTGGGCTTCGGTAATCCAAGTGACAAATTCGATGAGGAGCTGCAACCCTCTAAAATTCTTTGTCAGCGGCCAGTATGTACCACTTCAATCGCGTTTCCGCTTAATCATAACCAGTGCATAGACTTTTCGGCCAAGTATGCGTTATATACGCTTTGAGCGTATCTCCATACCAGTACATTCGGGAGATAGCATCTGATGTTGACAAGAAATGGTGCGAATTCGTTCTGGGCTATTTGGAAGACGGTGCTTTCTACAGTCCAGCGATTGAGCAAGATTCTAAAATCGCAAAAGTGTTGTGTGAGGACATTGGTAAAAATTGACGCGATCATCCATAGCGTGGGTCTGGAGAGATTGAGTGCTGACAGCGCGCCACGATGTCTTACATGCCGAAAAAGCTCTCCGAAAAAGACAATATGAGACTACATTTTGTCATATACCGATACATTTTTACGTCATTCTCGACCCTTTCTTTGCAAATGATTGTGCCAGAGTTTCGGAGTTAACATTAATTCGTCCGATGATCATCGGCACCATAAATGCCGATGACGCGAACATATTCCCCAGAACAAGTGCCGAGCTCCGTGTCTGGTTAGGTATATAGACCTACACCGAGATTATTACCACGATATATCGTCTGATTTTCTCTCCAAGCTAAAGGAAAATATACTTTGTTCAATATATTCAACACTGTCACTTTTCAAAACCATCAATTCTTACCAACATGACTCAAAATGATGGTCTCGCGTTCAACTGTGCCGTTATTACCGGCGGTGGCGGAGGTATCGGCCGGGCACTTGCCGAGTACTTGATCTCCAAGGGCAAGAAAGTGCTTCTCGCCGGACGCACAGAATCGAACCTCAAATCCACAGCAAAGGAAATCGGCGCTGCTGGATACTACGTTCTCGACACAGGCAAGACAGCCGACATTCCTGAGTTCATCAAGAAGATCACCAGCGAACACCCAGAACTCGACTGCTTGATCAATAATGCTGGAGTCCAGCGTCCAATTGATGTCTTGAAGAACGACAACGATGACTTCTTGCAAAAGGCTGACCAGGAAATCGACATCAACATCAGAGGTCCCATGCATCTCTCGCTGGGCCTGATTCCATATTTCAAGGAGAAGCCTAGCGCTCTCATTGTAAATGTCACCAGCGGCCTTGCCTACGTTCCATTCTCAGTCATAAACCCCGTGTATAACGGAACCAAGGCTTGGTTGCGTTTCTGGTCGATGAATCTCCGCACGCAGCTCAAGAACACAAACATCCGTGTCGTGGAGTTGGCACCGCCCATGGTTGCTACCGATTTGCACCGTGAGCGCGAGAACCCTGATGATAATAAGAAGGAGAATGCGCCACATACTTTGACGATCGAGGAGTTTATGGGTGAGATTACACCGAAGCTTGAGAGGGGAGATGACACTATTGGTGCTGGTATGGCGGCCAAGGCGATCGAGACATGGTTTGGGAATTTTGGAGATCGTTACGAGCAGGCTGCCAAGTCGTATCAATAGAAGTCTAGTTACATTACTTCACTGATATATAACATGATTTAATATATTCCTCTGTTAGTCATATATTGTAAATGCTTTGGCGCCCATCATGTTTTGACATACTCCAAACGAGCTTCACCGAGTTCCTCCATCAACTAGTCATCTACCGACAGGCAGGGAAAGGCGGGAAAGAGTAACCAACGTACACCGCTGATAAGGTGTTGCTTTTGTAGCACATCTATACCTGTACTCGCTTCCTCAGCTGTAACTCCCCTAAACCTAAAGTACCTCAACAGCGGAAAAAATAGGCGAAAGTGCGGAAATTCCCATCCCTAACCCTTGTGACCTGCACTTTCACCGAGGGCTATATGCCTGTCAATGTCATCACCTTGACCGAACTCCTCCAGGAGAGTAATACAAGCCAATGGGAAGACGTCAGCGGGTATCCTATATATATAAGTGGTTTGGAGCACTGCCCAGTGACATCTACCTCAAACTGCCAACCACCTGTGATTAGAGAGTTAAATGAGATCTACATCTTGGTGAACTAATTATTCCCAGGATTTAAATGCTTGAATTCGGCCAGCATGATTTCCGAGTTATTTCTTACCTCAGCGACCACAGGCTGGGTTGCCTGTTTACTGTTGATAATTGCATTGTGGAACCAGTCGTGACGCCATCCATACTCGTAAACTCTTCACCAAATATGGGAAGGAACTGAGACCCCTTATAAGCTATTGTGTATGATAAGTCGACATCACCCGACTTGTTATTGACTAAGCTTTGCCATGGGGCGATACAACGGGCTGGTCGAAGCCTTTTACTGACACCTCCTGTAATGACAGCGGTTCTGGCACTGGGTCCAATCACAGTTACTTCTCTACTCTGAATATGAAACACAGGCTTATAATTTTTCCAAAGCACGATACCGCGGAACTCTGTACGATCTGGGGATTCGGGTTATGATGAGCGACCAGAACATCGGATATCGAAAGCGGCTGGCCCAGATTTACCACCAAATTTGGTGGTGTGTACTTCCCACATCTAGGCGATCCTTATGAACCCAGCAACTAGAACTATAAATGGGCCTCTAGTCCCAGAGACATCACCTATAATTTCCAAAGCCATGTCACATACAAGAATAAGATTGGGTTAGCTACGAACTGGGCTCGAGTTTAACAACCTCAAGATTCTTATTAATAATAAATGGTTTCTCTCAGTGACACTTCTTAAACTACGGAGTACTACTTGACGGTATAATACCTGGACTTTCTACCTTCAGATCTTTCACGCGCAGGAGTACACAAAGTTTATCAGTATATAGGACTTTAACTAATCAGACTTGAAATCAGATCTCGAGCCATGTACACTACCAGACACTAAGGACAATATGTCGAAATGTTGAAACGAGGTGGACATTGTGTGTATATGTGTATGGACAATTTGCAAAGCAATATTTTTTTTTAAAGCGGGAGAAAACTTGGAAACTTGTTGTCATAATGCATAACTCAGTTACTATAATACATCTAGCATAATTGTTCCCTGTCACGATGTGTATCGTCAGTCGATGGGAAGGACATTAATAAAGTCTTGATTGCTCATGTTAGTATGTCTTCCTGAACCTTAGATATAATCGATGGTAGCTTACCTTGATGCTTTCTGCCAATCTCCGCCTTTAAGCATATCGCTGCTCGCCAGGAACATGAGTTGCAAGGTGTCGAGGCGCATCCTCCGCTGTTCTTCCAGTTCCATAGTGTGAAGTTTCCCCAGGAAGGATGGTACCAGGCTCTCTTTCGAGGTTCTCATTAGGTCTATCATGCGCCACAGTTCGAGAGAGAGGCTCTGTCTGTGAAGTCACAGTGTCGTGGGGAACTCTCTCGCTCTCTCTAGAACCGACATGCGCAGGAGGGTTGACACCCTTATTCTCCCACTCTCGACGGGCGAGCATCTCATCGGCACCCTTCATATCCCGCTTTCCCTTCTCCGCAATGCCCTTATTATCTGCTTGCGTCTTCAAGGTGGATGGGTCGTTGGGGTTGGTGTCGAAAGCCTTGTCTGTGGCGTCTAGGACCTCACCTCGGAGGGCGTCGCCAGCTCCGCGAATGCCCTTGAGGCCGGACTTCACATCGTCGACGAGTTTAGACATTTTGATAGAGTTTGTTTGGAATAGATTGTTCGGAGATATTTGTGTATGGCTGTTGCAGGCTTGACTCGGAATATTTGTTCTTATATCTCTGCTGATAATGGATCGGCAACTTGACAGCCACGCGATCTTGGAATGACGTAACTAAGATCATGACGTAGCGCTAGCTCACTTGGAAGTAAAATTGATGTCACAAATCTACAGTAAATTCATGGTTTGGCAAAAGGTACCAATTATTTGGTATAATTTCCACTTATTCCAAGGTATCTGAATGTACTTTTCTTGCCGGCAGCCGGCGCCACAAACTTGTTTCGTTTTGGCCGGCAGCGTCGGGTCAGAAGGAATCTGACGCGTTTTAACTTCAAGTCGCGATTTTTTTTACCCGTGGTACCTAATAAGGTCAATTGAAGTATATTAACAACTCAGTCTCGAGGGACGTGTCATAAACTAGAGTCAGTCTTTCAAGGAAGTAGCAAATGCTGCAGCCTCTTTTAGAGACCAATCCCTCTTCTATAGCCCTCACAGCTTTAGCATTGCTCGGTTAGTGAATCCAGACAGCATGAACCCAACACGCGACAAGATGAAACGTATCGTTTGATTACTTTGTTGATAGAGCTTTGAAGCACAGGGGTTCTTGCTTGTCTTGGCAGCGGCTGGGCGTATAGCTGAAACCGAGGAGTTGTTGGGCAGTAGTTTCAGGACGGCAGCATCTGTTTCAATACAACAACCTATAAAACTTCATTCAAGTTTCCAATATTTAAGGCGTGAGACTCTAACCTTCTAAAATTTCTGATCACCCTCACAGTAGTCTCAACAATTCGTCTCTTTCTTTGTCTGTCACTAAACTCATACCATTCTTATTTCTTGACTCGGCCTCATCTCACCATTTAAAATGCATTTCTTCTCTGTCGCCTTGATTTCCCTCATCTCAACTGCTTTGGCAGCACCAGCACCCCAAAATGGATTCGTCAAAGGGCCCGGTGGACGTTTGGTACTTGACGGAGCCGGATGCACCGAAGTACAGGGCAGAAGTGTTTGCGACGACGGTCTCGGAAACACCTTGTGAGTCTGCTTATCGGATGAGATTACACATGAACTGACTGATTATGTATAGCTTCGAGGATGACCCGTTCTCATCTAAGTAAACAGATGCCGAAAGTCGAAAAATCATCTCAATAGATGGGCTCGTTAGTGAAGGAGGTTATTTGCGAGAAATACAGCGAGAAGAGCGAGCATCAATATCGACATACCCTCATATATGTCTACAATCCGCAAGTGTGAAGAGCTTCTTGCCACAGCTCGCAGTATCGTACGCCGGTCGTATAGGAAAGGCAACGTTAATATAATTGATCTATCACTATTGCTCTCGAGGCTAATGAGGCATCTGTAAACAGTCTCCACCATGCAATTAAAATTTCAGGCTGAGGCCTACCAAGTGGCGAAGGGCACGAATGAGGCCATCTTGGGGCCCAAGGCCGCGTCACAGCCAAGTGAGATTCTCAGCGTGTGACATGGATCAAGCCTGCAGTAATACTGCATACCCAACATTCTTTTCTCCAATTGACAGGTTCCGCAGTGCCAAATCCCAGGATTCTCCATCTACAAGACAGGTTGTAAACAATGAAATGGATCGATGATTGGACCAGAGATTGGGTATAGTACGACCACCACGTATTTGCGCATGTTACACCTGCATGTCGGGTTCCAATCGCCTTACTTTCATGTCAGTGTCTAGATAACATAAAATAAAAACCCTCGATTCCCCCCACGAACTTGAGGACAGCAATACAGATAGTTAATTACGTCTTTCGCGAGTGGCCATGGCATCACAGAATGTTGGCGAGGACCTGTTTCCTGCCCTGGAAACACTCTCGAGGTTGATTGCACCTCACATCAAGAGTAAGTCTTATGCCGGCCTCCCCTCACTTCCAAATTGACATTATTGCAGGCATCGTTTTTGCAGCACTTGTGCTTAACCAGCTACCTCTTTTTCCAGACCTGTACACCATAATCTCATCACAAATATCCAGTCCACTTATTCTCATTGCTATTTTGTACTTGTCCGGCTTCTGGAAACTACCAAGTGGAGAAGAGAAGAAAGAGAATGCGTCGTGGGCATCATTATTGGCGCCTTTTTTTGCCCTCCAGACAGTTTCCAACCGAGTTGGAACGTACTTCAAAGGTAAGACTGTTGGTTCTCGAGAAACCTGGGTAACTAACATGTTTATTTGTGTAGTTGGCTCATTGATAACCTTCGCCTACTATCTATCCATCTGCTACAGTATTCCTCTGCCGTTCCAACCATGGGCGCAGTATTCATTTATCGCAATTGCTGCCGTAGTTTCGACCGTCGCATACTTTTTTGCACCCGTCAGCAAGATTTACGGACCTCTTCGCTTCTGTTATTTAGAACATGCACAGACATATTGGCTCGTTCTTAACTGGTGGTCGTTGACAGCCATCTTACCCTTTTTCTTACCGACACTCCTCCCCATCTTTGGCTTTGGACTTGTCAGTATATCAGTCGGAACCTGGGTCCACGTTTACTTTGCGTACCGCGAGAAAGTCCGTGCTATCACGCAGGGCGTCGGCGAGTCTGTGGCTCGAGCACAGGCTGCTGCTGAGGCCTCTCGTGATTACGGCGTTATCGCAAGACGGCACGAAGAGCAGATGGCCAATTCTGCGGCTGCGGCGAGACGTGACGCTGTTCTAGCAAATACAGTCAGAATCACAGACTTCTTCGACTGCGCGGCTCGTGCTTGGTCTGCCTTGGGAGAAGCCACCGCCCCAGCTGAAGATGCTATCATCAAGGCACGACGTGTCATCGATGCAGCAATTGCTTGTGAGGAAGCCGAGAAGCCTGACGATAAGAAAAAGGCAGAGAATGAGAGATTGGCGAGATACTTGCGACAGTCAGCTGAAAGCGCTCATGATAGAGCAAGGGAGACTGTCGCTCTCCTCCGAGCGGCGCAAGCTTCCGTCAGAGCATCTGAGAACGCAACTCGACAAGATGCAGTTGCACGACGTAACGCCGAGTATACAGCTGAGAATGCTTCCAACGCTGCCAAGGCCGTGAGTGAGACTGTAGCAGGTCTTCAAGACCCAGAACGTGAGGCGGCATGGGCTGGCGGCGCGACATCGAGGAGGGCCGAGGAAGCTATAGCCATGGCTACGAATGGAGAGATGTCGGAGGCCCAGAAGTGTGCTGAGGCTGCTCAAGCTGCTTCTTTGGCCGCTGAAGAGTCGGCGAAAACAGTTCGGGAGGGCATGGATGCTGCTCAGAGAGGTTTGCAGGGGTGGTTGCAGAGTAGCCGAAAGGGCATGTAGTTGTGCTTGGAGTCGGCTATACTTTGTGAGCTGAATTCGAAAGCCACAAGGGAGATGTTTTTCCGTTCTGCACACCAGTGAAGAGAAAGATGAGCTTATGGTTATCAGGACATCGTGTTAGATCATAGGTACTTCATCCATATCTCACAGCGTAGGGAAGATCCAAGTTCAGTGGATCCAATTTCTGTCCTTCATCAGACTTGCTCGTAACAATCGTATAAAATGTTCACTCTTTAGTCGTAATACTTAGCCTTAACACCCTTGATAATCTCCTCCTCCGCTGTCTCACTTCTTGGCGTCTTTCCTCTATTAACACCTGCCTTAACTCTCGCCTTGACCCACTCCCCAGCAGTAATACCCTCTGCTAGCTGTGCATCTTCATCAGGTTCATACCCCAGCCTCTTCAAGACATCACTCTCGACCGGCTTCAATTCAAGGTCATTCTCAGGTCTGACAAAGTACAAGACACCCAACCTGGCAATGCCCGTTTGATCAGGCGGCGGCGCCACAACGCGATGCACCGAGCTCTTCAAGAAACCATTGGTAAGAAACTGAAGAGCATCTGCCACATTGACGGTGATACTCCCGTCATATGGCTTAACCCACTTCCAATCGCCCTTTGGTCCACGGACCTGTAGTGCTGCAACAGGTTGACGGAAGAGTAGGGTTAGGCTACCGAAGTCGGTGTGGCCCTTTACCCAGACATTATCGAGTTTGGCGTTTGTAGCGGCATCGCGGGGATGGTACTTCATGTATCGCAGGTGGCAGTCTGAAACAGCCTCATCATACCGGTGTGACTTGGTGAAGTGGTCTTCGGGAAGCTCTAGAATAATGGCAAAGAGAGTGAGAAGCTTGAGCACGATGTCGGAGTGGATATGTCGTGCAAAGTGTTCAATTTCCGGTTTATTGGCGTTAATAACAGATGGGTGAGAACGCTCAAGCGAGGGAATGAACTTGGGTACGTTGTAAATCTCTGTGTTATCGAAGACGCCCGGCCTGATCTCCTATGGACCTTAAGTTAGCCAAGATCCTACCTACTCCCTCAATAGTACTGGGCAGCTTACACGCAGACCTAATGGCTTATATCCATTGTAGCCACCATTTTCCAGATCGGCGCGGTATTTGATCTTCTCTTCTGTCGGAAGCTCAAAGAGATTCTTCCCAATGGCGAACTGGTGATCAACTTGTTCTTGACTCAATCCGAAGTTGATGATGTAAAAGAAGCCAATGTTTTGGATGGCCTCGAAGAGCTGCTTGGCCAAGGCTTCTTTACCACCGGGCTGATCGAATTTGGAGAGATCTAGGGTCACAAGGTCGGCCCAGTCAACTATTGAGCGTATTAGAATATATTGCAGACTGTCATCATGAAGTTCAACTTGCGTTCAAATTTAGTCTCATCGACCTGCTTGTAAGCGGGCAGGACGGTATGCTCGTTCGAAACAAGGGGTGCTTGGACAGCTGCTGCCATTATGCCAGATATTCTGTTTGGATGCAATAATACTATTCAAGATACGTGTAGTGGGACGCTAATAATGGAATGAAGCAACAGTGCTGTTGGGCAATGTTCGCATTAGTATTGAATACGCTCAGTACCTGGTCATAGATACGATATAGTTCAAGACCAGAAAAACATCCGTCCCTCCCCTCCATAAATCAACACTTTCGTCTAGAGATCTTCGTCATTCGCTTTATTCTTATCCTCCGGGCTGGGCTGCTAATACGCTTTGGTTCCTCGGTGGGTTTCGTCAATCCGCCCCGCGATGGCGTGCGCTTCGGATAGTATAATTCGACCTATGGATCCTCCAGCTAGGGATAATTTACCATCCTAGTCCTAGCCCCAGCGTCATGTAAGTCCGGCATATTCCCTCCGTACCGTCTTGGCGTCGATTCGTCCTCAACGCGGAGATTTAAAGTCGGGGCCTGGCCGACATCAGGGCCAATCAATGTCTGTGGGTTTGTCGCATCAGCACTTGCGAACCATGTTGCCCCCACGTCGAATGATAGAGTTGTTTTGTTAGGATACATCGCCCGGTGGGGAGGGAAGCTTTGGTCAACGACGTGATTCCGGGGGAGAATGTCAGAATTTATCTATCAAAAACTATCCGATGTCGTCAAGGCAAATCTTGGCTAAGGAATAGGGCTGCAATAGAACTTAAGACCTGCATGTTTTCATTCCGTTGTGACACATCTGAAAACTGCCGATCTTATTTTGTGAGAGTGTAGTATCTTATTACCTCATACGGCAAAATGGCAGACCCTGATAAGACAGCGTCGTCAAGCAACGCCGAACCGATCTCCTCTGTTATTGACAACAGTAGCGACACTGGCCATGGACGCAAACAACCATCTGGAAAGGATGATTTCGTCTTTGCGCGGCGAGGCGAACAAATCAACGATGATTCTCTCACGGGAGCAGCTGAAGGATTTGATGCCGACCGTATGCGAGATCGATCTCTTTTGACAGCCGAGGAGGAGAAAGCTCTCATGCGACGTGTCGATTGGCGCATCATGACAGTCTGCTCGTTCTTATTTCTTATCAAAAATCTCGACTCGGACAATATTTCCAACGCTCGAATCATGAATCGCGATACACCACGAAATATCATGACGGAACTCGGCATGACGTCCGATGAGTACAGTTTGTTGACTGTGCTGTACTACGTATGCTTTCACTGAATTTTATTCTGAGTAAGCCCATAGCTAATATCAAGCAAGGTTCCTTATATTGTTCTCGAGGCGCCTTCAAACCTCTTACTCAAAAAGTTCTCTCCGAGCACTTGGCAGTCACGGATTATGGTCTCGTGGGGTATTATGCTACTTCTCCATGTTCCCGTCAGCAATAAAGAAGGAATCTACACAACTCGATTTCTTCTCGGATTGGTGAGTCTTCAACACGTCTGGGAGTCATAATGATGTTAACAATTGGTGACTAGTTCGAAGCTGGCATGTTTCCCGGAGTTATCCTACAAATGACATATTGGTACCGACCAGATGAGATGTCTATCCGTCTCCTGTACTTCTGTAAGTCTTCACTCGCAATTACTCAGTTCCTTTTGAGTAATACTAATCCTCCCAGATTGTTTGGGTAATCTATCGGGTGTCTTTAGCGGTCTCTTAGCGTTTGGATTTGACACCGTCTCTGGAAAAGCTGGCCTTTCTGGCTGGCAGTGGCTTTTTCTGTTCGAAGGCCTCGTGACTTTCGTCTTTGGTGTTGCCGTCAAGTTTATCCTCCCTGACTGTAAGCCTTGATCCTGCAGCACGACAGCGACATTGGCTAACAAAATTCGTAGTTCCCCCAACTGCAAAGTGGCTCACAGAAAAAGAGAAGGCATTCATCCAGGCCCGTCTTCCAGCCAATGCTCCCCGCGCGGCAGAGCAGAACTTCAACATTCGTGAAATCATCGACACACTAAAGGACAAGCGACTCTGGCTGTTCACTCTTATTTGGGCTACCTTCACCGTCGGTACTTCGGGTGTTCGCTTCTATCAGCCGACCGTCATTGCCAACCTGGGATTCACAACTATCGCACAAGCCCAGCTGCTCAATCTGCCTATCTCTCTTCTTTCCATCGCTGTCATCGGCATTACGGGCTTCTTCGCAGATAACGGAAAACTACCAAGGCCGTTGTACCCATTGACCGTGTTCGTTATCATCTTGGCATGCTACGGCGTCCTCGTCGCATATCCCTCAAACGGTGCCGTTTACGCCGCGACATTGATCGGCAATGCTTTTACATCCGCCTTCTTCCCGCTCATGTGGCCATGGCGCGTGCAGACAACAAGTCGGGCGACCGGATCAGCTTTCAGTATTGGGTTTGTCAACAGCTACGGTCAGATCGGTGGTGCAATTGGACCTCAGATCTTCCGGTCCAAGTATGCACCCAGGTACAAAGAGAGTTTTGCGAGCGCTATGGCTCTCGTTGGAGCTTGTTTACTGATCACGCTCTTGACATGGTGGGTCACTAGAAGGACTGAGTCTGATACGCGACGGCTGAAAAGGGCCAGAGTCGAGGCGGAAAGGAAAGGATTGGCTGTTGTGGATGATGTGGTTGATCGTGATCTGCAGAGGAAACCAAGCACTTCTTCGAGGAGTAGTGTGTAAAGGGCAGAATAAAGATGACTAGGTGTGTGACTCGTTTACAGGCCTTGTATTAGATAATCACAGGTGGTTCCGAATGCTGCGATAGAGCAATGTTCATCTTTATAGAGACTGGTATTTTGCTATGTATGAATGATGTCCAGGTCATGCTCTCTCTCCCCGCGTTTCACCTTCCAGGCTGCACTATGACTAAGTCGAACGAGCTCCATCACGAATTCGCTGATCTCTTGGATATACCCTATCTCATCTTTGGAAAGCCTCCCTGCTGGAATCTTGCGCGTGATGAGGCTTATCGATGACAGGATATGCAAGTCGCTATCCGCCGTATGGCCAAGAGGGTGTATAAGAATGTTCATGAACAGCGGCATAGCAGCCATGGGCGCATAGTGGGACACAATCCATACTGAATCCTCTTTCCAGAAGTCGACGACAGTTTCCAAGATACGGAAGATGGAACGACTGGCTTCAATTGATAGATCGGCGCTCGAGTGCACCACGCTGTGGAGGTCGTCGGGCAGGTTCTCTTCCAAATCGCCGCACTTTCGAACTAATGTGTGAATGTTGATGATGGTGAAAAGATAGTCGAGTTGCAGGTTTATGAGATAAGTGCGACTCTCTAAGCTCATGACCGAAGGCAGCACGAAGGATGACCCGGATAGAATAGACAATCGAGGACGATAGCGTGGCTCAATGGATAATCGCCATTCCTCAAGCTCATCGTCAAGTTGTCGAACGTGCGCAAGAAGCTCACTCTCAGTGTATTGAAATGCTCGCGGCGAACAGAGCATTCGACTTGCGTTTTCCTTAATCTTGGCGAGGTTTGTGTCTCGCGATTGGTTGGACCACACCGTCTGGCCATTAAACTCTTCGGACTCGCTCACATCGCAGTGATCCGAAGTGAGTAGCGGTGGCCTCTCAGTACGTAGGGAGATATCTTTGTCGAAGCAGTAGCATATCCAGAACAATCTTCGGATATGTAGCCTAGTTTGGTCGTCGAATGTTGGAATATGCTGTGGAAGGATAGCCGGTCGTGGCAAGGGGAAATGGCCGCCTAGATCGCATACCATACGGCATGCGCTTGTAAAGGTGACGGAAGCCTCTCGGCATTGTCCTGTCATTTTCTGACACCCCCACTGATAGAACGTTAGTATTGAGCCTTAAGCATGATACCCTGTGGTTTTAAGTTCACTTACCAGAAGCAAAGTGCCCTGCAAGCTGTCCAAGCTGGTACTGCCATTAATAATGGTCAATAGGCGGGTAGCTTCATGTACGCAATCGCTTGGTTTGAAGGCAAGACCGAGTTGCTGAGTATCTGTCGTGCGCAAAACGAGAGCAATCATGGCCCAAAGACAGGCCTCAGCTGAAGCCCGAAGTCCCAGGTCAGCCTCGTCATCGTATGCCCTGGCAATTGTCCCTTCAAATAGGCCTCTTTCCAAGATGGGAAAGAGTATAGAAGTCTTGGACTTGAAGAAGACTTCAACCAGATGTCTACAGATAACCTTAGATGGCAAGGCTCTTGGCCGTTCGGATGTAACTGGGCTAAGACGTGGTGCAGCGCCGAATGGATTGGAGAATATGTCAAAGTTCTCCATGAACACACGCTCGCCTGCTCCATCTGAGATCCACTGTCGCCCACGCTCAGACAAGATACCTATTCCTTTAAAATACCAGTTTGCGCCAATCTGGCATCGCGATAACTTGTAGGTAGGGTTGGGACGAGGTGTTTGGGCTTGTGTGGTATTCGAAGCAAAGTCGGATGGGCTTATGGCTGGCAGTTGACTAGGAGCCGTAACGATGGGGGATGCTGTTAGACGGAGGCTCGATGGTTCGGGGAATGGCCTCTCGGGAAATGGCCTCTGGGACCAAGGCGAGGCGCCTCCGACGGGCATGTTCGCACATAATGCAGACTGGAGGGCTTCTTCGAGCGTTTCCACGCGTCGGGATAGTTCTTGTACAACATCGGATGTGGTTCTGAAGTCTTGTGTTAGGCACTTGGGTTTCCTACCTCGGCATGGAATAAAATCATTAGGATAAAATTTACCTCTTGTTTGGGTCTTTTTGAACGACTCTGTCGAAGGTGCAGTCCAAACCCTGGCTATCGCACCAGTCGCAGGGGTCGCCCTGGGTCTTGATGATGCATTGAATCTAAAAACTCGAGTGTTATCTAGATGAGATCTACCAGGGTCGATTGCGTAAAAAAAGCAAAGAGAACAAGAACAGGAAAAAAAAACATCAATTACCTTTCGCTTGTAGCACACGTCGCAGGCTCGCCGGGGAGGCATTGCTCGTATGAAAAAGTTGATGTAATCGGGGAGACGGAAACCAAAAGTTAGGGAAATTTCACAAGGGCTTGAGACATCCATCGGAGGCACGGAAGTCCGAAGGCTCACCGTATCGGTGCATAATGTCCGGCCAGGGCACACTAACTTAGCATGCACAGGTCAGCTGTGGACCACCCTGGAAGGTGGATTCAATCATTGTCTTGATTGATTAGATCCTTACCGAAGGTGGCACGAATATCACCAGCCAACATCCAATGAGTGTCACAGCTGAAAGACCATCATGGCATCCATCACGCTGTCAACAGTGTAAGTAACACAGTATTCGTCACCCTCTTATCCCCATTCATAATCTCGAGGCAATTTTCTTTTGTGCTCATTCTTCCAGATCATCATTGTAATTGTTGACGGATTCTACCTGCATCTCTAATGTATCTCGAAGGAATGGTAGAGGCACCTGAATTTGGTGACTATATCTCTTGTGTGGGTCATTGCTGAGGCGGCTGGAGAGAATGCTCGCATATTTGGTGCCCCTCGCTGACGCTCAACGCAGAATACAGAGGCTGTCAAGGACAACTACGGTCACACCAACGGGCAGATTACCGAGTATGAGGACGCATTCCATCTTTTCGTAAGTCTCATCTATCGTGAACTGCTCGCTTGGATGTATGCTAACAGACTCTATGATAGGACAAAGATGGCGACGGTAGGTTCATATTCAATACCCTCGAGTGCGTGCTGACCACCGCCAACAGGGCAGATTACTATCAACGAGCTAGGTGCTTTCATGCGATCGCTTGGCCAAAATCCCTCTGACGCCGAATTGAATGACATCATCAACGAGATTGATGCAGACAGAAGCGGCGCAATCGAGTTTCTTGGTATGTCACGCTTCCAAAGTACTGTTACACAGATGGACACATTTTTTAACCTGTCATATCTAATTCAGAGTTCCTGGACATGATGTCACAAGAAACGAAAGAAGAGGACTATGAAAGAGAAATTCTTGAGGCCTTCATGATCTTCGATCGTGATGAAGATGGGTTTATCTCCATTGAAGAGCTGCGGCAAGCCATGGCAGCTATCGGCGAGGAAATCACAGACGATGAGCTTGGCAAGGTGATCCGCGAAGTTGACGTGGATCTTGATGGTCGCATCAGCTGTAAGAGAAATAATTGCAGCTTCGCAAAGGGCATTGCTAACAATCAATCATAGATGAAGACTTTGTTGAACTGATGACATAGGAATAAATCCATCTTGGCGAAACGGTTATTATTGGGTATAGGGTGGGCAAGCCTACTAAGGGTATTGGGTATAATACTTAATCATATAAAAGAAGGCGTTTTTAAATGAAAGATATCTATTTAAATAAGAAGTTGTTTTTATCTCCTGGAATTAATTAGTGCAAGTATTATACAGCAATTTATTAAAGGTTATCCAAGATATCCTGGACGGTGAACGCAAACTTGCGACCTTAAAATAAGGACCCCGCACGTTTATTGAAGGAGCATTTCCAGGCAGCACCAAAAAAAAACTTTGCAAAAAGTGAATCCATTGGAACGAGGGATGAAAGAGGAAAGCCGGGAGCACTGTTCGGCCCTCCCCTGTCTCGTCGTTAGGTCTTTGTGGAGGCTTACCTTTTCCCTTTCCTCCTCATCTCGATTTTTACTTTCACCTCTCGCTTCGTGGAAGAATTACACTCACCGAATACCGTTTTTATGCCTAAACCCCAGTTTTCAAAATTTTAGGCGAGGTAAACGGGGAAGATCTATAGATTACGGATAACATAACTTAATACTTGTTGCTTCTTCGGCACAATTGACGGCGTCACATCATCAAAGAGAGGGCAGTGCATGCGAGACAAACAAGATGTGGTCCAAGCTCTCCTTTCCCGTCTCCGATTACTCATACTGAACCATCATTTCATTGGGCGGGCTCAGCGACACGCTTGCTATGGCCCGTGCCAACATCGCTGATCCACCCTCGATCGAGAGAGCGGACTTCCGTTGTCCGATGATGTAAGCAAATCTGCTCCAGTCTGGCTGGACCCAAAACAGGCGAGGCGCTTATCAGATCGCTTCAGGTACATTGATTCGCCTGGTTAGAGGAGCTTTCGTGCCCCCCTTTGTTGATCCCAACAGCAACTCCCCTGCTGAGACTCGAGCTAAACTGTCAGATATGGTTAAGCGTAACAAGATGCATATTTACCCCGATCTCTCACAGCCGAGACAATTAGATTGATATATATATATCGTGAATCGACCCACGTATTCACCAACATGCGTCACTCACTGTAGCTCACTGGTTCTTGAGCTCACGTCCTTCATAACTATAATTTGCCCAAGGCCCCAGGGAAGGTCTGAGGGTCTATCTTATACTCTCAAACATGTCTGGCAATCTACTCGACCCAAAGGCGCTGGTGGACCCGCGCCAGCGGTCGACGAGCAATGCTGGCACTGTCTCCTCCTCCGGCCTCTCCACTGGCGGAACAACTGTTGTGCCTAGCGATATCCAATCAGAAGTACCGCAGTATTTCGAGCCGGATCAACATAAGGGTCCCAACCTTGGTGATTCCAACAGCCTTTTCCCTCACACTCCTGATCAGCTCAATCAACTACTCGACCCCAAATCACTCGATGTCCTGAAGTCTCTGGGTGGCCTTCAGGGCCTCGCTCGCAGTCTGCGAGTGGACCTAAAAGCTGGTCTTGGCGTAGATGAGCTCGAGACACAGACTTCATCGCACGCTCCACCCAACGAAAGAATTCGCGTGTATGGACGCAATCAACTCCCGGCGAAAAAGCCCAAGTCGATCTGGAGGCTGGCCTGGATCACTTTTCAGGAAGCGGTTCTGGTCATGTTGACAGTGGCTGGTGTCATATCCCTCGCGCTCGGTCTTTATGAGACCTTTGGCGTAGCTCACAAGCCTGGCGACCCTACGCCCGTTGATTGGGTCGAAGGTGTTGCCATTCTCGCTGCTGTTGTCATCGTTGTAGTAGTCGCCTCGCACAACGATTGGCAAAAAGAAAAGGCTTTCGTCAAACTCAACACTAAGAAGGATGACAGAGAAGTCAAGGTTCTCCGATCCGGAAAGTCTATGCTCGTCAATGTCGCCGAAGTCGTCGTTGGAGATGTTCTTTACCTTGAACCAGGTGACTTGATCCCTGTTGATGGCGTCTTCATCGATGGACACAACGTCAAATGCGATGAATCAACTGTGACAGGCGAGTCAGACGCGCTCAAAAAGACACCCGGCGATAAGGTGTTTGCGCCCGATTGGAACAGCTCCAAAGATCCTGATCCATTCATCATTTCCGGCTCAAGGGTTCTTGAAGGTGAGACGCATGTACCAAGGATTATGACACGTTGCTAATTTGTAGGCATGGGAACATTTCTTTGTACCTCGGTCGGTGTTCAAAGCAGCTTCGGCAAGATCATGATGTCGGTCCGCACGGATATCGAGTCGACACCCTTACAAAAGAAACTAGAAGGGCTAGCGGTGGCAATTGCCAAGCTCGGTGGTGGTGCTTCCCTGCTCATATTCTTCATCCTCCTCTTCCGCTTCTGTGCTTCTCTGCCTCAGGATGATAGACCGCCGGAGGAGAAGGCATCGACGTTCGTTGACCTTTTGGTCGTAGCCATCGCTATTATTGCTGTGGCTGTACCCGAGGGCCTGCCTCTTGCTGTTACCCTTGCGTTAGCTTTCGCCACGACACGCCTTTTGAAGGAGAACAACCTCGTCAGAGTTCTTAGGGCATGCGAGACTATGGGTAATGCTACTTGCATTTGTTCAGACAAGACTGGAACTTTGGTAAGTCCTCTTACACAAGGAGAATGAGCCTCGCTGACCATTAGACTACGAACAAAATGACTGTCACCGCTGGCCGTTTTGGTGATTCTAGCTTCACCTCTGATACTTCCTCGTGGGCTTCGAGCTTGTCTAAGGACACCAGAAAGCTCATCACCCAGTCGGTAGCCATCAACTCGACGGCGTTCGAAGGAACGCATGAGGGAGACGCAGCCTTCATAGGATCGAAGACGGAAACAGCGTTACTACAGCTCGCAAAGGATCACCTCGGCATGCAATCCCTTTCAGAAACCAGGGCAAACGAACAGATCGCTCTTATTGAGCCTTTCGACTCCGTCAAGAAATACATGACCGCAGTCATCAAGGTTCCATCTGGTTACCGGCTGCTCATCAAGGGTGCTTCCGAAATCGTCCTCGGGTATTGCTCATCGCAGCTGAATCCAAAGACTGGTGATGTTGAGTCACTGGACCGCAAAGCAGCGGAGGAGGCCATCACTGCATTTGCGGGCAAGTCTCTTCGTACTCTTGGACTGGTGTATAAGGACTTTGAAGAGTTGCCAGACCTTGAGAATATAGGTGGCTTGACTCTTCTCGGCATCGTTGGCATTCAGGATCCCGTCCGACCAGGTGTTCCCCAAGCCGTACAGAACGCTAGACGTGCTGGGGTCGTGACTCGGATGGTAACAGGAGACAACCTTGTTACTGCCCGAGCCATTGCCACGGAATGCGGTATCTTCACCGATGGTATTGTCATGGAAGGACCCCAGTTCCGTAAGTTGTCCGAAGAGGAACTCGATGAGACTATTCCCCGACTACAGGTTCTGGCCCGCTCCTCACCTGACGACAAGCGCATCTTGGTCACGCGTCTCAAGGCATTGGGAGAAACTGTGGCTGTGACAGGCGATGGCACTAACGACGCCCCGGCCCTCAAGGCTGCCGATATTGGCTTTTCGATGGGTATTTCAGGTACCGAAGTTGCGAAGGAGGCTTCTGAGATTATCCTCATGGATGATAACTTTACCTCGATCATCACTGCCTTGAAATGGGGCCGCGCGGTTAATGATGCTGTACAGAAGTTCTTGCAGGTACGTTGCCGTTATCAAAGAAGCTTAATACACAGCTGACATATCAATAGTTTCAAATCACTGTCAATATCACCGCTGTCATATTGTCGTTTGTCACGTCCATGTACAATGACGACTATGAGCCAGTGCTCAAGGCGGTGCAACTGCTATGGGTAAGCCGGCAGTCAACTTAGCTGATGGATTGATATGGATATTGACTATTCACAGATCAACCTGATTATGGATACAATGGCTGCCCTGGCTCTGGCCACAGATCCCCCCACAGATGCCATCCTGGATAGACCTCCTCAGCCCAAGTCTGCACCGCTCATCACCATGAATGTGAGTCTATCAACATAATCACTGTCCCCTAGTGCATGAAGATACTAATAACCGCAGATGTGGAAAATGATCATCGGCCAATCCATTTTCCAACTTGTTGTCATTCTCGTCCTTTATTTTGCCGGTGGCGCCATCCTCAACTACGACGTCAGTATTGAAAGCGAGAAACTCCAATTGGACACCATTATCTTCAATGTCTTTGTCTGGATGCAGATCTTTAACGAGCTGAACTGTCGTCGACTTGATAATAAGTTCAACGTTTTCGTTGGCATTCACCGAAACTGGTTCTTTATTGTTATCAACCTCATCATGATCGGTCTGCAGATCGCCATTGTCTTCGTGGGCAACCGAGTCTTCGACATCGACCCCAACGGCCTCGACGGACCTCAGTGGGCTATTTCGATCCTCGTCGCAGCTTTCAGTCTGCCGTGGGGCGTGCTGGTGCGCATTTTCCCAGATGAGTGGTTTGCCAAGGTTGTCTACTTTGTGGCACCGCCTTTCGTCATCTCGTATAGATGGCTTGCGAGAGGTTGCAGTAGGTTTGCTAGGCTTTTCAAGAGGTCTATCAAGTCGGATGGCGAGTCAGATATTGAACAGCACTCCGATTCTACGGAAAAGACACAGCAGGATAAGGAGAAGTCATCTTCAGTCGGGCCAATCATTGTTGAGCCGGCTTAGTGCCTATAGCCTGAGACACCTTCAGCGGAAGAGGAAGGTTTTATGGCGTTTGGAGGGAAGAGATGGGATTGATTTGGAATGAAGGCAAAATGTAACAACGAAACAGGTCAGAGCGATAATTACTTGGGTTACTCGGTCAAGGGCCCGAAAAAAGGAAGAGGGAAAAGAACGTAAAGACAGTCCATGAGAAGGTCCCGACATGTCCTGCGATTATGACTTTGTTATCGGATTGTTGACTACGTTTGCTGTGATCTTGACGTATTACACGATGCCTCTGATGGTGAGCTTGGCCAGCACTCTGTACTCGTACCTAGCTCGTACAACGATAAAACTCTGCAGAGAGGAAAACTAAAGAGAGATGGTGCTAGCACATGTGGATCAAGGAAGACCCTGACTTAGGAGACTCTCATCACGGACGATCCTCAGAGGGCTTCGCCCGTAGCAAAAGAATCGAAAATCTCTATGAACACTAAATTTGAACTCGAACCTCATCAAATAAGAGCCACGCCCGGTTAGCTCAATCGGTAGAGCGTGAGACTCTTACGAGTACGCGATCTCAAGGTTGCGGGTTCGACCCCCGCATCGGGCTGTTCCTATAATTCGATTGCGAGCGTTTACGAGGCTTTCTTTTTTACATTTTTTCCACGTTATCGAAGGTGCCCAGCTACCCTGTCTGGGTGGATTTGCTCTCTTTAGGGAGGCTGTTAGCTGTCGCAGCCCAATCTTGTTGCCTTGAATAATGATTTTCAGGGTAATAATTCTGGCTGGTTCTCGCCAAACAGAATTGAGAATATCTCGGATTCCGGATCTTGTGAGAGATGCGATGCGTGCCTTACGTTCTAATGCAATAAAGTTAATAAAGTAGATTTTACAATTATCTTCCAATAGTTGCTCTGCTTTCGGTGATCTCTAGAGTGTTGGGTAGGTATAGTAGCACATTCAGAACCACGATTGACGTAACTGGAAGACCCCGATTTGCCCGGAATTCGGGTCTCGGTTCTCACCCTAGCACTGATCCGGTTTACCGAGGAGGGTGTGTGCCTGTTACTCACCAAACACTTACATAACAACTCCATCTTTGGGATTTCAGGCCTTTTAACCCGTGTAACCATTCTCTGCATAATCTTCTCACGAAATCCAACTTAATTCAAATCGTGCAAATAATACATGGCCATGGATGAAATCCAGGCTGAGCCCAGATCAAGGAAGTCGAGAAAGTCGATGCCAGATGACAAAAAGCACGTCTTTTGACCCTTGGTTTGGGGCAAGTTATTTGCTAACTCCCGTGTCTAGAAGGATTCGAAATCGTCTATCTCAACAGGCATATCGGCGCCGTCAAGCTGTCCTCCTTGAGGAATTGCGACAGAAGACAGATGCACAGAATAAGCCAGAGTCTGAGATAATCGATTCTCTTCGTCGTGAAAACAGCAGACTTAGAGATCACCTTCTCGAAGTCAAGGCTAAGCTCGCGCGGGTGCAAACGACTTTGGATGAGCTCTCGGGCTCTGTAAGCTCTGTTATTGGTGAAACCAGCCAGCGCCAATCGAACCACAATAGAGAAGATGCCGAAATAACATCAAGCGCCGTTGAGAATCAGCAGGACCCCAGCTTAGAGAGTTTTCTTGATGAAGTCACAGATTTGGACCTCACGATTCTAGATACCTCACAAACCCTCCTTGAAGACAGCAACGTCTGCGAGCAGAATCAGGAGATGAGCTTAGCCAAGGCCATGAACGGACCAGATGATTATGCCCTGTTTATTGAAACCCAGCAGCACGAATCAATAGGCAGAGTGCCACCAGATGAGACCTCGCAAGCCGTTGCCAGTAGCTTGACATGGCAAATTCCTAATATCTGGAACTTCGACTACCAGATGGGCCCTCAAGCGTACAGTGATGCGATATCACGAAGTCGAGACTCCAAGGGCATGCGTAGCAAGTCGTGGTTGGAGACTAATTCTCCATTCTCAGACCATATCGATGTACTTCAGCAGCTTCTCAAGAGCAAAATGGGGCTTCTTCGACTTGATACAGGGCAACCTTATCACCTGTGCGTGGTAGTCCCGGAATATGGCTGGAGAATATCAAGCTGACAAAAAGTCACTTGTAGTTTCTACACTCGAGTTCTCATGGCCTTGTCGCTCTTCAACAGTATGAATAGAGCGGATGCGATGGCTTGGTACGCTAAGACGCGGTTCTATCATATCGTCGACCTGACAGCTTGGCAAATGTTACCATGTCCACAAACGCTCAACCGAGTTTTTGAACTTTATCGTCCTACGAAATTACAACTGCTAAAACCTCATCCCGTCGTAATCGACTGGATCCCGTTTCCTTCGATACGGGATCGTCTGATTGAGCTTCATGCGTCAAATCCTAAGATTGATCAGATAGTCTGTGACGCTGTGAGCAGCTACGTCGTCGAGGCTTGGATGTCGGACCTGGTGCTCAATGCCCCTAGAGTCAGGGCCTATATCAGAGTTAATGACCTGATCTCAAACGTCCCGTCCGACGCTGAACCAGGCGGTCTGGATCTTTCTTTCTCGCTGCCTGCCAAAAGCCCCGAGGCCCTGTTCTCGAGCCCTGACTGCTCTCAAGCCGTCTTCAAATTACTCAACATGAACCGCGGGGCATCATACTATAAGGTTGATCCAGCACTCTTCGGAAAGTACCCGGAGCTCTACGATCAATCTGTGGACATTGTGGCACAAGGAATACCGTTGAGGCCGACTATTCAACCAGTGTTGAGTTCCCCAAGACGGCTGGATGTCCCGACCTTTGAGGTTTATCGCAGCTTCGTGGACTTCAGTGTCAGTGCACCCCTTGATATAGTTGGATGAAACGTAGAATTGGTGCCATAAGAATTTGGCTGCGGATACTTGAACCCGAGATGTCATTTATCTATCACTCTCAGCTCCCTTTTTTTCTTTTTATTTTTTCTTCTTCTTCGTTTTTGGACACGTCGTATGAGCTATTCTATAGTGTGTGGGTGGGGTCACTTGGCTTAAGCATATGACAATCAAGTCATAAAGAAACTGGCGCATCGCCTTCGTATAACTAGTCTAAATATCGACCTCAGGACATGAATCATAAATTGAAACCTTTGTAATATCGAATATGTCATGTTTAAATTCCCTCCGTACACCGGTAATCCTTGAGCATAAAAGCAAAGACTCGCTGACCCGACAAACAGTTTAAACAGTAAACCGGAATCTGGGGTTTCTCTCACCCAGAGCCTCGATCTCATCCTCAGTCTTGCCCTCGAGCAAATAATCTTGCTTACCCTCATCGCGGAGCTTGTTCTGTCTCTTGAAGTGCAGGTGGAGGATGACGTTAAGGGCAAGAGATACGACAAGCATACCCATGCTAGCACCATAACCAGGGCGGTAGTGAGGCGCGTACTGAGTAGAGAACAGAAACGGAGAGGCAACACCAGAAGCATTACCGATAGTCAGATGCATTCCGGTAGAGAAGGCTCGCTTTCCGTAGCGAGGGTTGTTTGCGGGAACCCAAGCAAAGGAGATACCGGAAGAGAGGAAGATTCCAATAGACACAAAGCAACAGCCAGCATAGGAAACGCCAGCACCCTTACCGGCAATGAGCATACCATAGCCGATGATGGCAGAGACAATACCGCCCATGACAAAGAAACCTCGCTTCTGGGTAATGTCGCTGAGACGAGCACCAATGAGATAAGTGATAGCCCCAACAGCGTAGACAGGAACAGTCATGGCCTGGACCTCAGCAGAAGACCAGGTTCCCATAGCCTTGATGATGGTGGGCAAGAAGACGACGAAAGAGTAAAGCATGGCCAGGGTAGGGAATAACGCAAAACAGTAAGCCCAAGTGGTCCAGTCCTTAACGCCATCTAGAACATCCTCTTTGAGCAGCTCGCGGTGGTTTCTAGCCTTTCCGACTTGAACCTCGTGAATCTTACGGAGGT
Organism: Fusarium sp. FL617; assembly: GCA_030142105.1. Lineage (NCBI taxonomy): Eukaryota > Fungi > Ascomycota > Sordariomycetes > Hypocreales > Nectriaceae > Fusarium > Fusarium sp. FL617. The sequence goes on along the minus strand of JAREIL010000007.1, from coordinate 248,850 downwards.
TCTCCTTGTCTTCGTCGGTGAGGAACTTAGCTGTCTCGGGGCTGTTGGGCAGAACAAGAGGAATGACAGCCCCAGTGAGAATGGTAGGAGCACCGTTGATGAGAATGATCCATCGCCATGCGCTCCATCCCATAGCGCCGTCCATGAAGCTGATGCCGTATGCGACGAGTCCGCCAGCAACGCCAGAGATGGCAGCCGTAGAGAAGAAGTATGCAATACGAAGAGCCAAACTCTTTCTTCCGTAGAACATGCTTAGGTATAGCACGACTCCGGGGAAGAAACCGGCTTCGCAGAGACCGAGAAGAAGTCGGCAAGCGATGAGGGCTCCCAGGTTCTGGACCCAAGCACTGAAGGTTGCGACGATTCCCCATGCTAGAGTTAGACCCGCAAGGTAGCGAGCAGGCTTGAGCTTCTTGATGATCAAGTTGGAAGGCGATTCGAATAGCTAACAGTGGGGTTAGTAAACTTTCGAAGATACCAAGGGCAATTCGGTGTAGCTTACACAGTATGTGACGAAGAGCACGGACACAGAGAGCTGGAACTCGTTACCGGTGAGGCCCAAATCCTCTTCCATCCTGAACAGACGAGCGTTTCCAATATTGACTGAAAGATGTCAGCGTGTATCAGTGTTGATAATAGGCGGTTACATACCTCGATCCATCATGTTCATGAGATACACCCACATCACCATGGGAATAATGCGGTAGTCGAGCTTTCTGAGCACGGCCCGCTCGACGTGCTTGTCAACATACTCAACGTTATCACCACGCGCCTCCACAATGCCACGAACTTCAGCCTTCTCGTCATCTCCAGATGAGGAGTGGAGCCCATAAGGTTCGGGCTCTCGATGAGCGGAGACAGTGTCGTGTCCTGTCATCTTGACTAGCGTTCGCCTAAGCAAAGGCAGGACCCTGGAGGTGCTTGGAAGCAAAGAAGAAGCTTGAGAAAGCAAGCTAGAAGAAGAATGAAAAGGGGTTCCAACCAGGGCGAAGAGTCTGAAGAAGCGACGATGCTGGATGATTGGCGGAAGAAAAAGAAGAGGGCGAGGGGAACTGTTTTATAACAAAGCCAAGATATTTTCCTACCCTTGTGGATTAAGACAGAGATAGGCATCGAGAAGGGTACCTTGACCTCCCCGCAAAGACCCCAAGTAATTACCTCCATCTTGCGACAGGTTTTCTCATATGCCAAGAGGTGCAAGCTTTGTCAAAACCTTGCCATGCGAGTGGTTGCTTGGCGCTTCTGTCAACCCTGAGCAACAGCTTCTATTCGTTTGGGTTATGCAACAATATCCACATCACCTGGTAGCCAAGGCCATGGCATCTTGATTACAGCCCCATCTGCGTGTCTTGTTAATCCCAGCCCACTGAACCGTATCTCTCGTCTGACTCCGCTTGACGAGATGCATTCATGGATACATTCATGACCCTAGATCCCTTCCCAGAAAACAAACTTGTTTCTCCACATGCCAAGACTTCTGCGGCGTCGGTCTGGAAAATGCGCTCTTTTTCGTGGTGATGGTGTTGTGAGAGTTAGCTCATGGACGCATGATGAGGCTGCGACTGAAGACTCGGCGATCATCGAAAGGGGTGGCTAAGCTTGCGGCTGCACAATAATCAACATAGCCGACACGTGGCTTTCACGAGGTAAGTATGTGGTATGCGGTGCCGGGCGAGCGGAAATGTTACCCTATCAATAGAAAGGCTGCGTAAATGGGCTACCTTGGTCTCCTTGGCTTCATAAGCACAGAGGTACTCGGATGTGCCTCTTTAGGCGAGATTGACAGCACGACTGCGTTGAGATATTCCGCCCTTGGCTTACCCCATGCATGGAAATACCTCGTTCATTATTCCGCCGGGTACAGAAGCCCCCAAACTTGACAGAATGACATCCCTGCCGTCAAGAGACGAGACCGCGACCTTCTCCTCCCTTCTCCGCCTTTTCTTGCCCCAACATTCATGCTTAAATTATACATAGCCAATAAAGTGGAGGGGAAAGGTTGAAATGTCGGAGTAGAGAGGAGGGGACTTTGTACCAGGCTTCCACTGCTCTAGCAACGCCTCTCTCTTGGCCATCGACAATTCTTGCCACGATGACGGCGCCAATATCTTGTCCAAAGTCAATTCTTCCGTTAAACAAAAAACCTGGGGTAAAGAAAGCACAGGTGGGGCAAAGAGAGAGATCAGACGAGATCAGATCACAACATTCGACTTTGGCATCTGCAAGAGCACAGATGAGAATCTCTTGGAACTGGGGACAAAGCTTCACCGACCCCATGGGGACCCCATAAACAAGCAGAGGAGAGAAAAGAAAGGAAAAATGGAGAAGTTGGAGAATGCGGCCGTTGAAGCGCGCCGGCCAAGTCTTCGCCAAGCGCCAACCAAACGCGCCAAGTCTGCCAAGCGCGAGTTATACGCTCCCAAGTCGAACGAGGTTTCTTGTCTTGTGGATCGATCTTCTCAACACTCGTCATGGTTATATGCCCTGTTCCCTGTTGGTCTATTCCCCCAGTATCTCTTCATCCCCCAAAGGAGGCTGTATTGCCAAGCATGTGTTTGTCCCCGGGCTCCTCATCCTTTGTCTTTTACAATTCCTCAATATCTCCTTGCCCCTCGGCATCCGGTAGTCCGGGAACGCGGGGATTTCTTGGCTCATCAAACCATCGCGGGGAAAGCTTTGATAAGTCTTGTGAGAAAGCTGGGGAATGTTGGGAGTGTGCTTCTGGGGGTCAGTTTGGAGTGAACAGGCGAATTTTTCAGTTTCGATGCTGAGAGCTGAGGGAGAATCCATCACACCACTTTATTACCTTCGATTGGCAGGTTAGCCATGTGGCTTCTGCATCATGCCAGTCACGATTTTGAATGCTCTTATCGCTATGATTACATCTGGTGTCTCTTGTTGCGTCGAAGATGGTTCAGTGATATTCAAGAATCTCCGAAAACTCTTGAATCCTTTGAGGAGTAAGAGTTGGGCAAGAGGCACAGTGTCAAGGGACAGATCAGCTAATAATAGCTACATGGACTTTGCCCTAGATATGCAATCGTCCTATATCATGATTCATATGAGCTGTCAACTCGCATGTTCCTATGATCGGTCGAATCGTTGTGAACTTGCGATCCGTGTTTTCTGTTTGCAACCCATAGCCTATTATCATTGCATCTCATTGCCAAACCCACTTATGGTTTATTTATGAGATGTCGTTTGTAGAGCAAACTTTATCGGTAGGGGTTAAATGAATGCTTCTATGCTTGTACCACCCACAATGTTTTGTGTGATTGCAAGCGAAGGAAATCACTCAGTTCATCTGAGAAAGAAGTAATCCAATGCAAGCACGGACTCGTTACATGTTGTACTTGTTCATGTATGTATTGCCAGGATATCTTTGGCGGATATTCCACAAGCAAGTGACCCTTCCTATGTTATTGGTGGCGGTCACATAGTGACACCCAGCCCGAGTTGCAGTGCTCTGAGGCTCAATACTGGGTCGACAGCTAGATGGCTACAGACTTGAGGCTCAGGTATCATGGCCTGTCTTCGTTCCTGCTATTGGACGACATGCAGCACGCACATTCTGTCATTGAGTCTTCTCCAAAATGCCTATCGCAGCCTAATCAGGCATGATGTGATCTTGCTTGCGAGAGAAAAAAAGAGGATGCATTCTGGTGTCGTATTGTCTATACATGAAAGAGGCGTTACGATTTACCAAGCTCACACTACTCCTCCACTACAACTGCAGTTTTCTCACCATCTTGAGGTGGGATGACTTTGACGGCGACCTTGTAGTTCTTGAACTGGCGAGCTGGGACTCCCTTTTGGAACATCTCTTCCAGTTCCAAATAACTACGGCCTTTCATCTCTGGAAGACAGAAGAAGAAGTAGATCGAGAACAAGACCGAAGGAGCGAAGAAGACGAAGGCGACCTTTCCACCTAGATTGGCTTGTCCGGGGTTGATGAGAATGGGCAGTACCATACCAACCAGCGCACCAGCAGCAGTATTCGCCATGATGTTGATAGAGTAGGTCTTTTGTCTGAGTCGGAGGGTTGGAGTCTCGCCACCGACTGCGAAACTGATAGCACCAATTGTGAGTTGATACTTAGAAAACCACAAGTCAGCTAGCTCTAGATAGATGTGGATTGTGATGACTTACCCCAAATCCCCAGATGGCCATGAGAGCAACCATAGCATTGAGAGCAGCTTGGTTCTTCAAGGTGCTGATACCTCCGATAATCAGTAAGAGAGAGGTCAAAGCGATTGTGCCATAGGCAATCAGAGGTCGACGACCAAGTCGGTCAACAAAGAACCATGAGAGAATGTTTCCGACGAGTTGGATAGCATAGGCAGCTTGCGCAACAGCGACAGCATTCTTCACTCCAGCCACGGTGAAGAAGTAACTAAATGCGATTAGCTGTGTTGTCTTAAGGGAAGACCTTGAGAAAAGACTTACGGTAGGTAGGAACTAACAAAGCCAGTGCCCACGAATTGCTGACCCACGTATACAGCAACAACAATCGTGGTTCGGCGAAGGTTGACTCCTCGGAAGCACTCGATATACGAGGCCCCATGCTCATTCAACTGCTTCTCCTTCTCAATCGTAGCTTCCATGGCCGTTAGAATAGTTTCGACGTCCGCTTTGGGTCCTTGAAACTTCTGAATTGACGTAGCAGCCTCGTCACGACGACCCTTCATCAGAAGCCACGATGGTGATTCCGGAAGTAGGATCGAGACGAGGATAAGCGCAGTAACAGGAGGGACAAGTTGAGTCAGAACCGGTATACGCCAGCCCCAATCACTCTTGATGAATGATCCTCCGTATCCGACAAGAGCACATGCCCACTGACCAACAAAAATCATCGTATTGATCAGGATCAAGCAGAATCCACGAATCTCATCAGGTGCGATCTCTGCCACAAACACAGGCCCAAGCGAATGGCCCATTCCGAAGCCGACTGTGCTAATGAGCTTTCCGCCAAAGATGACCATGATGGACTGGGCGAAGGCTTGGACAAAGATACCAGTAATGCACAGAAGACACCCTAGTAGGATGACCTTCTTTCGGCCCCATATGTCCGAAATGAAGCCAGTTGTATAAGCTGCCAAGAAAATGCCTCCGTAGGTCGCAGCGTTTAGGGTTTGTTGAGTCGCGGTAGGAATCTCACGACCGTTGGGTGTATCATGACCAAATCGCTCGAGGAATGATGGGATAGCGAGGATGTTTCCGACGAGAGCGATCTCATAGCCGAAGTTGATGGCCAGGATAAAGAGCATCAGGCCTTCAACATGCAAGTCAGTTAAGGGTGTGTTGTCATGGTTTTTCTGGCCTACTTACACCACCCAAGGATCCGCTTGTGCTGTTTGAGTTGCAAAAGACCAGCTGCCGCGGGAGGAGTGTCTGACTGCTCCAAGTCTACTTCAACATGGCTATGTTTGAGTTCAATCGATGTCTTGGCGTCTGCTGTATCTGTCGCCATGATGATTTCGCTGTTGGTCACCCGATTGAGTGATATGTGAGCTTGATAAGAGATCAATGGTGATGGTGTGAAGAGCTTCGGACTTGCAGCTTGCTTTATATATCGTCAAGCTCGTCACGGTATGTAGAAAAGCGGCGTTAGCCGGTCTCGACTTACCTTTCGACGTCGGATCAAGGCAGAAGATGGGGTGAGCTGGGGTATGTGGGACCGTCATGTGGCAGAGATATCTACCCCAGATGAGAGAAATAATATGCTACTTGCCCACGTTGCTCCGTATCAAGAAGAGGATTAACAAGGGTTTTAGCTGGATCGTCCAATCCACTAGTCGTGATCCGAGCTGGAGGTGGAGGCCGGAGTAATTCAAGTATCCACTGTGTGTGTCCGGAGTTTTTCAGAACATGGGTAACCAAGTTTGACAGTATTACTCCGGCGCCAGCAACTAAATCGCATGTTAAGGACCAATACTACCATTGTCTAGCGCCGTATATTGCCTCGCCTTGTTCAGATGTCTGTCGACCTCGGTTACGTGTTAATTGAGCGGACAATCAATAACGTAACTCTGTCCGATCACGGTCATATCATCTCCGGGTATTACGAGACTCAAGATGTTGGAATATTCGTAGAGGAATTTGAAGATGACGCCACTGAAGTGCTTCATCCCTCGAGTCCATACGACCTGAACATTATACGGCCCAAGCAAACAACCTCACTGTCAAGCCGATCAACAGTTAAGCTTCCCGAATGAACCTAATACTAAGGATTAATTTCCACTGATGAATGTCCTTATAGACCCACGCCGAGCTCCTCAGATGCCTTTGAATCCAATCGTGATAGAGTGTCAAGTAATTGGTTCAGATATAACCTAGATCGTATTCTGATTGATTCGTTGTCGACGTTCTGTATGATCTCAAGAAGAACACTACCAACTCTCCTGAACCTTTCGACCTAGGTTATCGAGTAAGTTACTGGTTAAAGAGGCTTCTTGGATAGTAATACCCACCATAGGTTCGCCTTGTGCTTGTATACAGAGCAAAGGCATGGTTTTCGCTTCGGATAAAAAGTCGTGTATTACCTCTGTCTTTTTCATAGCTATAGCAAGCTCTTGATCATATAAGCCTACTATGTCGGACAACTTGTACTCAACTGCTCGTTCAATGAGCACTAGACGCCAGCAATGAAATCCTAGCATGACTGCACTTCGTTGAACAATGAAGGATGTTCTTTGGTATGAAAGGACATCTTTGTCGTCCGAAAACTCAAATGAGGTTGGAGACTCAAGCCATGGGGGCAGGTCATCAACCATACTGGTAAATCTCAGGAAGTTTTCCACCATTCTTGACTTTTGAGATTCTTGAAATTTCTTCTCGTATATGTCTTGATCTCGCGCATATTTTTGCATCGATGTCATCAAGTCGGCTGCCGAAAACCACAAGCGCTTCAACACCTCGTGCGTTGACAAAATGCGTTGCTGGAATGAATTTTGGTATCTATTGTTTTCTGTGTCGAGTAGATCTGGAACATGACCTCCAAGGGAGTCCAATGTTAACTCTCCTTCAAGTAGCGATTCCCGTAACACAACAACACGGTTTTGCATCAACGTTGCAGCTTGGTCTGATACATAGAGTTGCCAAAATCGGGACCGAAGTAGGTAAGTCTCGACAGGATCGTTCCGTATGACAGCCTTCTCATCGTATAGTCTCATCCGACGGACAAGAACAGCGGCTTGGCTGAAGATACTCCAACTTGCCCCTGTCTTTCCAGTGGTGTGCTGCAGACAACTTGATAAGAATAGTCGAATAAATAAAGAAGACGAATCTGGATATTCGAGGTCGAAATCCTCATAAAGATGAAGCATATCTCTTGCTGCTTCAAGGAACGGATGAACAGCTAAATTCCGACCGGGTAATAACGCTGAGGGAGTTATAGAACAAACGGCTGCGCACAAAGCTGCGAGTTCTGTGAATGCTCTCATAGGGATAACTTGCTCATATTCGTCGGTAGAAGCAAACAAAAAAGGAGTTGACTGAGGCGAAAAGAGCTCCCGATTGTATCTCCGAAGACTCGGTTCATGAATGATGGGGCAGATAGGGAATGAGTACTGCAAGTATGTATCGATGCATGAGTCAACGAGGTCAATTATTGGAATTGACGGTAAAGCAGTGCTGATTGAGTTGAGTAGCTTTCCCCATACCAGTTGCGGCTTCGAGCTTGTAGGTTGTATCAGGTTGCTGGCTTCGAGATCCGGTGAGTAAACTGGAACAGTATCAGGTGAAGACCATTCCCGAGAACTATAATCCGAGCCGCCGTTGGTTGAAGTTGGAGTATGAGATTGATCTTGTAAGTGACGATCTCCTAGCTGATCTTGTCGAAAATCCATGCTTCTGGGTGAGACCTCGATACCCTCAGCTCGTCGTGCGACCTTGGGCCCTCTCTTCCTTGGTACGGTTGTGTACCGGCAGCTGATGTTGGAAACACGACATGTCCCACATGGCTGTGTACTATCACACTTGACTTTTCGTCGTTTACAGGCATCGCAAGCTTGAGGTGGCATCGTGGGATAAGCAAATGTTGTGGTCCTTCTCCGCAGAATACAGTTGCCTTGAGTGTGATGATGCTAACGGAGAAACCGCTGTAACCCGAGGCTTTCGTCCAATCCTAACCTTGACCGAAATCGGCAAACCTAACCATGAGAATGGGCTAACTTGGTTTAGTAAAGCCTGAGGTGGATCAGGTAACTCTACCCATGCTAGATCTCACTTATTGTTCAGGTCCTCGCTTCCAAGTCACCATTTTTCAATCTCATTGCTTGATTGTATCGACTCCGGAGGTCGCCGTAAAGAATAATACATCTTGAAAAGAACGATAATCCGGTTCACGATATCCGGGCGGGATTTCTGTAATCGTATAGTCACGCCACTTGGGTCGCCCATTTCCGACTTCTCATGACAGCGTGTGTGCTGGAGGAGTGTGATGATGTCGTCTTCTGACCTCCAATCCATAGCAGAAGCCGCAATTCCACCACATATCGCGGGCAGCAAGACTTGTGGTGTAAGTGATTCTATATACTACGTAGTAGTGTATTTGAGACCCATAATTCTAATAACGTTGCTAAATAATCACACACCGTGCCACACAAAATTGCTGACCAGCTCTAGATCAGCCCGAAGTACCTCATCCTTGGGATTTGAACTCGTCGCAACGATAATCTCGAATATTCCCTCCTCTGCTAGCCATGCCTGCTCAATCTCACTCCAATAGGACAAGGCATATTTGTCAAGCACAAAATTCGCCTTCTGAGAGGTACCAGCAGCTACCCACACCTTCTTAAAGGCTTTGAGTTCTTTCAAAGGTCGTGGTACCTTGCTAGCCACATCCGCAACGTAAACTTGCACGATCTCATACCCATCACAATCGCTTGTGTTTGCAACGTCGACTGAGACCTCAAAGGCTTCTGATTCACGAAGGTTGACTTTATCAGGGACTTGCAGCCCCGAATATTCGAACTTGCTGTAAGAAAGACCATAACCGAAGTAGTACATGGGAGAGTTTTGTAACTTCTCATAGTAGCGGTATCCGACAAAGACGCCCTCACCGTAATGGATTTCCCTTTCTCCTTTCCCAAAGGTGAGGAATGCGGGAGTATCTTCAAGTCGCTTAGGGAAAGTTAAGGACAAACGTCCGCTGGGGTTTGTCTTCCCAAATAGGACATCGGCAATAGCGTTGCCGGTTTCTTGGCCACCGAACCAGGCATGTACCATTGTTGATACTTGGTCCCTCCAAGGCATCAAAATTGGTGTTCCCGATTGCGTTACCACGACCTAGAATGTTATTCATGCCTCATAAGTACTAGAACGCGCACTTACAGTTTTGGGGTTGGCCTTGACAACAGCGGTGATAAGTTTATCTACCGCTTCCGGTAAAGCAAGTGTTGTGCGATCCTGCGCCTCACTCTCAAAGTCACTGTTCAATCCCGCAATGACAATTGGAACATCGACTTCAGAAGCGAGTTTGACAGCTTCTTGAAGGGCAACAGCGGGATCGATCTTATCGCAAAGGCCAACTCTCAGACCGCCACAGTTGAGAGCACCTACTCCCGCAATGGCTGCCTCATTTTGTAAGTAGACCACAATCTCATACTGCTTTCCTTGTTCGACGTTGATATCTGCCTTGACTTCCATGCTAGCTTGGCCAAACATGGGAGTTTGAGCGAGAGGGGGCTTCTCAGGTTGGCTGGTATATAGGTCGATCTTCTCCTCGCCGTTGACGTACAATCTACCTTTGCCTAGAACACACAGGCCGATCTCCACCACGCCAGACTTGGGAGCTGTATAGACGGTCTTCGCGTAGAGCCAGTACTTCTTGGGCACATCCTTTGGAAGATTATCGGCGAAGTACATTTGAGCTTGTACAGTGGTGACAGACGCAACAGGTTCAGCTTTTGAGTTCTTCAGAGGATCTTCATCGTACCAAGATACTTGGTATCCAGGCTCTGTGCTGTTGGGTACTGAGATGTCATGCGATAGTAGAGGAGTAAAGACGTGGGCTGTTCTCGGTCAGTTATCTTGCACAAAGGCGATCATGGTGGATTTACTTACCCTGGCAACCTAATGTAGTCTTCACGTTTTCTGAGCCCACAACGTCGGCAATCGCCTCCAAAGGCCTGCTAGCATAATGCGGTGTCAGATCTGCCGATCCACCTCCACTGATAGCTGGGTTGCGAACAGCAGGTCCTATCAAGCCATAAGTCTGCTTCTTTGTAGCATCCAAGGGTAAAATATTAGCCTCGTTCTTCAAAAGAACGATCGATTCGCTCGCGACTCTGCGACACAAGTCGCGCTTGTGCTTAGTATTACCAATCTCAGCTGGGACATCTCCCTTCCAGGGCTGGATCTTGTTAATAAGCTTGAGGAGATTACGAACTGCGGCATCAACAGCCGGTTTCTGGACCTTGCCGCTCATGATAGCCCAATGCATGAGGTCTTCCCTCCATCGCGAAGGACCTGGCATCTCAAGATCCAGACCAGCATTGAGAGCCTCTGCTGTACTATACGTGCCGAACCAGTCGCTCATTACAAGACCATCCCAGCCCCAGTCCTTTCGGAGCACTTGACCAAGAAGCCAAGGGTCCTCGGGAGCATGAATACCGTTGATCTTGTTATATGCTGTCATAAACGCCCAAGGCTTGGACTTCTTAACAGCAAGCTGGAATGGAAGCATATGTACCTCCCGTAAGGTTCTTTCTGATGCGCGAACGTCGTCTTCAGGTGACATAAGTGATTGATCGTGAGCAGCGAAATGCTTGATGGCACAGGCTACACCGTTTTCTTGTACACCGTTGACGTAGGCGGATGCGATGTTTCCGCTTAGCCATGGATCCTCAGCGAAGGCTTCGAAGCCACGACCAAGCAACGGTGACCGTTGGATGCAAACTGTTGGCGCTAAAAGGACATTGCATTTCTTCTCTTTTGCCTCAGCAGCAAGCAATTCGCCCGCAGTATGTATTAAATCGGTGTCAAAGGTAGCGCCCATTGCCGTGGCAGATGGGAGGAGCATGCCTGGAGGACCGTTGAAGAAGCTTGTACCGCGTACGCCATGGGGGCCGTCGGATGTCTGTAACAAATACCAGTCAGCTCTAATTGTGAGGACATATGGTTGAGCTCGTTGGAGTCTGTTACCGTGATACTTGGGACACTGAGTCGCTCAATCGGGAACGTACTCCATGTGTCTTGTCCACAGAGTAGCTTGACCTTTTCTCCTATAGTCAGCTCCTCGATGATCTTTTCCACGTCCATAATAAACATTTTCATCGGCCGTAGCTCGTAAATGACGAGGAAGGATTTGATGTCAGGGAGTGGGAAATGGTAAGTCGCTGGGAGAGTGCACTGGTGACCAGCCCTCTCCTCGGTTGGCTACTGTTTCTGTTAAGTAGGACATGAGATCCATGCATCATGACTCCGTATGATTCGACCAATTTCTCCGCCATGACAAGCCAACGAGCGATCATCAGACTCGGTAAAAAGTGTCGCAAACGAGCCACGGATTTGGATGCGAAGGCCACTAAAAGGAGCGCCCCTCAAATCTGCCGCGGAGAATTAGACTTGGCACCATCTTCAGTTTGACCCGACCAATAATAAATGTCAATTGCGATTGTGGAGTCAATAGTCTCATAATTCTCCCGCGGCGAAATATGTAGCCACGTGAGGCACCAACTCCTCCGATCAAGTTTGCCGATTCTCGTGATGCACTAGTATTCCCCATGCCGTGGTCCTTTTCTCCCTTTTGACAAGGAATCATGTCACCCGAGGATCAGCTCAGTTAAGCAACTGTCGGTTACCCCAGGCCCCAGATTCCTGGGTGGTCTAGGCTCGAATTGGTCTTAGTACTGAAGTCTGGAAACGATTTCCCGGGTTATGCTCGTCTTTAGAAGAGTATATAAGAGCCTTGTTGTTTCTGGATAATGTTGTTATTCACATTTCCTAGCACTCAAGCTCAACAACTCTACTCACAATCCCATTTTGATTCGATTGCATGTCAAACATGGACAAGGAAGAAGCCCACGTCCAGCATAATGTGGATGCCCGCCTTGAAGATGCCGAACCTCCCAAGATCGTGGATCTTTTGCCAGACTACGGAAAGCCTTGGTGGAAGGTTCCCCATCTGCTCAAGCTCAACCTCTTGCTCATGATTCCCCTCTTGACTTCTTATGTGTCCGGTAGGGCTATTATCTTTTTCCCTGCTGCACCTTGGGATCTAACCGGTCTTGAATAGGATTCGATGGAAGCGTTATTAACGGGTTCCAGAGTCTACCTCATTGGAACGAAGGTTTGTGTTCTTGCTTAAGCATTCATCGAGTTAAATGCTGACACTTTCTCAATAGATCTCGGGCATCCGACTGGCAGCACACTAGGCCTTGTAGCCAATATCCAACTGATCGGTGGCGTTGTTGCCCTGCCAGTCTCTCCCATCATCGCGGATCGCTTTGGTCGCCGTATGGGTATCCTCGTTGGATCACTCTTTATCATCGGTGGTGCCATCATGCAGGGCGCAGGTCCAAGCATCGGTACTTTCCTAGGAGGCCGTGGCTTGGTAGGCTTCGGAAGCAGCATTCTCGCTGTCGCATCTGCGCCTATTATTGCTGAGTTGGCCTATCCTTCGCATCGTCCTATCATCACAGCTATTTACAACACCACATGGGTACAGTATCCCAAAGTCAAAGAAATGGATGGAATAAAGCTGACAAGGAATAGTATTTGGGATCCATTGTCGCGGCATGGGCCACTTACGGAACCTTCAAGATCGACAATGGATGGAGTTGGAGAATTCCTACTCTTCTCCAGGCTGCGCCATCCATTATCCAGGTCGCTCTTGTTTATTTCATTCCCGAGAGTCCTCGGTGGCTCATTGCTCATGATAGACCCGAAGAAGCTCAAAGAATTCTTTCCAAGTATCATATTGGCTCGGATGTGCCTAACGGGCTGGTCCTTGCTGAGATGCAGGAGATTACTCTTGCGATTCAGAAGGAGAAGTTGGTCAATACCACTTCATACTTGGATTTCTTCAAAACTAGTAGGCTTCTTTAGGCCCGTAGCTCTGTGGAATTAACTAACTAATTCCAATAGCTGGCAACCGTCACCGTCTATTCATCTGCGTCTCCCTTGGTCTCATGATCCAATTGTGCGGAAACGGCCTTGTCTCCGTATATCTTGTTCAAGTTCTCAAGTCTGTCGGCATCACTGATCCCGAGACCCAAAACATCATCAATGGAGTGCTCCAGATCTTCAACTACCTGGTCGCCATTACTTCAGCTTTTGCTGTCGACCGTTTCGGTCGCCGTCGCCTCTTTCTCTTCTCCATCTCTGGGCAGTTCTTGGCTTTCGTTATCTGGACGGCTGTTTCTGCAGAGAACGAGAAGCAAGACTTCAAGAACAAGGGCCTTAGCATTGGCGTGGTCACTATGATCTTCGTCTTCTTCCTTTTCTACAACATCGCCATGAACCCTGTTCCTATGGCGTATCTGCTCGAGGTCCTTCCTTACACGCTCCGAGCCAAAGGACTCACCATCTTCAATGTCTCCCAGTTCAGCAGTTCCATCTTTAACGGCTTCGTCAACCCAGTTGCTCTTGAATCAATTGGCTGGAAGTACTACATCGTTTTTGTATGCGTCCTTGCGCTTTGGTTTGGTGTTGTGTTCTTTACGTATCCTGAGACGCGACGCATGAGTCTTGAGGAGGTATCCACCCTATTCGATGGAGGACTCGCTGCTTGGCATGTCCCGGAGAAGATCGAGAAGCCGATTGTCGAGGAGGTTAAGGAGTGAGCATGGCATGAGTCCTTATTTGAACGAAGATCCATATCTTAACAATATCTTATCCTTTTGTCTGAAACTCTACTACAACTAGTTATCGGCTAGAAACAAATTAATTAGGGTATGAGAGTAAAGAACCTCGTGTAGTGATTCGCTGTGACTATTATTCATCATGATACATTCATTCTTGTTCGACTTAGAGCAGTCAGGGCAAGCGATCTAAGTCGACAGCTTCACCCGCTGCCCACCCTCGATAAGATCGAATGAATATCACCTTAACTGGCAGAGGGAAGTGGTATGTCCGAGTTTCCCATAATCTCGTCGGCGTGAGGTTGAAAAGCACCGGAATGAAGTCAACTAAGCTTTGGCGCCCTGAAATAAAAGACAACGATTAACTCTTCTACCTATTTATAGGACTACGACCCAACGGAATGACCCAAAGCTTCAGTAATGGTATCGTACACCTTTTCTGATCCGCCCTGTAGCCCATTGTTTGTCACTTGAAGTACCACGCGCTTATAAGTAAGCATACTTGGCGTCCCATTGTCCTTAGCCTCAAGGATTAAGTGAAGCTGTTGGCCCTTCTGGAGAGGTTTACCCGTCAGGATATCCACGGCGCTAGTCTTGACCGACGGGACCTCTACCTTCACAACACTCCCGTTACCAGCACTGTCGCTTTTCTTGAACTCAACATCTGGAACAATAGGCCAGTGAATTTCCGACTGAGCTGCGGTGGGTTCCTTGTACTGAAACCATCGGAATGTCAACTCATCCCCATCTGGATCGTAGCTTTCCGACGCATCCAACTCGATCTCAGTGCCGCCTTCAGCTTCTAAAAAGAGCGGCTCAGGTCCCGGTGAGCTCCCGTTAATAGTGACGACTGGTGCGTGGTTGGCTTTGCTGATATCGTCCGTCAATGTCCACTGCATGCGGGCTGCAAAGTCCTGTTGAAAGGCATCCCTCCATCGCCATATAGTAGCTTGGTTAGAGGTGAAGTTCATTCCATTGGCTCCGATAACTTGGTCTTTAGCATCCATATAATGCAGGGATGAGCCTCCAATATCTCCCAGGACATATCGGCCTCCCCAGCTGCCCCAGTGTGGGTTTTCTGGGGAGCTAAGGCCATTTTGGATCAAGTATAGGAAGGTGGGTGTATCTCCCTCCATAATGAAGGAGTAGTCGGGGTATGAGTTACCCAGTGGACCGATCTGAATATGTTCCTTGAGCCAACCCTTTGAGACTTTCGTGACGTCGGGTCCTCCTTCATCCATTGGGTGTAGCAGATCACCGGAGATGCCGATCCAAGTAGCCATGCCATATTCTTTCCATCCATGCACTGAGCAGATATAAAAGACGTCAGGAAACGTAACTCGAATCCAGAGGCCCGTGTCGTCTTGATCGCTGATGGTGTAGACCCGAAGCTTTTGGCGAAGTTGAGCTGCGGCGGATGGAGATCGTGTTCTCTGCACATGTTGAAGAGCTTGGGCGATGACATTGGCTCCTCCCCAGCTGAGGACCCAGAGCGGTTCGTTCGATGCATCCAAACGATCAATAAGCAGCGCCGTACCCTCGCTCAGCGGGTTATCTTCCTTCAATGCTTCTTTTCCATAGCATGCGGGCCCAGATTTAATGACATCCAGGAGACTATCGGCGCGAGGATATTGGTTCTTCGGATGCACATGAGCGTTGAGATTGTCGACCACCTTAGCATAAGCCTCCACTCTCGTACGGATATCCTCAGGGTGCACCTTGTCTCTCATCCAACACGAGGTGCATGCAACCAGGCCCTCGATGTTGAGTTCATTAGAGTAAAGAAGAAGACGCACGAGCGACTCAGCATCATCAGGCTCATTCGAGATGTCAGTGGTGATGAACACCCTAGGCTTCGTCGGGCAAAACGGCAGACGATTTTGATCTACCATGGTGATTTTGTAGTATCCTGATCAAGCTTATGAAGATGTTTCTGGGAAATCTGGTCGTGTCTGGAATAGACTTGGATCGCACACCATCACGTCCGGCCAAGCTACCCCATCATTTAGGCCGATCCTTAGCTTTGGGAGTTTAGCCAGGAATTCTCCTTCAGGTTATTTTAAGCACCAAGAGCGGAGCCAGGGAGAAATCAGACCCACCCACCTCCGCCTGGTGCTTCTGTCTTCGGAGTAATTCTCTTTCTTTGACTTAACTAGCACAACCCACTTTACCCGAATCAACATGCGAGGTCGCCTGGCGAGACAAGCATGCGAGCCATGCAGACGTCGCAAGATCAGATGCGATGCACAACGGCCGGGATGTAGTCATTGTCGGGCCTCGGATATTCCATGCGAATACAGTTCGCAGAGAAGAAAGCGCGGACCCAAGCCGCGATCTTCACTTGCAACCGACGGAGAATCAACCTTGCCAATTGTCCCGGAATCGCCAATTCACCCAACGGGAACACTCCAGCAAGCACAGAGTCCAGCTGACGACTCTCCCGCCTTCTCTTCATTAGCCTCAGCTGATCGTCACACGCATCTAGCGCAGGTACCATCACCGGTTGAGACATTCCACTCTCCAGCAAATATCAGTACTCCTGGCATCGCCTTAGAATATGAGCCTCATGACCGAGCTCAACAAGTGCACCAGAACCTCACGAATGCTTTGGAAGGATTAATGCGGCCGTTAGAGGAAACCATCGAAGAGTGCATCGACAAGTGCATGCTATCACTATTCCCAACTCTTCCAATTTTCCACCCGGCCACTCTCAGAACAAATTCTCGACTCTTGCTCCGGACTTCACAGTTTCTCTTCGAGGTGAATTCTGAAGCTAGTGAGCCATGCACAAACTCTGCCAGACAAAGTATCATGCGAGACTTTGCCCACTTGACAGCGCTTTTCGCCGCAGTGTCATGCAGAAGAACCCAGAACCCAGAAGAAGGCCAAAGCGAGGCGCTAACCACAGCCTTCTTGGCAGCGACCCGGGGTATGATGGCCTGTTGTGAAGACTGGGATGTTAGTCATGCAGACTCAAGCTCGTTCGTGATCCGCGTGTGCCAGTCAACAGCACTGCACCATCTGGGAAAGACGCGATCATCCTGGCTGCTGCTAGGCCAGGCCCTTCGCCTAGCTATGGATATGCGGCTTTTCGACGAGCAGTCATATCTGGGTCTCGATCCCCTGGAATCTAAGCTACGGAGAAACATCTGGGGAATGCTATGCACAAGTGACATGTCAGCATCGGTCCTAAATAACAGACCCTTGTCATATCACGAGATCTATCTAGACGATATTGAAACCACGCCAGTTGAGCTTCGCAACAATTTCAGTCTATTGGAGTACGAAGTAGGTCCTTTTGACTCGCGGTACGAGATGAAGCTATACGAAGGCTTCTATATATGTCAAAGAGTGTGGAAAACTGCAACAAATATGCTTCTCAATATGAATATACTCTCGCGGACACGTGAGACGTCCGACTTTGAAGTATCGTTCCAGGATACAAGTCATATGGGGATAATGCAGAGCTATGTAGACTTTTGCGGCATTCTCGATTCGCTCCCAAACTGGTTGCACAACCCTGGGAACCACATTGCGGGGGAGGAAGAAGCCACAGGACACCAAAGACGAGCCTTTTGGAACCAGCGTGCAGACATTGTCGTTACTTTCCATTGTCTCCGTCTTACACTGCTACAACGTGCGAGCCAAAAGAACTTGTGTGCTTTGCTTGGCTTGACCGATAATCCGGATATGCTCGCTTTGCAAAAAGTTGGAATCGCTAGTGACTTGGCTTCTGCAGCCACGAACATGCCATTTGAGGCATTGCAGGCTAACGGAGAGCCGTTGGTGAGTTTTCCTTCGCGTGGAGCTCCTCCGCATTGACTAATAATGACCAGGTTGAGAAACTCCGAAGAGTGGGCGTCAGTCTTCTTGAGATCACACATCAAAATCACAATAGGCCAATTTCTGACCGAGCTCGAACACTGCTTTCTACCATCATTGATATTATTGCTAGACTGGATTCCCGGGTATCGGATGAATTAAGCACTCAGCCAAACTTGGCATAGATTGGCGGTCAAAAGCTGTATTTGTCCGCGGACAAAATACTCCCAACCACCTACGCAACCGAGTATTCACACCCCACAAATGTTCCCTCGCCTATCCCACTACTCCGTGATATCCTCTATTATAAACTAAGCTACGTATTCATCTTCAGAGTTAAGCCACCTTTTGGCATTGGCTTTGCATCCTCCCACCACGCCATACACCCGTCACACAATGTCTATCGGCCAACTAGTCGAGTACTCTAATCCGATCACTCCTGGGTTCAATCCAGACCCCTCTATCGTTTTTGTCGATGGCATATTTTACCTTGCAACCTCTTCCTTTCATGTCTTCCCAGGTTTGCCCATCTATGCCTCAAGGGATCTCAAAAAATGGATACACATAGGTAAATAGCTACGATGAACCCGATACAAAAAGACTTACTGCTGACTGTCGCCCAGGCAATGCCATCAACCGCCCTGAGCAGTTAGACTTGAGCAAGGGAAGCATGGTCAAGGTGCCTCTCGACACAGGTCATTTCATGGTAGGAGCAGGCGGTCTCTTCGCTCCAACTATTCGTTACCACGAAGGGAAATTCTACATCATTTGCACCAACTTTGGAGAGTTTAAGGAACCGTTTGAGATACAGAACTTTATCATCTCCTGCACGGATATATGGGCTGGTAACTGGAGTGATCCAGTCAACGTTGAGTTCAATGGCATAGATCCAAGTCTCTACTTCGAGGATGACGGCCGCGTGTATTTCCAAGGATGTTTCATGATGAGTCGCACGAAACAACCGACTTGCACAATCAAGCAATTCGAGATTGATGTTGAGACCGGCAAACACCTCTCAGAAGAGCGCGAGATCTGGGGAGGACATGCACGATACGACACTGAGGGACCTCACATTTACAAGATCGGAAAATGGTACTATCTTCTAGTTGCAGAAGGTGGAACATTCGAGCACCACATGCTCTGTATTTCTCGATCTGAAAACATTTGGGGTCCTTACGAGGACTACGAACAAAACCCCATCATGACGGCGGACGGTACAGGAGAGTACATCCAGAACATTGGCCATGGTGAGCTATTCAAAGATGGTGAGGGCCAATGGTGGGTTGTTGGGCTGGGTGTCCGAAATGAGAACGAGGGTGAGCCACTTGGCAAGGATAGTTTTGTGGCTCCTCTTGGAAGAGAGAGCTTTTTGGCACCTGTTGAGTGGCGCGAAGGCGGATGGCCAAAGGTGTTCCAGCCAAAGATGAAGTTCTCAGCACGACCAGTCAAGACTGCAGAAGGACTACCTGAGTTGATCGCCCCAGACAATGTGGACAATCTCTATATCAGGACTCCAGATTTCTCCAAATATGATATCCCTCAGGATGGCACCGGCCCGCTCACATTATATCCGAGCACCACCAACCTTTCTGCACCAACTGGTACCTCTACATTCTTGGGTCGAAGACAACTATCCCTAAACGCTTCATCCACGACATCCCTAGAAATATCGAATCTTGAATGTGGCATTGAGGCAGGGCTCGCTCTATACAAAGACCACTTGCGCCATGTCAGCATCAGCTTCGAATCTTCCCGCAAGAAGATTACTTGTCGATTAACCAACCTGGATAAGGACAATGAGTTGCTTGGAGAGATGGCGGCAGGAGCCGAGGCCCAGCTGGTGGAGCTCAAGATCCAAGCCGATCCAAAGAAGTGGACATTTTCTGCCCGAACAGTTTCTGAGGTCGGGAGCAAGTTGGAGTGGGTTGAGCTTGGAGCTGTAGAGGCTTGGAAGATGGTGGCTCGTGAGATGACAGGGCCTTTGTTTGGTGTGTTTGCACATACATCTCAAGAGAAGGAGTCAGCGCCTGTTCGTTTCCTTGACTTTTTCACAGAAGGTTGACAAGATTGATAACTGCCACTGTTTATTATTGAATCTGGATATCGTCTTAGTTCTCACCGCCATACTGTTCGCGATCTAGTTACCTGAGTTTCACGTACGGCCTACAAGTAAAAAGGACTATGCCCAGGTCTCTGGTTCTTGATATGAAAAACATTAATCATTATAATGTCAGGTCAATAGATACTGGTAATGCAATTCTCCAGATCGGTCTTTCTTCGACTGATGCATTCCGTTGATTGCACTATTGGTAGGTCAGCAAATTGTATGGATGACTGGGTCGCGCTAAGAACTACATACAAAGATCTACATTCTCACGTTTGAATCAATTGGCTTATTCCTTAACTTTTAGGAATGCTTTCTTTTTCCCTCCGTCTACATGGCTTTGCTCTCTCCTGCATGGCTCTTATCTAGGCATCACTGCATCCTACTAAAGGCTGACTGTGGCTATGCTGGCCACCGCCACAATCCTACAATGGAGGCCGCTCAATATATAGTTATAAAACGATAACGCATCCTGCAACTGTTCGCAAAAAGCAATCGGCCACTTAAACATCCTTCCTATTTCCCTCTTCTTATCCAGGTAAGGTTCAGCCATGAGTGCCTACACATACAGTCCAATCAATACATCGGAGATTCGACTCGTCTCAGTAAAGCCAAGTGGACCAGATGGAAACCTCGAAGCAAGCATTCAGCATGTGGAATTGAATCCCGACGATCCTATCAAATACACAGCTTTGTCGTATTGCTGGGGTGATCCCACAAGTCGAGTTCAGATACCGTGCGATGGCAAGGTCCTCAGTATTACGACATCGCTTCATGAAGCACTGCTCGAGATTATCAAGTTCAGTCCACATGACGGTATATGGATCGACCAGATATGCATCAACCAGGAAGATCTTGTCGAAAAGGCTGAGCAAGTCTCCAAGATGAACTTGATCTACGATAGTATATCCACCGTTGCAGTTAAGTTTTAATCAGCTTAGCTAACTCCCAATAGAGGCCGAGACGGTTCTTGCTTGGTTAGGACCAGCAGTTGAATCCACCAAACTTGCTGTCGACTTTGTCCAGAAAGTTGGAGAAATAGCACTACCGACAGCTACAGACATGTTTCGGTGGGATAATTACGACGACAGCCACGAAGAGACCAAGCTTGAGCGGACCGAAAAGCTGACCAACGAGCAATCTCGCGAGTTGGGCATTCCGTTTGACGATTCCACCTCTTGGAACGCTTTCTCCCAATTCTTTGACCGACCTTGGTTCCAACGCATGTGGACAGTCCAGGAAATCATCCAAGCTCGCAAAGCCATTGTTGTTTGCGGCGCATATAGTCTGCCATGGGAGCACGTCAGCGCTGCGGCCAGATGGTTCTGCTACAAGGCAAAGGCTATACATAACGATAACGAACGACAGGTTGATGGCATGTGTTTGGTGACACAGATGGTTGCCATTCCCTGGCGTGCTAAATTGGGTAGTGAATACCTTCAAGAGCTCATGGGGCAGAAGACGCGCCCGACGTGCAAATGGGGTCTACGTGATCTTCTCGAAGCTTTGAGGCCTCGTCTAGCTACTGATCCGCGGGATAAAGTCTTCGCGCTGCTCGGTATCAGCGACGAAGATATGCCTGTTGACTACTCAATCTCCGTCAAGGATGCTTACACGCAGGCGACCGACACAATCATCAAATCAGGCCTCGAAGATCTCAGCGTGATATGGTCTGCGCGACAACGAAACGACGAACCAGGATGGCCGAGCTGGGTTCCTGACTGGAGACTCAAAACAGGAACAGGTTGTCAATGGGGAATTGGCGCACCTCTCAAAACGTCGGGCCAGCCAAATGGTAGGCATAGCTACATAGCTACCACCGAGCCTCACGCGCTGGCTGTACGAGGGAAAGCTATCGGACGTGTGACTTATAAAAGTCAGTATCGGCACTTTGGTGATCTATTCCAGAACAGCGGTCTTCGCGAAGTGCACAATGCGTGCATGGAGCGATTGGATACTTATCCCACCGGGGAAACCGTCGAATCTGCGTTCGGTGTTACCATGATAGGTGGCCTCCCCTTGCCGAAGGGTTTGCAAAAGCGTGAGACGTCTCTGGAAACGTACGCAGAAAAATACATGTGGTTCTTTGACGTGACGCAAATGCCCAGAAACACGCCTGACGAAGAAGCTGCTCGCGACAAAGAACTTCAGGAATCCTACAAGATTGGGCTTGATTTGTCGTGGATCGAGGAGGTTCTGGCGGCGTATTGTGAGCGGAGGTTTGTTGTTACGGATAGTGGGCACATGGGGTTGGCGCATCATGAAGTGTTGGAGGGGGATTTAATTGTGGCGGTGGTTGGTCTTCAGTGGCCTTGTGTTTTGCGACCGAGGAGCGATAAGCATGAAGATGGGTTCGAGTTTATCGGGTAAGTGAAACATGCAGATCCTCCGATTGACCAAGATGCTAATTTAGACAGGGACGCGTATTGTCACGGCGTGATGAATGGCGAAGCTGTGCAAGACATTCTCCAAGATGAAGGCGGCGATAACGGGCAAGTGTTCATACTCAAGTAGCGACAGCAATAATGCATCAACTAGTGTCGGATCAAGTAAATTCGTTCAAGGAATGTCTAATAGTCTATGTCTAAGTCTACCTCTAGATGTACCTCGTCAAAGACGACCAGTCAGTCAGTCGCGTGTAGACACAAAGTCTATTTTCCTCCCATCATAAGGATCGTTTCGTTAATTTTGTCTTGGATCGTCGTTATTTTGTTTGCTAAACCAGTAGCAGTGGAAGCGGTGGACACTTTATTGAGCGCGCGTGTTGATTGGAATTCCTATATCTACGCCTTAGCTCCTGTTAAAAATACATCTTAGTCAAACACGTCTCCTGTAGTCGGGCCGGCCCTGGCACTGAGTCTACTCGGTCCTGGGTCGTTTCCGGGACGACTCACCATTCTCTCCCTGAGCGCCAAAGTACTCGAGGCTGCCCTTGGGGTCAGCCTTCATGGTCTTTCCGCCCTCCTGCCAGCCGGCAGGGCAGACCTCACCGTACTCGTCGGTGAACTGGAAGGCCTTGACGAGACGGATGGTCTCCTCGACATCGCGGCCGACGGGGAGGTCGTTGACGGTGATCTGGCGGAGAACACCCTTGGGGTCGATGATGAAGAGACCGCGGAGAGCGATGCCCTCGTCCTCAATCAGGACACCGTAGCTGCGGGAGATCTTGGTGGACTTGTCGGCGATAAGAGGGAGCTCCAGGTCGGGGCCGAGACCACCCTGCTTGCGGGGCTTCTCAACCCAGGCGAGATGGGTGAAGTGGGAGTCGGTGGAAACACCGAGGACGGTGGTGTTGATCTCGCGGAAGCGGTCGAGGGCGTTGTTGTACTGGATGATCTCGGTCGGGCAGACGAAGGTGAAGTCCATGGGGTAGAAGAGAAGGACGACCCTGAGGAGAGAGAATGTGAGCAAATGGACGCGTCTGGCCATCAGGGTGTTTACTCACCATTGTCCCTTGAAGTCGGACAGCTTAATGTCCCTGAACTCGCCTCCGGGGTAGAGGGTAGTGGCCGTGAACTCGGGGGCCTGCTTCTGAACGAAAGCTGTAGACATGATGACGGTTGTTTTGGAGGTATCTGGGGGAAAGACTCTTGGTAGAAACAAAAGAGAGAAGAAAAAGGGTTCAGCCGACGAAAGCTTCCATGGAGAGGATTAAGAAGCCCAAGGAAAAGCAAGGATTGTGGATCTCTATCAGGGGTCTTGTGGAACGAGGTGGAAATCATCAAATTTTAGCGCGGTATTGCTGATTGGGGACGGGCATTAGATAAGGCGCTGCAGCCATTGTGCGCGATGAGGACACTCATTAGATTGCTATTTTAGAGCATAAAAGGTAATTCTTATCAGATCGGGAGAAATCGCAGAGACGAAGCCTCAAAAGGTTGTTCAAGTGTTGACTTTTTGACTGGCGGTGACGCAAATCGGGTCATGGCCGGCGTGAATGCCGAAACGCGTTATCCACATAAAAACACGTGCTAGAGGCTTGATCCCTGTTTGTACATGAATGATTCCAAACCTCGAGCCCCCACTCCCAGAAATGGAAAGCTTATCAATCATCCCTGGCGTTATCCGTTATCGCTTCGGTATCGATAGCCGATTTCGGATTCGACTTCGGAAAGCCGAGCAGCGCGTACCCTAGACTATCACTCACAATCAGGATAGGAATAGTATCTTGCTCAAATAATTTTATAAAATTGTCTAGATGTAAAACCAGCTTCTAGTCTAATTCCTTGCTTCCGTTTTGTACTCCTTTTCTTGCCAGCACATCAGCTTCCTTGATAATCTCAGACATGTCATCCAACGGTAATTCTGGGCTCAGTGCGCAAATTCGCAACGCCACCTTTCCCCTAACTTTCGTCGTCAACACTCCAGCCTTATTGCTAGAAATGAGATTCTTCGATATGCTTGTGTTGATAACTTCAAGCTCATCCTCTGATACACCCTTGGGTGCATACCGAAACGTGATTACGCCCAAACTCGCAGGGCTGACAATCTCCCAATCAGACAGATGACGTAATTCCTTTTCAGCTCTCTCGGCCAGATCAAAACCATGATCTATCATCGTGCCAATTCGCTCAACGCCAATAACTCTCAGAGTAAACCAAAGCTTCATGGCGCGAGATGCAGGCCGTGTAAGCTCCATGCTGTAGTTCCAAAAGTTTGGGATATCCTCATCCTCTATCGCAACACCGTCGCGGAGATAATCTCCCTCATTGGCAAAACTTCTGACAAGGTTGGCTTTGTCTTTTACTAAGAGCAGGCCACAGCTGTATGTTTGGAAGAGCCATTTGTGCGCGTCCCACGACATGCTGTCGGCGTATTTAAGTCCATCGACTGTTTCGTGGCGGGTGGCTGAGAGGCTTGCAGAAGCGCCATAAGCGCCATCGACGTGCAGCCAAATTTGTTCTCTTTGACAAATCTCTGCTATTTGACACAGTGGGTCGATAGCTCCAGTATTAGTTGTTCCACAAGTGCCAACCACGAGGAATGGCACAAGGCCAGCTTTGCGATCGTCATGGATCGTTTGGGATAAGACAGCAGGTTCTAGTCGGAATTGATCATCTGCGGGCAATCGTCGAATTTGCTCCTTATCAAAGCCGAGCAAACGAAGAGCCTTGGCGACGGAGTAGTGGGTTTGGTCTGAGAGATAGGCGATGGCTTTTTGCGTTTGGCCATGAGGCACATGACGGTCGCGAGCAAGCACGATACCCATAAGATTGGCCATAGACCCGCCCGAGACACAAATACCGCCAGCAGTTGACGGGAATCCGACTTGAGAAGCCAGCCACTCGATCAGAGTCTTCTCAATAACAACCGGACCTGAAGCTTGGAGTTTTGAAGCACCCAATGCATTGAAAGCGCTGGCTACTATATCTCCAAGCCAAGCAACCGGTGACGTAGGTGAGGGAATCAAGCCCATAAAGCGCGGATGATTGACACGCATGCGGTGGTCAAATGCACTGAATGCTTCTTCGAGGACCTGATCAATTGGGTGTGCTGGGCCAGGAGTGCCTATCTTCCTGAGATAAGGGACATCTTCCGGTTGGGCGACTTTGATGATTGGGTCATCTTTGACATCTTGAGTGGTTGATCCTAGGCGTTGGACCACGGATTGGATTGCTGAAATGACAGCGTCAAGCTCGTCTGGTGCGTTGATAGAGCCCATATTGGATTAAGATGCTAAGAAGTGTGATTGCGTCCTGGAAATTCAAAAGCGTTCCTGGTCTCTGTTTAAATATCTCTCGTCTATCAACGTCTCCATTTCACTTCTACTAGGATACAACGGCTTGTCCATGTTACTCCCGAGCCCTCTATGTCCCCGTTAATGTGGGGCCCGACGGTTTTACAGCATGTCAATGGTACGCCTTTCAGCTAGAGTGAAGATCATGTCAGCATCTCACGCGCCCTTGAACGTGATCCAGTTCGCTTACAGGGGTGATCTCTCGCGTTTTTACTACTTTTGTATCAGCACTTGGGATCCTTGGACGCTTATAGGCTCATAATTGAAGGAATAGTCTCTCTAGAAATTACCCTTTTTGAACATTGGATGAAGTCGTAGTCTATTATTTGTACATGATAGCTACTCCGGCAAACGACGAATGTCCGAACTCCGTAGGAACTTATTTTTTGTCCGTGGGCAATGTTTGATTCCTTAATATTTCGGCACAAAAGCAGCGTGGAATTTGCTAGTTAGTGAAACGTTATACCCGCCCGATAAGTCTTACAAGAGGTGCAATGCCGGTCGTGTCATACACAGCTTCGTCCAATCACGATTAGGCAGATATTTCTTCAACAACATATGTACTATTCGTGGGCTTGCATCTCATATTAACTATCTTGCCAGCTTGGCATTAGAAAACACAAGCTTTACATCTCTAAAGCGAACCATCACCTGCTTGCGCAACTTAGTTGGGAACACACTGGTGGTAGTAATCGTTGTGCTGGGTGCACTTGGTTCCGGAAGCACACTTGGTGGCACCAGTCCAGTTCTTACCACCACACTGGCCCCAAGCAGTGGCCTCACTACCGGAGTTTCCGGTAGAGGGAGCCTCTTCGACAGGGGCTTCTTCAACAGGAGCCTCAGCAGCGGGAGTCTCTTCGACGGGAGCTTCCTCAACAGGAGTCTCGGCAACGGGAGTCTCAGCAGCAGGGGCTTCGGTAGCGGGAGCCTCAGCGGGGGCCTTGGTGGTGGCGGGCTCGGGGGCGGATGTCTCAGTTGGAGCCTTGGTAGCGGCAGTGTTAGCAGCGGGTTTGGCCTCGGATGAAACAGGTGCAGCATCACTGCTGGACTTGCCGGATCCCCAGTTGTTCTTTTGAGAGAGATAGTACCACCAGTTGCGGTACATCCATCCGTCGAAGTCGGTGATTTCCATGGCGGCACCAGCAAGCATGATGAACTTGGTGATACCAGTGGGGGTCCAGTCTATTTAAGTCAGTATTTTTCGCAATGAAGTGTGAGTTAGTAGAGGGAAAGTACCATAGACTAGAATCTGTTAGCAAAGATCTTTTGGGAGAGAAGTGGGAGTACTTACAATCATCGAGAGCAAAGGTGTGGCCCTATAGTAACAATTAGCAATGTCACATAAACTCAGGAGTTTTCTGTCTTACCATCTCGTGCAAGAGAATGTGGATGTTCTCAGAGTCGAGGTTCTGCATGAAGTACTCGCGACCAACTTCCTGACCCCAGTTGTGGCCGAAACCGCCCTCAAGACCATCCTTCAACCAGAGAGAGTGATCGTAGTGGCGGTCGGCACCAGCCTCGCAGCCACTGTAGTCGCCATCGAGGTGAGCATCACGAGCACAAGCGACAGGGCACATGGGGACACCCTCAGCATCGAGCTCAGTGTACACCTCGTAGCCGTCAGTAGAACCCTCGAGGAGGCTCTTGTCCTTGACGGCGTAGGCGACAATGTTGACCTTGACGTTGTCGTAGGGGAAGCCGTTGTAGCCGTAGATCCACTTGAACCACTTCTGGTACTGAGCGTTGTAGGCGGTGGCAATCTTGGCTCGCTGAGCCTCAGTCACCTTGGCGCTGGAGTCCCATCGAACGCAGATGTTAAGGTAACCCTTGTTAGCCATGATCTGGTGGAAACCAGTGTTTACGTTGGCGTCCAGACCGCCATCGTAGGTCTTCTCGTAGTGCTCCCAGACCTCCTGGAGAGGAGCCTTCAGGTCCGCAGGCGGGTTCCAGCCCGACTGGCGCTTAACGGGACGGTTGCGAGCCACGTCAGAGTAGCCGCGCTTGCTCTGAGGCTCGTTGAGAAGGGCCTTCCAAACGGAACCGTCGAGATCGGACTGGGCGGCAGCAGAGGCGACAAGGCCGCCGAAGATGGCAGAGATAGTAGAGACGCGCATATTTACGGTGTTTGAATGAATGAGTGAATGATTGTATGTAATTAAAGATCGAACAAAGATGTACAGAAAAGAATGTAAAAAAGACTCTGGCCCAAGCAGAGTGTATTGAACGAATGTGAGTTGCGATCAAAACAAGACCATAAGCTTAAATCTGCAGGATCACGCTTATTTATATGCCTACTAACTTTAATCTGGAGCTTCTGCAAAAGTCCTTTAGCGCTGTCCATGTTCTCGGTGTCATGTTTCAGACTATCGCATTGAGTGGATGGTGAAATAACCAAGGGTCGACTATTACTAGTGAGAAATAGTCCAAACGGTGGAAAATTATTCGCCGGATGACATCCCTGTCCATCGGAAGTTTTATGAGACGCGGAAAGGCATGTTTCTGCTCACACCCTTGCATTTCTGAAGCAAGCGTGAGCTCGCTAAATGAATCCGACGATTAACCTGGCAAAATACGAGATGAAACAGGGTATATCGGATAGAGACGAAATAAAGATTTTATACGAGTGTTCTAGACTGATCTAGTCTTTCCTCTTTTGCCCAGAATAGGCAATAAGCCTTTTCAATCGTGGACTCTCATTTGACAATCCTATGAAGCGAAATTCATATGTTATTATTATGGGACTCGGTGTCTTGTTGGTTTTCATAGTATTGCTACTGAATTCTTCCATTGCGCATGATCGAGAATACGCATGCGATAATGCACAGAACCACAGTATTGTCTACTACGTCACCTTTTACCTGAGAACCCACGCTCGTGGAGATTAATGTCGCCGATTTTAATGAAGGGGAATCAAATATGGCGCTGGACCGACTCGCTCTTTAGATTGCCACACTCTGCTCTCGATCCCTCAGAGTTTAAAAAAGATCGCTCTGTACACCAGAGAACCGAACCGGCCGCCCTCTCGTATGTGTGGTGTGTTGTTGCTATTGTCATCGTGGTCGGTTATCTTTTCTTCTGTTATGTTATACCATACGTTCGGGTCGATCTCGATGGCGGGCTGTAGGCTTTTTGGCGATGACATAGTGGATGCTTCGAATCGCGACGCGGGTATTCGAGGTAAGGAGGAAAACAGAGGAATAGATGACAGAGAAGGGAATGAGATAACTGTTCAGGAGAAGATTGTTGCTTGAAGAGCTATGGGAACCCTGAGTCAGGATCTTTTCTTACCTCGATGGATTTCGATCTTGTCTGACGGCTACGGCAATAGTTTGTCGCCAGGGTTTTTCTTGAACCCTTGGCATGACCCCGTGCATTCTACGTTCTTTGCCTACTTACTTATCAACTCACGTCACATCAAAAATACCAACCGTGAGCCTAAAAAAGAGATTCACGATTCGCCTCATAACTCATGCGTGAGCCCGACTTGCCATTATCAACCCACGTCAAATATCTTAAACACATTTATCAGCACTGTCGTATAAACTAGCTTACCAGACATTAATAGGCATTATACATATGGAAACCTTGTTTAGGCCTACCTATATTATTGGCCATTAAGGGATAGGATATTTCGCAATACCTAGCTTCACGCCATATATGGTCAGTCAATATAAACCTAACCTGGACCAATCTATCCCTTAGGGAACCCGGCAACAATGGCTCCAACCTTGATAAAAAGGAGTACCTACTATCATAGATCAAGACTGTCGCGGACTGGCCCTTTAATCTTGAAGCTTACAGGCTTATCCTGAGTACAAACTTTGCCGGCCAGGTTGTCATCCTGACTATCAACGCAGGCAATAGGAATATCAGACCCTCCTCGAAAGTCCGCATAAATAAAAGCTAGTCAGTAAAAGTATCTAGAGATCACCAGGTGCACATACACATCTCCGACCTCATGATACACCATGACGCGGAATTCTTCCCTTCCGCCGGCCCAAAGCGTGAATGCATAATGAGTTTCACCACATGGCAGGAATTCGTCAGCCGTGGGGAATGCGACATTTGATGCCGACCAGTCAAGGTGATCAGCGTCAGGATCTCTAACTTTGAACGAGATGCCTTCGATTTGGCTGTCTTGCTTGTGGATAGAAAGGCCAGATGCTGTTACCGTTTGTTCCCCACCCGCAAGGCCATTAGCGATCAAAGTAAACAATCTAGTACAGGCTGCGGTACGCACATTGTGGCTTTTGAGATAAGACTTAGTGGTGTGGAATAGAGCATTGAAGTGGTCGTGCTGTCTTCTTATTGGCGAAGGATCTTTTGGAAATTGAGACGGTTTTATGCGAACACCTGCAGCCTCACGGATCAGTGTTGATCCGCCGTGTCCTACTTCGTAACGGCAGTTTTCAGCCTGTAAAAACTTCAATATCTAATTCCAGACGTTGGACATGCCCAGATCAGTTCATAGGCAGCATCTACTGTATCATATGATTCGTCTGCTCGGACTCGCTGGCGTTGCCCCACCGAACTAAGCAGGAATCATCACAGTCAGAGCCAGAGTCCTACGGGCCTACGGCGTCCATGCATCCTGGACGAAGATTTAAGGTTCTTGTGGTCACGCGATTTTGGAGTTTTGATCTCTGTCGTGTACGATGACAACAAAATATTTCTTAACTACAACCATATCGTCAGATGGCTACGGCGCAAAAACCCACTTCCTTTCTGGATCTCCCATTAGAAATTCGCAACATCATCTATGATCTCGCTATCAAAACACAACATCATCATTACAATGCTCTGAACTCGAAAGAAACAAGCTATACACCTGAGAAGTTGCCCTTGTTTCATGTACATCAAACAATCGCGGCCGATCTACAGCACCACGTCTATGGAGATGACTTCGCAATAGTCCTTCCTATTCAAGAACCTGGAGACATGATCTCGGGCAAAGGACATAACTCTGACTCCATTCAGCCGTATATTAAGAAGTTGCCAAGAGTCCTGAAGCAGCGGACCCGGAAACTGGTGATCGAAATGGCGCAGCCTCGCCCTGACGTTGAAGGACAGGATGACGTGGGTTTTTGGTACAAGTATGACAATCTTGCTCCATACCTGGCGCCTGTCATTCTAGAATTCAAGAAAGCCATCCCATCGCTGGAAAGTGTACATCTCATCTTCTGGTACGAATACTGTCATGTCACGATGCAGAACTGGCAGAGTGATTTAGAGAAACTTACCGAAGATTGAATTGCGATTGGAGAAAACCACCAGAAAGAGGCAATGGCGGTTTGTGAAGACAAAACCACCGACAACTTCAATCCAAAAGTCTCTCATGTTCAGGTCGAAGATGATTGGTACAACCTCGCCAAGGTGATAGGTTTCAACGTCTACAGGGAAGATCTGGATCCCGACTTCAACGCGTCCGGAATACTCAAGCCCAAATTCTCTCTTAAGGTTCAATTCAACCTCTTTGACTTTTCCGACCCTGATGCTGGCGATGGCGGCTGGAATGATGTGCAGCTGTGGGATAGCTACGCTGATAGAACTTTGAAGAACGACTCGACTTTGCAATTGGAGTTCGTTGCCAAAGATCTTAAATACGAAGAGCATGTTCAGGGAGTTTTCGAAGGAAGGCAATTTATCCCTAAGGGCTGGGCGCATGGAGAAATCTCATGGACGAACGGGATAGGGATGCTATGTTACATACGCGCTGCGTGTCCAAAGACACGTGTCAACCTTTATATGTCAAGACCGTCAGAGCGGTGTAAGGCCGAAAAGCTGGATTGTGAATTCTGTGTCATTATGGAGAGGAGATCGCCGGATCGACACAGCAGGTGATCCGGTTTTCTAAGTGCATCAGGTCTGCCTTCCCTAAGTCCGTAAGCGACATTGTGTGGATATGTGTAGACTAGGTATGTTATATTAAATACTCTCAGAAGAGTGATTTTTCTCCTGAGAGGAAGCAATTGTCTTTGCCTGCAATAGCACATCCTCCCAGGAAGGTGGCCTGCACCTTTTATCATTTCCAACAGCCTCTGCCTCGACTCCGAATTCCAAAAGTGCTTTCTCGCTACACCATTCTCCCGTGGCCATCAGACCAACGGGAACCTTGTCAGGTGCGCTTTCATCGGCTTCCTCACCCGCTCTGTCCTGGCTTTCAGGTACCACAAAACCAGCTGGAACCGATAGAGATGGCATTCCGCAGAAGTTGGCCAGCCAAACATAGGTCATGCTCTCTATCGTGAGGTTTCCATCGCTAAGGCCGTACTTGAGCTCGCTAGCTCCGCCCCTGATTGGAGCTCCTCCACAGGCTGTCGTAGGTGTGATAATTATCATGCCTGGGTGCATTTGCCACAAGTGCGAAAGATGTTGCATCAATAGGCTTCGGAGCTTCTGTGCCAAGACGTAATCGCCGGCGGGTGTTGTGCGCCCCATGGCAAGTAGTAGTTTGTTCGCGGCAGTTGTGTTGGCTGACTTGGGCAAAAGCGACGCGGCATCAGCTAGAACGGTCATGGCGTGGGCGATTTGTCCTTCTTCGGTAAATGGGATGCTGATAGGGACAACTGCATAGCCACGATCCGCACAAAGCTTACCGACCATCCTTTTGGTTATGCTTTGAACTCCGGGGGCTGCGAGGTCGATCCATGGCTCGTATATACCAAGCAGCTTTGTCAAAGGTCTAGATGGCTCCCTGTAAAGCCGAGGAAATCTCGATGTCGGATGAGGATCGGCTATAACACTGTAAACTGCTGCGAGGGAGTACATGTCTGCTGCTATTGGTCCTTGGACCGAACAAGTAGGCGCAGGGTTTGGCGTTGGAAATGAAGAGAGGCGTCCATGGGTTGGCTTCAATCCGAACACTGAACAGTGAGATGCTGGGATGCGAATACTTCCGCCTGCGTCGCCGCCTAACGCGATGGGGATCAAGCCTGCACCAACGGCATATCCAGCGCCTGAAGAGCTGCCACCCACATAGTAACCTGGGTTGAACGGATTGAGTGGAGTACCATGGTTGGGATTGTTTCCTGTAACATCTGGTATGGAAACTTAGTAAATGCACCACCGCGAGAGTGAGTCATTGCTTACCCATGCCAAATTCGTGCATTGCAAGCTTTCCAAGAACAACTACACCAGCGTCCTGCAGCTTTCTCACACACCAGTTTGTGATCGATCCAGTGCTAACCGCTTTTCCAGCATAATTGTTCTTCGAACCCATCGTCATTTCATAACCGTCCAAATCGAAATCATCCTTGATAGCCGCAGGCACACCATCCAGAGGCCCAAGCGGTCGATTTTCGCGATATCGGATCGTTGACTCCTCTGCAGCTCTCAATACTAGTTCGACTCTTGTGCTGATCCAGGCCGTCGAGTGTTTGCCTTGAGGGTTGATATCCCGTCGAATGAGTGGTAGTAAAGCATGGGCAACGTCTGTCGGTGTAGCTTGTCCTGAGAGGTACAAGGCTTGGTAATCAGCTACAGAGTAATATGGTTTGTTTTGCAGCGATTTTTCGACGACTGGAGTCAGAGTGTGCTGACTGTCGCAGTCAGACTGAGCCGACACATCTGGTAGAGGTATAACTGCCGGGTCGTATCGCGCTTCAAATAATTCTAAAGACTCTCGGATATTCCTTAAAGAGCCGAACCCTGCATTGTGCCAGACAATTTCACGAACAAACCGGACCAGATTGATTCTGGGATGGATTAGTCGAGTCCAGCAAGGTTGAGAATGAACTCACATGAAAGCGACAATGACCAACAGTGGGCCGTTTAAGACAGGGTTCTCAAGCTTCCTTTTTTGTATTACTGTATCGGGGCTTTTGCGTGTTAGATCAATTTTCAGACCCTACTCATGTGCTTACTTACCCTTGGAATGGCTTCGGGTAGTCGATGAACTGTTGACGTTCCTCAATGTGGTATGGGTGTGTTGTTATTGTTGTTGTTGCCGCCACCATGGCTGCTAATGATGTTTCGGGGTATAATCTGTGTAATTTGTAGGAAATGGCTTAGAGGAGCCCAGTTGTGGTGATCTGAAGCAAAAATTGATAGGAAATGGTCATTAATCGTGCTATAAAATCGTAAAGAGACGTAAAGGCATGCCGCAAATCACCAATTAGGAGGTGGAACAGTAACGAGGGTTGCCACCGGTTTATAATAACAGAATGGTTTATCATACTGGAACAGGGGTCCCTGACGAAAGAAATGATAACAAACAATAACAGCAAACTGCACGTTTCAAGATAGAACACAGCTGGAGGCTTGGTCCCGACCCCCTGGTCACTAGTCAGATTCCATCGATCTGGGAACCAGGACATTGGACGAAGGCGTCATACCGTTGGTAAGCCTAAACCAACTCGGAAAAGATACGTTCAATTCGGGACTAGCAAGGCGCAATATCGCAGAGCCTCAGCGCATGTCCAGCGCACCACGAAACCGTTTTGGTGATTTGGTTCCAGTATAAGCTTAGCTGATTCAGCCATGGCCTGATCACAGTCTTACTACGTGGTGCTTGGTAGGCGGAGCATTGGTCGGCGAAGCCGATGAAAGTGATAATTTTGCGATAAGCGGTTGGCTCGGTAGAGATCTGACAGTGCAGGACCGGCCCGCTTTGGAATATTTGGCTAGATTGAGTAGAGCGCTTGCTCAGCTGCGCCACGTATCATGGCTGTTCGGTCCCGCGTTGGCCTGCTTAGATAGAGATCCTGCGTTTTCAAAGCTTTTAGATAAAGTATTGTTTCCATAAGATCGAAGTGGGACATTAGCACCCCAATAATCTTCTTACAGTTCATCCATCTGACAGCAAAGATTGCAGCAAGAGTCCGCAACCAAAGGCCCTATGTTGCCCGTATCAGGATGAAATAAACGATAGCTTATTTCACCATACCGCCTATTTACTAACGTCCCTAAGTTGCCATCTTTTGTTTGTTCTGTTGGCCAAGATCTCCTAACCGACTTAGCGCCCCGAGTATGCCAATAGTATCGACGCTACCAGCTTGGCGACAACGATAACGTGCTGCAATAGGGGTCTCGACCTTGGGCTCCCTCTCAATTGAATGCATTGATAGCTCGCTAAGCGACTGAACCTCCACCAACAATGCAAACATCAAAATTCACAGCGAATGGTTTGTGCCAGTTGTAGATGGCTTGGCATTAGTGCCAGGCTAGACGATTGTTTCAGCCCTAGTCAACAATACCGCCGGGCTGGATCTGGAATCACACTAGGCTTTCTTTCCAGAATGGGTCAGCTGTGGCTTGCGTGAATGGAATCGATAACTTCTTTTGGTGTTCCAATAGAATTTTAGCAAACGTTAGCCAACGAATACCTAGCCTCTTCTGGGAGAAATGCTCCGAGATTTCGACAGCAGTTTGGAGGCCTTTTCTTCGATTGCGACTACGCTACATTGCCGGAATTTCCGCTCGACACAAATGAAATTCTAGTGAGACTGGATTATCGGATTGAGTGAGACTAAAAAGCACCTAACAAGAGAAGAATCTGTATTTTAAAGCTACTCGAGTTTTGAGGTTAAATTTCCAGCTGCCGTCGTTGAAAGGACACCCAACAGTGCAGCGGCCCATCAGAATCAACGCAATCGCTAGGTTGATACTTCCTGAATTCTCTCGCACTCTGATGAACACTCCTGATTGCCTCTGATTCTATCAATAAAATTCCACACGCCTCTATGGTACAATATCCTTGACCGGTATTCTGCAAGTGATATGAAGGCCACTTTACTGCAATCATCTCGATGCATCAAGTGGTTGACTCTATACGCCGAAGTCGGTGTAGTCCCCATTCAGATCATCATAATCATGGTCCAACGGCATGTCACACGCCTCCAGGATCCAGTACCCAGCACCGGAGTTATGCAAGTGATATGGAGGCTTCGGATAGCTGTCAACATATGGCAGCTGTATGACCTCGAACCCACGGAGCTCATTGCCTTCCCCGCCACCATCCTCGGCACTGCCGAGCGCACGCCAAAACTGGCTGTAGGAAATCTGTTTGTTAGTTGTCTCGCTCCGAATTTGTGGCTCAGAGATACGTGAAAAGTACTCCATTGGGATGGCGACAGCGCACTCTTCGAGTTGATGCATTTCTCTTACAAAGTTGTCAAACAACGCGATCCATGGATCTGGGCTGTAGTCTTGAGTAGAGAAGCCGTTCCATTCCATTGAGATGTAGAGGCGCTTGAGATTTGGGAATCCACGAGAATGGGAGCCCGGAGAAAGGTGGTTGAGGACTACCTGGATGTTGTTGTGGTTGTTGACTGGGCATTTGACATGGAGGGAAGTAATCCTGCTAAGATGCTCGTGGGTTATGAGCGATGGGAATTCAGTAATAGTTGCTTCGCCGGAGAGAATTATGGTGTTTGTCAAGTACAGAAGATCAATTGTCTCTGCGTAACTGTCTGCGGTTAACATCTAGTCCTAGAAAATTACACAGTGGCTTACTTTTGCCGGCAGGACTGCAACCAGCCCATGATACCAATATTTTTAGGCGGTGGCTTCGGAAAATTA
Organism: Fusarium sp. FL617; assembly: GCA_030142105.1. NCBI lineage: Eukaryota > Fungi > Ascomycota > Sordariomycetes > Hypocreales > Nectriaceae > Fusarium > Fusarium sp. FL617. The sequence goes on along the minus strand of JAREIL010000007.1, from coordinate 212,864 downwards.
ATCGGATCGCAACAGCGATCGATCCAAGGACCTGGATTAAGCCCGCCGCGGGTCATAGGACCCAGATCCGGATCATACTTTCGAGCGCAGGCACATCCATTCCACGACCAAACTTTTCTTTTTGGATCATCTGAATCGAGTGCTTGAGAGTCAAAGTTGAGATGCATGTGAAGGCGCTTGTCTCCGAATGCCAATCGAAGGATATCGCGTCTTAGATTAGCGGGGATCTCGAACCAGCGAGATTGTTGAAACGCTGCAGCTGGCCGCAGCTGGCTCTCGTCACCATCTCGGAATCCTGCTGGGGTAAGAGCCCGAGTTCGGGTAGAAGGTATCTTTGGAATCTGTTCTCTATAGTCTCGCCAGTCGCGTTCAGGTCCGAAATCTGGTGAGAGAGCTGGACCGGGAGCTGTTTGAATATTAGTTCACTGCAGATACTAAAGTGGTAGGGTTAATACAATGTGGACCAGGGGAGTAGCCTCCGCTGAGAGAAAAATCAGGCGATGGGAAATCGACGGGTGACGGAACAGGACTTGAAGATGCCATGTTTGGGTGAGATGTTAGAAAGTGAGCGAAACGGTGATGGAGACGAATGGGCCTAATTAGCCTGCGGTCACGTGAAAGATAAAGCTCGATCCTCCAGACTCAGTCACAGGAAAAATTCCCTCAATTGTTGAGGCAAGGATAGGAGCCTGTTCAATCTGCCCAAGGTGCTTTTGCGGTGTCGGGTCATTTTTAATGTTCTGTATAGGGCATCTAGTCTGATGTTGGCGTATTACACAACCTATCACCAGAATCGGGTCCAGCCAGCGATGCAACCAGGCTAATCATTTATCGCGAACCTTGCACGGCAAAAGGTCCTACATTTCTACAAGTGGAATCGGCTTAGAATGTGCCGGCGTGGGCTTCTGAGATCACCAGTAATGCTGCATTAATATCCACGCGATAAGATCTATTATATCCAACTGCTCTCCAGGACCTTGTCGCGACTAGTCTAAGGCTTCAGCCCCAACTTGTTTTTGAGGCGAGTAAAATCTTCGGCAATGCCGTTCTTGGACCAGTCAAATTGATCCAAGTACCTAATAGAACTTCATTAGTGAAATGTTCATCGCATTGGATACAAGACTTACATCATGAAGGAAAAGAGGGCCAACGAGTCAGCGTTCTTGGTGGCTAGCTTAGGGCCAGACCAAGGGCTTGTGTTACCGTTCTTGTCTTTATGAGTGCGCGCCAAGTTCATGATCCAGCGAAGTCCATCTGTACAGTATTAGCGAGTTTCTCCCAGTTATGTTTTGCTCAGCTTACAGGCTCCTTGCTTTCTCTGTCCCTTCTGAGCAAGTTCTTGATCCGAAGGAGGGCGGGTGTAGTATTCGACCTGGTTGTTCTTGTCCTTGTATCTCAAGTAACCCTTCTCGTTGACGGCAACCTGATCCTGGATGACTACAAAAAAATTAGACTGGTGAGAAGATAGAATACGGCGCGTGACTCACTGTGCTTCAGGTTGCTGCCCTGAACACCGCCGAACCAATGCATAAGCTCGTGGTAAAGCTGGGTGGGGTTGGAAACCCAGTTCGTCATGATATGATCACCCTGAGCAGCCGAAGACTTATATTGCCGAGGCGAGATACGCGCCTTTCCAGCATCGGAAGTCATCGTGGGACAAATAATCAATAGATCATCCCTCGATGAGATAAGAGCCTCTCGGTTACCAATGCAGTGTCCAACAGAAGCCGCCTTGGTCTTTCTAAAGTCCCAGCGATTGGCGTGGTAAAAGGCACCTGCAATTGTACCGCCATTCTGGATGTAGCCACTCACAGCTGGCTGGTCTTTAACCTTGCCTACACCGGGCTCAGGCTCGTCGTCGACGTCATACCACTTGAAGACAGCGTCGCCGCAGACAATCATGGGCTTGGCGTTGGGTCTCTTGGAGAGAATTGGGCTGAAGCCATTGGCTGGGTTATTCTGAGACGAGGGCAGAGTATTGGCCGTTTTGGCGTAGAGGTCTTGCCAATGTTAGCAAGACAAGTTATCTAGCAGGAGTACAACATACCTCTCAAGTCCTCAATGTACTTCTGCGTCTCAGCATTATGGCCCTTGTAGTTGGGCATAAGTCCAAAGATGCTATTAGCTGCTGAAGAAATTCTAGCCCATTTGACAGCACCGTCAGGATCAGAGTTCCGGTCCGGCATCTTTGCAAGAAGAAACTCGAGACTGGTTCTAGCAGCCTCAGCGAGATCAATTGACTGCGTCAAAGCATCCTTGATGTCATTCTCAAAGCCATTGCAGCTGGGGTCAATGTCCCAAGGATCCAGCGATGCATCGACAGCGAGTGCAGAGCTGAAAAAGCCAGCAGCCAGCAAAAAGCTGGAAAAAAGCATGATGGGCAAAAACAATTAGTTTACTGTAAAGAATGACTGTTCAAACGAGTGACTGCGTCCAGGTAGAACGCGAAAAGGAGCGAATGACTGAAGGACAGACGAGCAAAAACGAATGGAGCCTGATAATGTATGTATGTATATTAGATCCTACTGAAATGGTAGAGACAATGCCTTATCCTTGAATGTTTATCTTGATCCATGTAGCCCCTGCAGTAAATTGGCATAAGCTGAGCATCCACTATCCAAAATGACACCCCCACAAATCAGCGCTGGGGGTTTCATCCTTTGATCCTACGCTGATTGACGAGTCTCAGAGAAAGGAACGGACCGTTATGAGAATTGAGCATCGGCCAGACCGGATGACAAGTTAATGCAGCCTCAGCCTCCTTGAATTTGACGTGAAGCTCCACAGCAGCTTTTTGATGAACCAACAATCGATGGACGGAGAATAGGACACCCCACATTCTGTGCCGTTGTGCATTTCGTTTGTTGCCGATCATTGAGATTGGTATTGCTGTGCCTCACAAGGCAATTGCCGGCAGTTGTTCTCGCATTTCCAGCCATGGGAGAAATAAATCGAGATTTGAGGGTACGCCACTGTGAGCGAAGGATTCACGGTTATCTCGATAGCGAGAAAATGACAGCTCTCAGCTGCGATCATTGAGAGAATCCGCAGGTCTTTGCATAAAAACATCGATTTGCAGGCGTCGCCATTATTGATAGACGAATTACTTGAATAAGTTACATCAACTGGGCCAGAGGTGATAGCCAAAGGATTGAATCTCCGATGGATTGACATGAGCGCTCCTTCTCACCATCTCCATAAACGCAAAGCCGTACATGACCCAATGAGCATAAAATAACACCGAGGGAAAAATGCTCAATGCAACGATAATATCGATGATCAGCTCTGCCTTACCAGGTTCCAAATCCAACCCAATTTTACCTAGTCCTTCCCGTTACATTCTCAAATCTACAAGCAAAGCACGGTCCAAATCCCTCAACAAGGCTGAGCATCAGCAGCTCCACCACGTTTCAACTAAGTTAATTAAGCTGACATGGTTCAAGGGTGAGTAGACTATGCTCCACTGCCATCTTTCACAGCCATGGCGGGTATATTCTCATGGTACATTCATCTCAAGAAAAGCCCTTTCCCCCGTCGCTACAACTTGCGTTCTCTACGGACATTCTTTCATTCGTTTGTATTGGACTACACTAGCGCCTACACTCTTTTACTTGTTTATGCTGGTATAGTCGTTCACTCTTTTATTTCACATTCGTTACATAATGCATCAGCCATGGAAGTTGCGCGTTCTTGCGCTGTGTCTTGGGACATCACTATCCGGCGTTTCTGCGCAGGAGTTTTCTACAACGACAGGCACCGAGATTTCTACGGACTTGACTTTCGTTACATCTTCAACTCAGGTTGCCCTTCCTGAGACGACCACCTCAGAGGCTGTCATTGACCAAGCTCCTTCGTCTGCTACCTCTGAAGCTCAAGTAGAGGTTCCCACTACTTCTGCGGATGAGGAGACTCAGATCAACGTTGCTCCTTCTTCCACTGAAGAGAGCAGCCAGGCTGTAGAGCCTACGACCAACGTTCCTCCACCTGCTGGAACTACAGGGTCTGCTGAGGTTGGTGTTGAGACATCTTCCCAGCCTGAGCAGTTGCCTGAAACTGCCACCACCGACAACACCATCCCCGTCAACACCGCCACTGATCATCCTGTATTTCCCAACCCCACCACTCAAGAAACCGAGCCTGGGAGCCAGTCCACTGACGCTGCTCCCGTCGACCACACCTCAACGGAGCTTCCTGGTGCTCCTTCCGAGGCTACTACGGACACTACTGATGCTGCCACTGATGTCCAGCCTCCCGTTATCTCTACCGAGTCGACTGGAGCTGCCGAGCCTACAACTCAGGCGGTTGAGCCTACTACTCAGCTCCCAGCCCCAGAAGCCACCACTGAGACCTCTGCGGCTGCTCAGCCTACCACCGATGAGGCACCCGAGGTGTCGACTGACTCTGTCCCCCCTCCTGCTGTCGAGTCTACTACCGATGTGAAGGCTCCCGAAGTTTCTACTTCTGAGGAGGTCCAGGTCCCTGCAGAGTCCACCACTGACAAGGCTGAACCCACGACTGAGGACAAGGCTGAGCCTACCACCGAGTCCAAGGAGGCCGAGAAGCCTACTACTGAAGCTCCTGGTCCCAAGCCCACGACCGAAGACGCTGACTCAAACAAGCCAACAACTCAGGACGAGCCTGGTCAGACCGGTGCTCCCGATGAGCCCGAGAAGACCACTGCCCCTCCCAGTCCTACCACCACCGAGGACGGCATCGTCACTGGTTCCAACGGCGCTGTTGTTACTTATCTCCCTGAGCAGGACAAGGACTTCTCTGACTTCACTGGTACCACGACCACTACTGACGATGGTGGCGCTGCTATTGTCATCTTCCCTGGTGGTTGGTTCTGGAAGCCTTCTGGCAACCTCCCTGGTGGTATCCTGCCCCCTCCTCCTGGTACCAACCCTGCTGGCGCTGCCGGTGGCGGTGGCGGTGAGGGTGAAGGAGAAGGTGAGGATGATAAGAACGAGACCAAGAAGGAAGATGAGGAGCAGTCAACCAAGGAGGAGGAGAAGTCTACTGCTGAGCCCTCCACTGCTGAGACAACTGCCAAGACCACTGAGGCTACCACTACTACCGAGGCTTGCTCCGCTGTTGAGGTTGAGGACTGCACCAGAACCATCTCGTACTATACTACTGATGGAACTCTCACTCACACCGAGTTTGGCGATTGCCCTACCGTCGCCAGCTGTGCCACTGGTACCCAAGCCACTGCCACCGAGACTGTCTCTGCCGAAGCCGAGGAAGGCGAGGAGCTTGACATCGAAGAGCTGGAGAGCGATATCCCTGATGACTTTGACTCCGAGCCTGATGAGGAGACTGTCGAGGCTCTTGAGGATGCCTTGGATGAAGGATTTGGTGCTGGTGCTACCACTACCGAGGAACCTACTGCTTCATCTACTGGTACTGAGACCACTGGTGAGGCTACTTCTACTGAAGCTGAGACTACCAGTGAGGCAAAGACTGAGGAGACTACTTCCGAGGCCACCACTGAGCGTACTACTACCATTCCTAGCACTCTCATCACCACTACCCGTAACACCGAGTCCTCCAACGAGTCCTCAGATACAACCTCTGACGGCACCACAACCGAACTCACATCTTCTGACATGATCACCTCTACCACCGCCACTACAACCATGCGTACCTACTATCCGTGCGTTCCCCGCGGTGGTCCCCGCGTCGATACTCCTTACTGTAACTGCGAGACCACCAGTGACGGTAAACAATACGTCGTCACAGCGCCCATGATCTCAGGCGAGTGTGCAGACTACACCGAGTTCCCTATGAGCATGTACACCACCGCCCCTCCCGCCCCCGAACCCACCGTCTTCCAGGAGCCCTTTACTCGCACAGACGGAGGAACCGTTCTCGTTTACGAGTCCTACTCGCTCAGCTACTTCGCTGTCAACACCATCAAGGTCACCGCCACCGTTGGTCTCGGTGACGCATCTACTGTGTCAACTCCCCTTCCTACAGCCACGAACTGGAACGGCGATGGCTCAAGTATCTGCAGCAGCAGTGACAAGAACGTTCGCAATGCTGTTGCTGGTGCTTGCGAGGCTGCGCTGAATCAGTTTGAGGATGATACTTTGTATACTGACTATGTTTCTCGTTACGAGCGTATGGGAAGTATTCTCAAGACTCTCACTTTCGGAAAGGCCGGTTGCACGGTCCAGTTCTCTTGTGATGACTATGGCATTGGGATGAAGGGCAAGGATATTAAGGATTTGTAAGTTGACTCGATTCGCTGCGTGTCAGATATATGCTAACCTTATGATAGACGACGACAGCAAGAGGGCTTGACACGATGTGGTAACATTGACTTGTCGAACTCGTGTAAGATACATCTGGACTACTGCACCAATTGTCACAATGAAGGGTAGATGTTGGAATGTGATGTAGTTTTCTTCTTAATTATATTACAGGAATAGAAATTTCCCTGAATAGAGCCTAGAAGCGGTATTTAATCTTGTATATACAATTATTCACTCTGCAAGACACGGTTTGCTTGGGAATCGCCTCAACATCGCCCTAGAGTAGTATCTTGCTCGACTTGTCGCCGTCTCAAGACACGATGCGAAGAAACAAGCGGGTCAGATGTGCGCTCCTTGGTGCGCGAGCTAAGGCAAACCACAACCTCTTGCGCACCAGAAACTGTGTCAAGTGGTCAATTGTTGAAGAGCATGTCCCAGCAAAGCAACTTCAAGGAATTTCTCACATTGGCAAGCTGTCATTTAATAAACACTACTTGTTGTCTCCGACTCTATATCAAGAGGCTTAAGATCAGCTGATCTTCATTTCATCATATTGCATTGGATATGAGCCACTTCACGTGATACTCTATGACGTAGCAGTGATGGTGATATGTGGCGATGAGGTGGCATAAAAGAGCTGCATCATCAAACTCGAGGACTCACATCTTAATTACATAAACCACTATATCCAAACTCCCTTTCTTGATCACCTGAGTTCTATCAATTCGAGATATCATCCAATTGCTTAGCCTAAGGCAAAATGTCAGGAACTGCACCAAACGACCCTGCGCCTGGCGGCCACTCCAAAGGCTTTGAACAAACACCATTAGACTCTAATCAGCATGGACAGGCACAGTAAGTACGACTTATCAAAATTGAATGAAAGTGGACTGAAGACCTGTTAGAAACATCATCGATGAGACCAAAGACACGGGTGGCAAAGTTGTAGATGCCAACGTCGGTGATAGTATCGATGCAGGCAAGACTAAAGATGGTATTTCCAGCCGTGTTGACGACCTTCTTGATCAGCCTGGTACTGCAAGTGGGAACACTGCGGCGGAGCGAAAAGCCTCAGCGGTGGACGAAAAGGGCTTCAAGGTCGGAGAGGAAGCGGACCTTCATGGCCTTGCATCGAGCAAGCAGCCATAAGCTCTTGTGTCTATTTTAGTAAGGACGAAAGCAACTAGCTACACGCATCTCCTTTGAACGCTATGTTTATGGATCAGTCAAAACATCCATGATAAACAGGTGTTCGTTCACGACTTTCTTCTTATGCGTGAAGGAGTAGAGGAGTAACCAGAAATGGCCTAGTCTCAATCATTTCGATTTATTTGACGCTGTTCGATACGCCTTTCGGTTTTCGTATACCCTCCTCACGACCCTTCGGATGGTGTCTATAGCATATCCCGAAGCATTTGCCTCTGCTGTCGTGAGCACAGATTTGACTTGCTCCGGCGTCCACATGAGATTAGTTGACGTTGAGAATGCGGCAGTCTAGTAGTATTATGTCAGTAAAAAAACCTGTATAAAAACAAGAACGGCTCACTGAAGGATTGAAATTAGGGTTTACGCCATTGGGTAAGAGAGGGCAGTAGACGATGTAGATGTCCCGACCGCTTGGTCTTGTACCCCGGAGTACTCTAGCATAATGGCTCATATACCGGGCCTCAACCTCTGAGCCGGCACTCGGTTCAGTTTCTGAGACCAACGCAGGATTTCCCTCCGGCTTGTGGAAATCCCTCGTTTCTTCTCTCAGCTCAATTCTGAAATCGGCGGCAAAGTGGTGCAAGCGTTGGACTGCTGCTCCGGTATGAATATCTGATGAAGCGTCGAAAGATATGAAAACGTCAACACCCCTCTCGGGGCGAGCTAGGACATGATTTGGAAGATTGTTTGACATTCCGCTGTCCATAAGCCTTACACGTCCTTGTGCTTCCCATGGAGGAAAGCTCGGTGACGACGCGGCCGGGGATACCTCCGACATAGACCTTTCGCCCACGCCAGGCTTTCTCTGGTGATCATGCGATGATTTGAGAAGTCTAGAAATATACATCGAGTGCTCCGAGGTATGCTCCCGTGCCCCGACAGGTCGCTCAAGGCCGTAAAACGGGTTCGGATCATGACCAGCCCTGATCGGATTTCCCCAAAGGCCTTCAAATTGTTTCGATTGCAAGACCTTCAAAAATCGAGATACTATACGTGCCATTATAGTGTCTTTTGGTATAGACACTAGAAGAGCCTTGATACACTCCGTCAGTGGACCTGCCGGCGCGCTCGTACATTGTCCCAGTAACAACGAGAACGATTGCTCCGGTCGGCGGTCGACTGAATAGCCCGAGATAAAGGTGCGGCCCCACGACCAAGCGGGAATGTATCGGTTCAGGTCCGGGCTGCCAATTTCTAGAGGGGTGATCTCAAAGTATTGAAAGAACTTTTTGGGTCGGTTCTTGATAGTGGGTTTGGAGCTTGCTTGAGCATCCTCCTCAGCCATGCCTAGTTCTCGTGAACTTGGCTCGTCTTTGGTCACTCCAGCTTTGGCGGAAATGGTCTTCGGTTCGTAAGAATACCTTGGAACGCGCCTCACAGCTGTGAGAATTGGCATGGGCTCTAATCCCCTGTCAATACCTGAGCGCTGCCAGATTTTGGACCATTGGAAAGTAGCTCTGCTTAATCTTCCCTTGGGCTCACGGGATAATAGTTGGTAGGTTGTTGTCAAAGTAGCATAAAGGTCCATGATACCCAACCCAATGATGCTTTTCTGGGCTTTGCTTACCAGAGGACCGATGAGAAAGTAAACGCCTCTTTTACTTCGTGCCACTGTGTCCAGTGCCCGAATACTCATGGGATGCGCAAGTTCACTCGCCACGGTAAAATAATGGTCGATAAGCTTCGAGATATCATGTCGGGCAATAGTATAGTAGGCTGCCAAAGTCCAGCAACTCCCACTTACGGCTGCAGTCCATGTGATGCAATCCCATAAGCCGAGTTTCCTTGCTGCTGAGATAAATCCTGCAAAGCCATACATGACTCTGTACCCACCACCTGAACCACCTAGAGCGATGAGCGGCACGTCCCTTGGGTCAACCTTCTCGTCTGATGGTAAGTCAAGAAAGCGATGCAGTGAGTTGTCGCCCTGAGAGGATATTCTCCGCTTCCGCAGCTCTATAAAGTGTTGTTCTTCGGGATGCAATGAAGAGCCATGCCGGACTTTGGCGTCCCATCTAAGCTCAGGATACGTCATGAAATCCGTCTCGTCTCGTCTCAGTAGCGTTTTCACCGAAGCCAAGTCGACTGCTCTTCTATACCATCTCTGGACAATGTATACAGCCTTTTGTGATAAAGAAGGTGTGGGCAAGGCTGAAGTCTCTGGAACATAAGAGGCCACATGTCGGATGGGGTGCGGACTCGGCCGTGTTGTCAAAGCAATGCCGTTTCGGAAACGAGTTCTCTGATTGGCGAGTCGAAGTCTTGATGATACCGGCGTCGATTGGACTAAGGTGACCAAAGCACATAGACAATAGGTTTTGGCATACAAATAAGCTGGTGATTTCCGGACTGACGTCAAGATCACCATGTTGCGGACTCAAGGAAGTTCAGCTCATTTTAGAAAAGACGTTCCAAGAAGTCCATGTAAACAACGCATTTTGAGTCGTTGGCGTCATTGCTGACTGATGAGGGTTGGTCCCCGCTAGCTTCTAGAACCAGAGCTGAGACGTGTAGCCACCACGTGGACATTAGTCTTCTCCAAGCCCTCAAGAAATCTCCCCAAACAAGCCAATGATACATGAGTGCAAAGTGACGATCTGGCAATTACGCGGACATTAGAAAATAATGTTCAAATGTGGAAAAGAAACATCTTTTTTCTTATTGGAAAAATCTGCCATGACGTCTTTAGTCAATGCGCTCAAGTGCAACTTCTAGACTGCCACAACAATAATGCTGGCCATGAGTAGATATCAACCGTTGCTTCTTTCCAGCTGATGGCGGGATTTTGGTCCTTGCAACCACACAAAATACCACAGGTGGCACACAAAAGACTCACTCACTGCAGACAAGCCAAAAGGTAAGTTTGAGAGCACTGTTGATGAAAAGACAGCATTTAGCAGATCAGAGATTGTCACGGCGTCAGCGGATACTTTTAGGAACAGCAGCGAATTCAGATCTACGGTAGAGGACACAGAGATCAACAACTGCTTCCAACCTGCTATCGACTAGCTTGATGAGTGAGTCGGAAACTACTACCACTGGTGAGCCGGCCACTGACATTTCCCAATGTAGATTAGTAAATGACAATCCGAAATATACGACACTAATCACACATGAGAGCAGTACCATGGGGTTAGAATAATACAGCATTGATGAGAAAGCTGTGCAACACTGCAAAAACCAGTCAATGTGCTATCCTTAAAACCGTCCTAGATTAAGCAGCTAGTTCAACCCTTTGATAAGGCTGTTGCATCTCATAAATAGGCTTCTCATCTGTGGGCATCTCTTGGGGTAGCGGTCCGCTCGAAGGAGACTTCCATGCGTTGGCTGTTCCAGTAGGTTCTATGGCCGACTCTAGGGATCCTCGAGCCTGATTCTGGCGTCGACGCCAACACAAGAAGACACCCGCCCCGGCTGCAAGGGTAGCGGCAGCAGCAACACCAACACCGATGCCAGCCTTGGTACCAACTGACATTCCAGGCTTATCGTCGTCTTTATCGGTATCATCAATTGAAGGGGCGCTGGAGGTGGTTGTGGCGGTAGTAGCGGAAGGGCGAGCCTTCTCCTCACTAACGATCACTGTGACGATGCTGACAGTAGCGGGGCTGGTGCTAATAATGGAGGTGGGAGGTACGGCAGAGCCAGTGCTGGTGGCCGAAGCTTCAGCAGAAGAGACCCCATCCTTGTCACTGGCAGCGGCGGTCTCATGGGGAGTACCGCTCTCGGATATCCGGTAGTTGTCGTCGATACATTTTTGGGCGCAGACGGAGTACTTCTCAGTGTCGGACTCAGAGCCATTTCCCTGGGGGCAGGTAGCAATACACTTCGTGGTAGCCTCGATATTCTCCTCGTCAGGTTCTTCAACCTATTGTATCCCATGTTAATCTTTTGATAATGCTTCTGTAGAGGGTTCAATATACAGTGATGCATTGAGACTGGCAGTTGACATCGCCAGCCTTACAGGCGTCAAGGCAGTCGGCCTGGGACTGTTGAGCACGGGACGTTGAATCAGTCTTGCTCTGAGCAGCGGCCGTGATGACGAAAACGCCGGCGACGAAGAAGAAAGTGAAATGCATCTTAATTGTTCTGAAGGGTCATGGCATTTGATGTTATATTTTAGAATGTTAGAGGAACCGCCGTATCACTCAAACGCAAAAGTGTGAGGTGAATTCTCGTCTAACGAGTACGAGACGGATGATGACAAGCGTGGACAGGAAGGTATGAGAAAGGAACGCGACGAGCCAGGACGGGTTCTCTCATAGAAAAAGATTGCATGAGCAGATGGCAAAGGGCACCCCTGTCAAGTCAGTTCGTCCATCCGTCCAGACCTTCAAGGCCAAGCCCATCCCGGTCTACCTAGGTAAGGCACAGCAACATTCTAGACCTCTAGATGCAGGATGTGTACCTACGATTGGCTGAGGTTATCGGCTAAATGGTCAATAAAGACATGGGGAGGCTGAGGCGTAGACAGCTCAGGGCGCCAAGGCCAGACCCCCGCCTCATCCCGACATAAGAGTATGATGGCGTGCCGCATAGTTTCATTTTCGTATAACATAAATTGTAGCGTCTGTATAATAAAGAAAAGATACGACCATAGATGAGATCATTCCACTTTCCCGATAAAGATAACAAATATATCATACCTAGCCAGGCTATAATAGGTCTATGAGATAAGCCCAAAAGCTACATACGTGCTACATATCAACGGATAGTAAGAATGAAAACAGGCTGTGATACCGGAGCCTCGAATTTGCAACCATTTCGATGTCGACCGTTTCCCTAATGAAGGGCCTTGCAGGGCGGGGTAGTAAAACATGGCTGCTTATTTTGAGGTAACAAGCGCGATGATAGGCAGTTGCTAGATATCAGCTGTTGGTTGTGACACGACACTGAGGGCTTTTTTATTCTCACCGCTGCCACCGCCACTTACGAAGATGTCTTGATATCTTCCAGAAGACGATTGGATCAATCTAGATGCACTGCAACCCGAATAGTAACAAGTGAAAAGAGGCTCTCTCTGCTTACGAAACTGGGGGAAGTGAGCCTTGCCACGTCGTGTGCGGCTGAGTGATGCCACAGGCGGTCGCCTTGCAGGGGAGGGGTATTTTTGCCATCCAGTTTTCTTAATGCCAAATCCATTCTCACCTGCTCTTCCCCTCCATCAACCTTTCTCCAACCTAGCGATTCCAACTTCAAGCCCTAAATACGACAGACTCTACTTGGCTCAGTCCGGCATACCAGATATCGAGATCGAACCGCTACACATTCATTACTCGCGATGGCAACGGGACTGGAGGCACTTGGCGCTGCAAGTGCCGTTCTCTCGGTCATTGCCTTCGCCGGAAACATCATTTCCCTCAGCTACAAGATTTACGATGGCAGACCCACTCCTCAAGACGAGCTCGAAGGCTACGCAAAGCAAATGCGCGATGCAGCTGAGCAAGTTCGAACACGTAACGAAAGGGTGCCCCAAATGACTCCAGCAGAGACGAAGCTATCTGAAGTCGCCCGGGAGTGTATCGAGGTAGCTGAAAAGTTGGAACAGGAAACTCGTATTATTACCAAGCCAACCCAAAAGGGTAAAGTCTTCAGATCTATCTACATGGGCTTCCGAGCGGAAAGGCGTAAGACCAAAATCAAGGAATTGGATGAGTCCCTCAAGAGGTGCAAGCAAATAATGGAAACGGGATTGCTCCTGCAGATCTGGTAAGTGGTCTGAACTAGAACCAAACCCTTCCTCACCAACTTCAAGTGCTTCAAGCACAATCTACACCAACCGACTCGGACCGTTCATTCTGATGACGCGAGCTATACAGTGACAAGAGTACCGCGCTAGAACAGCAGCAAAGTCAAGGATTCCAAGGCTTGGAGAGCGATGTACAGAATCTCGTCTCCCAACTCGCCAGAGGTCAGACGGAGATTGAGGTGTTAGTCACCCAGGAAGCCAAAACAACGCGGGATGAAATCAGCACTAGCCTAGCCACCAACTTTAAGGCTTTGGACGTTAGAGCTACTTCGTACAATCAGAGGCAGCGTCTTCTCAAAAGCCTCAAGTCTGAAGAGATAAGACTGAGATACAATGAAGTGATGTCTCCATCAGAAGCCTGTTTCGAAAGAGGTTTTGCGTCATACGAGCGTGTCTGCTGCGAAGATCCCGAACACAAAGCTTGGCATAAGACCGAGAAAGCATTCTTCATCCCAGCCTATCCGGAAGTATCTAGTGACGAAGTCGACGAAATAGACCAGCTGTGGAACACCTTTAGCTCATGGCTCCGGTCAAACGAGAAGATGTTCTGGTTCCGAGGGAAGCCAGGGTCTGGCAAAAGCACATTGATGAAATTCATCATCAACAATGACAGCACTAAACGCCTGCTACAGTCTTGGAGCCCGAATGCTAGACTCCTATCACACTTCTTTTGGAAAATCGGCAACGAGTCACAGAACAGCATCAAGGGTCTTCTATGCTCCTTGCTCCACGACATCCTATCTGATTCCTGTGGCGGGATAGATCAAGTACTGGAACAATTTGCTTTCTCGGCATCGAAGGATTTCTACAAAGAGTGGTCCACCGAGGAAGCTGAAAGGGTTCTTTTCTCTCTTTTGCGCGATCAAACTCGTTCAACATGCATTTTTATCGATGGCCTTGACGAGATCTCAAACCAAGATGGGGTTCCGGCACTAATCCGAGTCATCCGGAAACTACAGTCTATTCCAAAGACTAAAGTCTGCGTCTCAAGCCGGCCTGAAACAGAGCTTGTGAACAGGCTTAAAACCATGGGCGCGCAGAATCTGCGGCTGGATGATCTTACCAGGCCCGAAATGGCCGTCTATATTCACAAAGAGTTCGAGAGATTCTCACAGGGACAAATCCCTACCCCTCTCCTTGACGACTTTACTTCTACCCTTCTTTCTAAAGCTGAAGGGGTGTTCCTCTGGCTTGTCCTAGCAACAAGAAGCCTCGCTAATGGAATCGATAATGCCGACAACGAAAAGACACTCCGTAGCAGATTACAACAATTACCTGGAGAGCTTGAGCCTCTTTATGAAGCTATGTGGTTGAAACTGAATGTGAATAACAGAGTATATCGAGAAACTGCCGCAAATTATTTCCGCTGCGTTATGGCCGACGGATGGCTAGTCGGAGGCATCAGAAAGAAGGGAAGTAGACTTGAGATGGGAAGCACCTTGCCAAATCTGGCCCAACTAGCAGTGGCGGTGCAGATTGGGGATAATTTCCCTCTCAACGCCGACGACGAAGTTCTGACAGACTTGAAGGCTATGTGCGACGCTACCGCAGACGACATCCAAACCCGTTGCGCTGGGATGCTCCAAGTTTATGAGAGCTCTGTTTTGGTCCCTCCATATAACGATGAACCTTTCTTTCCATCCGAGATTTATCCACTCACGCGACGAGTTGGCTTCATACATCGCACAGCCCGTGACTTTCTTGTGGATACCGAAGCCGGTCAAAGAATTTTGAACTACAAGTGTGATCTGACGGCATCGATCGATTTACACATAAAGATTGTCAGGTCCTACTTCCACTTACTAAAACCATACTGCATGAGCGGGGTTGTAGGAAGCGTCGGGGACGCGGTTAACTTGTGTATACAACTCAGAGACAAGGGTGCGGATCAAGATGTCGTTTTGGAGTTACTCCCAGTCATTCAAGAACTTTACGAGGAGGATATTCTGACATTTGGCGGATCGAACTGGTATCCCAATCCGTCAATTTCAGCTCTACTGGCACATCAATTTCCTACCTTCGAAGACTATTTCATCTCTTGTTTCGTGCAACCTGGCTCGCCTCAGGTTGCCACCGACGGTCTTCGCGACATAGGCTTTGGAAGCAGCGATCCGTTCAACTGGAAGCCGCCAGTACAACTTATTCAAAAGCTCATTGCGCTAGGTGCCGATCCACATGTCATTGGTAGGTCAGCATTGTCATTGATAATGTCTGAGAAGGGCTCGCCTGTCACTCAAAAAAGCTCTGCGTTTGAGTTGTTCCTACGAGGCGCAATGAACAAATTTCACCTATTCGGTGACGAGTCTTTGCCAGCTTTTCTCGATATAATAGACACCATGGCACCGACATGCCCAGACTGGCATCGGAAAGTCATGATAGCCGCGAAGGCCAAAGGTGTTTTCGACAAGTCATTGTTAACAGGTTGGGAGCTATTGTGCCTTACACAAGCGAGCATCACGTACCTTGGGCGGCGTTTGAGGTAGACATACGATTTCTTCTCACGCGCTTGTTGGCTGCAGTGGATTCATGCAAAAAACCAAGCCAGGCGTACAACCTTCAAGAACTCGTAAAGTCTTTTACAAAGCCCTATATACGTATCCGGCATATTGGACCTCAACAGATACCCGACCAAGATTTCTTTTGTTATCGAATTCTGGATCAACAACCCTTTCAAGGCCTGATCAACCGCTTCTTTGGACCCAAAGACGACACCAGTATGACCATCTCCGATTCCCTAGCGCTCATAGAAGATTGTCTCAACTCTTCTTCAGACTCCAAGTCTGAGGCTCTTTCAAGATGCTTTGAAAAGGTCTCCTTCTACGATGAGATAGATGCCCTAGCCCAAGAAAATATAGGGCTATACAGGCCAGCAGACTTGGACATCATCCCTCAGCCCTTAGAGACAGGGCCGGCGTAAACAGCGTCCAGATTGCTGTCCAGGTTGTTCTACCTCAATACAGTGTGAAGATTGCAGTCGTGATGGAGTAGTAGCATCTGATTACTGGATAGAAGCATCCATCTAGTATACAAGCATTGTAGCAATACTGTATCACACCAATGGCCAATTCGCATGGTTGTCATGATTGCCGACTAAGATTCACAATTACGAAAGTATTAATAAAGTTATAAGACGACGTGCATTTATCTTATAATAATAAAGGCTCTATATATACCTTTCGCTCTGTAGCTTTAGCGTTATTTTGACGATCATCACAGTGTCAACATGACAAGGGTTGAAGACGTTGGCAGTCATGTCCGATATGGCAACATCTGCTATGAAATATCTACTTCAAAGGTCCAGATTATCGTCACAAGACTCATTCAATCAGACTCAGAACACAGGTTTTTTTTAATCCGCCGGTTTTCTGAAGGCAATCTATTGCCTTGAGTCACACAAACCGAAGGTACCATCTTTCCTGCGATTCTTTACTGTTCTCGAATGCACCACTGACCCTACGGAAGCTTTATTACGAGTACCAGATGGTACTCGGTGGATCTTGTAGAAAGGTCAGGGGACGAATAAAGTATTGTGGCTTTTTATACTGCACGCCCCCATGTTCGGTAACATGTGCCTAAATCGCAAATGCTTCCCAAACACGCATAAAATGACACAATTCTTAGGCTTCCCATTCGCCTGCTGTCGTTTCGGCATTCGAGTTATCATGCCGGCATAGCAATTTCTTCGGTGCTCAGTAATCTGTACTATTCTTGTCGCTGTCCTCAGTATCACAAGTCGACCTCAGGTAGGTCACCTATTGTCCGCGTAGTCCCTCAGAATGAAGCGAACGTGTGATTGGGCTTCATTTTCATAACTGACTCGAGTGCCCTCCTTAAGTAATAAACAGCTGAATCATCATTTTTTGGTAAAGGGGAAGTCTTGGCGGGCGCATTTCTCCGTGGAGATGCTTCTCCTGGTGTGGACATGGCCTCATCCCCGCGGAGATGCAAAATCCTGTTCCTTACATAGAAGCCCAGGCCATGACATGACAGGTCTGACCTGACCCAAAACCATTCGACTTGATCAGACAATCCCGCTTCGTGCCTTGATCAAGTGGTAAAGAGCTGCTGATTTTGATCTCCTAGTCTGGCCACTCCCTGACTGAGCCACATTCCGTGGGATATTGCCTCTGACCGGATCACCGAGGGTTGTTCCTAGCGCTATTATGAAAAATCAATTGGAACAAGGGGCACCGGTCGCGCCCGCGTTTACACGAGGCTCGGTGGGAACAACTGGCAATGGACTCGGTACCCGTAGCTAGTCCTGCAATCACCAACCACACCCGCGCGCTGGTATTTTACTGACTTATGGATCCCCATTAATCTCATTTGGTCTCTAGTGGAAATCACCCGTATTGACAGTTTGTGTGTGAATCGAATTAATGCTCTAAATATCGTATGCTCTAATGTCTAATGAAGAATTGCTCTAAATTCTATTCTTCTAGCAATTATTCCTCAACTGCTACTTCGCAACAACGCTGGCTGGTACCGAAATGGGCGCAGACTCAATCCTGCTCTCCTCGTCGGAATTGACAGTGCTCTTTCTCCTGGCATTGAGGAAGTGCATGTGCGACTCAATAAGGGGACCCTGGTAGACAGCACCGTCGACCTTGACGGGATCCTCGTTTGCCAGGTACATATACCAGTAGTATGCAGCAACAAATCCACCA
This sequence comes from Fusarium sp. FL617, assembly GCA_030142105.1. NCBI lineage: Eukaryota > Fungi > Ascomycota > Sordariomycetes > Hypocreales > Nectriaceae > Fusarium > Fusarium sp. FL617. Next base: position 194,988 of record JAREIL010000007.1, on the reverse strand, counting down.
CCTCCAATGATGTTGCCAATGGTCGCGGGGACCATACCCTTCCAGATGTAGAGTCCAACGGTTAGGTCGGGGGTCTTGAGGAAGATTGCCAGAGACATGTAGAACATGTTGGCGACAACGTGCTCAAGGCCGAGAACAACGAAAGCGAAGATGGGCCACCACATGCCAATAACCTTAGAGGCAAGATCTTTAGCCTGAATGCCGAGGAATACAGCCAAACAGACGAGCCAGTTGCAGCCAATGGCCTTGAGGAAGATTTGATGCACTTGGGGGTCGATTTGTTTCTTGGTGGCGAAAGAAATAACCTGATTCTTGTAGAGGGGTGCATCGAAAACTCCACCATCTAAAACGAATATTAATCACAATTCCCATTTCAAGGAGATACTATACTTACAGCCCATAATAATAGCCATGACGAATAGAGAGCCTGCAAGATTACCGATAAAGCAGAGGAACCAATGGAGGGCCATCTTTCGGATGGAAAGCCGGCCTTGCAGAACGGCTGTCAAAGTGAACTAAAACATCATTAGCGGCGGCTCACGATGATGATGCACAGATTAACTTACCATAGTGGTGGCAGTGAACAGGTCAGCGCCAGTCAGAACGACGAGAACCAAGCCAAGGGGGAAAACACCAGCGCCAAAAAGCTTGACCAAACCAGGAGCGTTTTCAGCGTACCAGGGTGCAGTCATGGCACACAGAGAAACGCCACAGCCAAATCCGAGGAGACATCCCGCGGAGACAGCAGAAAGGAAGACCTTGTCAGCTCTCATATTTCCTCTCTTGACACCAGAGCGAGACACAAGCTCAATGGTCTCCTGCGGCGTGTAAGCCGCCAAGTTGGAAATGCTAACCACAAGAGGGTTGCTCATGATGGATGATAGTTCAGTGGTGTAAAGATGTTGTTTGTTGATATGCAGTCAAGTAGAACTGGCCTGAATATTTGATAGTGGTTTTTGGAGAGTCAACTTGAGCTTTTTATTCAGTTTAACGGCCCCTGATGGACAAGCTTATCGCAGACTCAAGTCCGTTCTTAGGCCCTGCCTATCATGTCAGGTCAGGAGAGATATGGATTCTTATCGACATGAGATCATAGACAGTCGTATTGATATGGTGAGACTGTTTTCTGTGTGTTTTAGAAACCCACCTGGCTGAGAGCCCTAGAGAAACCTCTTACATTGCTAGGGCCGGCGATCTCGGGCAGTCTCTCCACCATCAGAAGATGTCGGAATTAAAATTATGTTGCTTCAGGGCCATTTGGTTCTCGGCGGCGCTGCTACAAGCGGTTTACCTTGTGCTAAGACTACAGTGGCATAGGCCATGGAACCATTCTAAGCCACTTGGGCCTATCCGGACCTATCATGAGGTGTCGCATTACCAAGCGCTCCATAATCTAGCCTCATCTCCTCCACTTTTTTGCTTCTCCTCGTTTTTCTCGTCTGTGGCCTGACCTGCATGGTATAAAAGATGCTGTATTAGCCTCACGATCCCTGTCGGTACCGAGATTAACCACCGACAAGCTGGAATGTTGCTCTGGCAAGCTAAACGAGAATTCTTCAATGGTCGTCAGAGCCGCAGTACCCACTGCTTTATTCACAACTTAATCTACTTGTACCATCCCGGTGGTTTCCGGTCATTCGGTCGAGATCTTCATTCTATGCGCACGCGTACCCAAAGAATGGGATGATTTGTGCTCACCTTGCGTTGACCGACCTCACCGCCTCGACAAGGGTGGTTCTCGGTAACTACGTAGCATTGCCAATGCAAAGCACGACCAATCAGAACAAACTTGTAACGAATTCTTTTATGAACAAGAAACTTGATATAAGGTAAATCCTCGGGTTGGCTGTACTGATGGTCAGGTGAATGATTGGCATAAACACGATTCTAGATCAGAAACATTTAATTTCCGTGTGGTAAAATTGCGGACCAAGAGTCGTTACATGCAACATAATCAGATTCGACGAGATAATTAGTGTCGAGACGCCTGAGGTTTCGAGCCTTTTCTCACTCCATTACGACAACATCCAGTATTCAGCCAGTAGCTATAAGTTTCACTCTGCGATCGCCAAGACCTTACTGGCATCGGCGGCGATATTAACAGGTCAGTACAACTAAGACACTGAAGGTTTGGCGGGAGAGATCACGATCAGCCTTTTCGCTTAAGCCAAAGGGGATATTAGAAAAAGAGGGAGTCGTTGCACAATCTCATAATATCTTCCATCGCGTCAACAGGACTTGATTGCGGTGCAACGGAAGTATTATGCGAGATATGGGCGCGGATGCCGGGCGCCTCCAGCTACTCTCCTAGGTGCGTTGAAAAATTACTACTTCTCTCGTGGATGACGGAGCAGTGATTATTCACGTGGGTAAGATTATCGAGCCACTAAGAGCCACATGGCCAAATTGAACGGCGTCAATATTAGACAATGTATCCACCATATTATCATCTCGCTACAGCTTCGTGAAACGACATATTGGATTATAGAATGGATTCTTGAGACTGGATACAGCATTGCCAGAGAACATCTCGCATCTGTAGCCATCATCAACCCTGAATGACTCACACTAGTCATTATATACTCTTACTCTTGGCGATATCCTGCGCCTTTTTGTGAAGATCATCAGGATAGAATACGCTTCTCATTCTTGGATGCAGTCTATCGACCTTCGGTCCTCCCGAAATTCGCTCCGTATGACACAACAGTTTTTGTCACGTACAGAGGCCATACATACCATTAGCAATATCAATTGGTACTCTTGCGGCCGCAAAAAAACTAGAAAATGAAGAATCTACCCTAATCATTGTGCAGCGGCCAAGAGTCTGCGGGCTGAGAATGCCGCATTTGTGCCGCATTTGATCAGATCATTGGTAGTGGAGTGGCCCACTGTATTCAACCGCGCTCCTGGTAATAAACATGGGGGTAAGCGGCCGTTGGGTCATTGCGGATTAAGCATCTCCGGACTCTCTCGGGTAAGATAGAGCAGGGTAGGATCGGCATCTTGTCGGATTTCCTGGGGGTATTTCGATATATGATTGAGCATAGCTGGATGGGATTTTAGAAAATGAGTGCTAATGCCAACAAGGACTGACTTGGGAGATGCGTAGAGAAGCTGAAATACCAGGCATGCATGATCCAACAATCGCCGACAGTTTGCCAATCAAATGTCGATCCAGTGGAAGAGGGCTCACAAGAGACAGCATAATGGGGCATAAAATGTGAAGTATGTTTGTTATTCATTAACTGAGAAAATAATGCTAACTAAAAAAGAGACACTGACAAAAAAAGACTCCTAAAAAGAAAGACGATTGCTGGTCATCAGCCATTAATTCCAACACCATAACCCGTTACACATCATTAATACACCAACCACCACTGTCTCGCGGTATGCAGCACATCCAATCGACCATGCGGTCTCTCGCGACTAATTCTCTTCCGAGAAACCGAAGCCTTCACATCACCCTTAATCTTCCATTCCCTTGGAGCCACGTACTTGCCACCTCCCTCAATGCTCTTATCCACAGCACCTCCGCACCACTTCTCAAAAACAGGTAGTTCAAGACCAAGACCACTGTTCAGATGAGTATGGACATCGCGGAACTCATCAGCCGGCTTAGTCCATCCTTGAAGCTGATGATGCGTAGCCTTCAGAAGCTCAAGATGCATGCGTGCCTCAGTAGTGAAGCGTTGTCGTTCTGGGTAAGCCTCGCCAAACTCGTTTCCACTGCTGCATGAGATCATGTCGCGCAGAACAGACTCGTGGATAGACATGGCACCAGCCTTTCGGCCACTGTCTGCATACAAAGCAGCAAGAAGACGCGAGAACTCCAAGGTCTCGACATCGAGACGTCCTCTGCTGCGTCGCAAGTTGTAGCAGATCAACTCGCAAGTCTCGATAGCGCAAGTGACATCCTTGCAAGCGTACTGGGCGTGGACGAGCATCTTGCCAATGTCCAGGACAGCAGTAGAAGACCAACCAGCCTTTTGCAGCCTCTCACGAGCATTCCAGAGACGGTGCAGGAGCCTCTCGAGCTCATCCCAGTTCTGCTGGGCGCCAAGCAGGCGGATAAGACCAGAGATGTCCTCAAAGCGCAAGCAGAGATAGTCGATGTTCTCGTGGCGGAAAGCAGCGAGGACTTCAGTCATAATCTCACGCGAAGTTGTCAGCATAGCAGTTCTAATCTTCTCGTCCTTGCCATCGGTGGGATGCGGCACGTCAATGCCCGCCAAGAACTCAGCAAGCTTGTAGCCGTACTGGATGCAGTTGTGGCGGTGATATAACTTCTGTGCTTTGGCGAAGTGGAAGACGCAATGACCGAGCTGCTCGGCGCAATGCCAATCCTTGGCTTGGAGGAGCTCCTTGACTCTAGCGCTGCCAGCCTTGACGGCAAGAAGAGCAAAGTCGATCTGGGTAGCACCGCGGTCCTTTCCAAGCTCGCAGAGGATAGCAAGGTAGAAGATGCGGAGATGATCGTCGCTCATGCCCTTAAAGTAGGTCGCATACTTAGTCTTGAAAAGGTGGAAGAGCTTCTTGTCCAGAACGACAAGGAGTTGAGAGCGCTTGTGCTCAACCCAGAAGCCGCGGAGTTTGGCACCGCATTCCAAGATAAGCTCAAGCTCAGTCTCGCACTCAATAACACGGGAGTACTCCTCGTAGAGCAGAGACTCGAAGATGATAGTAGCCATGATCTCCGAGTGTGTGGTAGTGCAATTCTTGCCACTGAGACCATACTCGAAAGCGCTGAGGAAGACAAAGACGAGCTTGCTCACGTGGACATCCAACTTGAGCGTGATGTCAGTGCATGGCATGGTTCCCCGGAAGATGATCAGGTGCCGCAACTGGCGGAGAAGCTCGTTGCCTTGCTGGACGAGGTTGACGCTGACATAGATGGATGCCAGAGTGATCGCGACCTTGAACAGGGTGGTAGTGACTGTGCAAGTCGTGATGACCTCGGTGATGTGGACCTCAAGCAACTTCACCATCTTGAGGTGGTACTCCTTGGTGTTGCAACTGTGATACAGCGTGATGATGTACTGAAGCTGCTGTAGAGTCTCCTCGTGCCAACATCCGAGCTTGATCTTCAGATGCTCGTATGTCTCAATGCAGATCTGAATAGCTCTCTCCACAGGAACATGGGCATGACCACCACTCTTGCCGCCTGAAGTGATGATAGTCACATACAACTTAGAGAGACGCTTCTTGACTGTATGCACAGTAGTCTCGGTAACAGTAGTTGTAGTCGTCTTGGTCGTAGTGATTTTCTTGATCACCTCCTCGTAGACAGTGACGGCCTCGTGCTCATGCTTCACGTTCTTCTCGCACATCTTAGCGAACGCAATCAAGGCTAAGATGAAAGCATGGGACTCCCCACCACAGACTGTCTTGACGACTTCCTTGTACTCGACGGAGATCTTGTACAGGACTGAGAACTCAACCTTGACGTGGACCTCGAGAACGTATGTGTACTTCTCGTAGATCTCACAGATGATCTCTTCGGTCCACTTGTGTTCTCCGTGGTGGTGACAGACAGTCTCCCACAAGGTACCGCAGATGCCGCGCAGCTCAACCCACATGCTGCGATGGTGGTAGTGGCGGCAGAGGAACAGAGCAGCTTCAAATGCATCGTGATGACAGTGCTTGATGCCCTTGTTCAGAACAGTGACAATCTCAAGATAGTAGGTATACACATCCTTGTGGCCGACCAGTTTGCAGTGATGCGCCAGATGGTACAAAGTCTTGATAGTCAAGCTATGAGTGTGACCAAGGTGCTTCTTGTATCGTGCAAGAATCTCCACATAGATCTGGATGATCTTCTCGTGCCTGTGATGCTCCTCGTAGAACTCGATGAGAACTGTGAGAGACTCACAGAACAACTCGTCCTCGAGGCTACAAGAAGTCAAACAAGCATGGTAGAGGCGCAGATAAATGAACTCGGCCTTCTCAAAGTGTCCCTGGTGGTGGTAGCACTTGGCAAGACGACGAGCCACGTGGATGCATTCCCGAACGGAGTGCTCAGTGAGGGTGATGGTGACATCAGTTGTCAATATGGCCTTCCACGTGATCTCGAGAGTTCTCTTGATGATAACCTCAGCCTCTGACCACTTATGGTGCTCAAAGTAGATCCCGATCAAAGCCATGCAAGCTGAGTAGAAGGCGCGGTCGAAACCGGTCTTCTTGCAGCGATGGTAATGAGTCTCGTAGATCTCCTTGATGACGGTCTCAGTCACTTCAGTAGTGGTCGTCGTCGTCGTCTTGGTGGTGGTGGTAGTCTCAGTGACCTCCTCCACAACCTCAGTAATGAGGATTGTAGTCTTACGAGCCTCCTCATCGTCACCCTTACCACAACCCTTGAACCAACCCCAAACCTTGGTCAAGATGGTGATAGTAATCTCTAGAAGACCAAAAGTTCGGCAGACAGTTCCAAGTTCTCGAATCCAGACAATGAGGGTCTCAGTCTCGCAGTGGTGGTGCTCATACTCAGCCCAGAGACAGATGAGGATGGTTCGAGCCTCCTCGTGGCGATGAACCGCTCGCAAGTACTTGCAGTATTCGAGCGCGATCTGTATCTTGGCAATGTGCACCTCAATGCTAGCACTGACTCGGCAAGTGATGGAGATGCGACGCCAGATGCTGATGAAGAGTCTCTCAGCCAGGTAGAACTTACCACAAGCGTGGTAGGACCAAGCCAACTTGATCATCATAGCGATGCAGAGATGGCTGTGGATATCGAGTTCTTCGGTGGTCTCAAAGATGAACGTCTCAAGCTCACAGATACCCTTCTCAGCCTCTTCGCCCTTGAGAACAATGTCCAAACTGCCAAAGAAGGCACCAATGCGGCCAGCCTCGGGAGACTTCTTTCCGTAGCGGATGACTATGATCTCGTAAAGCTCCTTGTAGACAACAGTGGCACGCCACTCCTCGTGGATGCAAATGTAGAGCTTGGCGAGTTTCTCGTACCAGCAGATGACCTCATCGCTAGATCGACCATGCTTGTGCTTACAGATCTCGATCCAGACACGGATCATCTCCTCGCGACAAGTAACAATCTCTGTTCGCTTGGTGATGACGATAGTCTCAGTCCAGGTTAAGAACAAATGCGTGCATGCGCCAACAATGACACTTGTCTTGGACAGGACAATCTCTCCCAGCTTGGCAGCACGGTAGAAGTAGCGTGCTCCACAAGCATGGGCATCGGAAGAGGTCGAGAACTTGACGTGGATGTGGCCGAGAGTGATGAGGCTCTGTAGGACTGTGACATGCTTCTCGCCAAAGCAGGACTCTCGGATACGAAGAGTAAGCTCATGGCGGTCGATGGTATCCTGGTGAACATGGTGCCTGCCCCAGCATGGTCGCTCCAAGAGAGCGAACATGACGGAATCGGGGAAAATGTCCCGGAATCCTTGAGGCAAGCTGATCTCTCCACCAGAAGTAACACAGCCAGCATGTCGGAAATGGATAACCCAGTTTCGCATGACATAGCCCATCAAGCGGTGCTTGTGCAGAATGGTCTCAACAACAGACTCTTCCAACTCATCAGTAAGCAACTCCTGCTCACAGTCGAGATTCAATCGCGCATAGAGAAGCATTCTGAGAGTGAGCTGTCGATGCGCATCCTTCTCTGAGAGGAGGGACTTTCCAAGGAGACCCTTGAAGTGCGCCTGGACAACAGAGTTGCGGAAGTGGAGGCGCCCACCGCGAATGATGACAAAGTCGCTGCAGTGCTCAGACACAAACTTGGACATGTTGGAAGTAGTGGCACGCATAGCTCGCTTCTGAAGATCAGTAGCAAGAAGCTCAGTAACCTCCTCGACGGCGAAGGGAGTCTCAGTGACAAGCATGTAAGACAGAAGATGCTGCAGTGTCTCGTTATGCTTCAAGTCCAGCTTCTCGACAGCAATGCGAAGCACATCCGAGACATCGCTACTGAACTTCTTGCTCGCTGAGATGAATCCGTCACAAGAAGTCTCGCGAAGCAAGAGCCGACCAGCATAGAAAGCCCAAAGGAAATTGCCCTTGGACTTGACGATCAAATCACTGATGAGCTGCTCGCGGTTCTGGTGTACAAGATCATGGTAGTGACGAGACTTAGACAGAACCTGCTTGAGGTGGGATCTGATGTCTTCATGGACCTGTTGCTCCTTAACCTGGAACTGCTTGGAGCCTTCCTTCAGAGCATCAACCTTTCGCGAAAAGGTAATGACACGGGTTCGCGAAAGGTCCGTCAGACAACCTTTGAGGGCTTTATGGAAGCTGTCAACGCTCTTGGCACCACCGGTCATCTCATCACAGCCATCGGTCAAGAGAACAAAAGATGTCCCCTTGCTCTCGGAAGCGTGAATTCCGGTGCGCAGAGTATCCCAGAGAGTTGCCTCAAGGTTTCCGGCATTTCCAGTCTTGTCGTAAACCTCGAATGCTTGAACCAGTCGCCCATAGAGTGCAACGTCGCCGACGCTACGCTCGAGAAGTTGGGCGACAAAGCTCTTGACGCAGGCTAGAGATGTAGCTTCCTTGGGAGAGTCCCAGGGGAAGTTGTATGTGAGAACAGAGTAGGACTTGTAGTCGAGAGGACGGGCAAGTCTCTCCTGGACCCATTCGGCGAGCACACTCTTGCCGACACCGGCGTCGCCCCAAATATTGAGGAACTTCTCTTTGCTGCCAAGGAAGCTAGTCAATTGGCCCTTGATCCAAGTGCAAGTGTCCTCAGACCGATCAAGGTGCTCGTTGACTTCATCATACAGAGTGCTTCTGACTGAAAGTCCAGCCGAGGGCTCGAGTCGCTGACGCATAGACTTGAGTCTGATGGAGAAGTTCTTGTTTCCAAGACTGTGTCGCCATACACGGCTCCAAAGATCATCCTTGGCCTTCCAGATGTTCTCAATATGTTGGCCAAAGGCGGCATCAAAGCTGATGGTGATGCTTTCGCCAGCCCTGAGGGCGCTGAACTTCTGCTTGTAGTGGCTTGCGATGCAGCCAACGAGGTGGACAAGATCGCAAAGTATTTGTGCCGTTGCTTCCTTGATTGAAGCAGGCATGTGCTCCAGCTGATGAATGCGGGAGATGGTAGACAGGAGCATTGATAGCTCATAGAGTGCGACGAACGTTGGCATAAGTGCCTTGGCCTGGTTGTGTCCGATCTGTGAACAAATATTAATACAATGCCCAATTGACACGTGAAGGTGAGACAAACCTCGAGGAGAAGCTGGCAGCTGGCCAAAGCCGCTGATGCTGAAGAGTGGCCGCCGTGGGCGAAGGTCTCAATCTTGCTGCCGAAAGCGGTGATTTGAAGACCAAAGAACTGAGCAGCACTAAGCACACGATCCCATTCACTACCTCTTCGGGGCATGTGGATCAAGCGCTCGTCTGAGATGTACTGGAGATAGCTCCTGATGTCCATCTCGTTGACGAAGTCCTCGTCATAGTCATCAAATCGGACGATCAACTTCTTAACAGTCCTTGTTACCTTGGTCAGAACCTCATATTCATGAAGTCTGGTGATGGTTGTAGAGGTAGTAGTTGTAGTGAACCCATTGTTTGTGGTATTAGTAGTTGGGTGGCTTGTTGGGACGGTCAAGCTATGCTTGGCGTCGACGCCATCTTGTGAAGTAGGGTTGGATGCGACAGTAGTGCTCTCACTCTCGCCATCGGAGACTTCCATCTCGTTGACGCTTACTGCGGCGTTGTTGTGGTGCTTGTCCTTGCCCATTGAGACAAGGGACTGTTTGAGACCTTGGCGTACAGACTCCATGGTGCTGCGTGATGAGGATTGTTCTTGTGCGTCGGACCGTAGAGAGGAAGAAGACGAGCTCTTGCGTTTTCGTCTGACTGTGTAACCAGGGTTAGGAGAAGCTGATCCAGGGACGAAGGTATCAAAGGAACAAAACATACTATCAAGTGACTTTCGCAAACCCAACATGCTCAAGGGAAAGTGGAATTATAAGATAATGATGGGACAGAGAGTCCTGCGATCCGCATTGCTGAATTGCCTGAAACGCTGGCATTCCATCGCGGTCTTTATACCCAAGTATTCCTCCGACTTATCGCACGCAGTTACAGCTGAACTGACCCCTCAGCTACCCCTCAAACGCCATTCAGCCCATTCCAGGGTTCAACCACATAAGAGCTGGTCTCGACACAGCCATTGAGAATCTAGACGGGAATAGGCTGATACAAAAAGTAATTTAAGTCGTGCAACGACTGAGTTCCGACGGTCGAGAATCGCAACCAATTCACTGGCTGTCGCAAATTGTACGCATGCCAATCACTCTCCGTGGCTAAGCTGAGGTTTGGCGTATCTCACGCAAGGGTGCTCCCACACTGAACATCCCAACTGGGCCGAGGTCTCAATAGTTTCGGCCGATCAACCCCAGAATTCCATCGGTTTGCGGGAGGCCCAATTTAGCCACGCGCGGCCTAGACCGTGACTAACGTTTGAACTACCGATTTCATATGCAAGCCTCGTCACTGAAAGCAGAGACATCGATTTCCCAATTGGGAAAACCACGTTCCGTATCATGTCGTGGCTGGCTGATGTGGTAGTGCTTGAGCTGAGACATGCTGCTGAGCTTGTCGTTTACGGACAGTTTTGCTTGGCGCTGAAATGCTGGGAATTGGGGAATCTGAATTGATGGACATCATTGGCTGGTCAAGGTCTGTGATTGGCAGAAAACATTGGTGATCTAGCTTTCTGGCCTCAAACAAGTGCGGTCTTGGAGCTTGCCAGTCAATTGGTTCACGGGCCGAAAAAAGCACAATGCAAAGAATGCATGCGTGGGCTTGACTGAAGGTCACCTAGAGCAGATCTAGTATGCGTGGCACTCTACTCAGAGGGCTTTGAAAGAGCGGCAGCTAAGATCACATGAGACGTTAAATCTGGTGCTGTGCGCCTCTCAGAGTTTAGCATAACCACCTGTGCTAAGTCAAAAGTTTATGGCTCTTGTGCTTGAGTCTATCAGTATCTGAGAGGTCTGAAGATTGAAAGCCTAAGCAATGGGATCTGCAGCGACGGCACACGATGATCGTTCAATTGATTCTTCTATCTGGCCAGTTCCGACAATATCATGTACTTTGCCACAGTTTTGGCTGGCTGGTAGGATTCTGACGAGCCAGCCTCAGGAACCCCTTGCCTCCTCCGTGACTCTATGAGAAAGACATCGTAAGGTGGCGGCCATGTGGGTGGTGGTCTAGTCCAGCAGTTTACCACATCTTTCAGCCTTCTCTCCTTTAAGAATGGCCCGAGCTGGTACGCACTGCTTACGGCGGGAGTGGCAGCCACTCAGCTTGAAGGCAAGGATGCTTTTCTCCGCGATAAGCCCCCGGTTTGTGGCAGACTTAGCGCTCCAACGTGCATTCAGCAACGCCAAAGACTAGCCATATGCTTATCATCTCCTTGAACTCATTATCCCATGCAACGATCTAGTTTGTAACAAACTTCAGGCGCTGTCTTGGCAGATCGTTGCACTAATACACCTGAGTCTTTAAACTTTTGCCCATGCACAACCAATAGACTGTCGGATTTAACAGCTAGGTACAGTAGATGCAGAGTTGACTTCATATCAGCCTAAAATGTTAGTTACTTTGCGAGTCTTATTGCAGTCGGTTAAACTGAGGGGTGCGAAGCTAGGTTTCAGATATACAAAAGTACACTGTGGCTCAACTGTACGATATGAACGGTTTCTGGAAGGATAAATATTAACCCGGTCATTCGGAGAATCGTCTGTCCGTTGTGAATGTATGACGCAAGGGCTCAAGACCACCTACCCTATGCTCAACTCAGGAAGTATTTGAAAATATTAGACAAGGCTAAATAACATCGAACTAACATTTAAAAAGAGGACTTTCTAAAAACAATAGGCCTTGATGGGTTCATGTATAGAGCTGTCAAAGCATACTTACCTTATGTTCTCTATTGCGCTTTCGGAGGCCTTGATCTTCACTGTCTGAAATGCTGTTTGTCCTGGGTACTCGTTCCGACCAATGCGCTATCGGAAACATGCGCTTGGATATAAAAAAATAAACAGGTCATAAAAAGCTCTTATTAACAGCATAAGTATAGGCCCAGTGACCCTCATCTTGAGCCTCATCTTCTGGTGGGGCGATGAACAACTATGGTCCGGCTGTTGCATTGACATGGTCGGACAACGGCCTTCTGTGATGTCTCATTGGTCCATGTCCACAAGCCTCCCATTTCCTTGAGTGATTTAGCATTCGTATGAACCGGGCTGAGTAGTCATGAATAGATTGAAGGATCATTGGGCAATCTACCATTATAGAGTCCCAAGACTGTCAGCGATCCTCAGGATCAACGTAGCCACCATCACGACCTGCTAAAGCAGATGATACGGAGTAAGCGGTCCACTTGGGAATACCGAGCTGGCCAATCAAAATGTCACACGACCGGTTTCACTCCACACGTCCCAATCAGGGACGCGTGAGTTTCGTGTTGAGACCAGCGCGTACAGTAAGCTTACTTGCCAAGGTCAGGAGGGCACGGGTCAAAGAGACGCTCTCGTACCATTTTTACGTGAAGGCAGTCGGTGTTTCTTACGTGTCTGCGGGCTGTTTCTGATATTCTCAGCTGGTAAGGCGGAAAGACACTCTCAATCTCAAACAACGCTGATTGCTTGGCGCATACAGTAAGATAGTAGGATCGCCGAGAAGGATGAACTAGCCATGCCTCCGCCACAACCGGAGTTTTTGAGATATACCGATAGGCATCAATGCATTAATTCATTATTAAATAAAGGAAAAGCACACGGGATAAAGAAAAGTAGTTTCATTATAATCCAGTGAAAGGAGCTACCATTCACCTTTTTCTGTCGTGACCATGAAGCTGTCCACCCTGCCGATCTCGGCTCTAGCATGGTCCACCACCCTTGGAGCGGCGGCTGTTCTACACCGTGAAACCAACGACGTCATAGACACACTCGACCAGAACGAACCATTCAACACCTCTAACCCACTGGCAGAATATGGCGTAGACCTTGAGCTTACACGTCGACAGAGCAAGGTGCCTCTTCGTGTGTTGCCTTTGGGTGCCTCCACAGTATTTGGTGTTGTATCAGAGCCTAACGATCGGCGAGGAGATGGGTATGTCAAATCGCATCCCACAGTGTCTACTCTATGGCTCGATCGACTGATATGATGAGATGGTAGATTCCGCAAGCCTTTCAGAGATGCCTTGCGAACAGCTGGCTGGGAAGTCAACATGGTTGGCACCCAAAATGGCGGCATGATGCGTGACTCGGTACGTGAACTGACAGTCGAATCAAGCACATTTGCACACATTTTACTGACGTCAATCAACTAGGACAATGAAGGCCACCCCGGTTACAAGGTAGAGGGAATCAGCAAGGAACTAGAAAACTCCCTGCCCTTCAAGCCCAACCTTGTTATGATCCAAGCCGGAACCAACGACGGCAGAGAATACGATGTCAACGACCCTCACGTCAAGGGCGTCGGAAAGTCGATGCGCGAGATGATCATGAAGATCTACAACGAACCAGACATGAATAAAACTTGTGTCTTGCTATCCACACTTCTTTGGAGTAAGCAGAATGACGACAGCCGCAAGAGCATCAACAACCAATACCGCGACGTGGTTGATGATCTCAAAAAGGAAGGAAGATGCATCTACCTCGCCGATCAAGACCCCGATGAGAAGTCGACGTGGATCCCTGAGAACATGATCACCGATGGAATCCACCCCAACACGGCGGGTCATAAGAAGATGGCTTCAGTGTTCTACAAGGCCTTCCAGCTGGCAGCGAAGGACAACAAGCTTGTTGCTCCAGTCGACGTTCCTGAGATTGGAAAGAATGGTTGCGACAAGAAACCCGGCCAGAGCGACCCTGTCGGCAGTCTGACACAGAAAGGCTATGCTGGTGAGAACAATGGTATCTACAAGCACAAGTCACAGGAGATGCCCGTCAAGACCACCATCGAGAGCAGCAATGACCTCAACCAGTATCGCTTCGCCAAGCTCTTCGGCCGTGAATCGGATGAGTTGGTTGGCTGGTACGAGCAACCTAATGGCAACCATACTTTCGGAGTGTGGAAGAGCAACGGAGATGGTTCATTCACCAAGATCGATGATATGAACCCCGATATCTCTTGCAAGCCAGCTGGAATCAACTTCATCGACATGAACGGTGATGGGTATGACGATCTGGTCTGCATCGGACCCGATGGAACTGCTCAGCTTTCTATCAACCAAGGCGACGGAGACAAGAAGGCCGGCAAGCCTCCTTGCTTCAAGGTGCACGGCGAAATCAAGAAGAACGAAGGCTTCAAACGGGACCGTGTTCGTCTAGCTGATATCGATGGCGATGGACGCGGTGACTACTGCGTTATCGATAATAAGGGAGACATTCAGTGTTGGCGCAACGGTGGCACTGGAGAAGCTCCTGAGTTTTGGCAGAGTCTTGGAACGCGCTTCACAGCTAAGGACATGGGCGATATGCAAGGTGTTCATTTCGCCGACATCAACGGTGATGGACGTGATGACTGGCTTTGGGTCAGCGATGTCGGACAGACTACCACTTGGACAAACGGCAGAAGCTGCCAGAGGGGCAAGGAAGGAGATGGTCTCAATGTCTTCTGGCGTCAAGGATTCTATGACGGCAAGACATCTGGACCGACGCATTCTGGTGTGGCCAAGTATGGCAGCAAGGGTCTGCGGGACCGAGTCTTCTTTGCTCGAATCTATGATAAGCCCGAGACAACATCCAGAGGTATGATGAACGCCCTTGACTACGTCTTCCTCGACCACGAGGAGAGCGACGGAAAGCACAAGTTCACCATACGTACTTGGAAGAACACAGGACAAGGTGGCACTGAGCTCAACGCAGATGGCAACAGATACTGCAACATGTGGGGCCACGGAGACGGCAAGGCAGACTTTGTCTGGATTGCACCTAATGGAACCATGCGCGGCTGGAAGAACAGGTCGAAGAGAACTCTGGGAGGAACTGACACGTTCTGGGACGCCGAAGAGGGGGGTATTTGGGTTCCTGGTGATTATGGCAAAACTATCCATGACCGAAGAAACCTTCATCTAGCAGATTGGGATGGCGATGGCACTTGCGATATCATCCTCGTTGACCCCAGCCAGGAGTTCAAGGTTGTTGATGTTTGGCTGAATGAGCGCCCATACAAGGATAGTTGGAGCTGGAATCACCAGGCAAACCCCGAGAGTGCCCAGGATGTCCGATGCAAGGACCAGAAGAATGGGCTTGGAATTGATGACCGTAAGTCTCTCGCCCTTATAATTTTCAAAGTGAACTACCCAATACTGACAATACCATAGTTGCCGTCCGCTTTGCCGACTTGACCAACAACGGTCGCGCTGACTACCTCTGCATGGCTCCTGATGGCACCACCAAAGCGTGGATTCACAACAAAGACAACAGCTGGAGCGACGCCGAGCAAGTCAAGAAGGCCGAAGGCGCTGACCGCGCTAACCTCCGTTGGCACGACGTCAATGGCGATGGTAAAGCCGACCTGCTCTGGGTTGACAAGTTCAACGGTAACGCCAAGGCCTTCTACAACAAGGGAGAAGGAGACAACAGCGACGGCTCTTTCATGTGGAGCGAGGCATCCGAAGCATTTGAGGGCACTGTTGCTGGTACTTGTCAGTATTTCCCTGACTTGGACGGTAATGGAAGGGCCGATCTGCACTCTGTTCTGGGTACCGAGGACAACAAGGCGAATACATGGTTGAGTAAGAACTGCGGACTTAATGATCGGTCTGGAGACTCTGTTGGTCTCAATGGCGTAGACAAAACTCCGTTACCTACGCCGCCGAAGGACTGCTGTAGGTAGACTCATTAGAGAGTTGGGAGAGCTATGTTAATTTCAGATGTAAATACTATATAAAAAGACATTCTTCCTATTGTTATTCAAGTAAATGACTCTCAGGGAGCTATTCATGTGATGAACTGCGTACAATCCGGACAATGGATATGCAATAAGCAGCCGTACGGAATTGGCTTTCCAAGTTCCCCAGTTGAAGAAAGCTACGAGGTCGATGATATCCAGGGAGGCATATAGTACCTTTACATCATGGCACAATTGAAGAATCATGTATCATCCTTCATGTCATTTAATCCTACACGTCATCTACTTGAGTTAAGGTCAAGCCACGGATGCCACACATACAATCACTTTAAACAGTAGTAGACAACTTCATCAACCGATTAGAAATTATATTGGATCACTCAGTGCTTCGGTTTGTACCACATCTACCTATGCTAACCATCGTGGTGGCAATTGGTGCAATAGTTCAACGTGATCTGGCAACTATTAGAAAGATAAGCCGTACCACACTTCTTGACGCCATCGTTATCCTTCATGTGTTGAACACTAGTGAACCGTTAGTACAAGCCAATAAAGCTGGGGTAGGAAGTCACTTACGCATCCTTGATATCCTTGCCCTTCATACCAATGCCATAGTCATCACACTTCCACTGCGCGGTGCAACCAGCCTGACCAAAGGTAGCCACCATGACCATACCACTCTTGATTCTGGCATATCGTGACACATAGTCAGTGTAGACAGTCTCGTCGTCAAAATCATCCAAGGCACGGTCGCAAGCGTCATCGATGCTATGGCACTGGCTAGATCCCTTGTTGTTCGCATCAGTTTGCGTCGGCAGGGGTGTCTCGAGCGTCTTAGGATCACCACGACCTTCTGTATAGGTAACGGTGACATCCTTGTAGACCCTAGCATACTCGTACACGCGGGAAGGATACTCGAGAACAGTACCGTCCTCGGTCTTGGTGACGGGCTCCGCGATAGGTGCCTCGGTAATGGGCGCCGCAGTGGTGGTTGGGATGGCAGACGGATAGGTTGTGTAATCAGCACATGAGCCCGAGATGAGATCAGCAGTCGCAACAAAGCGTTCACCGTTACTTGTGGTGGAGCACTGGCAGTAAGGAGATGAGACCATGGGACCTGCGTGGATGACACAGGGGTAGTCTCGAGGAGCTTCGGTAGTGGTGGTTGAGACGTCTGCGCTGGTAAAGCTTGTTGTGAATCCTGTGGTGGTGCTCTCCGCTGTGCTACGGTCTGTGGTAGACTGACCGGTGGTTGTAGTCTCATCGTTGGTTAACTCGATGGAACTAGTGTCCGAGGTCTCTCCCGAGCTTCGTGTGGTTGTGACAAGGGTGCTAGGAATCGATGTCAAGGTAGCAGTTGTTGTTTCTTCAGTTGTCTGAGAGGACTCAGTCGCCTCAGTAGAAGTCTCAGCTGTAGCTGTCTCTGAAGTAGCTGTCTCTGTAAGGCTACCCGAAGCCAGGCCGCAATCAGGCATGGGAAGCTTCCAGACAGTCATGCATCCGATGTCTACCTGATTTGCAATGATCTCCTCAACGATCGCATCTGTATCACCAGATCCCTCTGTAATGTCGTAGGCCATAGTAGGACCTGGCTCCGTACTGGTGGTAGCAGTCTCAGTCTCAGTAGTCTCAGTTGAAGATGGAACTTCGGTCGTTGTGGATGCCTCCTGAGCAGTGGTAGTTGTATCCTCGGCTGTAGAGGTTTCCTGGGCAGTTGTGGAAACCTCCTCAGTAGTCTTCTCAGCCGTAGAGACTTCCTTTGTGCTACTTTCTTCATCTTCCTCCTTGGTCGACTGCTCATCCTCATCCTCGTCTTCCTCATCATCCTTCTTGGACTCGTCTAGATCTGACTTGACTTGAGATGCGGCGGTTGATACAGCCGCGGCGGTTGCAGCTCCAGGAGTAGAGACGGCGCTAGTGAGAGCGGAAGAAGCCTTGCCCAGAGAACCAATGAGGGCTCCAAAGCCTGAAACACCAGCACCAATACCGGTGACAACTGAGAGAAGTTTTAGTTAACTGTTGCAATATGCGTGATCTTCAAGATAAACTTACGAGCTAGAGCGCCGTCGGTGTCATCCTTAGCCTTTTCAGCATTTTCCTTAGTAGGGTTGTCGGAATAGGCGGCCATGGCCTTGTAGGCATCGTCGACAGCCGACTTGGCCTCATCAGTCTTCTGGGGAGGAACACTATCGGTTTCCTTAGGACCTTCGGTCACAGTGGGCTCGCCTGTGGGGTCACCATCTTCATCTTCTGGGGCTTTGGTGGTAGGCTCTGGCTTGGGGGCAGCGTCCGAGCTGGTGGGCTCAGCAGGGGCCTGGGTGGTTGACTCAGGAGCCTCCTTGGTTGTAGGGTCGACGGGAGCGTTAGGAGCGCTCTCAGTCGAGGTCTCAACCGGAGCTACAGCACTGGATTCTGTGGTAGGCTCAACAGGAGCAGCGGTCTCCGTAGTGGGCTCGACGGGAGCCTTAGTCTCAGTGGTAGGTTCAGTAGGAGCACTTTCCGTCGTTGGCTCAATAGGAACCTCGGCAGAGGATTCAGTTGTAGGCTGAGCAGCCGCGGTCTGAGTAGTGGGCTTAACGGGCGCTACAGTCTCGGTAGTTGACTCAATGGGAGCAACATCAGTAGACTGAGTAGATGCCTCATTGGGAACCCCGATCTCAGTGGTAGACTCAGCAGGGTCAGCTGATTCTGTACTGGGCCCAGCAGGCGCCAAGGTCTCAGTTGTAGGTTGGAAGGGAGCACCAGTCTCAGTAGTAGGCTCAATAGGAGCTTGGCTCTCGGTACTGGGCTCACCAACCTGGGCAGACTCAGTGCTTGGTTCAAGAGGAGCCAGCGTCTCGGTGGTAGGCTGAACAGGAACCGCAGTCTCGGTGGTTGGAGCAGCGGGTGGCACGGTCTCAGTAGTTGGCTCAATAGGAGCCTGAGTCTGAGTAGTTTGCTCGACAGGAGCCTCAGACTCCGTTGTGGGCTCAACCGGAGCGGCACTCTCAGTCGTGGGCTCAATGGCAACCTCTGATGAGGTCAAAGGAAGGCCATTGGCGCCATCAGTAGTAGTCTCATCAACATTGACTTCAGGAAACGCAGTGGAGGACGTGGGTTGAACGGCAGGAAAGAAATCACTACTTGAATCCGTCGTCAGCCCAGTAGTGGTCGTATCAATAGGGAGAGGATCTTGTCCAAAGACAAGCAAAGGAGCCAAGGCCCCGCCAAGAATGAATGACTTTTTCATAACGAATGTAATGCAGTAAGAAACTGCTCGGTCGGAAAGAAAAGAAGGACAAAGAGTGATAGAGCAAAAACGACAGGAAGCTCAAACGGATACGGATACCTCGATTATATCCATCGCATGAGCACAAACGAGCAAAGAGAAGTTGTAGGATGCGCTCCCTTGCACTCGATGCTTGAATTAATTTCTCGGCCTCGCACGACGAATCGTACATTGATCAATCACGGCTTAGGCTCCATTTAATCGTGGAGTCTTTTTTAGAAGGATCGTCGGCAGTTGACTTGGGGGTCCTTGGTTCCCGTCAGATTGCCGGGAGCTGACGTTTCATCGTACAGCTAAGGCTGACAGAGGAAACTAGCACGAGCTAATCACAGAGAGTCGCTCTGGTGGAATTGCGGAGCACGTTGGGATTGGGTTCCTTTCATCTTAGAGCACAGAGACCAACACAGCCCATTCTTACAGGTGACTTTTCCACAATTGGGATGCGATGAAACATACCAAGATATCCGTCTTAATTTTAGCATAGTAAGGCCGCGGCGAATTGCCAAACTAGGAAGAGAATCTCACGCTATCCCGCTTCTTCTCAAATATCCAGTAGGGATGTATCCCTGTTCATGCTTGATAGAGGATCGTTATCTCGACTGGCCCACCAGTCCTTTGCGAATCTTCGCGGCGACTAAGGAGACCGTTGCATGCTAGGATCGTTAGGATTTTATACCCTGTTAGTAGGATCCCGTTCATAAGATTGTCTTAATTACCTAGCCCCACGCTTCGCATGATCGATAAGCGTCTCAATGCAAGGGTCCAAGGGTGAATTGCAAAAAAGATAGGATTTCCTACTCGACGGTTTGGGATATCTTTCTCATCGCTCTTTAACGCGCTTATCCCATCTTCTTTTTTCTCGAGCCTTGTGCTCTTCTGTGCCCACTGCCAGCGTCCAATTCCATTCGTTTCACTTTCACTGGACCATCACACTCATTCATTCGTTCATTCATTCATTAATCACCATGAGCTGGCGTAAGATAGCTTCTGTCGCCGTCGCGACTCTGTCGCTGGCTACCGTGGCCAATGCGCAAAACGGCAATATTGCTTGGGATCCAGTGGGCAACACTTGCGATGATCTCGCCAAAGCTGCCGGCGCGCCTGATCTTCAAACTGCTGTCAAGAAGGTCTGGCAAGAGATCGAGAGCATGGCATCTAATGCACTGGATCTCCTGAATAAAGTCGAGTCGGGAGCTCTGACTACACAGAGTGACCCTTGGGAGTTTTATCGGGTCGTTGCGACATATGATACGTTCTTCGACTATTCCCACCAGGATGGCCAAAACCGCCTCACCAAGGTTAAGAGTAAGGAAATATCTTAATCCGATCGAGTAACAGCGGAATTTGAACTGACCACATCGACTTGCAGATGCCTTGTCAGACATGAGCCAGGCTTCCAAGCAGGATAACGTTTATATTGCGTGCGACGATGATTTTATGTATCAGACAGATTCGAACGGTCATGTTATGTGGCGTAAGTATTTACTACCCTTTTCAAGCTCTTGTGGTCTTAATCAAATATAATCTAACTTTACTCTTAGAACAACCTCACCTAGTCAATGTCCCAAATGCACCGCTTCTAGACATGGGCCCGGACAAGATGACTTGTAAATCGGCGAACCAGCAGGGCAAGGCCCTGATCGGTTACAGAAGTGGCGACCAAGCGCCGACTCCGAGCGACCCATGTTATGTTGTGGTATGCGCCATTTACCAGTTGAAGAACGTCTACCTCGACTCTCTCCCCGTGCAAAGTGGAGTTTCGTTAGATGACTACAAGTCGTTCACTACAACCCTCTTCCATGAGTGGCTCCATGTCATGCAGCCTAAGATCAGTGAGTATACAATTTTAGACCCGATTCGTGACCACATCCACTGACCCGTACTAGTGAGAGGAGATATGTCCGGTGGTACAGCTGCGGGTGGCGAGCGTTATGGCGTTTCAGGCACTCAGCAAGTCCGAAGCGACTATTCCCCCGAGAACCCAGACTCCATCACCCTCTTCGCGGTTGCTCTCGCTGCCAATCAATGGTTCTGGGGAACGACACAGGCTGAGTCCGCTCAGGATGTGTGGAATAGGCTCGACAGCGACGCTGCAGGAAAGCAAGTCATTCAAAATCTAAAGCTGACCAAGCCTTGATTATCGTGATGATTTCTGTAGGTTTAGATGTTGGAGCGACGTCAAGTCTAGATATGTATCATATTTCTAATAGATGTTGAAAGCATACCTTCAAATGCAGCCCCCTCACATAGTTTCTAATAGCTGCATCTGCACTTGGTCTCGTCACACTGGGTAGCGGGAACTAATATGAAACTTAGTCTAACTGCTTGAACTATAATTTCCTCCAAAGTAAAAACATTCCGCTTCATCGTAATCACGAGGTTTTATGTTGTAATGTGAACGAAGCGCGAAGTGAAAACTCCGATTTAATGGAAGCATCAATCGGCGGATGAATACGTCATTTGAAGCAGCATAAACCAGTGATGCATAGAGGTGTGTTTAGACGGTAAATAATACAGTCAAAAGCGAGCCAGGGGCCATATTCATGGTAATGTACAAGAGGTGGCCTCAAACTTAGGCAGAGCTGGGGACGAGCTGACTCGTCACGTTACGTAAGCAAGCCCCTTGATCCATAAATACATTGGCGCGCCCGCCTGCGGTTCCGTGCCTCTAAACCTTAGCAAACAACAACGAGAGATAGCATCATGCCCGCCATATTCACAATGCCTCCCCCGGGACAGCCTATGTTCCCGGATCCTCCCCCAGGAATTTACGAGTGTACTCAAATTCTCGACTTTCAATTTTTCGATCCATCTGTCCCTGCTTCGCTCTCAGACGACACTACCGAGATTGGTAAGATATGGGCGACTACTCTACAAACATATCTCGAGCTAGAACAGACGGGAATCGTGTGGTGGGCGCTTGTGCATAATGATGCAAGCAAGTCCAAACTCATCGTCGGTACGTATAGGTAGCGGACTATCTTATATCCTCAGATCTGCTGACAAAGACTTAAAAGACTGGAAGACTGCCGCTGGTCGAGAAGAATTCGAAGCCAGCTCGCAATTTCAAGAACTCTCCAGCACTTGGCAAACTGTAACATCGACACCTATCAGTAACAATGCATACACATTTACTCATAACGAGAAGGGAAGAGAAGCTGGTTTCCATAGCGAAGCCGGGAAGACCGTCTCGGCTCTCTTCACGTTTAGATTCAAGACCCCTCCCAGTGCCAGCGACAAGGAAAAATTAGATGATTCATTCTTGAGATTCTATAAAAAGATCCTGCATAGTCCTGGCGGTGTCGTTGCCACTTTTGGCATCTTAGGATGGGAGCAAAATCGCACCTCATATTGCCTTGCTTTCCACTATATGGGCCCTGAAGTCATGCAAACCTTCCTCGAAAGCGATAAAGAGGCAAAGGGACTAGCTGAAGAGCTCCAGTTGTATGCTACGGGAGGTGCAGACCTAGAGTTTCTGGAGACGCAGGCCTACAAGCAAGGATGGCAAGGATCTCTTGACAGGACTGAACCTTACGACCCTGTCGCAGAGCCAAACTCAGGGCGTTTGTGGGCTCATGCTGAAGAGATGAGGAGACTGGGGATAAGTCTACGGCCTACACATATGAGGTGAACAGATGGACTGGAAGATAAATTTGGGACTTGACTTCTCTGCCTTGCCTAGTACTGAAATGGATATAACTATAGGATACGGATCATCTTTGTCCTTCACGGTTAATTCAGTTAGAACCTTTTCACTCACCGTTTTCCACTCGATTGATGTTAAGAGTTAATTCATGAACCCAATCCCTCTAGTCTTCTAAGTTGTGCCGCTAATTGACTTGAGATGTTGAAAGAGCACGACGGAGCCTTGTTTGATTATCAATTGACTATCATCACCTGTTTCAGTCTACTAAGAGAGAGCTTTTCTTCATTCAGGGCGTATATCTCGCGCGACCTATTGATGTTAATATGCGATACTCGAGGTGTTGCCTCCACGCAGTCGTGTCACATCAGATCCAGTGTTGTTTCCCTCGGGAATTGATGAAGTATGTCCACCTGAGGACCACCTCGGCCCCATACCCAAGAAAGGATGCATACTAGAGTTCTTGCTGAGCGTTTTGCCTATCTAGGTGGAGGGTTGTGCGAAAGCGGTTGGTGACTGTTGCATGAGGGGTGGAGCGGCGGTGAAAATTATCAGTTTCCCGCGGCGAGTTTCCCGCGGACTCTTATCTTGCTACAGAATACCCCACCAGACTTGTGATCAACTGTTCCTCAATGGCTGAAGAGGAGACTTATCCAATCTTCGGATGCACTTCCGTTGCCTCTAACACGATATATAAACACTTTGTTAACCTTTGTTGATCCGATACAATCCCATCCTCAAGCATCGACAGCTTCACACAACCGCCGGACTCTACCTTCTCTACCTTCCCTTACCCTCTCCAACAATGGCCTCCTCATCCTCCGAGTTCTGGTCCAGGGCCGAAGACTATGTGATGACTACTGGAGTTCCCTTTTCTCCTGTCATTATCACCAAAGCCCAAGGAACTCGCCTTTACGATGTCGACGGCAAGCAGATTCTCGACTTCACTTCGGGACAGATGAGCTCCCTCCTGGGACATTCTCACCCTGAGGTCGTCGAGGTTGTCAAACACTATGTTTCCAATCTGGATCATCTTCTAAGCAATATGATCACTCAGCCCGTTGTCAACCTCGCCGAGAGGCTAGCCCGGTTTTTGCCCAGTCCCCTGCAAAAGTCTTTCTTCCTCAACACTGGCTCCGAATCAACCGAGGCTGCTATAAAGATTGCCAAATGCTACACCGGCAATTTCGAGATTGTGGCCTTCTCGGCCAGTTACCATGGCTTAACTCAGGGCTCTGGCTCGGCTACCTACTCTGCCGGTCGCAAGCGTGGCGGTCCTTCCATGCCAGGATCACTAGCCTTCCCAGCACCATACGGCTATCGCTCACCGTTCCGAAAGCCTGATGGGTCATGGGACTGGGAGACTGAACTAGACTTTGGTTGGTCTTTGATCGACCGTCAGAGCGTCGGCTCACTGGCTGCCTTCATCATGGAACCCATTCTTTCAACCGGCGGAATTCTCGATCTCCCCAAGGGCTACCTGAAGCGCATGCAGGATGAATGCAGAAAGCGCGATATGCTCATTATCATGGACGAGGCTCAGACGGGAGTTGGCCGAACTGGCAAGATGTTTGCTTTCGAGCATGAGGAAGGCGTCGTTCCCGATATTCTTGCTCTGTCCAAGACACTAGGCTGTGGTCTACCTTTGGCTTCTGTCAGCACTACCGCTGAAATCGAGCGTGGCTGTAAAGAAGCTGGCTTCCTTTGGCTTACAACCCACCTCAATGACCCTTTGACTGCTGCTGTTGGCGACAAGGTTCTCGAAATTGTCGAGCGCGATAATATTTGCCAAAAGGCTAACGAGCGAGGCCAGCAACTCCGTGCTGGTCTTGAGAAGCTCCAACAGAAATATTGGTGCATTGGTGATCTCCGAGGTCGAGGTCTCCTGCAGGGTATTGAGATCATCGCTGATCCTAAGACAAAAGCCCCTGGCGCTGACTTGGGTCAGGCTGTTTCCGACAAGGCCATGGAGCTAGGATTGTCCTGCAATGTAGTCAACTTGCCTGGAATGGGCGGGGTTTTCCGTCTGGCCCCTGCTGTTACTGTTACTGCTGAGGAGATTGAGCAAGGCCTGGACATTTTGGATAAGTCCTTTGGCTCGGTTTTAGAGTCGCGTGGTCAGATGACGGCTGCCGCATGAGAATCTAGATAGGCAAAAATAGAGTAGGCGGATCAATTCATAGACATCTTATTATAGAAGAAGCACGATTGAGATCTACGAAAATATTAAAAGATTAGAGGAAGTATTCAAACACGGTAGCATAACTCACGAAGATAATTTAGGCAAGTAGTGATAAATGCTTCATCACAGGTACAGGACTGTTTCTGGTATTGGCCGTGCCTTAACCCAAGCAGGCCCGCTTACTTTACTGCTGGGCTATACAATCTTAGGTGCAGCCATATTCTTCATGGTACGCAGACAGTTTCATGGCCCGGTCATCTGCGTTAATGTTAACTGATATCTCTTTGCTCACTACAGATGCAAAGCCTGGGTCAGATATGCACCTGGCTTCCCTTGCCTGAGCAATCCCCCAATTCGCAGACCGTTGGGTAGACTTGCCTCAGGATTCGTGATTTGGTGGAACGTAAGTGCATTGGCTTACTTAAATACTGAATTCTATTTGTTCTTGGGCTAATGCTGAGTTCATCTGCAGAGCTGGTATTACTGCGTCTTTACTCTATGTGCCGAGATTGCGGCTGTATCAGTCGTCATACAGTACTGGGAGAGTGCTCAAGGCGTCAATTTTGCAGTCTGGATTACTATCCTGATCGTCTTGGTTGCCTGCATCAACCCATTCGCCGTCTCAATCTACGGTGAAGTGGGATTTTACTTTGCAGGAATCAAAGTCATTGCCATCGTCGGTCTCATCTCGCTAGTTTTCCTCATCGATGTTGGCGCAACTGGGCAAGGCCGCATCGGCTTCCGCTACTGAAATAACCCAGGAGCTATGAAAGAGTACGTCGAGACCGGAGATTTGGGTCGGTGTCCCTGCTTTTTCTCGACACTGGTCAATGCAGCATTTTCCTCTGGCGGTATTGAAACTGTGGCGGTGGCTGAAAGCGAGGCCAAGAACCCACGAAGAAAACCCCTAAAGTTTTTCGTCGAGTCTTCTGGATAATATTTTTCTTCTATGTCTTAGACGCTCTGGCTGTTGGTGTGTTGGTTCCTCATAATGACAAGAAGCTACTTAGTGCTCAGGTGAACGGCTCCAAGGGCGTTGCAGGCGCCACCATGGGTCATTGCAATTACTTACGCCAAGATCAAAGTCTTGCCGTCTATCATCAACGCCGTCATCTTAAGCTCCGCGAGTTCCGCTGCAAATTCTATGAACTTCAACGGAAGTCGGTATCTTTTTGCTTTATCTAAGAACGGAGAAGCCCCCAAGATCTTCCAGAAATGCAACAAAATGTAAGTCAAGATTTTTGTCCAAGATGGGATAGGTGTAAATTGTCCGCCAGTGGCACACCCCGGGTAGCAGTACTACTTGTTCCTGCTGTCTCTTTGCTTCTATATCTCTCGTATTCTGCCAGTAGCAGTGTAGTCTTCACGTGGTTCCAGAACCTCGCTACACTGTCTTCACTCTTCACTTGGTTCTCTGTCTGCCTCATCTATGTGAGGTTTAATCGTGTTCCAAAGGCTCAAGGTATAGACAGGTCGTCTCCTGCCTTTCAAGTATCCCTTCAACCCTACCCAGCCTACTTCTACATGTTTTATTTCGGCATCATCATTGTATTTAGTGGATTCTGGACCTTCACTCCTTGGAATGTCAGCAGCTTCATGACCACATACATCGGCATTCCGCTCATAGGTACCATTTTCTGTTTCTCGAAGTTCTTTAAGCAGATTAAATAGGTATCGTTTGTTGATGCTGATCCATATCGCGACAAAGCTGCTATTGATGCAATCATCTGGAAAGAGAGGGAGCCAACAATAGTCTGGGGAATGTTCTGGGATTGGCTGTGCTAGCTATCTGCAAGAGAAATTGTTGGAGTTTTTCCTCATAATTATCTTAGTGACTTTCATGTATACTTCGCACATAGTCTACCTCAAGATTACTTCGCCCTGCTTGTGTAGTAATATTTTGTAGTGAATAGCATTATCATCTCTTAATCGTAGTTGAGGAGAATAGTAGGGGTCAAATTATGTCTCTACCAATCTTCAGCTGGACAAGTCTTAGTAAAATAGTAGCTGCCACTTAAGAAAGTGAAGTATAAAACATGAGAACATAGATGATAGAGATAGAAGTAGAAAACTTGAGGAAGCAGGCACTTACATATGTTTTTCTATTGATTTCTCACTTGTTCTCTGGAAAGCCATGACGCATCGCCATAGTAAAGAGCTCAAGATCCTGCATAGCATCCTGTACCGTTGTTTTGGCGGGCTTGCCTTCCACAACCATTTCCCAAAGTTTCTTCATCTCTAGTGTGTATGGATCCTCGTAGGACTTCCGAATAGTTGACTCGTTGTATACTCCATCGACGTTCTCTACCACATGCATCGTGACCGGTAGACCCTTGACGTAAGGCGTGTCATATTGGACTCTAACGGTCTTATTAGGGCTGTAAACCTCGAGGTGTGCATCAAAGCGAGGGACGTTGTCGATTCCTGACTCGTATGAGACTGTGAAATTCTCGTACTTGAAGAGAACACTGTTTTAGATTTTGGTTAGCATATTGTGGATCAATTAGGATTATCATGTGGCCGGACTTACTTCCAGAAGGGAAATCCAAGAGAAGATCCGACAACCTTCTGAGGCATTCCAAGCGCCTCTCTCATTAACGAGAGATCATGGGTGCCTAGTCCACCAAATGCGCGCCACATGGTAGTTGACTCGGGCGTTATGGGGACACCGCCGCATTCATCTTGTAAGGCTGTCTTGACCATCTCCTCGGCTCTATTGTTCTTATCTTGAGCGTCAGATTTGGAGAAATCGCTGAATTTTTGAGGGAATGTGCCAGATTGGCCGACAAAATGAGAATTGGGGCCGATGATGTCTAATGTCGTTGTTAGCATCTCGGTATCAGGAATGGAGTAAAAAGAACTAACCCCGTACTCGAGCATACAAAATCTTATCCATTCCTCCAATTTCACGTACCGCATCTTCGAAGGGCGCTGCATATCGCCTCATATATCCAACCATGACCTTGCCACGACTAGACTTCTCAGCTTCGTCGATAGCTAAAGCATCTCGTTTTGTGAGTGCTAGAGGTTTCTCAACGAGTACGTGCTTATTGTGTTGGAGAGCTAGGATAGCATACGAGGCGTGATACTCGTCAGAACTGGCGACTATGACCGCGTCGACTTGGTCGGATGAGCAAAGCTCAATAGGATCCTTGGTTGTCTGAGGGGCAATGCTGAGTTTAGAAGCACAATGCTTGAGAGAGTCGGCTGAAATGTCGCAAAGGTACGTGATACGAAACCAGTTGCTCATGAAAGATAGAGTTGGGATGTGGACGACCTGGGAGATCTCACCGCACCCGATGAGGCCGATGTTGACAATTCTGGTAGGCTCCGAGCCTGACATGGTAACAGAATAGTGATCAATGGAGTTAAACAAGAGATTTATGGGATAAGAAGCACCCAAGAGACAAAATAGAATGCACAATCAATTCTATTCGTCATTCCAGAGGACCAGGCGTTGTCTATATGACCTCGTGGAAGCAAATATGCAAACTATCGCAGATAAAAGTAAGACCAAGTTGCTTCTCTCAATCAGCTGTAGCAAGCCTCAAGAGGAAAAAGTAAAGCTAAACTCGCTACGTCACTCGGAGCTTTCCCCGCG
The DNA here is from genome assembly GCA_030142105.1 of Fusarium sp. FL617. NCBI lineage: Eukaryota > Fungi > Ascomycota > Sordariomycetes > Hypocreales > Nectriaceae > Fusarium > Fusarium sp. FL617. Next base: position 166,457 of record JAREIL010000007.1, on the reverse strand, counting down.
TTGATGCTCCGACTAAGAAGAAGCGATCTCCAATCTCCTTGAGTGAATCAAGCCCCGCAAAGGAATGTCCGAGATTCCGCGTGACCCACATAACGATACGAAGCCCGAGACTCCGCGTTCCTTGAAACTTGGCTCTTGCATCAACCAAAATCTACACAGCAATGGCACATTACACTCAACCCCAGACTTCGTTTCCCCGCACAAACAACTTTGCCGATCAGCCTGGACTCTCGGGTCCAGTCTCGGCAAACAATAGCAGCAACAACTGCCTTCCTGGATTCTCCCAATTGGCGGCTAACGCACACGCTGAGCCTATCATCACAGTGGGGGATGACGATCGGGCTCTAGAGGATGCGGCAAGACTAGGGCCTACGCAAGAAAACTCGCGCAAGCGCCAACGCTCCGATGTCTCCAGGCGCGACGTAGCATATCCCCGGAAGCGAGCTATCACTGCATGCAGACAATGTCGCGCAAGAAAGGTCAAGTGCAACAATACGAGACCGACTTGCGGTAATTGTGATGCATCGAAGGCTTCCTGCTCATACGAAGACACACAGGACTTCTCCACGTGGGCAATCCTTTATCTAATCCATCATGTCTTATTATTGCTGAACACATTTGGTGATGTAGGTTCGACCCAGCCAGCATTGTCATCATAGACAAGCTGAGCCAAGTCCTCTCTCGCCTCGACCAGATCCAGGCTCCGGATGTTGGGCCATTTCCTATCTCAGCCCCGGCCAACGCTGGCCAGCCCTTGAACCCGTTGGCAGCAAATGATACAACAGTACAGCCAAGTCCAGGAGATCGCAACGCTCTTGAACAAGACCAATCTTCCGATGACCAACAAGATCAATTGCACATACCTTCTTCAAAGACAAACGTAGACTCTATACTCCAATGGCCAATCTTTGGCAACAACTATCCACCCAATTACCTTACCGACGCCGTTTACGAGTTGGAAGCCTACGATGGGGGCGAGGGCCATAATCTATCCACTAGCAAACTAGGATCTACCAAGACACGATCTATCGGTATCGACGAAGATGGCATTAGCGACCTCGTGAGACGGTACCTGGACTTGGTCTATATCAAGAACCCTATCCTTGATATTGACACGGTTTGCGCATATACCCGAAATGTTGTTGAGGATGGGCTCAGATGGGATGCTCCCTCATGTTTAGTAGTAAGACTCACTTTTCTACCCAAGCGCATAAATAAGGGCTCCTCTGACCTAGTCTAGCTTCTTACCTGTGCCTTAGGATGTGTAGCCACACCATACGTTGGTCGTCCGAGACCCCGCCCGGAAACCCCAGCGACGTCTTTGGAAGTACATGAACGAGACTTACGAGATGGCGAAGCATACTACAACCTGGCTCGGAGAAGATTTGGTCTTCTTGAAGTGGGAATCCTCCCATCACAGTGTTATTTCCTTGCTGGCGTATACAACATGTATATCATGCGACCATTGGCCGCGTGGTCCCAATTCCAGTCCGCAACTAAGTCATACTACTTGTACCTGCAATGTCAGGCCAGAATGCCTGCAACTCTAACGACAGACTCGGTTCAGGCTTCAAAACGGCGTAGCCTGGAGCAGAGACTGTATTGGAGTTGTTACAAGTCCGAGTGCGAGCTACGCGCCGAGATCAATCTCCCCAATAGTTCCCTTGCAGATGTTCGATTCACTGATTTGCACCCGTCTCCACCGAACATGGACGAGGATGTCGTCAGCCCTGGTTCCGGATCATCACCTCAAGACAAGTCAAGTCGTCAACAGGAACAGACTTGGTTCTACTACTTGACCGAGATTACGCTTCGGCGTTTATCCAATCGCATACTCAATCTTCTTTACACTGGTGATCATACTATATGGAAGACCGACTCAATTCTTCTCATGGCAGATGAGGCTGAGCAAATCGAGAAGCAGATTGACGAGTGCTATGCAAGATTACCACCCCTCATCCAATTTTCCGACGACATCCCGACCGAGGAACTACCGTATCACGTCCGAGGCCGCGTTTTAGAGATGAAGAATTGGCTATATACACCATTCTTGTACTACGAGTTCCACACATCTCCATATAGCCCTCATCGAAACAGAATCAAGCCGTTTGTAGATAAGGCGATTCCGCATATCTTCATTGCGCTGAAAGGTATGCCATGTGAGCACAGGCACCATGGCACTTGGTATGGTGTTCGAAATGCTATTGCACGCTGTCTTTTGATCATCGGCGCTGTCCGCTGTGGCACTATCCCGGTTCCTGACAATTGGCGGGACGAGATACAAGCTCTTATTGATAGATCTCGGTTTTGGGCAGCAGAAGGACCTGGGATTACTCGTGGTATCGCAGTACTCGAAGCCCTTCTTGAAGAGGAAGAGTAAATAATATTGTCTCACTCCTTACATTCTTTATTTCTTTGTAGTGACTGTCGCGCTATGATGAGATTCACCACCCATGTGCTTCTCCGCAGTTGTCCTGACGGCGAGTAGAAGTTTGCTACCATTCTTGTTCTGCTGCACGAATCGGGGAACTTCAGCAGCGGGATTGGCTGCAATATATCGGCTCCCACTCAGGCGACAAGGAACTGACTCGTGTAGTAGGGTATGAATCCCTCTCTTTGAGTAGTTCTAAGAGCTGATGAACAAGTCCGAGACTCCGCGAGGATCACTAGCCTGTTCCTACCGTCACATAGCGCCATCACTGCCCCAGATGCCCCGGACTTTATGCTGCCAAAACCTGGAGAAACTATCCCCGCAAAGTCAATTTCTCCGACCTTGATCGACCCTTGCACCATGTATCAAGGTACATTCTGGTTTCGAACAAACACAACAAAACTATATATACGGGCTTAGTAGTCCTCGCATTTGGTTTCTTATCAGCTCATCTGCCAGTAGTCGAGCATTGGCTACTAATGAATCAGCCAGCTTAAATATTATTTTATCCTTTGTTCCTCTTTACCACCATGTTCGGCAAGTCGAAGGATACTAGCGCCAGTCATGCTGCGCTTGGTGAGGATCTTGCTCGCGTGATGCCCAACGATGGCATCCCCTGGTACAAGAAGAAACATCTCGTTATCCTCAACTACTATGCTGTCAGTATGGGCCTGTTAGCTGCAGCAAACGGAATGGACGGCAGTTTAATGAACGGTTTGATGGCACTCCCTCAGTGGTACAATTTTATGGACAACCCCAGCGGCGCATGGCTCGGATTCATCAACGCTATCCAACCTCTCTCTTCGACCCTCGGTTATCCCGTCGTGGCGTACTTTGCCAATAGATGGGGTAGGAAGAAAGGACTTCTTATCGGTTACTTCTTCGTCACTCTCGGTGCTCTTCTCCAAGCATTTACTCCGAACACGACCGGCTTTATCCTCGGCCGATTGTTCTTGGGCCAACCAAGTGCCTGGTGGGGAGGCCTCGCTCCCCTTCTTATTACCGAGCTCGCATATCCCTCTCATCGTGGTTTTCTTACGGCCTTGTACAACAGTGGGTGGTATGTCGGATCCACCTTGGCCGCTTGGGCGACTTATGGTACACGCAATTACGACAACGACTGGGCTTGGAGAATTCCTTCCATCCTCCAACTTGCGATTCCACTCGTTGTGTTACCTGCTGCGCTACTGATCCCGGAATCACCACGGTATCTCATCGCCAATGGAAAAATATCCGAAGCTCGCCGCATCTTTACAAAGTATCACGCCGGAAGCGATGAGCGATCCCTCCTCGTTGAGTTCGAAATGACCGAGATAGAGCGAGCAATTGAGAGTGAGAAGGCCGCAAACCACTCAACATCTTGGACGGATCTTGTTTCGACGCCGGGAAACCGACATCGAACATTCATTTCGGTCACGTTAGGGGTCTTTGCAAACTGGAATGGCGTCGGCGTTGTGTATGTTTACCTTGTGTTGCTAATCGTTGGAGATTGGTCTAACTTATTACAGGTCCTACTACCTAGCCAAGGTTCTCGATACTGTCGGAATTACCTCAGTCACAGACCAAACCCTCATCAGTGGTTGTTTGCAAGTCTGGAATCTCATCATCGCCGTCCTTGCTGCCGCCTTGGTAGATCGTCTTGGCCGTCGGCCTCTGTTCTTGATCAGTTCAGTAGGCATGCTTATCAGCTACGTGTTGATTTCCGGATTGTCGGGTAGCTTTGCAACAACAGGAAATGCATCCACCGGCTTGGCTGTCGTGCCTTTTCTTTACATCTACTATGGATTCTATGACATTGCATTGTGAGTACTTTCGGTTCACATCATTTGTGAGTGTTCGGCTGATTCTTTCTCTAGCACACCCCTCATTGTGTCGTATCCTGCCGAGGTGTGGTCATACCAACTTCGTGCCCGTGGCATTGCTCTTACCCAGTTGTCGACCTATGTAGCTATTTTCTTCAACACTTTTGTAAACCCCATCGCCCTCGATGCAATTGGTTGGAAGTACTACATTGTCTTCGCGGTGATTCTCGTTGTCATTACTGTTACCATTTACTTTTACTACCCGGAAACGAAAGGTCATTCACTGGAGGAGATGGCTCAGATCTTTGATAAAGACCAGGCTGTTGTTACAGGCCACGAAGTTATGAAGGAGGTTCTGCAGTCAGACCACCTCGAGAAGGTCTGAGTTGGCTGTTGAACACCGAACGGATAAAGGCACTTGAGGATATCTCACGTGACGGATCTGGCTGAATAAACAGTAGAGACATGTCTTAAATAGTATGATTATCATGACTTCGTTCCCATCTCCTGAGACTATGACTCACTATCACTTATAATCCGGACATTCACTTCTATTAGTACCGTAACACTCTTCCTACTTCCGTTTCAAGCATCATTTCCAGTCTTTTAACCCTTAGAAAGGGACAGTGGAGCTCTCTGGAGGACAAAAAAAGCCAGTATATAGTATATAACCCGGCGTATCAAAGGAAAATGGCTCGCTTTGTTGTATGGCTTCCTCACCGAAATATATTTTTAGCTTCCCTTCTTCTCACCTTCCGTTTTTAACCTTGAGTAAGCTGGGGTCCGATGAGGGGAAGATAAAATCTCATCGCGTGATTGGCCGCTGTCTCGCTAATGTGCTGATTAATCAGGATCTGCTGATATGGACTATCCAGCTACTATGTCGTCTTCTTTTCCCAAGCAGCCATCTCAATCCTACTTCTCTAAATTATCGGCTACTTGATCTTTGACTTTATTGAACTACCTCTTGGCTACGTAGCAATCTTTGACTTTATTGAACTACCTCTTGGCTACGTAGCAATATGTCATCCGGAACCATCACTCTGTTCGATATCCCCTCCAAACCACCACAAGTGTGCTGGTCAATGAATATTTGGAGAAGTCAGTCTGCTCGAAAAGTGATGCATCCTTGAGTACTGACACCCCGTTCAGCAAGGTTACTTCTCAACTACAAGGGACTTGACTACAAGACCGAATGGGTAAGCCACAGTCGAGCAAACTAGATCAGTCCCACTGACTGCAGTAGCTCGAATATCCTGAAATCAAGGAGCGACTCAATGGACAGTAAGCCCAAGCAAGCCCTATACATAAGAGCCTGGGAGTAACACAGCATGCGATCAGTGTCACACCAAATGCACAAGAACCCGAATTTACACTGCCAGCGATACAACTTCCCGACGGCACATACGTGATGGACTCATACAAAATCGCGGATGTCATCGAGGAAAAGTATCCCGAACCAAGTTTGCCATTGAACACGCCCATGCAACTTCGACTTAGGAAGGCGATGGTCAACTTTATGACTCAGCTCACACCAATCTACGTTCCAGGCGTTGCTAAGAATTTGATCGGAGAAAAGAGCCTCGATTTCTTCCTTACCACACGAAAGGAAGATGTTGGCATGCCATTACACGAGTATGGAGAGAAGAACTCTCCCGGCGCTTTCGAAAGAGCTGAGCCATTTGCTCGTGAGGTCTCAGCACTGCTCCACGAGAATCCTTCGGGGCCGTTCTTCTTGGGAGATACTGTCAGCTACACTGACTTCATCTGGGGAGGCATTTTGGTCTTCTTCCAGTATCTTGGCAATGGGCAGTATCAGCAAGTTCTTAAGAGCACTGGAGATGCCGATGTTCATACCAAAATTTTGGATGCACTGAGCCCGTGGACAAAGCGTAATGATTAAAGGGTATTGGTACAAGGACAGCGGACAACTTGGCTTGGCTGGTTGATGCAGCAAGGACCGCCGCCTTGAAGAATGGCTCCTCTGAAATCTAGTTCACGGCTGGGCCATCGAGACTATATATGCTCAACATTGACAAGAGTAGTAAACGCAATAGATAAGTTGGTGCAGCTATTATTCGAGAAAGTACATGCTGAGGGTCCAAAGTTACAATTTGCCAAGATCCTCAAGGTAATATCTGCGACAGTGCGTGGTCGATTTCAGGGAAGTCGACCGAGTTCCTCGTTTGCGTCTACCGGATGATCGACACCAGGCCCCTCTCATACCTCCTTAGTAATATGTGGCATTCCTTAATGTCATAATAATGGGGGTGGCGGGGCAGGTTGAAGGTCACGGCGCAAATCGGGAGAGGACGCAGCATGCTCTCGGCCGACTCTGAGAGTATGAAGCTATTCAGGTTGTCAAGCTACCTAAGACGGGATCGTATACTTTGTCGTGTTTTCTTCCAAAGTGAACCAAATTTCCAGGCGCCTATGCCACTTGCCCTTTCTGTGCCCACTTCAGCGTTTGATCCTTCAGCTCGTAATTCTTGTCCATGGTCTTCCTGAATAATCTTCACCGTTGCCTCGCTCAAGGAGGCCACCAAGCTAGTCCATATTTCGACTTGTTGCAAACTAGGTAATCCTACATCCATATTCTTGACGGCTTCGGTCATGGGGGAGGAAACTTTCAGTAGAACGTCCTTTGTAGTGGCATCGAATTTAGACGCTGCACAAGTTAGGACGTTGTAACACATTCATCTAGGCGGATTAATTTCTTGGGGCTGTGCTTGCCTTCGGTGAAATTTCCGCCGCGCCATTCAGGTCTGCTTTGCCGTTGGAGTAGCTCAAAAGATATTGAATTTGCACGTGCCATAATATTTTCGGCGAGTGATCTTAGTCCATCGAGTAAGCTCTCAGGGGATCCTGGTGCTGTCGGCGCGAGAGGCTCCGGCTGCGGAGGCGTGTCGGTTGATCTTCTACGATCCTGGTCTATGTCTGTCTTGAGTAGGGACTCGCACAAAGTCAGGCAAGCGTCAAGTTTGAAATGGATTGTCCGAACAGCCTGCCAAGCTGGTATGGGCTTGTGTAATGATGGAAGGCGTAAGGAAAGAGACAACCATTCAAAGTGTTCAGTCAGAACATATAGCTTTCCCATGTTTGCCAATCGATGGGAGTAACCGATGCTGGCGTCGCAGGCTTGAAGTGAGCAGGTTACTTTCTGAGGGCACCAGCTGAGCGGAGATGGGGCAGTCCAAGACACTGGCACCGCCTCCAAGAGACCAGTGCAATTGCAGGATCAGGCTCCCACGTTGGGCTGCAGATTTTCAGGCCGGACCCGGGCACGGGGATTGGTCTGCGGAGTGGCCGGTGTGCCTCGTAGGCTCACAGCGGTCCTGTATCCCAAGATTGGTCATTCGGTCATCACGTTGCGCCGACCCTGCATAATGGCGTCGGTTCGGGTCGTGCCCCCCCCCCCGGCCTCCATGTTTGCCTGCATAGCTAGGGCCCAACTCAGCCCCGCCTTCATCGCTGTTATCTACGCTCACCTCCACATAAACCCCCCAACATCTAGAACCAAGCCTCGCTGACACTTGGGCGTTTCGCCTCATTGTTCCTCTTCTTCTTCTTTGAGTCTTCAACATGGCTAACACCTTACCCGCAACGGGGGACACCCAACTCCCCCCCAATGGCGAAGCAAGGACGAACATAATTCACCGGCTAGAATATCCCGATCTCAATATGCCAGGTGACTATTTGAAAGAGTTGAAAGATTATTCTTCTCTAAAAGACGTGGAGGGGTTATATTTACTTGAGTTTGCATCGTTGCAGCACCTGAACTTAACTCACTTGCAAAATCAGCTCGCCATGCTCAAGTCCTCCATACACATGACTGGTGATCGGGTTGCGGGAACGGACATGATCCACCTGCGGCGGGTAATGCATGATTACGGTGAGTCAAATACTAGGGCAGTTACAAATCACAACATACCTACCGAGAGCTAAAGATACCGCGCAGTCACTGCAGTTAGGGACTTCCAATATATATCCACTCTCTCTCGACTCTCCGATACCGATCTCATGATTTCACGACGAACTGTACTGAACAGCATTTTCCCAAGTATCTCTCACAGAGGGGGCGCAGGCGCACCATACGATTCAGCACTGCTTGCTCTTCCAGGTGAGATTGTGACGAACGACGACAGAATTCGAGAGCTGCTCCGGAAACACCTCCCCCGGGATTTAGCGTGGGGCAAGGAAGAGCGGGAGGCGAGTGCAACCTCCGACAGACGATATGACAGGGGCCTACTGCCGTACAGATATTCCCCCTTCGTGGACCGCTTTGCACGCTTCCTTGTTGCCACTGTTGGTGGAAGCCTCTTGGTTGTTCCAATGTTGGTCATGTCGTTCAATCCGTCAACGACGAAGAGTCTTGTCGTAGTGTCCACTGCTGTGATACTGTTTGCTCTGCTGATGAGCTTGTCATTTCATACGGACAACAAAGACACCTTGACAGCGACCGCCACCTATGCAGCTGTACTCGTTGTCTTCGTTGGGACCAGTAGCACTGAGTCTTGAGTTTTGATCACTCCATGAACTGTGCTTTTTGCAATAGTTGAAAGCAGACCTTGATGGTTGCCCCTTGACATAGATCACGTCATGGTATGATACGCATTAGATCTACATGAATCAATGCGGGTGAGGGGATACCCGGTCTGTCTTAATCATCCCTCAACAGACTTGACCATCCCCTATCTTATGACTATTTTTATATTTAGTTTGACTAAAGGTTATCCTTTCCTTCCCCGAGCTGGCAGAAGTCTCGTTGTGGCTGTGTACCTAAGACTTGCGCTGTGTCTTGTTTTCCGTCAAGACTTCAAGAGCCATTATACAGTCGCCAGTCGACGCATGCCAGAGCCCGATAGTCTGATATGTAACACTGACGCAAGCAGCTTGACATCGGACGCGAACATAACGCACCTGAACTCGCTCTAGGGTTTCTTTGTAATCATAGATAGTATAAGTTGAGCTAAGCCTTCTCCCCACTGTGCAATAGGTTAAAATCCACAACCCACAACCCACAATAAACAGTAGAGCGTGGAGAGTCCAGGGGATAAGCGAACCCACTACCCTGTGTTTATCTGTTGATCGTAGCGTTTTTCTTATGTCACGAGGTTTCAGAAAGAGTATCCAAGGCTATAGGGCCAACATTTAATCGCGGTTTTATTGGAGACATAAAGAGTTCTAATCTATCCGATTCCACCGCATTGATGTTTTAGAGGTTTCCTCGCAAATAGACATCACAGGAAAACATCAAAAATCATTTACGATTGGCGCCAATCAGTGCACAGTGATGTATGTCTCAAAAGAGAATATAATTCTTTTCCACAAATTCCAATGTGCCTCAAGGAAAGGTCGCTATGCGCTGACTCTGTAAGATCATAAATTTCTTGAACCAGTGCCGGTGTTATGATTGTTGTGGCTATTGCACATCACTCCCCCCTACGCTCGATGCAGCATTGCCACAACTTCAGCCTCACCACCTCGGTAAGAAGATCGTGAACATATCATGTTTGGCGTTTCCCGTTTGCCCATGAGCCAACACGAGTCACCGGTCACGTTTCTAAATAAGTGGTACATATCTCAGCATATAGGGATATCGGCCCTACGTTCCCGACTTCCATGTCAATCAAGGGCGGGCAAGCTCAGGTCAAGTCTTGTTCAGTGGAGAATAAAATTTGGGTCGTTAAGTCGGCAAAGCGCCAAGCCCTTGGTCAACCGCCGTTCGCCGTATGAGAGATGGTCAGTAGTTGTAAGTTCTCCATATAATACCTTGGCTGCTCTGGGATTATCAGGCGACGTGCGACTTCTGCCGCCCGACTGGTTGACTCGCCGTCGGATCATTGCCATGCACATGCCTCGAAGGTTCTTTGCCCTGTCTGCTGAGAACAATGCCATTTTGTATATCGGATATTCCCATTTTTTACGTCCCGACGCACGGGATCTCGTTGATCAGCCAAGAATAAAAGAACCATGGTCGAATTCTTGGCGTTCATATAAGCTTGATATTACCCGCATTTACCCGTATTTAGCCAAATTCCACTCTAGGCCAAGCCTGGAGATTTTTCCCGCAGCCGCCTGAGCACAAGTCACGGGAGCTGATTCTGTTTGACCTAGATACTATGGTTCGTTGCTCTGGCATTCTCTGGCTACACAATGGCCCATTCGCAACCTGGAGATAGTCTTGGAAAGCAGCCATCGAAGGAGGCACAGTCTTTTGATGGCTGCCCCAAGAACTTTACTAAGGGCAAAACAAGAGTTGCAAGGTAGTGTTTGAGAGGCCGTCGTACCACGTCAGCTCGACCCGACTCCGAAGGCTTAAGCGATCAGATCAGGGCAAAATATGAGAAAATTCTGCTGCATGGCTGATCCAGCGACGATAAGTTGCATGGTGCTGTTAACGAAACTCGTGGCGAGATGGGAACATATTGAATGACTAACCAAGCCCCCTTTTCCGCAAAGGGTGATCGCGAAAATACCGCCAAACAGGGGGTTAATCGATACGGACCCATAGTTCTGGCTCTCCACGGAGTACTCCGTATAGTAACAGCAGTTCCAGAGCCCACAAGGCCAGATCCCCCAGCTTGTGACTTCCGTCTCTCGCCCCAGTCTTACACATCCTTGCCCAAAGAAGGCGGCCCGGCCTCCCTCTTGGCTCAGACTCATGACTTCCAAGACTACCAAGACAGCCAAGGTGGAACTGCGATCGCCCATTCCGACTGTGGGCCTTTCCAGCAAACGCCTATCATTTGATAGATCGATGGAGCTGTTTTCCAGCTCGGTTGCTCCGTCTTTCCTAGCGATAATCTGGGGTCTGATGTGCGGTCCGCCCGTCCGCTATCGCCCAGCTCATACTCGTGTCACGCCCTCAACGCGTTTCTTATATCTATCCAGAGTTATCCCCTTTGTCTCAACCTTCCTTCACTCACCACCACAGCTACAACTGAAAGGTCTACAACAAGCAAGCAGGCTTTCCACGCAACAGAGAGCAATCGCTCAGTTCAAGATTTTACGATCAACTTACCTTTGACCCGGAAACTACCATGGGCATCAAGGAAATTATCGGTCTCGGAACCGACGAAAAGACACAAAAGCTTCGAGATGAAGCGCCCAAGTTCGAGCATGTCATCTGGTACAAGGATCCTGGTCTGAGGACTTTGATCTTCTACGCATGTGTTCTTTGCGCTTCCTCTATGGGAACAGGTTGGGATGGGTAAGTGGTCTCTCAAAAATTGGCCGTGGCCAAGTATACTAACTCACACGCGATTGATAGCATGTACATGGGTGTAGTACAAAACTTTGACAGCTGGAACAACTTCTTCGATACTCCTACCGGCAGCAGGCTCGGTCTACTCGTCGCTCTCTACCAGATTGGCTCAGTCTGCTCCATTCCCCTCGTCCCGCTTATTGCCGATCGCTGGGGACGTCGACCTTCCATCGCCCTCGGTTTTATCATCATGGCTATCGGATCCGGTCTTCAAGCTGGTGCTCCTAATTATGCTACCTACTCTGGTGGCCGTGTTCTCCTGGGTTTCGGCAACTCTTTCGCCCAGATCTGCTCCCCTATGCTTCTGGCCGAGCTTTGCCATCCTCAGCATCGCGCCCGTTTCACCACCGTCTACAACTGTCTCTGGAATCTTGGTTCTCTGCTGGTTTCTTGGACCTGCTTTGGTACCTCTTACTGGAACAGCGATTGGTCATGGAGATTTCCTGCCATTCTTCAGGGTGCTCCCGGTCTTGTGCAACTCGTCATTCTCTGGTGTAGGCTTAGACTCTCCATTTGACCCGTCTTTCAGTTCGCTAACATCGTTCTTAGGGATTCCCGAATCCCCTCGATTTTTGATCGCCAAGGATCGTCAGGATGAGGCCCTCGATATCCTTGCCAAATACCACGCCAACGGCAACGAAAACCACCCAACTGTTCAATTCGAGTACCGCCAAATTCGTGACACCATCAAGATGGAGCAGGCTGCCGATAACAGTTCCAAATATATCGATTTCCTGAAGACCAAGGGCAACCGCTACCGCCTCGCTGTTCTCTTCTCTCTTGGCATCTTCTCGCAATGGTCAGGCAATGGTGTCGTCTCCAACTACTCTGCCCGTCTCTACATCAACGCTGGCATGTCAAGCGAAACCGATCGCTTGATTCTGACCGCTGGAAAGACCATCCTTGACATGCTTGTCTCCATCGGCTGCGGTCTTCTCGTGGAACGGCTCAACCGTCGTTTCTCCTTCCTATTCTCCACCGGCGGCATGTTCATCACTCTCGTCTTCTGGACCCTCACTTGCGGCCTTAACGAACAAAATCAGGCTGCTGGCTCTAACAACGCCATGATCTTCCTTGTCTGGCTCCACGGTGTCTTTTACTCTACCTGCTGGTCTGGTCTTCTGATCGGTTACGCCGTCGAGATTCTGCCTTACTCACTCCGTGCCAAGGGTCTCATGTTCCTTAACATGTCCGTTCAAGTCGCTCTTCTCCTGAACAATTACCTCAACCCCCTTGCCTTCGAGGCCTGGGAGGCGGACGAGGAGAACAAGGACACAGGCTACGGTGGAAACACCTGGAGACTTTACCTCATCTACTCTATCTGGGTCCTTGGCGAGGTTATGTTCATCTACTTCATGTATGTTGAGACTCGTGGACCTACTCTCGAAGAGGTTGCCAAGGCTATCGATGGTGACGAAGCCAAGGTTGCCGCTGTCAACCTCGATAAGGTCGAGGAGGAGGTCTTGGAGAAGGAAGTCGGCAGAGTTCCCTCTATGGAGGAGGAAGTCCACGAGATTAGTGCCAAACAGGCCTAGATCTGAAATAACCACTATATACACCGAAAGTAGCTGTTTAATTAACTAGAGACTGTTAAGCTAGTTTAAGTAGCTTAATCCGAAATATATTTATAATAAAATAGCTTAGCTAGCTATAATAAGCTTAGTAGTATAATAGCCCAGTAATAAATTCTAATACTATAATATTCAAAAGATTTATTAATAATTTTACTATTAACTTATATATTTTTTAGAACTTTTTTATAGCTTATTATAAGCCCTTTAAGCTTTAATATTATTAATAAGTATTATTAGTTATTTAAGCTTTAAAACTTACTTATTAAAAAATATATCGCTTATATTTTAAATTTATTAAATAGGTTTAATTAGGTAGATAATTTATAATACTTTTGAATTTACTTTTAATTTAAAACCTAGAAATAAAAAGTAAACTACTTACATAGTTAAACTATCTATTAACTACATTGGGACGGATAAGTAGAAATATATTAGTCAGCACATATCTATCCTTGCGAGAAAAATTTCACCCCCCGCTAGCATCTTCAAACAGAAACTAATTCGGTGTAGATTACAGCTACCTACCTCAAGGAGTTGTTAAATTGTTTCCACTCTTTTCGCTCAGAGCTTCTTAATTCTATGTAAGTCAGTGTGTGAGCGGCCTGATCTCCACTACTGAGTCTGAAGTCCGTAGTAATTTGGACAGGCAATGGCTCTCCGCATTTTTCGGCTGGAACCGGACCCTGAACCCGAACCTACGGAGACGGGAAACTTTCTCATCGAGATTTCAAGCAAGGGGCCTGTTAAGACCACGGAGACGGAGGACGGCAGCATTACTATTTTTCACTATGCGCCGACGGAAACAGAAGTCGTACATTTTCGCCGTCACCAGAATGCGTATGCCGCTTTCGTGATATACGCTGGACGCTTCCAATTCTGGAACAATCACCATGGCTATAACTTGCGCGCCGGTGACTTCGTCTTTGTTCCCCCAGTAAGTGAGCTCATGCTTTCCTATCCTCATACAGAAGCCTTGTCCTGACACCGGAGCCAGGAATCGATCTATGGCTATAAGCCACTCGAACCCCAGTCTCAGTTCCTCATCCTCACAACCGGCCATAACCCAGCCAGGCTTTTTCATTCTTTGTGCTATGAACCTAGCGGAGAACTCTGGCCTTCGCCCAGCATCCAAAGAGCAGGCGTTTCGTACGACATTCACTTCGAGCAGAATTACTCTGCCCCAGCCATACACAGAGGGCTTCTTGACATAGAGAGCGGCATACCAATGACCTTGCAGCCATACTTCCTTCGCATTGTGAACAGCAATAGTTGGATCCTTGGAGGAGTCTTATCTAGACCCTGTACCACAACACTACAGTCTGAGGGAAGATTCTCAATCTCATCGTTGGAGACCTCCTGGCTCCTAAGAGAAAAGCCCTTCGTTAGCCGATGGCTATGTTTCACAAGAGTAACTCATTGCTTTTGTATTATCGAAGGCGTCTTCAAGATTAAATTTAAAGGCGATGTTGAATGGAAGGTTATGCGGGAAGGTCAGGTCATTGTGGTTCCGGAAAGGCAAGAATTCACTGCCGATGTAGGTAGCGAATTTCTTCGGGTGATTGTTTTTACTAATGGCGCCGGTATTGATGATATTATTCAAAAGGCTGGGTCTAAATGCGAGGGAGCTATCCTGCCGGAGGTAGCGATTCGCTGGGACAACTGGGATGAGCTTCGTTTTCAATCGGCGTGCGTAGAGGTAGGAGCTCTGCTCACTTAGTATGGATGTATATATATAACGAAGATGTCAGCAATGGGCGAAACTAAAGCCGTATCAGAATGCACGGGCGCTCAGCCTCAATCCTCAACAGCAGGCTTCCCCAATCCAGGTCTACCACTGCTTCAACTGCGGTGTTAGCCTTCTGCAATGCCTGGCTTGGCAGCCAACTGTACTGGCTCCGCGGCGAACTGTAAGGGCCATTGTCGCATGTTCGAGTGCCTTGGCCATTTATAGTAAAAGCCTTGCAACAGCATCAATATTCCTAGAGCTTTTTGAGAAGCTTGCTGACGGATTCCTTGGTGGTGATGAAAATGAAGACCCCCCGAAACATCCCGACTTGCCGTTGCGTTCTGTTCTGCAAGATATCATTGCTAGCGCTCCAGCGGAGATGCCGAGGTAGGTTCTCTGACCTCACGATACCCACGACAACTCTAATGACCCGCAGAATCCTTCGATCCTTATCTGAAATGCGACGAGGCGGCACAACGCAAGACACGTGGTTGCACAGCAACAGTACACAAGAGTTGCCGCACGAATACATAGTGAGTGTTGCAAGCACATGTCCAGCGACTTGCTAACATGAGTAGCCGCATCATCTGGACTTTGCTGCTATCGGAAGCAATATCTTTCCTACATTTGACACAAGCGACTTGACTGAACCATTCGAGATGTTCTACGATATGGCGCATTTATACGATAGTCAAATGCCAAGTAACAACTAGGATGGTATGAATTTATGGAAAGGATTTTGTATTATTATTGCTAGCGATACCTGATCTACTGTGTATGATACGTCATCGATTGCGGAGACGGTGCAAACGAAAGCGTTTTTGAGGAGGACTTGTAGCGCAAAAATGTTGTTGCAAATCTTATTTGAGGTTTTCTTTTTAGCTATGACGCATCAATGGCCTCCATAGCAACTCTATGAGTAATACCAACAGAAATGAACCCAGGATCCTCGCGATATCGAGGAACGTAGCCTTGAACATATTCAAGAAGGGCCTTGAGTAGTTGGAGATCATTACGAGTTTCTACCCGACGTTTGTTTTGCATCATGTGAAGAAACAGGCCGTCAATATTCCAAGGAATAAAGTTCGCAAAATACCTAGAGAATAACATTAGCAGTACAGAAACTTTTGAAGAGTGATGGTCTTACAGAGCTAATGGGTGCACCTGATAATGAATGTTGAATATAGATATCAAGTCCCTACCAGACTTAGCGCAACGACCGATGGCCGCAGGAACTTGATGTCGAATGGCCGAATTATCGAATAGCGGTAGATGCAGGAAGATAGCAGAATGAATTGCAATAAGGGTCTGGTGATAACCAAGCTGAAGAAGGGCGATGCCTTCTGACTGACCAATGTCAATTTCTGCCGTGATACTTGTCATATCTAGCGGCACATTTAAACCAACTTCCCATTTGTGAATCTTATCTTGCAAGCTGAAATGC
Organism: Fusarium sp. FL617; assembly: GCA_030142105.1. Classification (NCBI taxonomy): domain Eukaryota; kingdom Fungi; phylum Ascomycota; class Sordariomycetes; order Hypocreales; family Nectriaceae; genus Fusarium; species Fusarium sp. FL617. The sequence continues at coordinate 150,213 of JAREIL010000007.1, read as the reverse complement.
TCCGCAAGGAAGTCTTCGCATGATTGGTTAGAAGAACGAGGCGATCTTAATTTGCGATACACCTGGCTTTGGAGCGTAGCAAGGACGACCTGCTCACGAAAGTAGTTCAAAGTCGAACCATCGTGAAGTTTGATGATACCATACTTGTCGAACGGATTTACCTCTGGCAAGTGGTCGACTAGTTCCTCAGAGAATAGAGGAGATTTGCCCAGGCGTAGTGAAAGTTCTTGATCAAGTATATAAGCACGCCAGAAAAGACGCTTTTGATGCAATTGCTCTGCTTCTGTAAGATCAAGCTCAGCAGACGACGTGTTTTGACGGTGATATCCAGCTGTGAGCATCATTTGTGAGGCTGCTCCCAGCATTGTGGCTGCGGCCGAGCTTCTCGAAGTTGTCATAAGATAAATAACCTGGAAGAATTAATGTCCGCTCCGGAGGAGGAAAGATAGAAATACTGCGAGAATGATGGAACTAATTGAAATAGTGTTAGGCGGTTCTATAAACATAGTTGACACTACCTTAAGACCACGTCGAAGATGGTGTTCCGATTGCTTGTTTTGACAACCGAGAACTACCCCAATAGAAGTCGCGCAAACTAGATTCACGGCGGCGAACCAACCCGGCTGTAAGGGCACTTGACCCTCCATGTATGTTTGGAATATTGAACTTATCTCCTCGTATCGAAAGAGACAGAAGGGTTTGTTGATGTATGAAAGAAACACTGGAGAGTTTGGTAAGTGAATAGGTTAACAAGCAGAATGGGAGCCTCGCACCATTCAGACACTCCGTCATGAGATCAGACGTTGGCAGAGGGTAGGTGTCGTCAAACCCAAGGCTAGTTGTGGCAGCATTAATACATGGTAGTATATCGTGTGATGCACTGCTGAAACTGTGGTTTCCTACTATATAGTCGATACATCTCATGTTGCTGATGGTGAAAATCTCACAGGAGCCTGCATTCTGTCAGTTATGGAGGACACCGAGAAATTCAGGTGGCTACTTGAGTAATATGACTTAGTCATGTCTAAATCCAGGCTCCATTTTCTTGAGATAGGCAATAGATTAAGGCGCATCAGATCGACGAGGATGTCGGGATAGCTTGTGTTCGCCTGTGCTGTAAGGCCCGATAAGTGAGAACTACTATCTGATAGTAATTTACTAATAGCACCCTCTACTTTGTTCAGCCTCTGAGAAGCATCATGCATAGATCTGTTGCATTGGTAAGCACTTAGTCTCGTTTCTTCGGGGCGTGACCCGACTACCTTCTGCTTGTCGCGGCTCTCGTCCTAGCATGCGTATACACGCAGGCCAATTTCCTTTTGACGCACTGTGAACACGACGGAAGGTTGGCATCGCATTTGATCTGCGAAATTCGATGAGTGAGTGGGTATAAAACAATCAGGCAAAAATCTCGATACGACCTTCCGAAGGCGGCACGTGGTACAGGCCCATCGCGCACGTTCCTGGGAACGGGGCTGTGAGGGTTCCAGACTCTTCTTTACCGAATCAGGCATGGCCATGGACTTGGATTAGGATGACAAGCTTCACCGTTCATTTATGTGAACAAGGAAATTAGTGCAAAAAGGGCTTTAGAACCGTACAGAGGGAATTTTCGAAGACGCGGCCGAGAGAAGCGGGACCCACACTTGTTCCGAGCCCGTAAGCCCCGTTGTTCCGAGGCCGAGTCCCCGAGCCATCGGGCCCCCGGGCAAGGGATTGTCGGCACGCATTGACAACTATAAAAAGGTTATGATCCTCCTAGTGTAACTTGGCCATTGGAAGTTACTTATATACACAGTCTCATCATGGACCAAGCCATCAAAGTTGCAATTCTAGGCGCAGCTGGAGAGTCTGGTGGACTTATACTGAATGGTCTGCTTGATTCTACTAGCCCTCGTTATGTTAGTGACTTCACAACCCGTCGTATCAATGTTGACTGCAATCTAATCGGCTTTAATGCGAATTAGGAGGTAACAGCGCTCGTTCGTCCGTCATCGATCTCGAAACCAGCGTATGAAAAGATATCTAGCCATGGGGTGAATCTCATCACGATTGACCTGGATCAGCCCGAAACCAAGATATCTGAATCGCTGCAGGGCTTCGACATTGTCATCGCATCGGTTCCGCCTAACGTTTTGGAGTCTCAGATTCCCCTCGCTCGAGCTGCAAAGCTAGCTAACGTGAAGCGATTTGTCCCCAGCTCGTTCGCAATGGCTATAGCTCCAAGTGGTGTTTCCACGGTCCAGACAATGGTAAGTACCCCAATATTCAAATGCCTTTGACATATTTGGAACGGTAGTTTTGATCCAGAGACAGAAAGAAAAGATTTACGCGGAGCTCGCGGCGATGGACCTCCCGCATACCATCATCGATGTCGGATGGTGGTGGAATGGTTTTATCCCAGAGCTGCTCTCTGGGAGAACAGATTATGCGATTGCGTTGCCGGACTTCATCATAAATCTCATACCCGGAGATGGGAACATGAAGACCCATGTTGTGGATCCCGAACGCGTTGGGACATTTGTTGCCCGGATTCTGGCAGACCCCGGGACAATTAACAGAAGGGTTATGGCCTCAGAGGCCGCGATGTCTTTCAATGAGATGTTTGAGACAGCTGAGGCATTGACCGGCGAGGAGATCAAACGGAAATATGTATGTTACATGCCAAACTTGTGCATGAGAGACTGACTAACTCGCCTTTATAGATTTCCGCTGATGGTCTTCGCGCTATGATAGCTGACCTGAGCGCTCAAGTCAGCCTTCACCCGGAGAACTACATGCTTCTAGTTGGGAAGTTCTGGTTGGAGTATTACATATCCTCCTTCATTCATGGCGACAACAGCCCCGATGGCGCGTCGGCCCAGGGGTATCTTCTAGCTACAGAGCTGTATCCGGATGTGCAGATAACCACTTTTGAACAATTCTTTACGGACATTCTTGAGAAGAAGAAACGAGTTCCCTACTCAGATAGACTGGTTTGAACATATAGCTACTCACAATTCAATCAAATTTTAGTGCTTTCAATATGGTTTCGCTTCAGCTGAGCCTAGTTTAACGCTTGGGTATAAGTGGCTTCTATAAAGCTACAATCTTATTTATAACCACTACATGCACAATATTCATCAATATACAAGCTTTCATCTGGGTGAGGCATCCCTCACCAGTCTAGGCTCCCGCTTGACCTCAGGGTCGGGATCTTCCAATAGCTCTAAGGGACAACTTCTGTACCGTTGCGCCTGATATCTTTGTCCACCACGCTATAGGGGCTGCCTAAAACTGCATCGTTGCACGCGAAATCGTCATCGAGAGATTAAACAGTGCAAGCATGATATATATTGTTGCGAATCTCCAGACTCGGCCTTTGCCAGAATATGACGCACTGATAACTTCGATAGTAGCTCCATGAGTAGTGTCAAAGGGAAATACTCCTAAGAACTTCATCGCATGAAAGAATCCGGCCTATGACGTAATCACAACGACCGTTTGGTAATTGAAGGCCGTAGAAGCAGGGCAGAGCTCAAGCCTATTGTGGAAGCCGGGATATGCGCCTCAGATTCCCAGGCCAGACTAGATGGGCGCTGTGCAGACAAAACACATCGGATTTTCCTGTATGAGAAGGTCACATTTGTTCGCGGGCTTTCGTCCCCTTGGCAACATCCTATTCTATGGATTGTAGACTAGAGATCGTGTTTTGGAGCGAAAATTTAGATTAACAGCCTAAAACTTGAATGGGAAATTCCACCGGAAGGAATGACTTGCTACAGATCGGGACTGCCATCTCAGTTTTCCATACGAGCGTGACTAGTACTAAGTTTATTGTAAGCCAAACGATCTTCCCACTGATAGACCTTGAAACCCTACAGTTAAGTGCTGAGACTAGCCAAACAGATCGGACAGATAAGCGCCGGCCTTGAAAAGTTGGATTAATGCAGCCCCCCGGAGTGAACAAAAAAGGAAGGTTAATATAAGCTTACTTTTCGTAAAGGTATGTTATATAACCTTTTTGGGGATGTTTTCAGAGGGCCAATAAGAAGGGCACCGCGAGATTGCAACATCGGCAGACCACCAAAGTCCCAAACTACTCAAACGGGCCGCCAAGAGGGAACTACCGCAGAAATGTCAAGTTTGAAATACTTACTGATTGGGTCGCATCTGAAGAGTTAGGTAGCTAGATGTCATAGTCTGCCAGTTAATTCCGACCTTTGCCACTCCTCTATGATCTAGCTTGTAGCTGAGTTATGGCTGATTTACCATGTGAGTCAGCCTCAATAAACGAATACTTTACTCTATTCTACAAACACACTCTCGTAGTGTAGAACCTATGCCTCAAGACCTTTTTCTCTCCGTCATGAGCATGTTAAGGTATTGATCCATAGTTGCTAATTACTCCCTTTAAGATATAACAATTAAAGTCCAAGAATACTGGGACAATGATTGGCTACCTGGGGCTAGAGAGATAATGCAGGGATCAGATGATAATCCTTCAAGCTGCAGTGTGACTTTCAATCATCATTCCTGTGGAATCTCAATGTCGTATAGGCGCCTTCGAGTGACAGGGGTACACTCGATGAAAGGACCCTGGGTGTCCCAGGCCCGGATGTTCTACTTCGGCAGGAGCCTAAAGCTATGCATATTATAGCCATCTTGACTTTGCTACTTTGAACATCTACTAGTTTCCGTAATCCGACCAATTAGTTTTAAGGTCAGGCCGATGTACACTACGTATTCGCCTCCGCCTCTTATGCAAGGTGATATATTTACTATCTCAAAGAAGAAGGTCTCGAGTACGATCTCAGTGAGTGATTCTTGGTTTCAACGTTGATCAAAAAGGGTTTGGGACTTCGGTCTATCATCAGTAAATAAAGACAGTTGTATACACGCCGCAAAAGTATAAAGATTCCATTAGTATCCCGTCCAGTACAGTCCATTTATCCTTCTTCATCGAACGTCCACATCTAGTTCTTTCTACTTATTCATCGAATAACCAATATCTCATCAACAATGAAGATCAGCATCACTTTGTTCGCTATCGCCTCGGCCCTTACTATTGCAGCGGCTGCCCCATCTTTTGATGAAGCCTCCATCGCAAAGATCCCACGAGACGAACTTCTTCCCCGTCAAAATTGCCGGGGAACTTCATGCACAGCTTGCACAAACGGTCGCAAGTGCTGTTATTTGCGAGGCGACCCTTTCTGCTGCAACTGTTAAGCGCGTCCTCGTCAACCCGTCTGCCGGAATCTTCGCCCAAGGTCAGTCAGTGTATATGAGTCCCTGGCACTCAATTCTAATAAAGTCAATAGGAACCATTTTAAGAATACTGTGTGGATATGAAAAGTGCACGGATCAATCCATGCCTTGTTGTGTAACGTAGCACAGCCGGCAGGAGATCAAAGGGTGTGGACGATCAAGGAATTGTTGTGACCTGAACTTTCAGTGTATAGTGCACGTCTATATCACTGTTTTGAAGTTGCAGTATTATACACAATCGCTACATACATATCATTCATTGAGATACAAACCCTTCTCTGGGGGAGGCTTCCCATACCAGTCAAGACCTAGCTTATCTTCAGGATCCGGGTCTTCCATCTGATAATACCCATCGTATCTCCACCACTTACGATCTTCCCAGACATCCTCCACGGGAAGGATACCTTCGTCCTTCATTTCGTCCCTCGTCTTCTCAACACCTTCCCATACTCTGAGGATGTTCTCTCCGATAACTTTGGCCAGTTGCTCTTCAGTTGCTCCACGATCCAGAATAGCCTTTAGCAGATGCGGATAACATTTCACATCTTCCAGTCCTGGAATGACACTAGCAATTCCATCAAAATCAGAGCCTAGCCCAACGTGGTCCCACCCAATGCGATTTGCCACGTAGAACAAATGATCGAGGACCATTTCCATCTTGGCATCGCGACGCCGTGTAGCCACATGTTCAGGTACAAACGTGACCATAACAATACCACCATTAGCGGGCACTTTATCTAGAACATGATCGGGTACATTTCTAGGGCAGTCAAACACTGCCTTCACGTTTGAGTGTGAGAACATGACTGGTGCGCGAGACATATCGAGAACTTGACTGGCACAATCTTCCGAGACATGAGAGATGTCCACAATCATACCTACAGGATTAGCACGGTTCGTGAGCATCACGGAATAAAATACCTAGTCTGTTCATCTCCACAACAGCCGATCTACCTAGCTTCGACAAGCCCCCATGGACGGGTCCAATCTTGGAAGTTGAGCTGTCGGCAAAGGCGTTGTTGCACACATGAGTAAGGGTGCACTGTCAACGTCAATATGAGCTCAATGAAACGTCGTTGTTACTTACGTATCTCACGCCTAGTCTGTAAAAAGCCCTTATGATTCCAATACTATTACCGGCCATGTGGAGTCCCTCAATCCCAATGGAGCACACGATCCGACCGCTTGCATATATGTCTTTAACATCTGCAGGACCGCTTACCAGCTGAAACGTCTCAGGATAGGACTCGACCAGCCGCAATGTTAAATCGATCTGTTCAATTGCATCTCTCGCCATGTCAGAGTACTCGGGTGTCGAGAAGTTTTCAGCGGATCGTAGACAGGGGACGCAGACAGACCAGAATTGGCCGCCTACAGCACCTGGGTGTGTTAGCTTAGGGAATCTCTACTGTGAGAAGGAAAGATACCTTGCTTGAGGCGAGGAATATCTGTCATTCCACGCTGGAAACCTTTCTCTAAGTCAAATTTCTCGTTGTCGTGTATCTTCCCATGGAAACAGGCTCTGGGTTGCTGAGGTAAGTCATTGTGGCCGTCAATGAGAGGAGTCTGAGCCAAAACTCTTTTGACCCTTTCGTCGATGGGTAAAGCCTGGTAGGGATGGGTGGAGCTCATGGTTTCTAAGATTGAAGTATCGTAGAGTTGTATTCTGTTAGTAGCTTTATCTCGCTTGTTCGTCGCTTCTTATCAACGGCTGTCGACAGCCATTTTAAAGCCCGTGTCGGGTGAAGTTCTGATGCCGATCGGCAGCTTTCCCGCGGCCAACTGTGTTATCCGCGGGATACTAATTCGAAGTCAGCTGCTGAAATTCAATGCACCTTTCCCCGCGTTTATCAAGGATCTGGGGTAGACCAACCACAAAGTCAGGCAACAGGTGCATTTAGTCGGTGGGGATGGTAGATACGGGAGATACTTTCAAGCCAATCAGTGCTTAGCGCTCTATCTCCTATCATCTCTATCGCAAGTATGTGCCTATCAAAATAATGGGTCTCGTGATGGAACTACCAGGTCTCTACAGTAGCCAATATGGATGAGGTCATGCTACATAAGGTCCCCGCCTGGTACTGGACGTGCCGAGAGTTTGTCAAGGGTGAAGATAAGTCAAGTGACTATGCCCTCTACAAGTATGGTAGCAGGAACGGGAAGTTAAAACGCTTTTCCGCGGGGAGATACACGACGCTGATCAGCGCGCGATTCGTGGATACGGGCTAGACTCCCTGGTCACCATGATTATAAAGTGCATGATACATCCAACTAGCAGATTCACCATTGTACAGTCTGATTAAGCATCAAAATGGAAAACGAAAAACCCGCAAACGACCTCAAGCCATCTGAGTCCATCAGAACAGGAACGATCAACGATGCTTCTACAGCCGAGGCTCTGACACTGTACCGCGATGCTGTCGATACCAGTCCGGAACTTGACCGGGCTCTACGATGGAAACTGGACCTCAGACTCATGACCCTGCTCTGCTTCACCTATGCTTTGCAGTCGATCGATAAGAACACTATCAGCTACGCCGCTGTTTTCGGTCTTCGCGAGGACATTGACCTTAAGGGAACCGAGTTCTCGTGGACTGGTGCTATCTTTTACCTAGGCTATTTGATCTGGGAGTTCCCAACTAGCATGTTCCTCCAGAGGTTACCAATCAATTACTTCATGTCTGCCACTGTGAGTTTCTACGTTGAAATGTTGACTACCAACTAACTTATGTAGGTTATAGCTTGGGGTGCTGTGCTGATGTGTCATGGCGCAATCCACTCTTTTACTACCCTGGCTGTTGTACGAGTCCTACTCGGAGCTCTCGAAGCTGCAATCAATCCCGGAACGATGCTTCTGTTTAGTATGTACTATACCAGACGCGAGCAACCTCTACGCATGGGCATATGGATCGGATCCGCTGGTGTCGGCTATATCATCGCTGGCATCGCGAGTTTCGGAATTGGCCATATCAAGTCGGCTTTATCGTCATGGAGAGTGCTTTTCATCATCTGGGGTGCTATCACAGTATCATGGGGCACCATCCTCTTATTCCTACTTCCAGGCGCTCCCATGCGAGCCAAATTCCTCACACCAGACGAGCGCGCACAGGTGGTGGCACGAGTCAAGAATAATGGAACTGGCATTGAGAATAAGCACTTTAAGACGAGCCAATTTTGGGAAGCTATGCGTGACCTGAAAACTTGGCTATTGTTCTTGTTCGCCCTGACGAGCAATTCGCCTAACGGCGGCTTATCTGCTGTGAGACTCTCGTTCAAACATTCGTAACTACGACTGATTGTCATAGTTCCAAGGTCTCATCATCAAAGGTGCTGGGTTCAGCACCCTCGATACCACGCTGTACCAAATGCCCTCTGGTGGGGTTCAGCTAGTTGCCTGCGTACTAGCCTGGTTAGTATCTGAGACGTTTTCGACAAGACACAGGCTAATTATTCTAGTTGGGGAGCATCGACTTTCAAAAACTCGCGAATCTTGATCATGCTGCTTGCGCTTATTCCTTTCCTAGCTGGCGTTATAGGCCTGAAGCTTCTCCCACAGAGGGACTCATACGGGCGCTTAGCATGCCTCTGGATCTCGTTCTCTTACACTGCAAGCTGGACTTTGAGTATGTCAGTTGCAACTGCCAATACAGCAGGTCACACAAAGAAAATCACGACCAATGCGTTGCTATTGATTGGGTATTGTCTAGGTAACTTCGTCGGACCATTCTTCTTCAAAACCAACCAGGAACCTCGTTACGGTCTTGGTGTAGGAATGATGTTCTGCTGCATTGCTATCCAGGTTGCAAGTCTCGTTTGTATCTGGATACTGCTCTGGATGAGAAATAGGTCTCGACGTGAGCTTCATACATCTGAAAACCGACAACGAGCTTGGGAGATGGGTCTACTGGATAAGACAGACCTTGAGAATAAGTACTTCGAGTACGTCTATTAGAACAGATCATACGAAGGCGAAAATGAGAAGATGTCAAGAGCACGGAGCTTGGTGATATTAGATCAAAGCATGAGCCGTGTAGAAGCAAGTATTGGCGCAATAGGGGATGGATCCGTCGTACTATCTGAGATAGTATATCTCGGTGCATTTATTTTGTTACAATAACAACAATATACACGGATAAATACGTACGCAACAGCTGTCAAGGGTTGGTTCCTTCCAGAAGAAAGCTTGAGTTGTTGCAAAGAAAGGCAGCATTTCCACTCGCTAGGCATAATAAGTACAAATAGCTAGCATAAAAGACTAGCTTAGATCTGTCGTGTTTTCCGCTCCAGCTCTGGCGTATACTAACGAATAAGGTAACGCTGACTTGGCTACAACATTGTCTTGTGGGTCAATGCTCTGAAGAAATCGCAGTCAGCCTTCTCACGATGCGTAAAAACCTGGCGAAGAAAACCTAGGTGTCCTATGATATGGCGCTCAAGAACGTAACTGAGCGGAGCATTGAGCTCAGCAGGTTCTCAGCTTGGCGACTATCTTGAAGAAGATGCGACGGTTCAGCACAATCTTCTGTTCATCTTCGAGTGGTAGTGTTGGGTTTTGTGCTAGTAAGGGCTTTATTTACTTGACTCGAAAAGAGCATTGCGGGTCTGTATTGTTATGTATTATTTCTCGTAGACACTTAATTCTTCTGAACCACACATTTCTTAGTCTCTTCAGCTCCGTTTTCGGTTGCAGACTCAACAAGTCAGTATGTACACCTAACACCTATGTGAACCAAGATTACACCAGTGCGGCTATATTGGCTTTTAGCTCTACATACTGAAACATCATTACCCGATATATTATTATAAACTTCCTAGACAATAATATAATATCAGCCACATCTGGTAATACTGTTCCAAGTGCATATGCGTATAGCGATGCTATACCAAAAGACCCATATTAAGGTTAACTGTCAATAGGAACTAAGGTATCGCAGTCTAGAATACCAATATCTTTATCTCTATTGTAATATGAAGTTAACTAATGAATCTAGTGCGACTTGCTGTTCGACATTGCCTGTATTTCTCTCTGTTGCACTCTGATATTCTTCATTAGATAACTTCGGTTTCGCAAACTCCAATATCTGATCTAATGCTGTGGCATTGAATTCAGGGTGCGCTTGCAGCGACCAAAGACGTTTTGGAAGAAAGAGACCTTGTATATTAGTATGATCTGTCGAGCCAAGATTTTGGAGTTGTCCCAGGTCCTGGTCTTTAACCTGAAATTGATGACCCTCATTTAAACACTATGTTCAACATAAGTAATTGCAGTTGAAGAAAACGATTCCGAGTTTGAACGTACAATAGAGTCTTGTTTGAACAGTCTTTTTCCTGTACCTGATAGCTGGATATTTGTTGCAGAGAACTCATATCCCGAGTCACTGCATTCAACGGACAACCCGTGAGCCAAAGCTAAAATCTGGTGACCGAAGCAAAAGCCGACAAACTTCTTGGTAGCTGTTGTTTCCACTTCCTTGTTGATAAATTCCCGAAGCTTAACCAACCAGGGTTCCTGACCTTCTGGGTTTGCGGCTGAGTTCAAAGTCGTCAGTGTGTATCTTTCAGGAACTTCATCCTGATAGCCGTGACTCACGTGAACCAGTAATTATGATCACATCGTAATCTCCTGACTTCGGATAATCCATGGCGTTCCTCACATCCCAGATACGTATTTCTGCGTGCTCTTGCAAATCATGGTTCGATCTGAGCCATTTGGAAACAAGAGGGCCATAGCCACCCCACTTTGACCTATCAGGATCAATGTGATTGTCGCACTCCAAAATACTGATTATAACACAGTCGTCCATTGTGAGCGATTAGCAACTATTAGTGCGCACTGCTAGTTGTAAAAATTTAGGATAACCAGCTGTTGAGAAATATGCGTTTTTTATTTTTCACCTGCAATAGAAATATCCAGCTATATAGAGACACTGGCATTCCAGTGACGTCTTTAGGAATGGAAGAACAAAGCCACTATGCTTATGTCTAGCTACTTCCCAGTCGTCATATATTAAGGGGAAGTCCTACCGTACAAGAGTCATAATAAGCGTCATGTATACACTACTGTCCACGGCCCACTAAGATACAGGATTTTTAGTTTGCGCTTTACCTAATTTGTCGCATCTATGACAGCTTCGACTGGTAGTTAAGCCTCGGGACATGGATCTTAATTTCCGACATAGCAAATAGCCGCCTCGTTATACGGTAATCCTTTTATAAGCTCCAACGGGCAAAGCCAGGACCGAGCGAAACCAATACAGTTATTACAGAGCTCAGCGACGAGGCTAGTACATCAACGACAGCTAGTTGTCACCCTGTAATTCCACTGGAGCCCAAACTTCTCACAGAAGCCACTCGCTAAGCTTGTACTCTTTGTGTATTTAATAACCGCCCAGTGGGTCGGTTTCTCAGCCGAGGTTGCCCGAGCCACCAGTACATTAGGAGTAGTACACTGGCCGGCTTTCCATCTTGGAGTACCGTACTGCAGTAGCATACTAGACTTTCGCGAGTGGCAAAAAAAAAAAAAAAAAAAAGAGACTGTCCTGTACCGCCCAACTTAGATACTAACTAACCGTACGGAGTAGAAACTTAAAAAATTCGTATTGCCTCATGGGTCCAAAAGCTATGGGGCAGCCGTAGCGCTAGCTATAAGCAGCTCAAGTGTGACAATCTTCTAATTCTCTCGAGCCAGGTCCGCTCTTTCTAGCTGATTAAGAGCTGATATCACAGCGGTACAGTAATACCAGCCACATCTGGATTCTTACTTTGTTAGGCTAGCTTGACGTCATTGAGAACCCACGGGGCGTTACGAATTTCATGAGTGTCTCCGTTGTTGCCCCCGCGAGCTGTGCAGGATGCAAGGCTTGGGATATGTGTTAAACTAGGCTGTAATTTACTTGTCTTTACTACCTTAGAATATAAAGATAGAAAGAATACTAATAATATGACAAGATTTATATAAATATGTAGGTCTTTTAGTGCATTTTATAATTAGTTCTAATTGACCACTATGAACCCATGGCTCACAGGGTAAAGCATTAATTGTAATTATTATGTTTCAATTGAAGAGACAAGTTGGAAATCGATTTACAAGTAAATCTCAATCGTGCACACTCAGTCATTGTTAATTCACCATGCTTCAAGTCGGACTGCGCACTATCGAGTTTAGTCGCATTACGCTGATAAATGTGAGGTGTTGCGCGAGACATAAATTGGTAGACCACATGACCTTGGGTCATTCCAAACTTCAAGAAGTTTCTTTATCTCAGAGTCTCAGTCTTCAGAACTATTAAGCTGCCCTCAACCAAAGTCTCAATGCCGACCCAGGAGTAAGTAGTCTGTTATATGTTGCTGAGAAGTCCTCTCGAGGGGTTTTAAGTAAGAAGCTAAATTGGCCAAGCACCTTGCTACCCTATAGACGGTGGCATTTCCCTCACGGGACCATTTCTCCGAGTGCAAAGTGACGTCCTGTAGGTGTGGGCCCCATATCCTTATCAGCACGTGCTGTGATAGGCAATCGATAGCTTCAACCTGTTCCTGTACTTCCTTGTGGATGAATTTGCCATGCTTTTTTAACTGTCCTTCAACCATGTAAGTCTAATAGTTATGCAAGTCTAATAGCTGAAAACACTAGTAAAAACATACCTCAAGTGTACATTTATACGTGCAAAAATATCGCCTTTTGTGCTATTAGTTGGGGCTTGATTCGACATGCCAGCGGCAACCGAGGTAACCAGCACTAATATCCTACTTTTTTTCCTTCACCAAATATTCCCCAATGAGTATCTGACTGTTGAGGCTTGTGACGGCACCATAGCACTTACGATTGTCTCTTAGCGCATCGAATGAGGTCAAACTTTCATCGCACATGTCAATTCTTGTGTATGTACTGGTGATTGTTTTGTCGGGTAATCCGTCTAGCCTCATATTCCTCGCGCCGCCTGAGAGGACACGATTCCAGCAAACCTCATGCCCGAGCATGTCACCAACCTTTGCGACACGAATCCGCGCACGTCACGCTTCAATCACGGAGTCTATCATATCGTGTTTCCCGATACACAGCCCGTAACAAAGGATCTCCTTTGCTAGCTCTTATGCCGCGCTTACGTTGATGTGTCCCAACGCCGTCCCTCGCTGACCAGCATCTGGTTTACACCTTCCCTATGCTTGCTGGCCAAGGAGAGTGCGGTATTATCCTATTTGTACACGGCGGTTTGTGTATACTTACACCATACGTCGAAGAACACTAGTGATAAGTCAAGACTTGCCAAAGTAAAGCCACCCTTGAAAGCCTATATAATATGATTGGTGATGCAAAATACATACCCACAGGCAAAAGAGCACAGAATGAAGCTATTTAAAAAGGCATGGAGAGGCCAAATTAGCTAAGCTTGGTGTTATGGACGATCCCATCGAATTGGTTGCTTATCTAATCTTCACAAGGGGTCACTTTCACGCATCAAGAGCTATTGCCAGCACAGAAAAGATCGCAGGCACAATTATAAGGACGTGAGAATTACCTCAAGGTTTCGAAATGTGAATAAGATTCTTAATTTGGATGCTAAAAATAAACTGAAATCCGAAGTTCCGTTTTTGAGACCTTCGGAGGGCTTTAGTTAGGTTCAAGATCACACGATGTTGTCACCAAGTTAGTATAATCTATACCTGAGGTTCGACGGATCACGAACCCTGTGGGTGATATGGTTTGGCGGGGTTCCAAAGTCAACAAATATAACTTAAGATACTGAGATAATAGCTGTATAAGCTGCCTGCAGCTTTCTACTTGGATTGTGGACAAGGCCTATTCCCTCAACTCCTCCGTGGAAATCCGTGCTGACCAACCAGACATGGCCGCGGAGCTTAACAAGCTCAGATAGTCCTTATTCAGCAAGCTGACCCAGGCTTAGTCAAAGCGTAAGGCCGTGGAATACTGCGATTATCCAATTACATTTCCGTATTCGCGCCACTTTTAATGCACGTCTCGTTTATGGTTCAAGCACAACGGTGAAAGATACTGGATTCGGTTTAGTGGTAATTTCGTTAGAAACGCATTAGGGGCTTTGAAAGATCCATATAATTTACAGTTTTCTTTTGCCTCTGATCATTTGACTCAAAGCTTTTGATCCAACGCTTTTCTTTAACTTCTGTCCTACATCTGACCTATCATGTTGTTCAACTCCGCTATCATTTTGTTCGCCCTCCCAGCTCTTGCGCTGACCCATTCACTCCCGGCGAAGACATTGAGTCAACTTCCTCTGGGTACATGGCTGGAGAACATTGCCGTACGCTCAAATGGTGATGTTCTAGCAACTGAGCTCTGGCCCTCAGCAAATGTTTATACTCTCCCCAGTCTAAAATCCAGACATACTGGCCTCAAGAAACTGGTTTCGATACCCTCTATCACTGGACTCCTGGGAATCGCCGAAGTACCCAGAAGACTCGGAATGCCTGAGACCTTTATTGCTGTTGGCAGCAAGGCAACTGCGCTCAGTAAACTCTCGCCAGGAACCTTTGAGGCCTGGGCTATTGAGTTTCCAGGAAATCCACTATATGAAGGCAACGTGCAGATCAGAAGAATCAGCAGAATGACCAGAAACAGCACTTTTCTCAATGGTGTAACCGCGATTCCAGGCAGATCAGATGCTGTACTCGTCTCTGATTCAAAGGCTGGATTTGTTGGACGTCTCAACTTGTTTACGGGGGCTTTCGATACAGATGCCTTTGTGTTTCCGGAATTGGCTCCAGTTTCTGACGATGCTTTCGGCGCAAATGGCATCAAGATCCGCAACGGTCATCTGTACTTCATCAACTCCAACGCCGTCAAGATATACCGTATCAAGATAACAGCAGCCGGATACCCAGCAAAAGGAGCCAAGCCCCAACTTGTCGCTGATCTCTCAAGTGGCGTTGGCTTTCTCGACGACTTTGCCTTTGACTCTGTGGGTAACATTTTCGCTGCCAGCAACCTCGATAACTCGATCGTTTTTGTGAATACCAAGACTGGAAAGTGGAAGACTGTTGTTGGTGGTGTTGGTGAGATGACGGTCGCTGGTTCGACTGCTGTAGCTTTTGGCCATGGGAAGGCAAAGAACACCTTGTTTGTATCCACTGGAGGTGCACTTTTCAAGCCCGTTAATGGGACAAAGACAGAGGGCGCTAAGGTTGTTGCTGTCAACACTTGTCCATAGAGAGATGCCAATCACGAAAATTGTGCAACGAGTACTCAACTAGTCAACATAAGGCGTCAATCTACGTTGCTCGGTGCACACGTTAACTAAGCCACGATTGCTTTGTGGGAGCCTTTTTGGACTACACTCGCCTCGATGGGAATAATACGTACTCTATCTTAGATTATTGAAATCATTGTTAAGGAGATAGATTCTTGTCTATGGGTCGGATTGGCCCACCTTGGTAGTGGGGAAAACATGGGCGACTAGACAACCTGGCAACGTAAGAGCACCTGCAACACAGTCAAGCGGTACAACTTGATTGGACTTTGCCGCGTGCAGCTCACCAGCGCGGCAATCACTTCTTACTGCGCAATAGTTCACCATGTGTAATGCTATCGAGCAGTGACTCGGCTAGGAGCAGAAGCCAATAAAACCACCCAGGTTCCCCACCGCAACAAACATGCCACATGTGTCAGCTTCCTGATCAGTCTAAAATGGAGCCCCGGGGAATTCATCCGCTTCACATAACAAGGACAGAAGCCAACGCGTGCATGAATGTAACCTTTTGACGTTGACCTTACGTGCTAAATCATATGATGCGGAAATGGAACCCTTATTTTTAAACCCTCTCTTGACCTCTCACCCTTTCGATACAACTATCATCTGCCCTGCAAGCCGAATACTAAGTTTAAGGACACACAGCATGGCGACTCCTGCCGAACTACCGCACCAGCCACTTGTAAGTAAATCGTCCTCGCTCATTAGTTGATATAGCCGTATGTCTTGCTCATACACTGGCACAGACCGCTGACGACTTCGATGATGACGATTCGGCCATCTCTACTGTGAGCTACACCCACCCATTCCGTCGATTCACCTCATAATACGGGAGACGCTTGTAGCTATTTTCTTTGTATAATGTCAGGCTAAATGAAGTTAGCCCGATACGTCAGAGCTTACCTCCCTCCGATCGAGCATCTTACGATTTCAAGACGAAAATGGCAGGACATATCATGCTATGAGCTCTGGAAGTAAGTCAAGTTGAGAGTGCGTTGTCTTGAATCCTTGGCTAACTAGACAAAATAGAATATAGCTTCCCAAATGATGAGGCTGAAAATGAGCGTCTTGGTAAATCTTGTAACTGATCGAGAACGAAGTATCACTACTAAAGCAACGAGCTCAGACTTACAGCATAACCTTTGGCTCCTTACTCTTCAAGGAGAACTCGGTCTATGCCCTAAGATTCAGGGGTCTGCTAGACGGGTACTAGACGTGGGGACTGGAACAGGGATATGGGCCATTGAATATGGTGCGTGTTCTGGTATTCAAGCTTCCTGACGAGACGTGGAATGACTGATGTGCTTAATTTAGCGGATCTTCATCCCCAAGCAGAGGTACTTGGAACCATGTTCACGATTCGTTGTCTCCGCAGCAATTAACTAATTGTAGGTTGTCGGTGTGGATCTGAGTCCTATTCAACCGTCCCTGTACGATCTGCTCCTTTATCCATTCAAATTGATGGGGAATGAATACTGATCGTAACGATTGTGAATTAAACAGCGTTCCACCCAATTGTACCTTTGAAGTCGATGATCTCGAGAAGGATTGGACCTGGTCAGAGCCATTCGATCTTATTTTCGCTCGCGTTATGACGGGATGCTTTACTAATATGCAAGAATTTGTTAACAAAGCATACAAGTATGATACGACAGACGCTTTCACCTCAACTCAGTCGATAAATCTGGACCTTTTGCTAACCAATGTGAGCCATGCAGGAACCTTGAACCCGGTGGCTATATTGAGATGCAAGATCTAACACACCCTCTCGGATGTGATGATGGTACTCTGAATGCTGATCTCGAATTAGCCCAATTCGGCAAACTATGCATTAAGGCTAGTGTCGAAGCACTTCGACCCATCGACATCGCACCTAAATACAAAGACTTCCTCGAAACGGCCGGGTTTGTGGACATAGTTGAGAAGCAATTCAAGTGGCCTCTCAATCAGTGGCCAAAAGATAAATATTACAAAGAATTGGGTAGGTGGTCATTTGCAAATCTGGATGGTGGCTTAGAGGGATTATTACTTGGTTTATTTACACGGTTTTTGGGATGGAGCGCCGATGAAGTCAGGCTTTTCTGCACCGCGATGAGAAAGCAGCTTCGGGACCAAAGAATTCACGCTTATATTCCGATGTAAGTATCTCCGCCTCACCAGTACCGCATGGAGCAAGTTGAGACTGTGATGCTAATAGTAACTAATCTAGTTATGTAGTCTATGGTAGAAAGCCAGAAGATAAGGCGACGTCGGCCTAGATTCTACCAACTCTATGTCCCCAAACAAGACACTAAACTGAAGTACAACCCACGACACCACTCTACCTACACTTCAAAGACATTAAAAAAAAAAAAGAATATAGTAGTTAGACTAGCCCAACTAAACGACTGAATCTTAACCTCACCTACCCAGGATCGGACTCTCACTTTGAATTAATGTCGCCCTAAGATGACGGCTTAACTCCCTGGGGTGTTGAGAAGAGGTTCTCAGGATCAATAGCCGCTTTGATGCTCTCTAGTCTCGGGAGGTTGTCACCCCAGTACTTTTTCTGTGCATTTCCCTCGATTCGAAGATTGGTATACCCTGCATAAGACAAGAACTTTTCGGGCTTATTGTCCTGAACAGTCAGAACAGCCCTCTCGGCAAACTTGTGAGTAGCACTAGATGTCTCGGATTCGCTTGTAGCATACAGGGTAAAGAAATAAGCAAGATTCCTGTGGGGGTATGACATGGCTTTAGTTTCTGCCCTGTTCGCAGCGCCTCCGTAAAGATCGATGAGGACAAACCAATTGTCAGTTCCAGGCTCAGCAGAGGCGAGATGTTCAAACACGGCATCAATTGTTTTGTTACTTGGCAACGTGGAGTATGTGATAGCAGTATCCTTGGCGTAGAAATAAGACTGCTCTGGGAAGATGGCCTCGATACTCTTGAATGTTCCGTCCATGTGGCTCATCCAGGAGAGATCCGTCTTGAGAGTTTGATTCGTTACACCAGGAATTTGGGAGCCGAAATCTAGTGCTGCATAGTCTGATTCTGGTCCGAAAAAGGCACCACTGATGATCAACGTGTCTTTGCTGATAATAACCGCCGATGACAATCGACGATCAAGGTTTCGATTTGAAGTGATATAATGATAAGCCTTGAAAGCAGCCGATAGCTTCGCTGGGTTGGTAGATGAGACAGTGTAGGAAAAGTTGACAACGTTCTCAGGCTCAGGCTTGGTCTGGAACATGAAGTTGGTCACAATACCAAAACTTGCGCCAGCGCCTCGAATAGCCCAGTACAAGTCTGAGTTCTCCGTCTCAGAGGCAAACACTATGGTTCCATTCGCAAGCACAACCTCAGCTCCTGTCATAACATCCATCGAAGTCCCCAAAAGACGACTGTGAAGTCCTAGACCGCCGACTGTCGCATGCCCTCCAATACCAACTGTGGGCGAAGAACCGTGAGGCATAAATCTTTTCCCGTTTGCATGCAGTTTCTCAGCAACGTCTCTGAGGCGATTACCGGAACCGATTGTGGCAATACCGCCCGAGTCAACCTGGACCTTATTGAGGTTCTTCACATCGATTACTACAGCGCCATTGCCTCCACCAATGCCTGTTCAAGTCAACAACATGTAGGAACATTTGATCTTTCGTAACTTACATTTGTTGGTGTAATCGTGCCCACCACTTCTAGCTTGCACATTACGGTCGTGTTCAGAGGCACAAATGACGATCTTGGCAACCTCGGAGGCTGCTGTTGGGTAGGTGACGGCGGCAGGGGCCCAGGCGTAATTGAGGTTGTATGGGCGTACATGGTCAGACTCAAAGCCAGCATCGCTTGGGACCCTGACCCTGACTGCCTCCCCACCAACGGCGCTTAGCAGACACTGCTGTAGCGACTTCGCAGTAGCAGCTGCTCGTGGATGAAAGGCGCTTGCAGCTGACCAGTATGACGCGGTTTGAACAAGCCAAAGCAGAGATTTCTTGGACGAATAAATTGGCTTGTTCATTGTGAAAAGTCTTGAGGAAGTGATGCGGTTGATATTCGTAAACGTCAAAGAGTTGCAGAATAGTGAAGTTGAGTTGATAGGTTAAATCTAAATTGCAGACGATGAGCAGCACCCCCTTAAATATTTCCCAAGTACATAGTCACATTCCCCTTCGTTCTACCACGGACGTCCAAATACAAACCGAAAGGCCGAACTGCGGATTGTATCTTGGCCGAGCACAAGGGTTTGACCAGGCTACCCGGCCGCGAACTTGTGCGTCAAACTTAAATTCGTGTCCGTGCTCTGTCAAGACAAGTGGAATGAGAGGCGGTAGTAAGTGTCGTCCGGCGTTTTGGCTTATGTTGCGTGGCCTTAATCGAACTGTTGATGGAAACAACGATCTGGCCTAGTTAATTAGAAAGCTCGTAATATTGCAAGTCCATATGCCGAATAGTACCACTGTTATCTCGGTGTAGAGTTTTGTATCCGTGCGGCTTGAAGCCTGTGAAAATTTCCCATTTTGGGATAAAGCATAAATTGGTATGCGTGGTAAAGCGTTTTGCGGAATCCGCGGGAGATTTAAGAGCAGCTCCAAGACAAACGAAGCCACAAGCCATGGGCCGCTCAATGTGACATTAAAAATAAGTAATTGGCATGCATAAATCTTATTTTGAAGCCTGATTTGCAAATTCTCCCTGTTACCGGCAAAACGGCTGTCACTCAAGTTATAGACCTAAATGCCGAACCACGATGATACTGACAACATTTACAGTCTGTACCAGTCCATCAGATTGTGTTTTACTAGCGGCGATTGCAAAGGAAGTAGTTTGTGATATTCAGGAAGGCTCGGCACATCAGCCTCTTAGGAAAGGCTAGCTCGGATTTATAAATATCGCACTGAATACTTGAAAGAAGTGTTATGTGAAAGCTCTGAAGCAGATCCAATTGAGTAATGTTTCACAGAAGTGGTAGCTATCTATGATGCATGACCTTAGCCTCCTATCCTGTGCGTGCTTTCCAGGTTTTTTCAAACATTTTCTTGACAGCCAACATCTCAATACCAGGGAATTGAGGGTTGATGGCTTTCTCAAATGGTAAGTTGAACTCTCCCACAGCCATTAGGCTTTCTAAGATAGCATAGAGGCCCTGTAAGTGCTCTTTCGGAAAGAATGAGTATGCGGGTATATGACATGGGAGTTCAGTGATTTCTCCTTTTCCAAGCTTATCCAGATTGTCGCGATAGACTTTGAACTCAGTGCCTATTATGTATAGCTAGGGTTAGTAATCTATTCTTTTCTGTCGTTGTGCGACGACATACCCTTTGCATCTTCTGCCAACTTCAGGAAATCATTCCAGGTAAGCTTGTCCCCAATAATGCAAGTAGTATCTTGCCATTCGGATAGATTGAGCAATTCTGCAACCACCTTGGCGACATCAAATGAATATGAGAAAGCGACTAGTTCATCGCCCGAGCCAGGAATCGCCGCGATGGCATTATTCATGTCAATGACCGGTGTCATTGAAGTCAAATACGTTTTGATGTAAGGCATGCCCCAGTAGTCGAGAAAGTACCCCGGGGCAACCTCAGTCCACTGAAGACTGGTGGTCCTGAGGAGGTCCAGCGCCTTTCGTTGAAACACGGCCCACGGATTTAAAGGGCTCTTGGACCTAAATTTTCCATGGGTTAGATACGTTCAGGTATAAGGTTCTACAATGTGTGGAATGTAGGCTTACGTGTTAGCGTTAGGCAAGCTCCAGTTGCTGGGAATAAAGCGCCTAGTATATTTAGATTGATCCGAGGCGCGAATGACGGCCGCTTCAACCTGAGCCAAGTTGTCGTCATGAACACCCAAGCAAGAGATGACGGTTTCGATTTTGTGCTCTTCCAATGCTGATATCAACGAGCTTGCGACATCGTATTGCACCAAGACAGTTGGCGCTTCCGCATCGTCTGTGGTTGAGGCCTATATTATGCCCCAGGTTAGAGGGGCACTGAAAAGTGTGATCACCATGTAACCGGACCTTACGGCTGAGTATAATCACTGAATGGCTCGAGTGTTCTTTGATGGCATCCACAATGGTCTTGCCTACATGGCCAGAGCCACCAAGAACTGCGACGTTAACCATTGTATCGACTAGAGTTTGATTGAGACTGACAAGACGTGCGGCATAAATTCGAAGACTCCAGCCTACTTCGAAGCGGTCCAAGGACATATATATCTTTTCCTTTGTCGATTCCACTTTCGTTCTAGTTAAGTCAAGCGCTCGCTCCTAACCTCCCTATCATAGCAGCACGCTTATCTGCTTGAAACCGATTTTGAGATATTTTTGCATAACGTCCGCAGTCAGAGTTTGAGTAAGGCCGAATATCCCTCACCACATAACCAACTCGGACATTCAAGAATACCGGGCTCCGCGACGGCTTGTCAAATCACCTACTGCTACGGAATCCGCGCGTCCCTAAGAAGTGGCCCACATCTTATGAGGAGCACTAGCCATGTGTCCTTCGTACCTCAGGAACAATACTGTAGAATAAACATTCCGATCGAATCCACAGAATTAGGATGACGATCAACTGGACTCAAGTTCTCCGGCCCACAAGCTTACTCGCCGCTGTACATTCTTCTGGTAGGCAGCTTTCCAATGATCGGGATTTACCACCAATGAAAGAACTTAGGTTACGGTATTCCTTTTTTTTTTTCGGACCGAGTTGCAGTGCACAAGGCCTTATTATCGTCTAATGAGCATTTAATGATACGAATGGTTTCGTGCTTGGGACTTTGGGCGCAAATATGGGCCTCTTGCCGTGACCGGATCAGGCCTGAGGTTCCTTGCCGTTGCTTTACTGGGTAAGCGTTTTTTCTTCGTTGGTGATCTATTTGTGTTTGCTCCACTCGAACTTCGATCAACAATTACAGATGGTCTCAACAATCCTCGCTTCTCTCTGGATCTTGGTGCAGCATCCTCCATGAGACCGGTTGTCTTATACACCGACTTCGTTGTTTTCCCAGTCAACGACCAATTACTGGATGTCCATTCGAAACTTGTTACTAAAAGAAAAATGATATGGCTGTCTAGCAAGAGTTGGATGTGCGACATTCAGTAGCTGTATGAAACAAGTCGAATAGTGCACGAATTTTGCTTTCAACATTTGCGGCATTGCTCGGTTTAACCGTTGCGTGTATGGATTAAATATTCAACACGGGGCGTGAGCCCCAAATCTCCCAAACGACGACTAGATATACCCATAAGAAGCCTTTCCAAACCAAGAAAAAAAAGGCCAATATTACTGAAAATCATGGATTCGTATCGTTTCGCCAGATGCATCCAATCGTATTGCTTGCCAAACTGACTTGACACACCCTAGAGTTACCGGAATCTGGAATCCACGGGCCCCGAAAAAAAGGCGGCCGAGCCTAGATTCCCCCCCGCTTGTATAAAATTAGATTCTTGATTCACCAGGACCGTTGCTTGTGGCGCCCTCTAGCCGCAATAGCGCCTATTAAGCTTAACGACCATCCCTGCCATTCTCTTCCATTTTCGTATCTATTTCCTAGCTTCGCAGATTCAAGTTTTGCGAGGTCCGAGGTCTAGTGGACTCTAAATTCAAATCTTCGTTGCTGTGTGGGCTGGACAGTAGAAACCTAAGCGGTTTGAGCCTATAAAACATCATGCCAGGTAAGAATCATCTGATACCACATCTATCCACTCTCAATCACTCCTGCTGGTTCAATGGTCTTAATAATAGAGTTCACGAACTGATTCTTTCCTCAGCATAGGTTTCGCTACATCTAAGCTGGTCCTCGGGCACGTAACAAGCACTTTCAATAGCTCCATTTCTCGGACATGGGCCTTGTGGTCTTCCTTCGGTGCTGCCGATCTCTACATCTCCGGATGCAATGCCGTCAAGTTGGTTGGATCCGGGATCGGATCAGTCCGCATGCTTTCCATGCACGGCAATGAAGTCAAAGAAAGACTAGTATACTTCGACCCCGTTGCACACTCTTATGCATATTCCATTGCCGACTCACCTGGCTTTCCGGCTACGGGTTGCCTTGGCTTGATCCAGCTCCATGAGCTCACAAACGAGAAAACTCAGATTAAATGGAAAGGATTTGCAGATCATGTTGTACCTGGGACAGAGGAGCCTTTGAAGCAGCAGTTGGATGAACTGTACTGTGAATCGATTGAAAAGGCTCGAAGGGCTTTAGAGAAGTAGGCCCTGGTTCAGGGTATCACGGTTCGTTGAAGGGTTAGATTCCATCCCCGTGACTTTTACTTCGTGTTGGTGCGAACTTTAGTGGGAAGCTGTGGTTTTGCGAGCTACTTCCAACAGATTCAAGGAAAATTCAAAGACATGGTAGCTTGCGATGCCTGCCTAAAGCTCGAGAAACCAGGAGACATATTTTACAAAATGCATCAATGACAAACTTTGTGGCCTTGGATAGTGATAAACAAAAAAACACAGACAGTGACCTGTGGGTCGAGTTGGAAACTTTAACGGAATGATATGTCCAGCGGTCAACCTAGATTCTCACTCTAGACACGGCAGCTATGGACTGGAGGTCCTCACAAGATGATGTAGTTTGGTCCGCGGGCAGGCAAATAATTTTTCCTATAGATACTGCACTGAAACTTTCTTCAACTGAGAAAATTGTTCTTGTATCAGCACCATGAGCACCACGCCGCAAAGTTCACATCCACGAGAGCGACTATTGGACACAGGCTTGAATATTCGGAACAAATCTCCTCATGTCAGTCCCTTGTAGAATTGGAGATTACTTCTGCAGCAATCCAGTGCACATGAACTTTGTAATCGCGGAACAAGTTTAAAACCAGGCCCCTCTACATGCGCAACAACGCAACTAATAACGGGACATCTATATACAGCAATACTTGGTTGGTCCAGGCGTCCAGCTGGAGAAATTAGTGGTTTTGTTTCTACTTGTGTACGCGGGTTCTAACTTCAACTAGGCTGATATAGCTAAGCCTCAGGTGAAGCCCTGTCTCTGTCGTATCAGGTTACGTTCTTCGGCGGAAGAATTCAGATGAAGCAAGTATTGATGAGGTTCGTGTCCTAAGACCCCTAACTCGCTAAATAAGACTGTAGTGTCTGATTGGTAGAAATACCACTATGTGGAACCAGGATCGTATCCTAGCAGTTCTGCTGGACGCTTTATTCGTTCGCTTTCCCAGCAGCTAACTGCTACAGTTTATCCTTGCTTCGCTCCTTTCTTTAATTTGTGGAATCTCTCAGAGACCCCGCTTGCAACGTGGTATTGATCATATCATATCAAGTGACTACGGAATTTCGCGGTGTGAAGGTCCCCAGGTCCTTGCACTTCTTTTCTTTCCTCACCTTTCCGCACAAACGTCGCGCGCTATATCGCCAGCCGAAACTTAAACTGGACCACTGGCAAAGCTTTTAGTCTGGTAGTTGGAATTTGCCATAATGTCATCACCTCCTACTGCTCAGACACCACCTGCGGCTCAGACGAGTCCAAAGGACTCGAAAAACCGTAGGAGCCCTGCTAAGAGTCCTTCAAAAAGCCCGCAGCAAACCCCACAGCCTGAGCTTGGAGATGCTACTATTCTCTCAGCTGCTCATTGGCAACAACTTGCCGAGGTAAGACAAATTTATTGCTTTCATTTGTGTTGCGCCGTAGTGTGATTGATGCTGACTCCAGAAAAGGAAGAGGAGGTTGCTGAAGACGACGATGCCGATTCACTCACAGGCCAAAGCATCTCGTCCTCGACAGACTCAGTGACTTCCAGTATTTTTGAGTATCGCAAGTTACATGGTCGCACATACCATCGCGAAATCGGAAATGCCCAGTATTGGTGCGCTTATTCCGCCATAATACTGATTCCTTCTAGGATAAAAGCTTACTGAAAAAAGGGCGACCAATGATGAGCGACAGAGCGAGGTGCTTGACATTAAGTAGGCCAGTAAAAATGAACAGTTGCAACTCATGATAACCAGATTACTAGCCACCATTGCTTAACTCTCGGAATCGGCGGAAAGCTTTATTTGGCGCCAATCGACGAGCAGAAGATTACGGTGAGGATATTAACCTATCTGTTATCACACAGAGCCTTCACTAATACGAAACGCCTTGCGAAGAAAGTTCTCGACATCGGAACGGGTACTGGTATGTGAGGTGTTGTTATGTTGAGGATTCCTCTGTGCCAAAATATAACTAACCAGAAATTCTCGGCCAATAGGTATCTGGGCCTTGTACGTTTTACCTTCGTATTCTATGCAGCACTCACTGACACTAGCTATAGAGACTTTGCAGATGAGCATCCCAACATCGAGGTCATTGGCACAGACATTTCCCCAATTCAGCCCTCCTGGGTTCCTCCAAACCTGAAGTTGTGAGTTCTCCAGGATTGGACCTATTCAGATATCGAATACTGCCAACCCCGAAAATTTGACGGCTAACGACTGTATGTCTGTCAGTGAAATCGAAGATTGTACACAAGAGTGGACATTTGCCCCCAACTCTGCCGATTACGTCCACATACGTTGGTTGGTCGGTAGTATTCCCGATTGGGATTCATTCTTTAAGGAGGCATATAAGACTTGTAAGCCAGGTGGCTGGGTCGAGAGCCTTGAGCCTTCTGGTATCATCACCAGCGACGATGATACAGTAAAGGAGAGCTCTGCACTGGGCCAGTGGGGTAAGCTCTTCATCGAGGGCGCAAAGAAGTTTGGAATGAGCTTTACTGTTTATGAAGAAGAGCTTCAAAGGAAAGCGATGGAAGCCGCTGGCTTTGTTGATATCGAAACATTCGAGTTCAAGGTGAGTCTTTTCTTTTGTTTAACTTTGTTAAGTGTGGTCGCGAATAAAAGCTGATATGGTATGGTCAGACTCCTATCGGCCCGTGGCCCAAGGACCCTCAATTGAGAGAGCTTGGACAGTTTGGCCGCCATGCCTTCCTCGCAGATACCGAGGGCACTGTGCTATTTGTGGCCAACACGATTGGGTGGACTGAGTCGGAAATTCATGTCTACATTGCTCATCTTCGCCGAGAGGTCGCGTCAGGAAAGCATCATGCTTACTATAGGCAGCGAGTGATTTGGGGCCGAAAGCCAGAGGAATGAGCTTCCGTTATTAAATTTGGCTACGTAGATAGGATTTAGAGAACAACCCACTTGTGTTCAAGCTACTATGCAAGCTCCGTGCTTTGACCATGGAGGGGAAGACAACTAGGCAAAGGGCATGAGGTCGTTAATACCATGAGCTTGTGAGCCACAGTAGGTGCTGTGCCCTTTCCAGAGGACAAGTTGTCCTTGGTCAACCGATCCAGTGACGTTGTAGACGGGTGCAGGTTGATTCGCGTGGGGGAAGAGCCCGTTTCACCCGTCGCTGCGATATTTGACGTCTTTCACCAGCTGCGCTGTCTTATGACTATTAGTCAACACGCAGCATCGCGATCTTTAAGCACTGCATTCAGCGTGTCTGTAGAGCTTGGTAAATAGCATCTCGCTTGATTAGAACTATCTCCGAAAGTGCACCTGAGGAGAATAAAGTCATAAGTCAAAGGTATAAAGTTAGCACCATGATTCAAACCAGGCATTATAGTGTAGCTTCGCAGCCTTCGTCATTTTGCTCCTGCCCTTCTTCCTCGGTAATGTTCTTACCTGCATCGTGACCTATCACTAGTATACTAGTTGACAAAGGCTTCGGGTGTGGAACAGAACTCAAGAGCATTCAGGTCTAGCAGGGGAAGTTGAGCCACTCGACTTGTATCTGCTACGTGTTGGATAGTAAAAGCTCTGACTTTGTACAAATGGTTTTGAACCTGGCGAAATTTTGGTACGATTTCTCCCTTCCATCGCTCGTACAGGAGTCTTGCGATCCTGCGCCTTGAAGCAATAGTGACAACACCTGCTTCATGTTTCTTGAACACAGGTATTGTGGAATGTGGGAATGTGATCAGTCTCAGTTTTGAGAATACTATATGCTACGACGATGGTCTTGATTTATCTCAAGTACTTGGTGCATCGCGCTTGACACGAAAGTTTGCAATGCCATCATTTGCAAGTTGAGCCACAAGCCCATGTTCCCAATCGATATACCCCTGCATATCCTTCTCAGCATTTTCTGTTCCCTCATACGGTCGCTTGTATACATCGATGGGCTCAGATAACCACCGTGGTTCCGTCTCAAGGGCACCACCTGCTGCCTTCCATGCGTATGTACCTCCACTCAGATACAAGATCTCTCGTGACGAACTACTAATGGTGCGACGCGCGAGTTCTATATTCGCAGCAGCAATAGTACCATCCGGTGATGTCAGGATGATAGGTCCTTCACCTGGGGCGGAGTTCAAATCGCGGACAAGCTCTGGTCCTGAAGAGAACCATGCGCCGGGTATATGGCCCTTCGCATACGCTGGGCTGCGGGCAAGATCCACGATAATAGCACCTTGTATTCGATTGAAATCTTCAACTGAGATAGATGTTGAGGTTGGTATGCTCCAAGTGGGCTGTCGCGGTTTGGGTAGGTCTTTTGGTACAGACGTACCATTCTTGAGAACGTGAACATCCCATCCAAGCTGGAGCAGCCAGGTTGCGATCATGAGACTTCTTACGCCATCTGTGTCGTACAGAATGATTCGAGCACCTCTGACACCGATCCATTCATCAGTTGCCTGGACAAGTTGGCCGCCTGGCGCTGAAAGGAAGCCGTCAGGATGGTCCTCATCATACTCTTTCGGGTCTCTGACATCCAGTAAATACAGAGTCCTGGATTCTGCCTCTTCGGCAAATTTTCTCAGTTGGTCGACATCGATAACAGGCACGCCGACATGCTTTGCCCATTGGCTGGCATAGTCTCGAGCCTTTTGTACAGCTGTGGGTGACGGCTTGCCAACGCGCTCAGCTTTGCCCTTGTCCAGCTCAAAGCCGGCGAGCGTCCATCCTATCGTTCCGTTTTCGAGAGCAAACACCTTATTACCAACTCCTGCATTGACCAAGGACTGTGTACCAACAATACTGCGCGTTCGTCCGGCACAATGTACAACCACGGTTGTGCTTGGGTCGGGAGCCACTTCGAATAATCGGTACAAGAGCTCACCACCGGGGCAACTCTGTCCGCGCGGGATGCTCATAGTATGATACTCTTCATATCTCCTGGCATCCAGAACGACGATATTTTTGTCATTCTCGATGATGCGCTTGATCTCCGGCGCGGGCAGTGATGGCGTGTGGCGGATTGCCTCGACAAGTTCACCAAAAGCTTTTGATGGCACATTCACATCGCGAAAGACTTCGCCGACACGTGAATAGCCTGCGAGCCCGCCTTCCAGAACCGCAATATCACGATAACCCAATGTCAAAATCCGCTGTACCGCATGTTCAACATAACCTTCTCCGTCGTCGTAAACCACAATCGGTGCTGAGAGTCGTGGGACCAATGCTGGCAGCTTGGCTTCGATTTCGGATACTGGGACAGATAAAGCGAAGAACGGGTGTGCGATTGAGTAGGGTCCTTCTTCTCGGATGTCAAGCACGGCAATTTCGTCACGATTTGCCCAATGACGGCGGAGGGCTTGCGGGGTAATTGTCTTGGCCATTTTCTTTTGTTGGGAAAAGGTTGTCTACACAATAGCCGGGGCGGGGTTTCACAACTTATGAGGTGTGAGTCCAGCTGTTTATACAAGTTCTCAAAGAGCACTGGGGCTTTTCGGACTATTTAGTGGACTATTTAGTGGAAATTGTCCGCGATCTTCGTTGCTGGACCCTTCGAAAAAGATTTAGCTCATCTGGAGTTGGAGTCGTGATTTGACGCAAACCGCTTAACTTCGACAAGGAAAAAGGCTTTGGAGAAGAATGAACATTTTACCAGGATCTTAAGATAAGCAGCTATTAATTAGATAAGAGATAAACCTCTCAATCATCAGGTGCTGGTCGAGTTGAGATGTATTTAGTATCTAACAAGATCTGCACCAGATCAGGTCCCCGGGTAGGAAAAATGGGAGCTGACCCAGCCGTCATAGCGTCATCGCCCCGCTCACAGTCGCCATCCGCGACCAAGACTTGGCAGCGCAGAAAACGACAGTCAGCCTGCTGCGCGTCGAAGGAGGACCCCATATTGCACCACACGGCAAGGTGAAGTGGCCGAGAACACGTCGACCATCAAGATATCATATATCATGCACACAATACGTCAAAAGAGGAAATCGTGTGAAGCATGTCGTAGGTCCTACTCCTTGTTTGTCAGACAGCGGCGTCGATTGCTGATGGGTTGTAGGAGCACGGAAACTCAAGTGCTCGGGTCACGAAACCGGATGCTCACGATGCCTGCGCCTCGGTGTTGCCTGTATATTCCACAATAAGGGGTTGCCAGGACGGCCAAGGAAATGGTCACTGACCGAGGCCGGAGAGCCTCAGTGTGACCCGCTGAAGCTAGGTAATCAGCAAGACACGGCGTCCACGGCCCCAGATACCCAGTCAAGCGATCGCCATGTTTTGCTTCAGCAGGGCGCAGAGGCACTATCCTCTCACTCCAGCCCGTCAACTGCGCCAGTGGAAACGTCCTCAACTGTCACGTCCGGCTCAACAGATCTGCTCCCAAGCGTTCTGCCAGAAAGTTATCGAGGAGAGCAAGACGAAATATCATTCACCTATGACGAACTCGGGCCATTACCACTATTAGACTTTAACACAAGTGCACAGCTAGAGACTCTTCCCCTGGATTCATTCCGAGCCTGCCTGTCTCCCGTCGTGCACAACGGTGAACCTACGGAACTGTCACCCAACACTTCGGTGACTGTCAGCGGACCGTCAACATGCTGCGACTGTTCGAAACAAGTCTTCCAAACTATTCGCACATTAGAACGGTCCCCAACATCCCATAGTACTGTTCACATTCTTCGACAAAGCATGGGGCTTTTCGAGAAGGTATTGACGTGCTCTATTTGTTATGATACGTCAAAGCCCCCGCGTGTTACACTACAAAATGTTATTCTCCTGGGTCGCCTGTCTCTAGAGGTAGCCTCAGGATATGACGTGTATCTCGAGTGGGTCAAGGAATATTGCAAAGGTCTTGCAGAAAGGGAAACAAGTGATACAGTATACCTTATGCCCAACGTCGACGTCAGTTCGATGCTGGGTTTCAAGATCAGTAGTGACAAATTATATCAGCTGATAGCTGACGGATTGCATGAGGATGCCCAGAGATTCATGGACCTGGGCAATCAATTCGCGATGAGACAGCACAAACGACATCTCATCGGCCACGAAGCATGTCCGGATTGGGAAGGACGGTGTTGGAAAGAGAAGCAGGATATAGATCCGGATCCATCTGATGTGTGCCCTCAAAGTCCAGCAGCGAGAGCCTTAATACCATGTTATCGAATCGTTGAGGAGGTGAGGGCGAGGATTAAGAGGTTTGAAGAGGCTATAACATAATTAAAAGCACTTATTGAGAGAGCAGGTTGATACAGCTCGATGGAAGTTGCCATGGCTGTGTAAATCAATTTACCAATGTCACACAACCGCCTGTACTCTGTATAGTCAGGCTAAGTACAAGCAAGGAAAAGGATGCTTTTATAATCTATGTATCACTCTCAAGCACTAGATTTGCTCTTACAAGCCGTCAACGTCAACGTACACTAGAGACCACTCGTCTCCGTCTTTCATTTTCTAGTGCAACACCCATGGTTGTCATTCACCGCCAGTGGCAACTCTCCAATTCTGCAGAAGCACGATGAAGTGATCTTCACGTCCGCCTCTGCCATAGCCAGTGTCAATTGCTTTCGGATGATGTTGGCTTCCGCATCACGGCCAAGTTTTACCAGACATTCATGGTACCCATGCAGTGCCCAGATGTTATTCGGGTGTTGATGCGACCTTTTCGGTGTTGGGTGAAGCCCAAGGTCTTCTGCATAGGCTGTGGCGGCCTGATTGATGTGGCCTTGCTCTATAGACAACGCCGCATATGCATGCCGGGCAGGGAGCATCCATCCCCAGGGTTCCGCGAAAGGGAGGTCGTCTTCGAGCTCAATAGCTACACGCAAGTTGTTGAACGCGATCTCATAATTGCGACGCCTATAAGCAATCTCGCCGCCAAGCATCGCTGTTGCTACTTTCAAGATGTCCGTGATCTTGTTAGGGAAGTCGAGACGTGTTGGTGGAACAAGGTGAGATGCCTGTTCAAACAACTCATATTCTCTATCCGCCTGCGCCAACTCATTTGTTGCGGCATATGCAATGGCTTTTCCGTAGTGCCTAAAGACATTCGTCACGCAGTATAAATGCTTGTCCCCCATAGGTTCAAGTTTCTTCAGCTCCGCCCACATGCCGAAACGGATATACACATGCACGCGGACCGCTAGGAAGAACTCCATCCAATCTGCAAGAGCGGGCGTCTCTGTTCGTAGAAGCTTCTCTGTAATGGTGGCCTCCATACGATCCGTTGCACTTAGAGCTGCTTTTGACTTTCCGCAGAGCATTGCCGCGTAGATTAAAGAGTGATAGTCATGTAGTCGGTAGTAGCTGTAAAACGTCAAGCCACCGTTCTTCTCGAAGTACTTATCATCGGCTTTTGTCGCTTTAAGATTGTACTCGACGGCTCGTCGATAATCGCCGATAAGCACATCGATGTGTGCAGGCATATGATAAGTGTGTCCCGTATCAGGGACCTGGTCCCGGATCATGTCTGCTGCGGGTAGCGCTGCCTCAGGAGTGGCGGACATCTCCATAAGATGGATGTACATATGGGCGACTCCAGGATGCTTCTCGACGCCTGGAATTTGCAAGGTCGCTTCTAGGAGGTCTTTAACCTCATGCACGGGTGTGTTAGGGATGGGCTGGCCATTAGCTGTATTGAACATCTTGCGAGGCGCGATATTCATCAACGCATCCGCAAATAGCGTTATGATATCGAAGTTCCCCTCGCCGTGTTGTCTGTACACAACTCTCATTGCGTCGGCATATGCTCTGTCGCAAGCTGCTAGATCGCGATCCGGGTTGTTGTCTGGATACCTGAAGTCCAATGCTTCTATCAACGCCCGCTCCCACGGCGCTGCACTGCTCACTCGTCGCAGCGCCTGTTGTGAGAATGTATAGCACTTGTCGATGGCATTGAGGCGGTCTTTCTGGTCGAACAGTCTCCAGGTTTTGTTGTAGTTGGGCCCCGAGCAGAAAGCAAGACCCCAATATGCTAATGCAAGATCCTTGTCATGTCCAATAGACTGTTCATAACAGAAGATTGCTTCATCGTGATTAAAGCAGTACGTCCATAGCAATGCGCGATTGAACCAAATCTGAGCTTCTGATGACTTTGTGCTGACTTTGATGCTGAAGTGGCCCAGGTCATAGTAAGGATCACTGGAGTGTCGAGGTGCCAAGAGAGGCGGAATCGAGCCCATAGTGGCGAGCGTCGCTTGAGCGGGTTGACTGACAAGGTTGGCAATTTGGAAGCTTCAATTCGTGTGCCGACAAGTACTGTAGCGACAAACAGCAGCGGCATGTACCCCCAATAATTGATGCAGGGCTTGCGGAGGGTTTCCCATCACTTCCCCGCTCGGAGCGGACCATTTTCTGCATGTACCAACCTCACGGCGGACCATTTTTAGTCAGCCAGTATTACTAACATACCTACGGAGTACTGGAGGTAAATTGAGCCATTGTGCATTGTGCAGTAGTCCACCGAGGCCAACCAAGGCAGCATTTTATATGACCAGTTCTCGACCGTTAACTGTTGCTGAACCCTAATTCATTGGTTTGTCGATGGTATAACGGGCATTCAGCGACGCTCGGTTGAGATTAACAGACCCCACATGCCTCCTCTTGTCCCTGTACCGTTTAATATTTGTCACGAGCAACTTAGGTGCTGCTATCGGGCGCATTATTTGAGGCTTTAATTAGTCTGTTTCGTGTTTTCAACATCCTATTTTCCAAGAGCGACAAAAAACATGAGATGAGAGGCCATAGTTGTTGAAAGTTGTCATCGGGGCCTTTTAGTTGAAGGTCTACCAGTATCTACTAATGCACAGACACCTGAAAGAAAAAAAAAAAAACCTGAAAACAGGCAGGTGAAAATCACTCAGTCTAGCGTTCATCATCCTTGTATACTAGGTCTTTCTGCTCACTGCTGCGTGGCTGAAACGAGACGTATCAGTCGCGAAACTTATCAAGATCCCGATCAGAAACATCATCGAGGACTGCCTCGTCGTTCTTTTTGGCCTCCAGCCTTGCCAGCTTGTGTTTCCGAGTGTCACCCTCCGTCTGACGAGTAATCCACCAAAGCATCCCACAAACAATTCCACACAGGCCAATGAGACCCATAGAGAGCCCAAACGGCACCTGGTTCTTTGGTTGGTACCTCTCTTGAAACATCTGGGGACCAAGAGCATCCCCGACCTGCCCATAGCTGTTGACAAAGCCAATCGCAAACGCGGATCCTGTGGCGCCATTGACCGTTTGAGCACGCCAAGGCCACATAACACTTTTCAAGATTGTTAGTAACTTCAAGCTCCATAGAGAAGCAGGGGGAGCTTACGGGAACCAAGCCGTACCACAGGCGATACCAATCATCATGCCGATGTAGACGCCGACGTCGTTCGGATATACCACAAGAATCGCATACATGCCAACGATAACAACCGTACATCCGATTGGGTAGAGCGGCAGCGGGTATCTTGCTGAGTTCGCTGAATAACCTAGGAGGAGAATGAGGATGATAGACAGAGCTGAGATCGGAATGTTTAAGATTTGGGCCGTGGAAATGTCACTAGAAACTTCAGTCAACCGATTCTAGACCAGGAGGGGCATGTAGATGACCTTACCTGAAACCCATGTTGGCAATGATAGTTGGGCGGTAGAAATCGATACCGTTTTTTCCACATGTCATCAGAGCCCAGCTGAGAGTGAAAAGCCAGAGTCGTTTGTCCTTGAGAGCAACCATAATTTCTCTACCAACGAAGTCTCTTTCGGACGAGCGGGGGGAGTTTTGTGGCAAACGTGCCTGAAGGAAGGACCTTTCGATGGGGGAAAGCCACTTGGTATTACCGGGGACTTTTTCTTGTCAGCGATATTGGTTCTAGATCATTAAATAGGCCAGGAGGGTATTTACAATCTGGGAGGTAAAGTAGAACAGTAAGTGAGAGGAGGACGGTGGCGATCCCTTCGACTGCGAAAAGCCATTGCCATCCAGACAGGCCTCCAGCCCCAGAAACACCATGAAAGCCATAGGCCAATAGACCGCCAAGGATACCAGACACATTTCCCACAGCATCTTCATCTTGTTAATCTGAGACCTAACGGATGTGGAGATCATGTATACTTACAGATCCAGATACAACGAACGGCAATTTCGTCAGGTCGATACCAGTACGATAGCTGAAGAATAATGCCGGGAAACATTCCAGCTTCTGCCTATATATCGAGTCAGCACTCAAATCCAACAAAAAGTTCCCACAACGAGCCACGCACCAAACCAAGGAAGAATCGACAGGCATAGAGACCGGCGGCATCATGAGCTGCGGCCGTGCAGGCGGTCACGATGCCCCTAAACGAGCAAATTAGCCTTGCATTTCTCATCTTGGATAGATCAACGCAATGTACCACGATAACATGATCCTGGACTGCCATCTTGACGGCTTGAACTTCTTGATCAGTAGATTGGAGGGAATTTCGGCGACTATGTAGGGCACCTGCGATTGTTAGCTTTAGAGGCATGACTCGGAAGATTCCAATTTACAGTGTATAAAACCGTGACCAAGTTATATTGGTCAGAGGTGATATCAAGTTGGGTCAAGATGTTGCGATTCGTTCCTTTATTCATGATACGTGCATTAGAAACCTAAAAGGCAATGAGCAACTTTACGCAAGGCAAATCGTCAGTTACAACACTCACATTGGTCTCATCTAGCTTCTTTACCA
Organism: Fusarium sp. FL617; assembly: GCA_030142105.1. Classification (NCBI taxonomy): domain Eukaryota; kingdom Fungi; phylum Ascomycota; class Sordariomycetes; order Hypocreales; family Nectriaceae; genus Fusarium; species Fusarium sp. FL617. Next base: position 114,869 of record JAREIL010000007.1, on the reverse strand, counting down.
GGTATAACATACAAAGCAAGGGAATCAGTCGCCAATCAACCTTTCGAAGCAGCTTTTTTTCTTCATCTGCCGTCAAAGCTGTGAGAGCTTCCTCTCGGGTCAAGCTTTCTTCTGTGTTGGGTGTATTGTCTCCAGTGATGGGTGATTTTCCAGACCGTTTCGCAGTTTTGATGTCAGACCCATTGTGGGAGTATTGTTCTCCGTCTTGGGAGATTGCAACCCGAATGTGTTGGTCATGGCTTGGTGCCATTATCAATATGAATTAAGCAGTGGTTCACCTGCTATGAAGAGATGGAGTAGCAGGCATTGAAGCAGGAAAGGAAGAAAGCGATGGAATATATACTTTGGCCATTCTATCTACCCGGTTAATGTTATCATTCCAGTATTGGAACGTTAGCGAAGGCGCAAGACACCCTTGTAGATCGTGATATCGATTGAAAGTCCGCCCAATTATGCTATGGGCAGAATAAAGCACGTTTTCCTCCATTGGGCTAGGGACCCTTGTCCGCCGAGACGCTATGCTACCTTGAAACCTTCCGAGCATACTCTGACTGGCATCCTGTAGGCTAATACATACTTATGTCTTGCCTACCCAGAGTCAGATGAGAATGGCAAGAAGCAACATACTCTGCCCAGTTTGTTTTTAACGGTCCGCATGCGAACATGTCGACTGCTTCCGCCCCTGACACCGTCACTTGGGTTACGCCAGCTGCTCGTCCGCCATCCGGTCAACCTGACATAAACTACGCCCCTGACTATAGCAACTGGCAGGCCCGTGCTAAGAGACGTCTTGCTGAAGGTAACTTGCCTAAGAAGGTGCCTGAAGGATTTCCGGAACAACTGACTGGTGATGCCGCATGGGATGGTGCGACGCTGGCGGAGACATACGATTGGACGTATGTTCTAAGTGATGAGCAGCTGTCTGAGATTGATCAAGCATTGGCTCATTTCAAGTGTTCGTGGCTTTTTGCAAAGGCTGCACTATCAATATTAACAGGATGAGACAGCTCTTGGCCGTTCCTTTGGTCACATTACTTCCGAAACGTTCCCATTACCGAATCTTCATTCCGAGCTTCGTCGCCTATCTCACGAGCTACATTATGGTCACGGATTTTTTATTATCCGTGGCATAAAGGTTGGCGAACGTACTCGAGAAGACAATATCATCATCTACGCAGGGCTTTCTGCGCATATTGCAGGAGAGCGCGGGCGACAAGACCACAAATATGATGGAAAGCCTGCAGACGTGGTTCTCACACATATCAAAGATCTGAGCAATTCCGACTCGAGTAATATTGGAAGTCCAGCCTATACTACCGATAAGCAAGTCTTCCACACCGATTCGGGCGATATTGTTGCTCTCTTTGCACTCGAGATAGCTAAGGAGGGCGGTGCAAGTAAGTTGACTAGCACTTGGACAGTTTATAATGAGATTGCGAGAACTCGTCCCGACCTGATCCACACACTCTCTGAGTCTTGGGATATGGAAATGTGAGTATCATTCCATTCTCAGTCTGGATTTCTCCCAACTAAAAGAAAACAAACAGCTTCGAGAAAGCTGATAAGCAATGGATGGAGAGACCACTGCTACATCTTCTACCGGCCACGGATAAAGCCCCTCAACGAGTTTCTCTGCAGTATGGACGACGGTACTTTGTTGGATTTGGAGCATTACCGCGCAGTGAAGATATCCCGCCTATCACCGAGGCCCAAGCTGAGGCGCTAGATACGCTACACTTCATTGGCGAGAAATACTGCCTCAATACCGAGTTCCAAAAGGGCGATATCCAATATGTTAACAATCTCAATATCTTCCATGCCCGTGATGGATTTGTGAACCAAGGAGAAAAGCAGTATGTTGAAACATGCAGTAATATGGAGTCTGAGTTGACTGACATTGCACAGGCGACACTTACTCCGTCTGTGGCTGCGTGATACTGAGAACGCCTGGCACACCCCCCAGGTTCTCCAGCCCAGGTGGGACCAAATTTATAAAGGTGTTACGCCTGAAAACTCTGTGTTTCCACAAGAACCATACATTCGTAGTGCAGGAAATAAGAGACGATGAGTACATGATATTTAAATGCTAGTGGAGCACGCAAGTGGGCATTAGTATGGGAAGAGTAATTGAAGAGTAGTCGCTTCTATCTTCTGAGCCGGCCTGTATTGAGGAAAGAATTCAAGAAGACTGAATCCAATAGAACCATGGTAGTGCTATCATGTCAAGTCCAAGCAGATGGCCCAAAGGTCTCGTTGATTCCCAGCTTTCTCCATGGGGTACCTTGGCCGTCCGCAGTAGTGCCCTGAACATTATTCCCCCACCAGCTGAGACTGACCCCGGGAAACACAAGAGCGAAAAAGATGACGATAGCTGAAACGGCGAGACCGGAATCAAGGGCAGCCGAGAGAACGTAATTGTACTGTTCATAAGTCAGCAATGCCTAACATACCCAATGACTCTTGCTGTCAGAATAGAACTTGCCTTTGCCCACCAATATGGATACTTTCCGCGAATCCACTTGTTGAAAATGAAGGACACCGCAAAAGCCGAGCTGTAGTTAATGCCAGTTGCAGGAGGGACGTTTCCAGTTCCAGCAAAGAAAAGAGGCCAGTGGAGATTAGATAAGAATTTGCTGTCGGGGAACTTCTTCTTGAGGAAAAATGTAATCACTGGCAGCAGAGCACCAAGCCAGAATAGGTGCAGCAGACCCGAGTAGATCTTGCCTATGCTATACAACCGAGCGGGGCCAACAGCTCCCCAAACAATGCCTGATGAGAAGTTCACCCGTCCCTGAGGACAGGTATACTTGTTAGGTTGATCACTCTCGCAGATGTCCTTGACATGATTGAGCATCCAAAGAACCACTGCATTTTGGGTAAGTGATCCCACAATACAGGCGGTTAATTGTGCGAAAAACAGTGTCCGGCGAGGGATCTTCATATATAGACCAAGCTTCATATCCGAGGCAAAGATCATTGCTTGGCTCAGTCCTGTATATGCGTAGAACTTGAAGATGAGCATAACGACGGGCTTCCCGGGTATTAAGTATCCTGAGATAATCTCGCCCAGGACAGTGAGGACGTTGCTGTTGAGATTGGCAACTGCATAGACACTGCCGGTCGGGATTAAATAAAACGCAGCCAGCCCAAAAGCAATAAAAATACCCCAAACCGGCATTTGCGTATGATACACTTCTTGTACCATGATGGTAAGACCAAGGACGATGGCTGTCAAGGCAGCATACCACCACCATGGAGCATCCGGATATCGTTCAATCAGACGGGCGTGGACGTCCTTCTTGCGATTCGGGTTGAACGCACCTACAATCTCCTTCCAGTAGTTCAAGAAGATATATGTTGGGACACACGTCATTGTGGCAAACGACACGCCATAGCTGAGAGCGAAGGTGACTGGCATGAAGATAGGACTGTAATCGTGGTAGTTCTCTGGTGAGAAGTTCCCGTGTCGGTCAACAACCCGCGAAACATTGAAAATGCTACCAGTGTTGTCGTAGATATCGCCCCCAGAGAACGGCAGATACGCCGTGTACCAGGTGTTGTTGTAGTACAGGATTGGGGTTACGAGTGCAAACACAATCACCCAGCCAGCGAAGACATTCGCTTGGGCCCAAAATGGCACAACAAGCGGAGACCCATTGTATGCAATCTGAGACCAGTCGAAAGTTGTTGGAAGATACGCCAATCCAGTGGACATACCAAAGAGGTTGTTCACAATAATATTGTCTGCATCGAGTGTTAAAAGGCCATGTCAACCACGAGCAACAAGCAAACTTGAGGTAGAAACTCACTTGGCGCTGCCCAGCAAATAAAGGCAAAGGTACTCAGACCAGTGAAGAGAAACCCCGGAAGCCAATACTTTTCCATTATTAGTCCAATGAACATGAATGCATTCGGAACGGGGTTGAGCTTCATAACCTACCCATAACCAGCCGCCAGCAAAGACGTATACGAAAAATCGGTACCGAGAGATGTTCCAGCCATCTGCAGTTGGGTTCGCTCTTCCGTGCAAAGTCTGAAAGAGTGCGGCGTTGGCAAGAGTTGATGGCCATACCATGTGAGGCGGCTCAACAATGAACCTGTAAGCCATCCCAGCCATCCCTAGACCAAATAGCTGCATGGTAAGGGCAAGGAGAAATTGATAGCCAACCGGGGTATCAAGATCCAGAAATGCTTTTGCTCGCTGAGCTTGGATGATATCCGTAGCCCATGACGGGCCAAAAGACAGATTAGACATGATTGTGACGACTGCGTGCTCCTTGATATTGAAGTGGTGATCCGGATTAAGGGCGATTTCTCGTCCAAAAACCCTGACCCTTATGATAGGTAACAAATGGGCCAATGCACGTCCCGCAGGATAGGCAATTAGCTGAGCAACCAAAGAGGATATGGTGACGCTCGGATAACGCATTGAGAAGAATTGATTGATACCAGTGCCAACTATGGTGAACACAATCCCAAGTAGCCATGCACGCAAAGTATTGACTGGCATGGAAGGGTCGTCGACATTGGGTACATTGGCGCGCACCTCAGGCTGAGGGGAATTGTCTGAGTCAATGTTGAATTCTTCCTCAATTCCACTGATAGCAAAAGCCGTCGCTTTGTCTGGGTTGTCGAAGAACTCTTCTGTAATCCCTTCAATACCCTCTTCCTCCCTTGCAGGTTGGAGGTTGTCCGCATGTTCAACCTTTGGGGGGTTTGTCATTGCGACAGGTAGGCCGGTAAGCGGCAAAGAAGTATTGGAAGGATGATCGAAGTGTTGGAAATATTCAAGAAGGTGGACTTGCTCTTGGCATTGTTTTTAAAGGGCGAAATCATTGGTTTATATGTTCACAGCCTTATCTCGACTCAGATACTACTCAAAGCTAGTGCAATCCCCGGATTTCGGCAAAGCTTAATCGCTTGATACCGGAGGAGATGCAATAGAGGTGGAAGGTACAAGCGATTTAGTGATTGGAACTCTCCTCCGATTGGCTGTCGGAGTATCTAATTGCTAGTCTCCGGGTTAGGGGCTCATCTGGCCAATCACGACCCTTGCATGTCGTTGCGTGACTTATCGGCCAACTCCATCCAGTGTTGCCACTTAAGATAGGGTAGATTCGTTTGCGGGGTAGAGCAGGTAAAGGAAGGTCCAGCCTTTGACGAGCACCTGTGGCGCCACGCCCGTCGGCTGGACCTTCTAATCTACGTATCGACTCATGAAATTCACCCTGTATGAGGGACCTCTGAACTATCATTTGGGCATTTTGGTTTGATAAGAGCTCACCTCTAGTAAAATCGGCAGGTTCTTATCTAGGTACACCAGGAGGCTGGTGACAAATAACCATTGATGACAAATTGTTCCACATGGCATCATTTACTCCACAAGTGGATACAGGATTCCCGTCCATTAGAACTTGCATTGATAAAACAGCCAGCTTCTGACATTCTTCATCTGACTTAGAAGTTTTTGCAATTCCTTTTCTTTCTTATCTTTCCTCTTACAAAAAGGCAATCGTTAGCATCATGACCCATCCTCCACAAGTGCCCCTAAATAAAAACTCCTCGATCCTCATCATTGGAGCGTAAGTTTGCCCCAAATAGTTGATGATAGCTTCCAGGACTGACTTTTACCTGGGTTGATTAGCGGCACGTTCGGAATTAGCACCGCTTATCACCTAAAAAAACGTGGTTACTCCAACGTTACTTGCGTAGATCGACACCCATGGCCCAGCCTGGATTCTGCTGGCCACGACCTGAATAAGATTGTGCGTACCGAATATGACGAGCCAATGTATACACAACTCGCCCTGGAGGCACTAGAGGCTTGGAGAACATCGGAATGGGATGAGATATACCACGAAACGGTAAGCTAGTCGATGATCTTACATAGTTTACACGGTTGAAATTGGGGTTGTAACTAACGCGACGTAGGGGCGTATCACTACCACAAGAGGCGATAAGAAGGCTGAGAAGTTCCTCCGCAGTTCTTACGAAAACCTGAAAAAGGCAGGACATGCTGATGAGCTTGAGTTCATACAAGGAAAAGAACAGATTGTAAAGCATGTGCCGCAACTGGAGAATGCCGTAGGGGTTGAGAATTGGAAAGGTCTCTTCAACAGCCTCGGGGGATGGGTTCATGCGAGGAAAGCACTGGAGAAGTGGGCGGCTGAATCCGAACGGATGGGAGTCAAATTCGTCTCAGGTCGTAACGGGACAATGACAGGTCTTGAGCTCGATACAACAGGATCAATGACTGGCATTCGAGTTGCCTCAGGCGACGTCCTTCGCGCCGATCATTACATCCTTAGTACTGGCGCCGCATCACCCCAGGTCCTACCGGAGCTTTCTAAGCAGCTATGGTCAAAGTGCTGGACTCTGGGCCACATTGAGCTCACAGAAAAGGAGATGTCACAGTGGAAGGGAGTGCCGGTAATTGACAACTACGAGCTCGGATTTATGTTTGAGCCCGATCCTGAAACAAGTAAGTTCCTACAGTGCTTACAGGTCTCCGCCTCAAGACGTGGCTAATTGGAAACAAAAGAGCGAATCAAAATCTGCGATAACAATCCGGGTTACCAGAATCGAACAGGGACCTTTGTAGATGAGACAGGCAACACTACACACTATTCGGTTCCTAGATACTCGAGTGATCATATGGATGACGGAATCCCACCCGAAGCAACCGCTGCCATCAACAGGTTCATTGACACTGTTATGCCTCAATTCTCTGGACGACCTCTTGTTGATGCAAGAGTTTGTTGGTGTACAGATTCTCCGGATGCTCATTGGCTTATCGACAGACACCCTAAGCATGCGTCCTTACTTCTGGCAACAGGTGACTCTGGGCACGCGTTCAAGATGTTTCCAATCTTAGGCCACTATATCGTGAGTGCTTTGGAAGGGCACTCGGAAGGTCTGAGGAAGGAATGGGCATATGGTAACCGGATCGCTAAGGCTCCTTCGCATCGACCTGACACTGAGATCAAAGATTTGAGGGACGTTTTAGAATTGAAAACTGAGTTTAAACTATGACTTTCTTGTCACGTACTTTTAGAGTGTCGAATCAAGGTCATGGTGCACGCCGTCTCATTTTATAGGATACATCAGTGAACCCTCCATTTAGAAAGATTTGCCGTTCAAGCGGATAATGTCTTAGGCGTTTTCGCCTACGTTCCTCCAGCTCAAACCAGGTATCCCATTTATCCCAATCACATGGAAATCCTGTTTGACAATCCAGAATGGCTGCTCCAATAGGGTTGGTGCATGGCTTGCCAAAGATGGCGTCTCTAATCTCGATAGGAAGTTTGTGAAGCAGTGTTGGCGCTGGCGATGAGTCTGCTACCCAAAGAATCATATCCACTATTCTTTCTGATAGGGTTTCATCGCTATTAAAGATCACTTCTGGTAGTAAAAGGTTAAAAATAAAATATTAAATAAAATAAAATATAAATATTATCTACTTTTAACACTTTAATATATAATAAGTTATAAACTTGATATATAAATACTTAGCTTAGCTTACTATTTACCTATTTATACTACTTACTAAGCCTTGCACTAAGCTCTATATTTTAACACTAAAACCAACTCGGATAAGAATAAATATTTTTAAACCCCTAACCCACATGTACCTACCGCGCAGCACCTAAGAGAAAATTCAGTCAAGTTTCTGCGATGGCGCATGCTATACGCTTCCATCGTAAGTCTCGAACCGGCTGCGCTGGATGCAAGCTGCGACGGGTCAAGGCAAGCCAGACAATCACCCCAGCCCTGACTGAGACTAACATGGCATTATGTCAAGTGTGATGAGGCCAAGCCGCAGTGTGCCGGCTGCGCCCGGCGAGGAGAAGAGTGCTTGTATGTCTCTTTGAGCCGCCCAGCGACGGCCCAGAGGCGAGGTAGTCCTGCTTCGGATGCTGCCACTGCCGTTTCCGAGGCACAAGGCGCCGCCGAGCCATTATTAGCCACACCATCCGTCGATGAGACGGCCGCAGGGTCCAACTATGGCGCAAAGCACCTTCTCGATCTCCGCATGATGCACCATTATTGTATCTCCACAGCCGAGAGCTTTGCCGCCGAATTCTCACAGGATGTCGCCTCGATATTAAAGGTCGAACTTCCGCGCCTTGCCTACCAGCATGAGTTTCTCATGGACGCCATCCTCCTCGTTGCCATGGTCCATCTCAGCTGCACGGAACCAGAGCTCCTTCAGACCCTTCCCATCTACCTCTACCGAGACCAAGCATTACGCACACTGCGCCAAGCCATTGGCAGCATAACCGACTCAAGCATCGCGGCGGTGAGAGGCGCGTCCGTCTTGCTTGCGACCGTCTCTTTCGCCACAGACCGAGTATCTCAGCAATCCGGTTTATGGCTGACCAATTGGTTAACGCTTGCCCACGGGCGACGGAACATCCATCTACAGCCAACTGTCGCAGAGGGCCAGGCGAGAAAGCTATCTGGTGCCAGCTTATACGGATCCTTTAATGATGTACCAGAATCAGACCGCATTGCTAGCGGCATCCTACGCGCGATCCAGAGGGATCGAAGCATCCACGGCGACGAGATGTGTCTTGACACTCTCCACAGAGCCGCGACAGAGGTGAGCCGGCTCATCTCGGCATTGAAGTCTCCCCGCGATCAGCTATGGCTTGCAAAGCAGATCAAAGCATGGGCCTTCGATGTGATAGAGCCCAGGTTTTTGGAATTGGTCCGGCAAGAGAGGCCATGTGCGTTGGTGATCCTCTCGCACTATTTAGCCGAGTTCGGCCTGCTGCCTCGCACATGGGTGTATGATGGGCTTGTCAGCCACGACATGGAGATTATAGCCGATAAGTTGGGCCCGGAGTGGGAAGATTGCATAGTATTGCCAAAGATGGTTTTGTATGTTGAAGGTCGCGAGGCGTTGACCGAGCTGTTGCTGAGCTGTCTATAATGCTTCCGGTGTTGTATTTATGCTTAATGGGTGACAAATATATAGAAAAAAAGGAAAAATAAACGAAAAAGAAAACAAAAGAAAAAGCCTCAGGCCCTTCCCTTCCCAGCGCACCTCTTATGATCCGATATTTTAAAGAGTCTATCATGAGCATATGCAGTCTCGCACCCTATCCCTTTCACCTTTTTGTCGCCAGTTACCTCTCACAGCTCCTCTCCCTCCAGCGAGGTCATGTCCTTGGGCGCCCGGAAGTACTCGGACGGGTGAAGATAAAGCAGAGACGCCATTACACCAAACATCAAGAGAGAGTCACAGATGTAGATGTAAGCTTCGCTAGTCATCATGGGCGAATCGTGATCTCCTGTGAACTCGACGAAGCGGAAAACGGACCGGATGAAGATCAAGGCGCTGGTCAAGAACAGGACGTGCATCACTCCTCTCCATCCACCTTTGCTGCTGCACGCATCTAGCCGAAAGGTTGTCGGTGTCGGGTTCGCGTCCAGTCGTCGATAGAAGAGGGCGGCGGAACATACGAACAGGCCGAAGAAGATGAGCTGGATGGCCAAGCCGACCAGAATGATGGCCTTGCCCAAGCTAAAGTTGCTCGATAACATGCCCGAACCTGCAATCTGGATGATGAAGGATAAGATGTCTCCGCCGACAAAGATCTTTGTCAGCCAAGTTGGCCGCACCGGAAGGTAGGCCTCTGCGTGGACAAGGACCACCAGTCGGCCTAAGACCATGTAAATGGACGCTGCCAAGAGAGCGGGTGCGACAAGGATGGCAAGAGTCTGTATAATGAAGAATGTGAGGTTTTCGAGGTCTTTGCTGCCTAGATAGCGTGTTGCATAGCCGGTAATCTCGACTATTGAAGTGGTTAGCGGAAGAAGCGAGTGCAGAGGGAGGGGACATACAGGCACCACCAATGACAAGGGGGATAAAGTACCAGGTTCTTCGAGTAAAGACGAGAACCGCGTGCCAAAGAGTAGCGACGGTGAAGAGAAGAAGAAAAATAATGGCAGCCGCAGGGCTAGGGTCGTAAGTCCAGGGGTTGTTGGCCATGGTGAAGAGGTTGAGGGAGGTCTGCGCTGCCAAGGAAGAGTTGGGGACGAAAGGCCAAGAAAAGATAGCTGAGAATAGAAAAAAAAGAAAAAACCAATCGAAATGTCTGCCTTAAGTACGCAAGCCATGAGGGCAATGGGGGATATTATGTGGATGGTAGAAGGCGGCGGGATTCGACTCGCACCTCGCACTCCGCTTATCGCATTTCGCATTTCGCATTTCGTATAGGTGGATCCCGGAACCACTCATCCCATTAGCTTAGCTCAGAGGGATCGTTGCACAAGTGGATCTCGGATTAAAGCGAGGGGCGATCAATGAAGCACCAACCCTAAAGGGGATGGATGAAATGCAGGAGTTTTGCCTACGGTGGATATCTGTATCATCGGCGGCTATTAATAGGGGGATTTCGGTTATGAGGACATGAGATATAAAAAAGGAAAAGAGGAGACGTCTTAGAAAGATGCCACTCTGGAAAGGCAAGAGGCCGCGACAGACCAAGTCCCGGATTGTAAGTCCATTCTGAAGAATTACGCCCACCTGGCCACCATCAACACCATTTTATTAACTTGATCAACGCCCATCTATTGATGAATCTAGTACTAAGCTCAATGCTTCAGCCATCACCACCCCCCACCAGACACCCAAGCCCGACTCCGTCGACAGCCATCGAGCCAGGTTCCGCACACGCCAAGCGCCGTGCTATCCGGCTACAAGGCAAGCGACACAAGGATAAAGGCGACAAAGGGATTAATACAAGAAGGAAACACGATGGACGAGATGGAATGCCAAGAAAGAGAATGCATACTCCTCGGAAGAGCGCCGTGACGGAATCACATTTGCGCGAGGCGGAAGCAAAACCATTGCCTACACCCCCGGATATCGACAACTTGAAATCCATCGCCAGTTCAGACTGCATTTGCTGCAACGGCTTCGACTATAGCGCTCCCAGCTTTCTTTGTTTTGCGCTAGAACAGTCAACGTTTATGGCTCATGGTCTCGGTATTATCAGCCACGCCCAAGCCGGGGTAGTCCTCTTGAATATCTGCAGCGACACCGCAAGGTTCGTCATCATCGACATAGCCATCCGGAACACTTTTGATTATCCGTACTTGATTGGCCAGCTATTCGCCATATCCGCCGATCATCTAGCCATCTTGAATCCAGGCCAGGCTCTCGATTACCAACGTTTAGCCCTGGAGCTCCAAACTCGCGCTTTGACTACGATTAACCGCGAGGCTCAGGGCATGACGCAAGAGATAGCTGAGAAGGATCTGATTCCTCGACTCCTCCATTCTTTCCTCTTGAGCCTCCATGTTCTTTACCTCACGCTTACGCGGGACCGCAATACCTACGACTTGTTCATTGAGCACTTGATCCAGGTCGTCCATCTCCACCGAGGAGTTCGGACTCTCGCCGGCCTGAACTACAGCCTTTCTGTTGATTCGCCCCTCGGTCCCTTTTTGGCCATGGTCCATGACGCCGACGTCTCTGAACCCACCGGGACAGAGTGCACTGGGCTTGTCGAGTTCATTGACTCGTCCGATGCTGGCTTCACGACAATCTCCAGCTGCAGAGATGCCGCTCGGAAACTCCAGTGGGCGTTTGACATTTATGCCACCTTGACGGGCGAGCAGCGTGCCCTGATAGCAGTGGTCTACCCGGCTCTGTTGACCGAGGAATACATAACTGCTCTGCGGAAGTATCGCCTAGAAGCCCTCGTGACCCTGGCACATTATGGCATCTTACTCCACCTGTGTCGTCACGTTTGGATCTTTGGTGATGCTGGGGAGTTTCTGATTAGACTTGTTGCTCGGCGTCTAGGGCCTTCGTGGCATGAGGCACTGAAATGGCCTTTAGAGGTTGTGGCGTCGGAAGCATGTCCAAGTTGACGATGGATCAATAGTAAAACAGGGGCGCGAAATAAAAGCAAAATCGGGGAGAATGGCGTTTGGTTTCAGCCGACAGGCAGCTCTGTTTGACCCTGTAAGAGAAGCCAGACGTGATGGATTTTCGAGATGGCATTCTCTTACTCGAGATAAATACATGTCGGTCAGTCACATAACTCGTCCCTTACTTCCCTTGGATCTCGAAATAAGTCTAATACTTAATAGTATATAATTCACACTCTAATAATTATAAGCAAAGGCATAATATATAAGAAGGTAATATAATTAGCTAACTATAAGGTAATTAAGTAACTAAGATAAATAGTTATATTAAGTTTTACCAATATTTCTAAGTTTAAGCTATTTTAAGTTTTTTTCTTTTCTTTTAAATTTTTTTAATAGGTTTTTAAGATTTAAATTTATAACCTTAATAGTTATAAGCTATTTTTTCTTAGCTTACCTTCAAGACTCTTAATTATTAAACTTATTATAAGGGTAAAAATAAGGCGCGCCACTTAGTTAGGAACCTTCTAGGTATTTCGGTATATTGCCGGTTGAATAGTTATTAGGATTTGTCAGCAAATCCTGTGTCATAGCTAGGTCCGAGGTTAAGCATTAATCTGGAGCTATAAAACCTCTCATATTCAATTCGATAAACACAGCTGCTCGTCACACGATAGTACCAGAGGACTTCGCACCTTTAGTTCGCATTTTATATCTTATCATCATCAATTTTACGATCCCTTCTGAGCACTCTCCTAAAATGACATCTGACATCATCTGGCCCAAAAAGTACCTCCCTGGTACAACAGACAACTATGTGTCTAACGAGGTCATTATCAAAGATCTCACCGCTGCAGAGGTCTGGCCATTCCTAGTTGACATCACCAAATGGGAGAAATACTACAACAACGTTTCCCAGATAACCCCACCGACATCCGGACCACACCTGAAAGTAGGGGACAAATTCAAGTTTTCCACTTTTGGCTTTGCTCCTCTCCCGGCCGAAGTCCTTGAGTCATTGGCTCCGACAGACAAGTCCCCGGGACGTATTGCCTGGCGAGCTTGGCAGGATGGAGATGAAAAATCGGCTTTGGATGTTTATCATGCTTGGATAGTGGAGGACTTAGAATGGGGTGTGGTACGGGTTTTGACTCAAGAGTCGCAAATTGGCAAGCCAGCCCAGGAATTGTCGGTCCAAAAGCCAAATCCCATGTTGCTTGGGCACCAGGATTGGTTGGACGGCCTAATCAAGTATGCTAGGGAAAACAAGTGACGAGGCCTAGTGGACCACTCTCGTGGAAGGGTGGTCAGGCGACGGCGTATAGGCTGCCAGCTTGTGTGGAATTCAAACCCTTCTAAAAACTGCAATAACAAGCTGAGATTGTCTTTATAACAGCCATTTGCTATGTTCATCTAGCTTATTAAGTACCTCATCTACAAACTTATCGTATTTGTCCCAGGTCAAGAGAACATTCTAGTATCCTGGCTAACCTCCTTACTTATCTTAAAGGGCTGAGCGGGAAAGATATATTCATTTTGTGACGCCAAGCACATTAGTTAACCCATACGCCCATGTCTCAAAGCTATACCGACCAAGCATGCCTAGCTGTCCTAGATTCCACTATAATTTCGCAGCATCCTAGAATCGTAGATATCTTACCCTTCTGATAAGATCTTTGATGTTGTCTACTTCAATAACTTCACTCTACCTGATTGGTTCTCATATACCGATAAATACTAGGTTGATGCATAACGAGACTATGCTGCCAGTAACTTAACTGCCTGTTCATTTTTCTCAAATATCTTTTTCAGGTGAATAGACTACCAACATCGTGGTCTTCTAGCTTAGACTTGCTATGGCTTACTTTGTTTCCGCCGGGTCAAACTCAAGATAGCAGGGGTATCGTCTCATCTTGAATCGACGCAGTCATCTACATCAGATCATGAGATGACTTATATTTCTACCTAACCCACTGATGACCAATAGCGCCGTCGCCTTCTTCTCAGTTTTCTTTCATGACCTAATACTATACATGATCGTTCAAGATTTTAGGTTATCATGCAGTCTGACACCGACAAGGGTTGTCGTTTAGCCAGTCCGTGGCTAAATGGGTTCTTTGCAGATCTTGCTACATATCATTGTTTGTCTCTTAATTTGATGCGGGGTCTGCAGCCGAACCATTTGACGATACTAAACAAGCTTATTTCACGTATGATCTACGAGAGGCTTCACGCATGACCACACTACGTCCGGTTAAATGAAATAGAGTGCGGGGTCCCCACGAATCATCAGCAGAAACAATCACCCGACGGCTTAATGGTTCATCTTCATGACTGTTGGTTATATGATATATCGTAGTACTAGATGGCTCGGTTTAAAACAGGCCGAGATATTTAAGGTTTTCTAGGTCATTGGTGCTTGTTTCATATGTATAAATTCCTTAGCCCGGGTCCAAATTTATTGAAGACCATCAGATGGTTAACAGGTTTTTCATCCTACTATTGACACATCCCTTTGTCATTCAACAGCCATGACCAAAGAAACGACGGGCATAGCCCGACACGACCGCAAGGTCAATGAAGTTGCTGCCACTTCTGAAGTATCCCGCTTGCTTGCCCGGGATAAGACGCCATGGTACCAGAAGAAGAATTTGAAGAGATTGTACCTCTTTCTCATCCCATCCGCTCTAGGTGTAGAGATCACCACCGGGGTAACGCTCTACTTATCAAATGTATCTACAAGAGCTAACGCTTATGGAAGTTTGACGGCTCAGTTTTGAATGGGCTCCAAGCCATAGATAAGTGGCAATCGTACTTTGGGCATCCCGAAAAAGCAGCCCTCGGCATCATCTCAGCTTCTATCTCGATTGGCTCCGTTGCTGCTGTCCCATTTATACCTTATTCGAATGATCGCTGGGGCAGAAAGTTCAGTGTCGTGCTTGGGTCCATGATCACCACAGCCGGAGTCATTATCCAGACCGCTGCTATCAACATTGGAATGCTCATCGCGTCGCGCATCATTATAGGATTTGGTCTGGCTCTCGCTCTATCTGGTGCCGCCCAGCTATTGGCCGAGTTGTGCTATCCTCGCGAACGAGGAATCATCATCGGCTGTTTCCAAGTCTCGTGGTATGTCGGCTCTATCCTGGCAGCGGGGTTGACCCTGGGAACGTACAATTGGGCGTCAGACTGGGCGTGGCGCCTACCAACCGTCTTTCAGATTCTTCCTTCTATCCTGCAATTGGCATTTATCTGGTAAGTGGATTCGGTCTTAATTAGAGAAATTTCTTCTGATTTATGATGTAGGTTCGTTCCTGAGTCTCCTCGTTGGCTCATCTCACGAGACCGTTATGACGAAGCTTTGGCCATCTTAACCGAATACCACGGCGAAGGAGACCCAAACTCAGCGTTCGTGGCTGCCGAGTTCCTCCAGATCAGCGAGACCCTTCGACTTGAAAAGGAAGCTTCTACTATGCCATGGCGGGAGCTGTTTACTCAAAAGTCAAACCTTCGCCGTGTCACTGTCGCATTCTGCGTTGGTCTCTTTTCTCAGTGGGCTGGAAATGGCTTGGTATCGTAAGTAGAGCCCTCCCACGTACTAGCCATATAGCTAACCTTGGCATCAAGGTACTACCTGGCCAAGGTCCTGGCTACGGTTGGCATTACGGAACGTCTGAAACAGCAGCAGATCAACTTGTCGCTTAGCTGCTGGAACCTTCTCACTGGCGCTGCGGCCGCATTTATTGGCACCGACTACCTGCCCCGACGTACTCAACTACTTGTTGGATTCGGATCTATGTGCGCCATCTTTGCCTGCTGGACTGGCGCTTCCGCCGTCTTTGCCGGCAACGACGATAATACCTCTGCTGCCATCGCCGTCGTTGCTCTTATATTCATTTACTATGCCTTCTACAACTTGATGATGCCGCTGCAGTATTTGTATGTGTCCGAGGTCTTCCCCTTTATCTATCGTGCCAAGGGTATTGCTATCATGCAGCTTTCAAACAAAGGCGGCACAGGCTTCAACCAGTTCGTCAACCCCATCGGACTGGATAATCTCAAGTGGAGGTATTATCTCGTATATGTTGTTCTCCTGGCATTTGAGACATTCGTGATATGGCTTATCTATCCTGAGACAAAGGGAGTTTCTTTGGAAGAGGTTGCAGTGGTTATGGAGGGCAACAAAGCAAAGGTTGAGATTATCGGCAGTGAAAAGACTACAGTAGATCATGAAGAGGAGGAAATTAAAGTGTAGATGGCAAGAAGGCGTAGTTAGAAGATGAAGCTGGGAAAAGTCCTGATATCATTGCAGTATACAAGCTTTGACCCCTTTCTCAGATAATAGTAAATGATGAAGGAGGCTGTAGGCACACTCCAAGGCCTCAGCGAAGTCTGATATCTCTTGCCTCACCTGGCCGCTTTTCGACTGCTTCACCCGCCATTGTTCCATGTACGAAGCATTCTCCAGCAAATTTAAAGCCATCTTGAGAGTTCTTTTCCTCATTGTCAGAATATAGTTCGAGGACGATTGGAAGTCGACTACCGCCAATTACCCAAACTTCCTGACCTGATTGAATGTTTCGCGGGCCAAGGCCAAAAAGACCGGACTCAGTGATGAAGAGAGCTTGCGGACGAACCACTTGCTGCGTCCAATTTTCTATGTCATCGCCGTGGTCCGGATTTCCAGGGATGAGCTTTCCCGTGATCAGTCCAAATAATGCACCCATCCAGTTTACCGGTAACTGGCCAGAGAAGAGCTGCTGGAACCCTGTGATGAGTTTACCCCAGCGGCTGCCGGCAGATAAGAAAAGAGAGCCCATTGACCCATCGTTCGACTTAGCGCACTCAGACTTATCCTCAACTGTACAGATCCGATCAATCCGAAGGCCTTGCAATCGAAGAACTCTCTCCTCCTCAACCCTTAGGCCATCGTCGACGCCAAAAAGACCACGGTCTGCTGTATATCCCAGATCATGCCATATTCGAAGGTGATCCCAAAAATTGGAGATGCTGTGTCTACGAGAATCTTTAACTCCATCCCAATCTGCAGCCCACGAGGCAATACCAGGGATATCTGACCCTTCTCCTCCTCTACCGATGAGAGGTAGCAAGTCACCGCTCGTGTCGATGAGACCGATGGTGGTCCTCTCATACACCTCTCGTACGCCGAAAGAATAATTGCAGTTTGCGATTGTGGGAAGTGTGACATCGTCTCGGAATCCTAGCACGCCGTATACCTTATCTCGCGGGTCTGTGGCATGACGGTATCTCCAACGCCAAAGAACTTCGAACAGGGGCTCTCCACGAGTGATATCGAGCCCTCTCATGACACTCTGAAGGTTAACAATACTTCCATTTTCTCAAAATACCGCCGGAATCTCGGGTGCACTGTCTTCAAAGAAACTATTCGCCGCGCTGCGCATCACATCCCATGAGATCTCGCAGGGACCCCAGAAGACTGTTGCTTGATGCGGGAGAATGGCTTCTTGGACTGTCCATATCCGTCCCCACCATGACGTATTGACGAAAGCTTTGAGAGCCTTTGCAACAGCATTCGCGGCTGGATCATCGTCTAACCATCCTGGCGCCTCTTGAGAACCACCTATCCAAGATAAGGCTTCCACAGCAGCTTGGCCATCGCGATAGTTGACCTCCCCCAAGGGCCCCAACCAGATGAGACACCGTGTGCATTGGCTGTGTATACGACACATCATGCTGACCTGCTGTGTCTTTTCCTGATCGTCGGCTTGATTGATGCAAAAAGCGTCGATCCACAGGTATCGAGATTGCTGAGCTAGTCTTAACCTTTGTAGCGCGCAGTAAAGGCTTTCTGTGACATCGACCTCTTTGTCCCTTATGTGTACTGTCTGTCGCGAGCTTGCATTGTTGATTCCCCAAGCGTAGGAGAGAGCTTCATATGGAATCATGTCATCATCCATGGAAGTAACATGAAACTTGCAGTGAATAGGAGAGCCTTGTTCTCCGGCTAGAACCTCTAAAATTCCGATTTCGGACTGCAACGAGTCCAAGCATGGAAGTATAGAAGCATGCCCAGCAATTTTAATGGTCATAATGCGTTGAGTTGGCCGTTACAATAAAAGGCTTGTGTGATACACGTAGCACAAAATTCGGTGAGAAGTTTTGTGAAGCAGAAGAAAGGTCAGCAAGACTTGCTTACTTTGGTCGGTGGGCGCAGCAGTGAGGCGTTGGTCTTTCGTGACAGGAGTTACTCCACCTCCATGATCCATCACACGAGTTTGATGTAGCGCAGTGCTCATTTAACGAACACAGACCAGGAATCCAACATACTATGCAATATTTGGAAAGAACCGTAGAGGCTCAATCCAGGCATCAGAATATTTTAATTTCGTTGCCTAAGATGTCGAGGTGGAGATTGAACCTTTCGGCATTTGAGTCAATGTCCGCGCTGTTACGATGATAATATGCAGGAAGTAAATCCTTGGATAATTTGCGTAAGATCTTGATCCCACTGCTAAGGCACCAGTTTAATCTTGGAATTTGAGAGTATTTAAAGTTAGATGTTTCTGTTTTCTGTTGCATACCATTCATATCATCACATCTCTACACCTTTATCAATACAGTATTCCCTTTCAAACATCGTATGAACAATGCAGGCCAAGACATTCATCAACGCCCTTCTCGCCCTTCTCCCCGCCGCACAGGCCTATAAGTTCACCGAGCCTGATCCCTCGATCCCTCTTGACGTCTCGGGTACAATCACTATCGCCTGGACCCAAGACAGCTCATCGGCCCAAAAGATCTGGCCCGAGTTGGATTTAGAGTGGTTTTCCCAACCCGACAGGTTGCATAAGTTCTGGTGGGACATTTCCAGAAATCACAGTGCGTCGGCTGGCCAGTATGCGTGGAAGCCCGGTAAAAATACGCTCGAGGTACTTGCACCATTTCATCGGGAGCTTAGGGAAAACAAATTATTCTCTTTCATAGCTACACTTCACGATGGAGACGAAATGGGCCCCGTGTTTTCTAGCGATAACTATACTATCGTTTGGCGAAGCTAGACAACCAATGATAGCACGTGAGTAGGATGGCAGGGTATAGCGATGTTATGGGTTTTTTTGCCCGAAGGTTTTCCCCATATTTAGCCAATCATAACCTATACCTTCCCTCAATTCTCAAAATGGTAGAAAGTGATTTATTGTGGATCGTCAAAAGGAGTTGTGGTCAATGTGATTTCGTGAGCTCGATCTACCCTACTACGAAGCTACGGCACTGAACTCATACCACACATCATCATTATAGCAACGTCAATGCCACAACAAGCCCCGGATAATACATTTAGATAATCTATGATATTAGGTTACAACCAACGATAGATTTGAGAACTCTATGCCACTATCGACCTATATCCTTTTGTTGACCAAGACCTGAATCATCAAGCTTGCTGCATCCCTCTAGGGTATTTAGTTCTGGTAAGTGAGTCGGAGCCACCCGGTGTGCCTCACTTGCGGAGTCGTGCGATAGTGGGTCCCATCTCGTCACCATCTCGGAGAGCAGCGAAGGTCTTTTCGTCAATCTCAAAGCGCTCCTGGCAAAGGCCGATGACACTCTCCATGAGCTTCGGGGGTACAACCACTACACCCTCTCGGTCGCCTACGAGGATGTCACCCGGGCTGATCCACAGATCATCCTTAAACTGAAGCGGCACGTCAATCTCCGACGCTCTCGTGAACGTGTTAGATCCCAAGATGGAAGTTTCACGTGCAAATACCTAGGTAAATATCATGTTAGTGAGATGTGTTGGTCCTGAGCATGACACAGACTCACCGGGAATTCGATTTCTTGATGTTCCGCGATATCCCTCACACGGCCATCCACAATAACACCGTCAGCACCAAGGTGTTTAGCGCGCGTCGACATCAAGCCGCCCCAACATGCCGAGTAAAGGCCCTTCGGCTGCTGAATGTACATGATGCCATTTGGCCTATTGCAGTCGGCAAAATGGCGTGCTGGTTTGGGCGCTGTGTTGTTACTAGCCTCTACCATCTTGACTGTCACAGCAGGTCCCATAATCCTAGTAGAGCCGGAACGCATGTGTGGCGACCACATGTGGATGCCATCCAAGAAACCACCATATGGGTACTTGAGTTTGACAAGAGCATCTCCAATCTACTCCGCATATATATTCTAGTTAGTGCTGATGGGCAAATCAAGTGTAAACGTACGTCGCAGGAGGAGAATGCCCGTAGGCGCTGTAATAGATTGGTTGATGCCATGTTTGTACTGTTGCAAGGATTTCCGTGTGCTTATGCTACCTGAGACTGGGCTTTGTGCTGTGTTCATGGCGTAGTTTTATAGGTACTTTACCAGTCGGAACATTCCCGATGCTTGCGGGGAGGTGCCCTGTGCTCTGTGCACATACCAAAATGGGATATCAGAAATTATTCTGAACAACGAACGAAGGATTAGTCCAAGATAGTCACGTATGTTTGTACAACTTGGGGTGCATTTCAGTGGTGACTATTTGAGGATAATGATATGTAGAATTTAAGCCATAGTAAAGGATTATTAACTAGTCATGGATCAAATTTGCTTTAACGTACAGACCATGGGCAGTGACCTGTCAGCGCAAGTGGAACACAATTCTCTACAATTATCAACTACGAACTCTTTCATGAAAGTGAGGCATTGACACAGAATCTTATAGCCCTAATCCCCTCACGTATTCCTTGGCAATATCGCCGAAACCCACCATACAGATGGTGGCCCAGGCCGCTACTCCGATTCGGGGAACGACGCCTCTGAAGAAACCCAGCGGACCCGAAGTGGCTAAGATACGCTTGGCTGCAGATGCCATGGTAGGTTTGGATGAGATGGTCTGGCCAGAAGCCAGCGACTGCATCTCCACGCGAAGAACCTGCATGTCTATTAGTATCAAGCGTCGATTAACACTTTTGGGTTAGTTAACTCACTTCGAAAGGCTGGTTCCAACAGCTGAGTGCTCCTCCTACAGTTGATGCGGCCATCTTCTCCCAGATGCTAAGTTTTGCGTCTGCGGGTTTCGATTGTAAGGTTCGTATCTGGCCCTCGGCAAATCTTGCGATGCCAATGCGAGACGCCCATCCACTGATTTGTCGTAGAGCGACAGCATTAACTCCTCGGTTAACACCACGAATACCCTCCTTGCGTAGAATGCCAAGGAAAATCTCCATTGTACCAGGGACGCGGACACCAGGTTGAACATTCTTTGGTCGCGTGACTTCCACAGTCTTCATGCAGGTTGTCATGCCTTGTAACAGACGTCAACGTCGTTCTTCATATTTTGTTTAGTTAGTCCGATGAAATAATTCACTTACCCATTGTCAAATAAGACTGAGCCGCACCGCCAGCGACACCACCTAGTGTTCCTGCAATCGCCGGAGAGGCTCCGAATACGTTTTTAGAATAGTGTTCGACTTCGTTCGAAGCCAGGAAAAGAATGGACCCTTTTGTCGAACATTCGATCCATGCCTTTAAAATGACTCAATGTCAGCAAGTTTGATAGACAGAGGCTGCTACCTTACTTACCCAGGGAATGAGCCCTTGGTAGAACGCCCGAACGCCTCCACGAGCCCATGTCTTGTTAACGGCGGTGCGTAGGTTATCTCCTCTGTTTGCCGCGACCTAGTTCCGGGTGTGTCAGTTTCACCACCTTTTCTGGGCATACGACCAGCTTACATGTGTTTTTACGACCTCCATTGGCTGGCCCAAGGATGTCACTGGGGTATGTCAGTTACGGCGTCCTCAAGATGCTATCTTGTCGAACAGAGACACAACCAACCTTGAAAGATGTTCATGGAGGCCCCAACTACCAAATTACTCCATGAGATTGGCTTGCGGGTCGATTGGGTTTGCCCAAGGGTGGGCGATACGATCGCGGTGGTAGCCACAGTGATAATATTGCGAGTTGGCTACAAAATCAAAGCTGATTGGTATCACCAGGTCATATGCCCTTGAAATACTAGAATAGGCTCAACACTCAAGTAGTCTGTTCAGGTGCTATGGGCTGAAATGGTCGCCGGCGGACAATCTCCGACAGACAATCCGCAAAGCCCCCTACGTCGGACCCATCCGAGGAGATGTCCGCAGCCCGAACGCTAACATCAACGCTAACCCACTTCCCCGCGTCTCTCCCGACATTTGCTGATTTTAAATCCAATCGACGCGACTGGCTGTTTAGTTGCAGATATCGTCGGCGTTCAACATTACAGTGACAGCTAATCCTGGTGGTTCCGACCAGTCAGACTCTCTCTACTTTGTTCATCGATACCACATACACAATGTTGAGAGCTAGCCGCACAATACGCACGGGCTCCGCCGTCCGATCCATGGCCACGGTGGCTGGAGTTACGGGACAAGCACCGTTAAGTCGATTTGAGCCTGATCATACCGTCGATTATGTCGGTTTCCTGGACAAAATACCCCGCTTACGGAAGATGTAAGGAACTGCCCTGTCTCTGCAATAAAATGGTGACTGACTTTGTTGCACTCAGCCTTGACCGCCCTCTCACCTATGCTGAGAAGGTTCTCCTTGCACACCTCGACGGTGAACAAGACGAGAGAGTGATTAGAGGTACAACACAGTTGAAGTTGAAGCCTCGACGAATCGCTTGCCAAGATGCTACAGCTCAAATGGCAATCATTCAGTTCATGACAGCTGGTCTTGACAAAACTGCAGTTCCTACTACAGTTCATTGTGATCATCTTATCGTAGGACGAGATGGTAGCCAGCAAGATCTTGCCGGAGCATTGACAAGCCATGGTGAGGTATATGAGTTCATGTCAAGTGCTTGTCAACGCTACAACATGGGTTTCTGGAAGCCCAATGCAGGCATCATCCATCAGATTGTGCTTGAGAACTATGCCTTCCCTGGCGGCATGCTAATTGGCACCGACTCTCATACGCCAAACGCCGGAGGTATGGGCATGATTGCCGTGGGCGTCGGCGGTGCAGATGCGGTTGATGTCATGTCGGGTCTTCCCTTGGAGATTACGGCCCCTAAGATCATTGGTGTCAAATTGACAGGCCAGTTGAGCGGCTGGGCTAGTCCGAAAGGTACGTTATGTACGTAACATTGTCGCTACAGCTACTAACAAGCCAAGATGTCATCAATGCTGTTGCAGGGATCCTTGGCGTCAAGGGCGGTACTGGAAACATTATCGAGTACTTTGGTCCTGGCGCAGAAACAATATCGGCTACAGGAATGGCTTCCATTACCAACATGGGCGCTGAGACAGGAGCAACAACATCAATCTTCCCTTACTCTGAGGCTATGTCTGCCTACTTACGCGCGACTCGCCGGCCTGAGCTGGCTGAGGCTCTACAAGTGGCCAAGCATGAGCTTCAGGCGGATGAGGGTGCAAAGTATGACCATGTTATCGAGATCGATCTGTCTACGCTGGAGCCTCGCATCAATGGTCCATTCACACCGGATTTGTCGACGCCAATCTCCAAGTTGAGCGAAGCTGTCCGGGAGAATGAGTGGCCGGAAAAGCTTACCGCGGGACTGATTGGGTCCTGCACGAACTCTTCCTTCGAAGATCTGTCCCGTGCTGCTAGCTTGGCGCGTCAAGCTCTCGATGCAGGATTGAAGCCCAAGATGCCATTACTTCTCTCCCCCGGAAGTGAACAGACAAACCAGACACTTAAGCGCGAGGGCGTCACTGAGGTCTTTGAGCGGTTGGGTAGTAAGATTCTGTCTAATGCCTGCGGACCCTGCTGTGGTTCATGGGACAGAACCGAAATGAAAAAGGTATGTTGAAATCTTCCTGGCCTGTACCTGTACGCGCTGCTCACACCTGATCAGGGTACGCCAAACTCGATCCTGGCATCGTACAACAGAAATTTCACTGGACGTCTTGATGGAAATCCTGCTACCCATGCATTCCTTTCCTCCCCTGACATGGTCATGGCCAAGGTCTTTTCTGACGATCTTGGTTTCAACCCACTGAAGGACAGTCTCGTCACGGAATCTGGTGCTGAATTTCGCTTCAAACCTCCTAGTGGTGACGCACTCCCATCTGAGGAATATGAGAATACAGACCACGTCTACGATGCACCTTCGACAGACCCCCAGTTCCGGCAGACTGTGGCCGTTCAAATATCACCAGACTCTCAACGCTTACAAAGACTAGCTCCATTCAAGCCATGGTCCGGTCAAGATTTCGTCGAG
Source organism: Fusarium sp. FL617 (assembly GCA_030142105.1). NCBI lineage: Eukaryota > Fungi > Ascomycota > Sordariomycetes > Hypocreales > Nectriaceae > Fusarium > Fusarium sp. FL617. Next base: position 90,792 of record JAREIL010000007.1, on the reverse strand, counting down.
TGTCCTATCCTCATCAAGACTGTGGGCAAATGCACAACAGACCATATTACTACAGCTGGTCCATGGATGCGTTTCCGTGGTCATCTCGAAAACATTTCCAACAATACCCTCATTGGTGCTGTCAACGCAGATAACCAAGAGGTCAACAAGGTGGTGAACCAAATTACTGGAGGACATGGCGGTGTTCCAGATACTGCCAGAGACTACCAACAGCGAGGGCTTCCCTGGGTGGTTGTGGCGGACCACAACTACGGCGAAGGATCCTCACGTGAGCATGCTGCTCTTCAGCCTCGATACCTTGGCGGTGTCGCTATCATTGCTCGGTCATTTGCCCGTATTCACGAAGCCAACCTCAAGAAGCAGGGCATGCTAGCGTTGACATTTGCCGACGATACCGCGTACGATAAGATCAAGGCTTCCGATCGTATCAGCATTCTCGGACTGACGGAACTGGCCCCTGGAAAGAATGTGCAGCTCAGAGTTACTTCAAAGGACGGTACAAGTTGGGTGACTGAAGCTAAGCACACCTTCACTCGCGAGCAAGTCGAGTATTTCAAGGCTGGAAGTGCTCTGAATGTGATGGCGAGTCGGCTCTCGGATAAGTCGTCTTTATCAGCCTCTCTGTAAATTTAGACTGTTCATGTAATCACAAGTATATGCGATTGTTCTCATACAGAGCATGGTCCCATCTTGTAGGCGCACATTGTCATATTTTTGAAGCTCATAGGTCTTCGCTAGAAGACGACGCATAACAGATCAGATGATCCATCCCGTGTCGATTTTAGATCGAGCATGGTACATGTTTGGATGTTGCAGACTTATCAGCAAATTATGAGGTATAAGATCAGGGGATAGATTAGTACACTCTGAACGGCTGAATCTAAAACATAAAAAACGACTCAACGGCACTAAAAAAAATTATTCATTACACAATAATCTTTAGTATAACTACTTCCAATAAATCATTCCGTCCATCAGACGCCTAGCTGTACGGAAAACAGTTGCCTTGGTCAACTCTCCTGCCTCATTAAATGAAGCGTCTACTCTTAGCCTGCCGCTAGCATGACAAATGTCTAAGCCTTCTTCTTTTTCTTCGCCCTTGAGACAATTTGCAATCGTACTTCCTGGTAGTTTGGCCGCAGCAGCTGTCGCCAAAGCCACAGTGACTGGAACTGCTTTGTGAGCTTGGCCCACTGACATGGCACGAATATTGATCTCGCCGTTTGTCGGCTTCTTCCGTGGCGAAGCAATGGCAATCTTAGGAACACTTCCGGGGACGTTGTTTAGGTCCTGAGCAAGGCCCATTTTGATGGCAGCTTGGCGACGGATCGATTCGAGCTTATCCTTGAGTGTCGTATTGGCCTCGATATCATCAGACGATAGCTCTCCATCAATGCCGAGCTCCGATGCGTAAACAAATACACATGGATTGCCAACATCGATACATGTCGCCTTATAGCCATCAAAGGTATCCACAACACTGCCGGTAGGAAGCAACTTCCCAGTGCGAGACCCAGCTGGTTTGACAAAGTCAAGCTGGACGGGAGCAGCTGTACCAGCCACTCCGTCGATAGTAAAGTCACCAGAAGCGGCGGCCTCTCCATCCACAATGGGGAACGATCCATTGATGATCTTGCCGGTATTTGTGTTGTGAATGCGGACAGTGTACTGCTCTTGGGAGCCATCCGGTACAGATACAAGTCCGGAATCCACCGCGTAAGGTCCCACTGCAGCCGACATGTTGCCGCAGTTGCTTGAGTAGTCAACCTTGTCATTCTTGATGCCTATGGAAACAAAGGTGTAATCAACGTCGGCCTCTGGGTGTGTTGGTGGTCCCACGATGCAGACTTTTGAAAGGCTGGAGATGCCTCCACCCATACCGTCAAGCTGTCGTCCATATGGGTCAGGGCTGCCGATGACATTGCGGAAAATGCCATCTCGCTGATTGGTTGGTGGTAGATCTTCACTGTTGAAGAAAACTGCCCTTGAGGATCCTCCCCTGTAGTACGCTGCTGCTAGGCGATTCTGGCGGGCAAATGTGCTGACGTTGCGTGCTTGAATGAAGTGCAGAGTTCCATTTGACCGCGGAACTTGGGCTCTACCAAGGACCCGTAGTGAAGGTAGGCGAGGCATAATTTCGGGAATTTGCCGGTAGAGATCAAGATGTGTTGACGGCTGAAATGCTTTCACAGAAAGTGCAACATTTGTTAGGCCTCGAAGCGTCGTGGTTCATCTTTAGTTCGCCGTTGGGGATAGATATCTTTCACTCATCCACGTCGGATCGGAGTCCTCCGACAGGGGCTTACATACGATCGGCTCCTTGCCTAGGGGCGACCCTAGGTTGATGAGCAAAGTTTATCTGGCCATAATCGGACACATCCGATCAACACGCTTCGCAACCCTCGGATTTGGATTGGTCAGTCGTCAGCCCGCCCTACCGTAGAATCTTAGCACAATCCAGACTCGAGTGGCACTAAGCCCGGGACCCCATGGGGAACGTCTGGCCTGAGCACTCCAAAGTGCGGAGAGGGAAACCGGTGCGGAGGCGAATTGCGACAGATCGGAGCACTGGAGTGGTATAAAGTCAGTATCCATCTCGTGAAAGGTTGTGGGTTCCAGCAACTGCCTCCTCCAGCTATACTCCATCATTTCTACAAATCTGCCACTATGAAGGAAACAAGCTTCGGCAAGTACAAAAAGGCCATCAAGGCATTGCCTCGAGAAATCTTCAACCGTAATCTGTTCTTGACGGCTTTGTCGTTTGCCTTGTGTGGATGCCCGAAAGGTGAGTGCTTCTCTCAATCCCTTCACTGAACGCAAGAGTGTACTGACCCGAAACTCTCTACAGGATGGGACGAAGGGTCCGCAGCGTCTATTACCCAGCTCAAGTCTTTCCAGAGACAGTACGATCTTGACAGCGAACTCGATAGCGAAACGATCGAAAACCTCGTCTCCTTTGTCAATATCGGCGCAGGCCTCGGGGCCTTCCTGTCCTTCTTTCTCAATGACAAGCTTGGACGTATACAATCTATGAGGCTCTATCAGACTATCTACGTTGTGGGTTCTCTGGTATCCTGCTTTTCTTACGGCAGCATTGGTGCACTGTACTTTGGCAGAGTTTTTGCTGGTCTCGGTATTGGTGCCTGCACTGTCGTTGGACCTATGACTCTGGCAGAGATCGCACCTGCGACTATCCGAGGTTTCATGACTCTCTGGTTCAACATGTGTATGCTTCTCGGCCAAGCTCTTGGTATTTTTGTTGTCTACGGCTGCAATGTGCACATATCAAGTGCCAAGAACCTCCAGTACCAAGTTCCCTGGTTCGTCCAGACATTCGCTCCATTCATCGGCATTGTCGTCTCCTTCTTCATTGTCGAGTCGCCGAGATGGCTCGCTATCCGCTGTCGTCAAGACGATGCTCTGAAAGCACTCTCTACCTTGCGCGGCCTGCCTGTTGATGATCACTTCGTTTTAGAAGAGTACAGCCATATTGTTCACACCGTGGAAGACGAAGGAAGACAGAGCGGGTCAAACAGCTTCATCGTTGTCATGAAGGAGACATTTTTTGTCCGCTCCAATCTCCGTCGCGTGCAACTCACAGTCATCGCCTACATCCTGGCTCAGTTCTCTGGTGCTAACTCCGTCACCAACTACCTTCCTACTATCTTCGGATTGATTGGGGTAACTGGACGAGACACCAAGATCTATTCGTCAGGCCTCTATGCCATTGCCAAGTTTGTTTGCACCATGGCTGCGTCCCTGTTCTTCGTCGATATGCTTGGCCGCAGAAAGTCGCTCATGATTGGCGTCACAGTCCAGATGCTCTGCCACTCTTACCTTGCCGGTTATCTGAATGTCTTCCGGTCTGAAGGAAGCACTGTTCCCCAGGGTGCATCTGATGCTGCAATTGCGGTCATCTACATCCACGCCTTCGGTTGGGCTGTAGGACTGTACACACTGCCATACCTTTTTGGAGCTGAATTGTGGCCCAATCGCATCCGCTCTTTCGGTGGTGCGCTCTCGCAGTCTTTCCACTGGTTCTTTTACTTTGCCATCACCAAAGCTACACCCAGCCTATTGAGAAGCATGAACGTTTGGGGAGCATTTATGTTCTTTGTCGGGTGGTGTGTGATTGCTCTAGCGTATACCTTCTTCTTCGTTCCCGAGACCAGTGGACTCAGTCTCGACGACATGAACGTCATTTTCTCACGGCCGATGTACAAGATGCGACAGCCTTTGCCGTCGTCTGCAACAGGCGTTGAGGTGTAAGTCAAAAACCCCCCTACATCTATATAATAGATAACTAATTCGATTACAGATTGGGTGAAAAGGAAGATGTTTCGGGCAATTCTCAGCATGAAGAGACAACCGGTAAATGATGGTTGCGATGACCCTGGAAGATTTGATAGTACGATTGTATACGAGAAGAATGATTTGAGGGTATTCATGGGATTCAACTGCCGTGGCTGCTTTACTTGCATAAGATTGATCTTACTGTAAACCATTAACCATCTGCGATATGCACTATTGTGTCATTCTCACAAATACTATCAACTTGCTTTGCTTATCACTCAGTGCGCGGCTGATGGCGGACCCTAGCCTCAAAAGAGCTTCTTCTCTAGCCATCGTGATCTAATGTAATCTCACTCATTTCCGTTGCCATGTTCTTTATTACCGTGCATGCAGCCGGAAGCTTGAGGCATCGCACATTGAAGTAGCAGCTCTCTGCTTGTTTTTCTCGTGCAAGACAGCTCTATCATTTTGTACAATTAAAGTAACATTGAGCCGCAATGCTCGATTCTTGGACAAGGCCTGCTCCTTGTAGTTGTCAATGCATACCCAATATTTAAGGCCCGCACAATTTATACTCTTTTTTTTTTTTTTTTTGTTATAGTTGTTACAAATGCTTATTTAATCTAATACACTTGACGTGAAAAGCTTTCTGGGGTTATTGACCATCATCTTCCTCCAGGTATCATCGCTTCCCGCCCAATGTCTAAGAGATTGCAAGATGCCGAAATTATCAATCGTACGGAATTGCTCAACCTCAGCCAGCCGTTTTGCCGCATCCTTCTTGGCTCGAGCCTTGCCCTCGCCCGTGTGCGGCCAGTCACTAGCCCAGATCAAACGATCGGGCACTTCCTTGAACAAGCGACGCAGGATGCCTTCCAGGTCATCGTAACCAGATTCTACCCGCGATGACGCACGGTAAAGACCAGAAATCTTGATCCATACACGACGACGCTGAGCAAGGTCCAGAAGCCTCTCAAATCCAGGCTGCGACAATGCTGCATCGTCCCCAGCATCCCCACCAGCAAGTTTGGATGATCCCAAAAGCCCACCGATATGATCAGCAATGATCTCAACGGGTAACTTCAAGACAAACTCATAAAGGTCTAAGAAAGCACAGTGTTAGTATGCTGTAGTTCAAGTTCCGATGGGAAACTCTTACCATCCCAAGTAGCAGCAGGGGCAAAGATTTGAAGTCTCCACCCCGCCAAGTTTTGGATCTTCTCAGCTGCGACTAGGAGTGTCTGCTTTAGTTTGTCCAGGTCGACGCCTTTCCCATCTGACTGCAAATTGATCCGCAGCCCACGTACACCAGCCTGGTGCATTTGTACCAGTTCGTCACGTGTAATGCTCAAGACATTGACCACTGCGATTCCTCGGGCGGATATGGTGAAGTTACTGTTTAGTTTGTGTAAAGAATGTAGCAACACCCGATTATCAGTGTCATATGGTGAAGGCTGAACCAGAACCAAGTTCAGTGGATTGCTGGAGCTGTTCAAGGTTGACGAAAACCTAATGAGATCATCCATGGGCGCATCTGCGGGGGTATATGCTCTAGACTTGGCGTACGGTCCAACCGACGGATCAAATACATGGACATGCGTGTCAAAACTTCCGGCTGGTACGGACAGTGGGAGCTGGGTTATATGGGGCATGATGAGTGAATGGATGATAACTTGTTGGGAATACGGGGACTGCGAAGCGAGTTTAGACGACCTGCAATCGTTGGGATATGGCACGATTCTTTTCTTACAGAAATTGGAAAACATAATAAGTATGGCAGAGTAACTATTGCAAAGTATGGTTAGTGTTGCCGCTGTAGTTCTTAGGGTGGTCGGGACCCTCCGATGGCGCGTCCACAATTTTACGCCTCCCCCGTGACGCGTTGACCCAAACTCGGAATCGGGTTTTATTCCTCGGAACAGACCGATACCAACATTCCCATTCGCTCCGCTCCCTTTGCTCAAGCAGGACACAAGTGTCCCACGATCGACATGAATGGGCGTGAAATTACTGCTCAGCACTCTCAATCTCCTTCGGCAACAGCTCCGCCGACAACTCCAACCCCAAGTCAAGCTCAAACCCACACCCCGCGACGACAATTAAAGAGGAATTCGGCGGCATGCGAGCGCTGTCGAAGGCGTAAGCAAAAGGTCACCATCCCCGCAATCCCAATCCCTAGCAGCATTACTCATCGATGACGCTGACTAACTCTCCCAAAGTGCGACGGGAAATTGCCGTCTTGCGGACCCTGTCTCCTTGTACAGGAGAGATGCGTGCCATCCGACAGACTGCTCATTCGGGCAGACCCCAATTGCCAATGCGAGACTCTGAAGGAGCGGGTCCGCGATCTTGAGAGTCAACTCGAGACCCTGCGTGTAGAAAGACGTAGAAACAATGGATCACCTGGTCCTTCTCATCACTTCTACCAAGAATACAACAACAATGCCCCACCTCCAATCGTCGACAATCAAGATATCACGTATCATGGCCGTATACTCCGACCCACGTTTTCCGAGTCCAATAATGGTTCCAGACTGAGACCAGCCTTACGGGGGAGTCCATGGCAGCTCTGGGCAGGCGATCCAGACAGTCAAGCATCCCCAAGACTATCAGCCGACTTTACTGATCTTCCAGTGGCACCCGACTCCGAGGCTTTGGTTGAGGTGTTCTTCACGAATCGATGGCCTCAGCTGCCATTCCTCCACAAGCCAACGTTCATCCAAGATGACTTCTTACCTCTGACAAGAGGTGAATCGGGCCATGCGTTGTCATCGTTCCGAGTCAACATGGTCCTCGCGATAGCAAGTGCTGAAACAAATTCCAAGGATTTGCTCCAGCAGCAGCAGCATACACACAGAATCTTCTTCCAAGCAGCCATCAAAGACCTCAGTACTGTGATGTCGGCCGACGACCTGGACTGCATTCAATGTCTTCTTCTCTTGTGTCTATACGGAACTAATGAGCCTCAATCGGTCAACATCTGGTATACCCTTGGTCTGGCGCTACGCATTGGCCTAGGTATGGACCTTCATCGGGAAGAAACGTCGAGTACCGGTCAAAGTCTTTTGTCTCGGGAGATGGCTCGGCGCCTCTTCTGGTGTACATACACCCTAGATCGGAGCATGTCTATCGCAATGGGCAGACCACTTGGCATAAATGACTCCGATATCACGGTACCCTTACCACAGCAGTTAACGGATGAGCAGCTCTGTTCCGGAGAAGTAGTGCCAAATATCATCCAGAACCCCAAAGATATGTCGACTTTTCTACATGTCATCAAGCTACGCCAGATCAACGCTGCCATTTACATGTCTTTACATGCCGCCTCTGCGAGTGCCAGCAATGATTGCGGCAGTCTAGATGTTCTACGCGAGGGGCACTATGCTGATCTTAATACGTGGCTTGTCACGGCACCACGCTATGGACCAGCGAGTGGCGTGGCCATGTTACAAACAGCAGAATGGTTCCAAATCGCTTACCATTATGCTGTACTTTCTCTGTACCGCCCATCAAGAGTATTTCCTGTTAGCAACATCTCTTCGCTTAGACTCTGCGCAGACTCTGCCATCAGTCTTATCTCCTGCTATAATACTTTGTATGCCAAGAACCGAATCAGCTACACATTCGTAGCGCTAAACTCGTTGTTCATGGCGGCCGTCACGATGCTATATGCTCTCAGATCCAGCCCTGTGATTCGCAGCGAGCTAAGTAAAGGTATTGCAAAGGCCAATATTGACATGTGTCAAAGACTCTTGCGAGGCGTGTCAGACGGACGTTCTGTTGGCGAGCGATGTGCCGTGGTGGTGGGAAGGCTTGGCGAGGCCACAATGGACGTGTTTGATCGGGAACAATCACTCAACGACGATATAGATACCGAGTTTATGTCTTGGTTTGGGTTGAAACTACAAAGACTTCAAAACGCTGAAACAGGGCAGCAGGTCACCCCAAGCATCGATATACCTTGGAACGACTTGTTCATTGAAGGATTTGATGGGTTTGATGCCGGAAACCATAGTTATCTTGAGTTCATAGTTTAACCTATGTTAGAAGAAGGAATGAAGCAAAAATAATATTTATTGGTCTTTGTAATCGAGTACCCGTCTTTTAGCAGTAACTTGAGCTGGATGCTGACATAGTACGTACTGGGCCATGGCTCGGCTGCCCACTATTAACTGCTTCCAGATTAGTGTTCTTCCCATCAGGTTAGATAATCACCCGGATAATACTCCGGCTTCCGACCCTCAACTAAGGATCTTTTTCCGTCAAGTCGTTACTACGCGCCTCGGCCTCTCCTCCTTCCCATACTCCCAGAAATAGCAGATCCTTATCGCGTATAGATGGAGAATCTATCGTACCAGGCATTCACTGGGCACGATACGTTGCCAGACGCTGAGACCCAGTCTGGACCCGACGTTGCCCCAACTCCTCATTCCCCGCTTATTGCACGGAAACGCAGCAGTGCATCGGCCAACGACTCATTGCAGTCGAGCGCAGCACCTAGTAGTCTTCGCAAGTCGAGAAAAGTGAGTCGGGCTTGCGACTTCTGCAAGTCAAGAAAAGCCAAATGTAGTGGCGATCAACCGTGTGCCAAGTGCGCAGCAAAAGGCCTCAACTGCTTGTACGATAGCAAATATACGCGAGGCCGGCCGCCAACTCCACCTCCTTCAGAGACACATTCAGGATTGCCTAACCCAAGCCCTATGCTTATTCGGCCACGAGGTGACTCGACATTTCAACAAGCCCCGGTGGCACAGGGCCAAGTCATAGAAGCAGACAATACAGGCCCAATGTCTCGACGGTCGCCACGCATGGGTGAAAGTACGGCTCCATCAAGGGCATCCCCAGAACTGAGCATCACAGAAATCCAAGGCCAAGTCTTTGATCCCACCTCTGGTCTGACGTTTCTTCATCGTGCTTTGAAGCGATTATCAGACCAGAGGAAGAATGTGGCATCTGACAGCAATCCCGATTCCGCGGAGCAAACGACAATGGCTGGAGGCGACAAGGCTTTACCTCCGTACCCCGAGGATGGTGCATTCAGTCTGCCAGAACCAGTCGAGGCAAGGCTGCTGTTGTCACTATACTTTGATGTTTGCATCGCTACTTATCGAATTTTACACCGACCCACAGTGGAATCATGGTTGAGTATGATGGAGAGAAACATGCAAAACCATGAGCCTGTCTGGAAAGGTCTCGGCTGTGCCAAAACAGCAATCGTTCTTGTCGCTCTGGCCATCGCTTCGTTGCATCGAGCAAAGTCGGAAGGCTTTCTATCGCCAGAAGCAGAGAACCAAGCGCTCGCATCAAGCGATACACTCTTTACAATATCGACGAAATTGGTTGACGAAGAAATGGGCTCAGGATTTCCAAAACTCGAGTCAGCCCAGGCTAAACTCATCCAAGTTCTCTATCTTCTCACCACTTCTCGTTTTAATCGAGGATGGTATACGTTCGGGAGCGTCTTGCAACTAGTCTCTGCACTGGGCTTGCACCGCCGTCTTCCCAAACGTGGAAGAGCATCAACGGATTACATGCGAATCCAGTGTGGCATCCGAACCTTCTGGACTGCCTATATTTTGGATAATTACCTGGGCGTTATTTTTGGGCGACCAAGGCATTTTCATGACGACGACATAGACCAAGACTATCCCGACAGAGTAGATGATGATGTCATGACACCTACAGGGCCTCAAGATGACTTTGAAGAACAGGAAGATTGTGTCATTGATGCTTTGATCTTCCACGCAAAGTGAGTCAATGCCTGAAGAGAGGACCAGCTAGCTCTAAAATCGACGGTTTTTTCTCTGGCAAGATTTAATTGACTTCAATCACAGAATTGCACGAATCATCGGATCAATATCACGCCAAGTTTACACACCGCGAGACGTCTCCACGCACGCCCGGTGTGCTGCAGCCAACGAATTGCTACGCAATGTTCATGAATGGCACGCCAGTTTACCAGTCCATCTCGGATCTGTACGGCCATCCATGCTCATTCCAAGCTATCGCAGACAGGCGACAGTTCTTAAATTAGCGCACTCGCATTCTATAATGCATGCAAACAGATTGTTTCTCCTGGGAAACTCTTCATCTGGGTATGAAAGCCAGATCAATGAATGCATCGATGCGGCAAAGTCTGTGTTGCAAACAGTGGACCACCTAGCCCAAGAAGGTCCAATATTCCATGCCTTCTGGTGGACGCACTACGTTACTTTCTGCGCTCTGATGGTAACTTACGTTTGGGAAGCCCAGCAGCGCCGAGCTCTCGGTCTAGTATGGGAAGAAAAGACTCCTACACGCAGGTTGTTGCAACTGGCCGAAAGATGTCAAATGCACCTCGCGAATGCCACTGCATCGAACTCGCCAAGTCGGCGATATGCTGTTATTCTCGAAGAGCTACGCACTACAGCATCTCTATCAGCAGCTGTAAACCCCGAACAGTCTGGTCCGACACAAGTGCACGTTGTTAATCTAGATGATAATCAATTATCCATAGATGCCAACAATGTAATTGCAGCAAATATGGGCCGGGAAATTGGGGGCTTCGAGTCAGTGTCATCTGTTGATGCTCACCCTCTCGATGAGTGGAACACTATGGACTGGCTGGCACTTGATTCATCGGTAAGTAGCTTACTATCAGCCGCGATTGACTTGAGACTAACATAGTACCAGGCGTTTTGGCCATACTTCAACGCTGACACGGATGACGCTGGGACTGTACCAGGCATAATATGACAAAGGCAGAGCAGCATCCAAGAGGGCAACAGAAGGAAACCTTTGTATTTTTGTTAAGTCCCGAGAGTCTCGTTCTCGTCTTGTGATGCTGAGATTTCGAATGCTCTTGACACTACTTTGGCAGTTTCTCTTACCTGGGTCACGGAAAGGTTGTAGCGCTAGACTTGATGTCACAAGGAAGAACCCAGCACGTATGCCGCAGTCCATTTATCTCTCGGTTGATCGAACATATGTGCATTGGTCGTTTGTTTACTGTCTTGCTAGTTTTTCAATGGCGCCAGCAAGTCTCGTTTCGTTATCAGCGGCAACAAATGTATACAAGTATACCGTATACTTGATACTGGCAGTAACTTGCGGGCTCTGGTAGGCCGAACTCTGTTACAGAAATCATGTGTATTTCGTCAGGATATTATATACTATTGCATTGCTATGTTTCGCCTGGTCTATCAAATCAAAACGCCAAACATAACTAGTAATCGTTCGACAGGAACCATAACGCCTCTTCTACAACCTTGTCTTTTCCAGCCTCCGTATCAATAGGGAAAACATTCACCTCATCTACAGACGCAACCTCATGAAGGCCAACTTGCCCATCGACCATGTCTGAGCTCATATAGTGACCTACACGTGCTTCCAGACGTCGGGCTAGGGCTTCTGCATCAGCCTGTAAGTCTACAATCACCACCTTGACACCTCGCTCTTGAAGTTGTCGACGTATCGTAGCTCGGTAAGCGGCTGTTAGCGCAGAGCAGCTGATCACGACGGAGTCATAATCCAGATCAAATAGAGTCTCTTGGGCCCGGACACACACTCTGTTCAACCACGATGATCTGTCTTCATCAACCAATGGCGTACCTGACCTCATTTTCTCCACTGACGATCGAGTGTGAAGGGAGTCTCCCTCGACAAAAGGCATGTTAAGGGAAGATGACACTGCTGAGCTGACAGTTGACTTGCCAGAGCCACATGGGCCGGCAACTACGACAGCAGTCTTAGAAGTGTTCAGTGTTGCCGTAGACTTCCAAGGTGATTCAAGGAAGTACGTGACAAACTTGTTGACAAAGTCTTGGTCCAGCACTGCAGCAGTGGCCAGGGCTGGCGATAGTTCACAAGCCTTTTCAGTTGCAAACGCCTTTGATGGTGCAAATTCGTCCTTGTCATACTTGGATGCGAAGAAGTCAACCAGCTTGATGGGAGGATTAGCTGTCGGGTCAGGAGTGGAAGCACGCAGCCTCTGTACCCACTCTTTTGGTTCCAGCTCCTCAAAGGTCAGACCCGCCTGTCGCAAAGCAGGTAGAAGGTCTTGCGTCCAGTCAAAAGTTCTGGGGTTGGTAATGTTGGTGAATACACTGCCAGCCTTTGACAGGGAGATATCAGCCACAGCTTCGGCGACAACATCAACCGGCAGCCAAGACGGTGTCTCTTTGAGTTTGGGTAGAGCACCAATGGTCACGGCTGTCTGCATCATCATCGGTACACCTTCTTGAGCGTTCCAGATCCCGTGACGGGTGTCAGCGACAATCTGGCCGACTCGGAGAACACGAGTAGTTACTCCCGCTTCAGCAGCTTTGGCGCACAAGTTCTCAGATACGGACTTCGACTGAGCGTATCCCATTCCTTGCGCCCAGTCGAATGGTGGAGAAGACTCTGGAACTGGAACGACAGTTGCTCGAGAACATGTGCTGACTGAAGAACAAAAGTTCATGGAAGCTGAGGAGCCTGCAGCTTGGCATAGGTCGATGAGATGCTTGACGCCAGCGATATTCCCTTTCTCGAAACTAGAGAGTTGCATGTTGAAGTTCACTGACCAGGCGCAGTGGATAACTGATCGAAGATTTGCGGTGATGTTTGCGTAAACTTGACTTTGAAGACCGAGGTGAGGATCGGAAAGGTCCGAGGGCAATGCGATGATCTTGCGACGAGCCTCAAGGGCGAGGTTGTGGTAGACTTTGCGTTGAAGCATAGACTGCTTCACTCTGTACAGTGCTTGAGAGTCGTCAGAGGCTCGAACGAGGCAGTAAATACTGACAATTGAGGGGTTCGTTGCGAGCTTTGCCACGACGTGGGCACCGAGTGAGCCGGTAGCTCCTGTGATGACCTGTCAAGTGTTAGCCAATAGTCTTTGAAAAGTGGGCTGTGTTGGAGCTTACCACTGAGGAAGCCTCGCATTCAGTAAACTTTCCGTACTTCTCAAGCAACTGGCCCATCTCCTGCTCAACTGACGAAGTCTTAGAAGAGGCTTGACCAAGACGTAAGCCAAGCAAGAACTGGCTGAGCTGGTCGATAGAAGGATGCTCGAACACAACGTTTTGTCCAAGTTTGCTGTCTCCCAGTTGCACTGTCTTGAGAATCTCACTCCTCATCTGGATCGCTTGGAGTGAGTCTAAGCCCAGGGTAAAGAAGTCCACATCATCCGCGGGCGCATCCTTAAGTGATAGAGTTTCAACAAGAAGCCGCTGAAGGAAACTCTGCAACTCAGGAAGATCCAGTTCTCTCAAGTCACCTGCCTGCACATCTTCGGAATCGTAGGCCTCGTCGATTGTCTTCTTGAAGTTCTTGTAGCAAGCTTGGCGAATGACGCTACCCTTGTCAGTGCGGGGATACTCGCAATCCCAAGGCAACAATTTGATCATGGACTTTGAGATGCGAGCGAAAGCGTCGGAGGACTGATTGCAGAGTTGAACAACAGGCCAGACAGCTTCAAGAATCTCCGAATTGGGCTTGTCGGCCCATATTTCAGAGGGTACAATCAGAACTCCAAGGTAAGGCCGGCCAGCTCCGAATACGACAGCTTCTCTCACGTTCTTATTGGACCGGATTGAACCCTCCATGGCGACTGGGTTGAACTTCTCGCCATTGACCAAGACGATGGTGTCATCCATTCTGGCAATGTACTTCCAAGCTCGGGGGATCGAAGGATGAGGCTCGAAAAGGTCCTTGGTTGCATACGAGTTGTCGGGTTGGTTCGACTGCACTTTGGCTGGCCAACCATCTGTAACACAGCATTCGTACAGATTGGGCCCATGCGGCACCCATTTGAGGAAGGGAGAGACCTTGTCGCTCTCTCGTACATAGTTCCAAGCCTTGTCTCCTTCAGGTCGGAAGGAGGTCATCAACTGTCCGACTTCGGTTCTGTTTTTTATGTGAGTTGAGATCATCGATAGTGTAGATGCGAACTTACGCTCCATAGTGTCCCACGAGATTCACGCCGTTATCAACCAGCAGGTTGCCAAGGTCATCAGGGCACGCCGACCCTCCGTACATGACGACTTTGAGGCTTTGTAACAACCTAATGCCCTCTTCGGTCTCGCACAAAAGTTTGAGAGCATACGGCACACCGTAGAAGATTTCAAATTCATGTTTCCGCATAATGTTGACAAGATGTTCTTGGGTAAGCGGCAGGTCCGCGTTGTATAAGTGTATAGCTTTGCGCGAGTGGATAGCGCGAAACATGTTGCAGATGCCATGGTTATGGAACAGTGGAAGGGTGATGAAGGACCTCATGTTCATGTGAATGGCGTAGTTTGGTAGGCATGACTTCTGTGTCTGATAGATTGGTTTGGGAAGACCAGTTGAACCTGGAAGAGTTAATGTGGAACGGATCAAGCGGAGATTAGAATAGAGGCTTACCACTTGAGTGAATGATCCATGCAATATTCTCCGTTTCAATTTCAGGATCCAGGTGTCCATCGAGTTGGGTGTCTCCGTGAACTTCGATAGAGTATTCAAATGTGTCTCTCCCAGCAATCGGGAGAGATCGTAGAGTTGGGATCGACTTGCTAACATTATCCGCGAGCTCAATGAATCGCCCGTCAGCGACAATAGCTGTGGCTCCAGTGGCGTTGATCAACGACTCAACGGCTATTTGGGGGATTCTTGTTGACAGCAATAGTGCAGTGTGACCCAGCTTGTTAAGCGCCAGCATCGTGATGAGGTATTCGAGATTTGAAGGACCCAGCATGGCAACAACTGCGGGTTTCTGGCTTGATGACTTCCGGATTGGAAGTTCAGGTTCGTAGTGCTTAGCTACTCGCCAGGCAAAGATATCCAATTGTTGAAGGGTGTAATCAACATATCTGGTACCTGATGAAGGGTATGAAACGACATGATCATGGGGGTATAATGAAGCGCGATGACGAATAAGACTGTCTATGGTGCGAAGCTGAGAGTCGTCGTCTCCTTTAACATAAGCTCTCACACTGGGTTTGTTATGCCCAACCACGTCTGTCTCGTTGGGCAGACTGTCAAGTGTGCTCGGAACGTAGATTGTGGCAGGCATGTTGGCGATTGAATAGGTGAGTGAATGTGGTGGTAATGGTTGGGAGAGGTAGGAAGAAAAACATTCGTGGTTTTAAATCAACAAGTTTGAATGAAGTTCAGCTCAATATGTGAAGTTGAGCAAACGATTTGCCTCCGCATACGATGAATTCCGGCGTCCCTTTCTCAGGCAATCAGTGCTAAAGCCAGCCGGATAATTGTCCGTCGAGACAATCCGGGAGTTTCCCCAACCTCCAAGGGTCATCAAGCCAAAACCTGGTCGAGACTCCTCCATGTGGATGCCTCTTTCAACCGAGGTCTTGTGCCAGGCCAATTAAACCGAAGCGGGTTGTCTTTCTGGTTGGGCGCCTTGAGCGGATTTCGGAGGGCGGATTAAGCGGATTATAGTCCGCTAATCTTCCGTGCATGTTCCCCAGATTTCACTCACCTCATCTTGGCTATGGGGATGAGGACATGCGGGGTCTGGGGTAACGGAGCCTATTCCTCAAGACGAATTCCCCGCCCGTGCCCGCAAAACGAAAAGTCTCGACGTCGGCTCAAGTGCACGGCACGGTACACGACGGCTTCGACCCGATCTTGATGCAACCTCTGATTTCTTATAACATGAGCTGAAGTCTGCCCTCGTCATTAGTCGTTTGTCTTTTCTTCCACACCAATCTCGAGACTTAGGACTCACAGACATTGCCAAACATCTTTCTCAACTACAAATCCACAACATGACTGCGGATAGCGCTTGCCTCGAGAAACCTGACGTTGTCATGGTCGACGACATGGACATGGATCGCACGATTCCTGATCATGAGAAAGCTCCTCAGGCCCGGACAATCGACAACATACGTGTCTTGGGTCTTACCGATGAGGATGCCGAGTTTTACAACAACACTACCCCTGAACAACGCAAGCAGATCATCAGAAAGGTACGTTCCGACACACACGAAGCCCAACTGCAGATTACTGACTTGTCTTGTCGAACAGGTTGACCGTCGACTGGTTCCCATCCTTGCTGTTCTATACCTCATCTCGCACCTCGACCGAGCAAATATTGGCAACGCCAAGATCGAAGGACTAGTAGAAGACCTCAACCTTGTTGGCAACCAATACAACATCGTTCTGAGTTTGTTCTTCATTCCTTATATTCTCCTCGAGATCCCGAGCAACATGCTTTTGAAGAAGTTCAAGCGGCCGTCCGTCTACCTTGGCAGCCTTGTTACTATCTGGGGTGTCATCATGACTCTCCACGGTGTGGTCAAGGGCTTCGGCGGACTTCTTGCTGTCCGTATCCTACTTGGTGTCTTTGAGGCAGGCTTTTATCCCGGAGCGGTGTACCTGTGCACATTTTGGTACATGCCCAAGGATTTGGCTACACGTATTGCCTACTTTTACTGCACCAGTGCTCTGTCCGGCGCATTTTCTGGCCTTCTTGCTGCTGGCATTGCGCAGATGGATGGAGTTGGTGGCTATGAAGGTTGGCGATGGATCTTCATCCTCGAAGGCATTGCAACTATAGTCCTAGGAGTTATGTGTTATTTCCTCCTTATTGACTCTCCGGCTTTGTCTGGCCGTTGGTTGACACCCGACGAGATCCACTTCTTGGAGTTGCAGAGCTTCATCAAGCAGGGTGGTCGGTTTGCTCAGGAGTCAGATGACAAGAAGTTTGATTGGCATGACATGAAGATGATCCTTTGCAACTGGCGGCTCTACCTTCAAGCCTATATCCTCCTCTGCATCTCGGCTTGCTCATACGGAACAAAGTTTACCCTTCCGTCTATCGTCAAGGCTATGGGCTTCACGAACACCAATGCCCAGCTTATGACAGTCCCTGCTTACGTTGCCGGTGGCATCTCTTCCGTCTGCTTCGCCAAATTATCTGATCATTTTCACTGGAGGATGCCCTTTGTCGCAATTCCTTTGGCTTTGATTGCTATCGGATACTCTGTGGTCATGGGCTTCCAGGGTGATATGACCGGAAGCCACACCGGACCGGGTTATTTTGCCTTGGTGCTTACCTGCATCGGTATCTATCCTGTGCAGCCTGCTGGAAGCAGTTGGGCAGCCAACAACCTTGCCCCTTCCAGTCGCAGAGCCATTGGTGTTGCGTTCAACATCTGCGTTGGTAATATCGGAGGAATTATTGGTTCGTACATGTACCTCGACAAAGAAGCCCCGCGTTACGAGACCGGATTCGGCCTTTCACTTGCTTTTGGTGCCTCTGGAATGCTTGTCGCGCTTATGCTGGAGCTCAGCTACAAGTGGGGAAACAAGAGAAAGGCCAAGTTGACTGAAGATGACATCCGATCGCAATACTCTGAGGAGGAACTTTTGAAGCTGGGCGACAAGAGTCCCCTTTTCAAGTATACCTTATAAGGGGGTGGCCCTTTAAATGTAGGCATTGTGAGGGATGTACTTTATTAATTACTAGTCACATGCCTAATCAATCTCACACGAATCTCACACCTCATTGGCTTATTAACCGATACGATTTTGCACGATGATTCGTTGTGATACGATAAGATGGAGCAAGCCATCAAATGCTAGTTGATATTACGTAACGCAGCTGGACACACAGCGCCCATTTCCATGATTGGCTAGCCTAGATAAAACTGTGTTTACGACGGAAAATTGCATTGCATCATCTAAAACTTCCGGGCAAGCCACGGTTAATCTTCTGTTATGCCTGTGATTCAGGACAACTCTCGGTATCAAAGTAAAAAGTTCCAAGCCAAGAAGGTCTTCTCAATCCTTTTCTTGTTTTTCAGGCTTTTACTTCAACCTTAGTGAGAGTCGACGAGAAGCTACAGCTGCGGTCCGGGGTGGGACAGAGGTGAGTTTGTTAGATGATGTCACTCGCGTCTGTCATGTGATTGATCACGCGATTTGATATGTGGGGCAGCAAGCCATCTATAATTGGCGTATCACTTACGAGTCTCGCAGATTCATAATAGGTTCACTCAGCTGTTTTTTCCATTACATTAAACATGAGTCTTTGAGTCGTTTATCACTAATAAAAGCACCTCTTGAAAATACTCTTGTATAAAGCACGGCGCTTTGCTAAATTAATAGTAGAGGTCTTTGATATCTGACATAAGTGATTTATCGATGATTTAATTACTCTAAATTTCCTGGGTTTTAAATTGCTTCTCTACCCTGTACCACAGTGCGCGGGTCATAGCTTACTATGACGTAGGTGGAATAAAACCCATCACTATCTTGAAATGTTTCGCATTTCTTTCCTCTTGTCTGCCAAAACACGAATGCTTCCTGACTCGATCGGAACACATCACGACGGATAAGTGTGTGCAGTATGTGGGCATCCATATCGATTGAAGAACTCTCCTGCTGCACCCAATGGGCCATGACCTTCAATTTTTCTTTTAGTGTTCCACAGGCTACAGCCCCAGGCGCGTGAGCGATCCCGTGTAGTGTTGCCGAAGGTCGGATTAATATCCGATTATGTCACTAATCCGTCGGATTGATGCATGCTATCGGAGCTGCCAACCCGTAGCCGTCGAGGAAATGCTGGATTAAAAGTGACAGGGTCTTATAGTTAAAAGAGCATTGCGATGCCATCAGAAGCGCAACAGTCAAACCCTCGATTCATTGCAACATCAGCTTCTTTTCCTTTAACATCTTCAATCATCACGATGCCTCTTCAAACACACTTTACTCTCAACACTGGGGCCAAGATTCCAGCCGTTGGTTTCGGAACTTGGCAAGCTCCTCCCGGCCAGGTTGAGAAAGCCGTTGAGATTGCTCTCCACAGTGGTTATCGTCATATCGATTGCGCTTCAATTTACCGTAATGAAGTAGAAGTCGGTGATGGTATCCGAAAAAGTGGTGTTCCACGATCAGACATCTTCATCACTGGCAAACTATGGAACACCAAACACGCACCCGAGGACGTGGAAAAGGGTCTTGACAAGACACTCAAGGATCTTGGCACTGACTACCTGGATCTTTTCCTGATGCACTGGCCTGTGTAAGTCTTCTATAACTATAGAGTATCTCATATGTCATATGTCATATGTCATTAGGAATGCTAACTGCTCACAGGGCGTTCAAATCTGGCGATGACTGGTTTCCCATTGACTCAGATGGCGTATTCCAATTGGCCGACATTGATCCTGCTGTGACTTATGCGGCGATGGAGAAACTCCTTAGCACAGGCAAAGTCCGCGCTATTGGCGTCTCGAACTTTACCAAGGATCGTCTGGACAAACTTCTGTCCAAGACTACAACGGTGCCTGCAGTCAACCAAATTGAAGCCCACCCTTATCTTCAACAACCGGAACTATTCGATTACTGCAAGTCCAAAGGTATCCAAATCGCGGCTTACTCCCCTCTGGGGAACAACCAAACTGGTGAAGCCCGTACTGTTGATGATCCTCTTGTCGCAGAGATCGGAAAGAAATTGGGATTAGACATTGGACAAGTGCTGTACTCTTGGGGCGTTCAGCGAGGCTCTGTTGTACTGCCCAAGAGCGTTACTCCTAGCCGGATTGAGTCCAACCTGAACGTGACTGAACTACCCCAGGATGCTTTCGAGCAGCTCAACAACCTTGAGAGAAAGAAGCGGTATAACTGGCAGACAAGGTGGGGTTATGACATCTTCCAAGAACTAGGAGAGGAAGAGGTTGAGAAGGTAGCGAGGGAAGCAGGTCCTGAAAACCTGGAAAAGTTTGGCAAGAAGTGAATAGACTAAATGGATAGCAATTCTAGACATGTATAAACTTTGAAAGCATGAATGTACAAATCAAACATGGTACTACCGAAAAGGGGGAATTGCCCTTCCGACAGTTGCCGAGCTACCGTGAAGTAGTTATTAAGACGCTAGTATCACCGAGTCCATTTGAAAGTACCAGAGATAATGACCAGCAGCCCAAACGACACTAGCAAACTCGAGGCGCCATATCTGTAAGCGTGCCCACGTTGGAGTGAGCAGAGCTCTAAAGCGAGGGTAGAGACTGTAGTTACAACAGCACAGTAACCATTCTTAACTCCCTCGAGTAACTGACTTCCTAGTAGAGTGGTTGAAAGCTGAGTTATATTCCAAACTACAGCGAGGATCAGAGAACCCAGCAAGTTGGCGGCAAATGTCCCTAAGGGGAACGCCGGAGACTTGCCATTTAAATAAATCGCAAGGTAAAATCTTGTGAATACTCCCAGAGGGGCAAATGACAAGGAGAAGAGGACATTCCCGCGCCACGCATCTTGCGGCGGAAAGACACACATAAGTACAGCTCCGACCCAGCAGCCCCAGCCAAGAATGATTGCAAGTCGATCTATCACTTTCCGCGTGAAGTGATATGGTAATGACGGAGTGAAGTCCTCCGCTAGGATGGCTATATGTGCGCCTAAGAAAAGGCCGCCCAAAGAGACATGGACAGTCAACAAGACCACAGCGGCAAGTGCGCAGAATGAGAAACCCCTGTTCCGATCTGACGTGGGCGCCGAAGGATTCTCTAGTCCGTTGGAAAGGGCCAGAAAAGAGTCGAGAATGAACGTCGAGAAGGTTGTAAATGAGCCGCAGAACCCCACCGAAACCCCGATATAGAGAGGCAAGGTCTTTTTGACGCTGAGATGTGCTTTCTTTGCAGCCATAAGATCGATGGCTCTTTTGGCTGAAGCCGTATCATCCGAGCCTAATCCGCTGGTCTCTAGACTTTGGTTTCTTTCCCTCGCAAGCTTGATCTGCTTGTCGTATGTACCTTCTCCCCATTCATGGCGGAACAACATACGATCTTCAGCTAGAAAACCCATGATTAGACACCCAGCAAAATTAACCCACAACGTTGGAAAGATCACTGGTGCCCCGGGGTAGATGAGTAACGCCGCCATCCCTTCTCTGGCGAGTGTTCCCATAATGGAGAAGAAGATGAGGTACGAGTGGGTATAAAGCTTTGAAGTGATTGAAGTAGCTTTGATCTTTGGCAAGGGTCTACCGAGATCCTCAGGAATGCGAGCCTCTTCATCCCTAAGTTCCAACTCCCTTGTACGGGCTCGCTCGAGACTATTTCCATGACCGATTGAGCTGTCAGGGTCGGTGATGGGAGCAATTGGGGCTATTTCGTCTAAATTGTAATTCTCAACCGAAGTAATTGAGCTTTGGCTATCGTGTTCGGTTCGAGGTCTCGTGGTTCTGTGCACCTGGTCAGGGTTACAATCCCTCGTGGAATGACGTCGAAAAAAAGCGTTTTGCGGCTTCTTTACAGGCGCTTCGGTAACATGTAGTGTGCTGTTGTGTTCTTGAATTTGGATCTTCTTTGGTTGCACTCCCTCAATTTCCGGCAAGTTTCGCTGGCTGTGGGCGTCAGCCGATGATGGTGAATCACACATGATGATTATACCGGTTGTTGCAGCATGGAATGAATTCTTCTTCTAAAGACCAAGTGATATGAGAAGAAATAAAGAACAGGAATCTATAGTGTCGGTTTGGATGGGGTTATTAAAGCAAGACTTAGAAAAACTTGAAGGAGGTGGGCCAGGGTAGATAAGCTTATGGAGCCGAGGTTTCACGGCAAGGCCGGCTGTCTCGGATGCTTATCGGTGTAGGTGTTAGAAAAGTCGTACTATAAACGGGCATTACATCATATCATTAGACAATTGTCTAAGTATCAGAGTATGCTGTTTAGGAGTGGACGGACATTCCTCTTCCAATCGTTGTAGCTGGCCTCCAGGTACACTGGTTCGAAAGCCCACATCGAGGAGATTTCAACAAGGAAGTGTACATGGGTAATGAAGCCAATCCTACGATGCTGTCTACAAAAGTTCCGGCCGTAGCCTTTGCCACATTTAAATACCATTTCCTTCGCCCTGGACTGCGTTGAAGAACTGTGACGACCAGGCCATAGAATCTATAATCTCAGCTGGCCAGTTCTGTGGGGTGGACGGCGCATCTGGCAACAACAAAAGATTTTGGTCGTTCAGACTCAACATCTCCTGTGATATTGGGTTTGTAGAAGATGAAGCCTGATCAGGCGGTGTCGAATAATCGGATTGCCCCAAGACTTGCTGAAAAAGACCTGCGCCAGCCTCTCGACGATTCTTTTCTTTGATCTATGTTAGACAGCCAAACAATAGGCTGGGGTTGTACTCACTACGCCATTCGGAACCACACTGCTTCAGCCCTTTGATCATATCCCTCGCTATCCTTGCACTTTTTGAGTTACTGCTAAGGGCCTCGAATATTTTGAGACAAGTCTCCGCATCGTCACGTAAGCCCTCGCTATCAACCCCGTTATGATCACCGGGTGGCTGTTGGGAAAATATGCTCGAGACTAACAAAATTGACCCTGCGCAGATCAGACAAGAGATCATCTGCCACCAGGGGAACTCGTGGACCAAATCTTGTTCATCGGAAACGTGATGAAGGAGGCGAGCAGTCTCCCGGGCCTCTTCAACACATGTCTTTTCAAAAAAGGCAATCAGTGGCCAATCCTGTGGCAACCCCATAGAGGCATTATCCAGCTGACGTAGAAGAGGATAACATAAATATGGACGGTGGATAAGGGCTCGCAGATGGTGGAATTTAATCGCGAGCATATTTCTCTGGAGTCCCATATTAGTCGTGAAAGCTGAAAAGGTTAGGTGAGGGTTACCTGTCGTCTGAAAGTAATATTCTGGTCGAATGAGTGGCCTAAGTCGAAGCGCAACTTTCGAGGCAGGTTTAGCTTCCATTCAACAAGCCTTTGATCGAGGCTTTGTGTGCTTAACATCATTTCTGGTGTAGGTCTAACTTGAGCTGGGCCATAAATATCGCGTAATACGTAGCCCACAATACGAGAGAAGGCGATGACTGCAATGAAGTAATCTCCTGCTGATGGACCTTCCTCGGTGGGATCTATCACGTTAGAAGTCCAGTCGATCTCGTTGTCGGCACATCGAGATGGTAGTGCCACACTGCAATCCTCGTCATGAATTGCAGGTGGTCTTCCCAGCTGCAAGGAAAGCAACCTATCAAGGACATATATCGAGTACCATATCCTTCGTCTCCGTTCTAGCTCGGTCGCACTTCGAGGCTTTGAACTCAGAGATTCAACATGCAACCCTATGCTTTGAGCTATACGGACTGCTTGTCCGAGCGTGGTCCAACAACTATTGATGTATTATTAAGATGGCCTTCATAGTGCTGCGCAAAGCGACCGACCTATCTGTCTTGGATACAGCAAGAAAATAGAAGCATTGCACAAGAAGTAGTGAAACTTGGTGAATGGAGCGATGACGCCCTGCCGCAGCAGCCAAGGCCATGGCACACTGAAAGTAGCGCTCGTGGCGAGTCCTGGAATCTGATTTACCCCCGGGAAATGACATATAATACGACCCAATGGCACATATAACGTCTATTTTTATTTGATGAGCTTTGTTAGTGAGAAATGGATAGAAGATAGGGGTACTTACATAGGATAGCGTGATCGGTAGCGTTGGTACGGTTTCTGTCTTCCCGGACTAGACTCTGAAACCCGCCCCAAGCGGCCATAAAAGTAGACTGTGGGATGAAAGGATACGCAATATGAATTGTAGAAAAGTATACTTTGACTAGTTCTTGCGTCTCGCCCGGCCCGGGGAGCGTGGTAGGTCCATTGCTTCCGGTATTGGTCGCCGAGACTTCGCCGTCTTGTTCGTAACTGTCAAAATCTTGGTCTAAACTAGACAAGTCTTGAGTCTGCAGGAATCCCTTGACCACATTGAAGAAATGAACATCGCTCACTTCTCCCAAGTATCGGTGCTGATTTTGTGAGGGTGTCAATTGTGATACTTGATTCTGGTCTGAAATGGAAGCCGCATCAGCGTCCCGAGTGTCTGTGAGAGAGAGGACGCGATCGAGGGCCCTTTTGGTTCGCTCTTTTACTTCATTGTGTGCTTCTTTTGAGTCAAAGCCTTCCTGCGTCTTCCTGGCCAAAAGCCGACGGACTAGGTCCTCGTACCCACCAATGGCATCTTGAAGCTCACCGATAGCCTCGAGGCTTGCTTCATCAGAGCCAATGTCGTCATCCACGTCGCGGCGTCGGGAAGACCTGCTTTTTGCATAGAGACAAGTGAAGCCATAGCCCACACAGCGGCCGCACTCAGGCTTCCGACCGTCACACTGAGCACCTGGTTAGATTTGTCGGAATGTCCCCGAATGGGGGCTGGGAAGGCTTGGGTACGTGCCTTAGCTTTCATCCTACGACATGGCTGGCATGCTTGGGCTACGCGCCGACGCTTGTACACTGGTTCTTCTCCCGACCTAGCCGCCATCTTGGTTGAAAAACGGCTTTCGCGATTGTTGGATATGAATAATTATGCTAACAAGCTCGGAAATTGTGGAATGAGAAAGGTCAAAAGTCCCCATATAAAGATCGGTCCAGTTTGAGCCGGCTTTCCCGAAATATCCGGGTTATCCGCCACTGAGTTGCTCAGCCCCATGACGTCTTCAAACCACATTTTCAATCGAGAATAAAATTAAAGAAAAAATAAAAACACATATATCAGCTGCATGTCTCGTAGCCTAGTCTTAATTGAGATCTATCTTGCTTAGCACTTAAGTATACCTTCGGAGGTAATCATAGTGTATTAGCTAATAATAGGGACTGGTTACTACTTACATACGGGGCGTGTAAAAGTCCCTGCTGTAGAAGCTGGCTTACATCCGAGTCAGAGTCAGAACTGCTGCTTGACGAGCTGTCTTCGTTGCATTGTCTCCCATGTTCTCGTCAGAGCTATTGTTGTTGACAGGAGTCGTGCATTCCTTTGTAGGGAACTAATAGAGCGGCCGGCGTAGTGGCTATTTTGACTGGAACCCACTTCAGTACAGCGGCTGTCAAATGAGTTCGGAGGTAGGCAATGTCTTGAAAAATGGGATTAGAGGAGATTTGTTAAGCTATGCGCCGATTACTCTCTGTTCCAAGTCCATAATAGCCAGGATTAATAAGAGACCGTAGGGGCCGAGAAAGTACTAGAGCAGTAATTACCCAAAGCATCCATTAGTCTATGTGTGCTGGTCATCCAGATGGTGGGATAATGTGAATCCGTTCTGGTTGCGTATGTCTAACGCCTAAAAATGCGGGTTAATACCTCCCTCCTATCGTACTACGAGAAAGAGGAATCTACGCGTCGGATGATACCTGGAGGTAACGTTCCTATTTGCACATTTCAAACCGTAAATTGCTTGATCTACTTAAAGACAGACAGATCCGAGAATTTTAACAATCATTATTCATTTTCATTTCAGAACTCCCCATTGATGTAAAAATGTAAAAACTGGCGCTTTTTACTGATCCTCGATTCTCTTGTCCTCAAAGACTCCAATTGGTGATTCTCGAGTTGGGTCTTGAGATCCCTGACACTCACTATGTAAACATTATCAAGCGTGAACAGCGGATAAGTTATGTCTACATTTACTTCAAAATAGACCTTGAGTAATGGTTGGTGAAACACTGTTAGAAAGAAGAATTTCTAAAAATCAACCCTCCTGGAGCTGTTCCTTGTCTTCAGGATCACTCGTATGATCCGGTTCTTATTCTGTCCAAATCTCGGGCCATTGCTCGATATCTTGCGAGCCAATATGGAAAATCAAATAAAAAGCTCATTCTCGATGACAATGTCGTCACGAAGGCAAAGTTTGGAGAAGCCGCATCGATTGAATTGACCTCTTTCGATGCAACTGCGAACCGGTTAGCTTTCGAAGCCCACTTCAAGCAGTAGGCCATCCCGACTCCTCTATGGCACTCACAGGGAACTCATAATACACAATAGGGTATTTATGAAACAAGACCCGAAAGAAGAAGTCGTCGAAGAACTCAAAGCGCGGCTGGAAAAAGCTCCAGGGCTTCTTAATCACAAGCTCAGCAACAAGCCTTTTATGGTCGGAGAGGTCAGTGGAGATGTATCTCGAAATTTTGACCAGGTGGATGACATATATAGACCATTACACTAGTTGACTTCTTCTATGTTCCTTATATGCATCAGCTGGAAGTCAACATTTGGCCAACCTTCCTGGACGGCCGTCAAAATCTGCTTGCCTGGTGGAACCGCATGAAGGGTCGAGAGTCTTAACGACAGATGTATCAAGATGGAGGTAACAGGTTGACAGGTGGCTGATAGGATGTTATCCATAGTGCAAGTCAGGTTTGGGCTACAAGGTCTTTGTTTTGCCTTGGTGGAAGTATAACTTTAGTAGCACAGAGATGCCTTCACAAGACTTAACCTCTTCCTGACACCACACAAGCTACTTGTTCTCAAACAATTATACACGCTCATTGTAGTGTAATTTTAAGTATAGATACCATGTGATATAATGCCAGAAACTGAGAGTTCGCCTAGATGTAGAGTTCTTTGAGAGGGCAATAGTACACGAAATGGCTATTCCATCACGTGCATATCCGTCATTGGAATAGAAGTCCAACCTGCGCTATATTTGCTCTTTGAACGCCAGCCCGGACCAAACCAATAGAGAACAAAAGGAAAGACAGCCATAACACCCGATATAATTCCAAAGAGACTAAAAGTCCAAGTTCCATCAATGTTTTTAAGCATGTCCAGAATGAAGATCGGGACAACTCCTGCGCAACCAATTCGGAAGCATGCTGCCGTTGTGAGGGCGGATAGAGTTCCGGCGGGGGGATAAGCATCGAATAGGTAAGAGATAAACGAGATGAGAACCATGGTATTGCCCCAGGCATAGACACCCGTGCCGGCTATGGGAGCTAGATAATGAATGTGGGGAGTGACAGTAAACGCGACCCAAAAAAGAGAGCCAGCTGTCAAGAGCGATCCCAACATGGCCGGGACGAGGCGTTTCTCGATGGAGTACATCTCTGCCTTGAGTTGTCTGGAGAGTAAGGCCTCAACCAGGCTGGAGGTAAGGAGTGCAAGTACCACTCCTACAATGGCCGAGAGGAAAGCCAGCCCAGCTTGTTTGACGTCGAAACCATAAGTAGCATTCAGTGCAGCCGGTACCGAGATAAACCATTGGAACAAAACTGCGAAATTGAGACCGAGATAGAGTGAAATAAGTATGACCAAAGGTTCGGTGAACAGCATCTTGATAGGGGTAAGAACAGTGATGTGCGTCATTTCCTGAAGCGTGACGCCGCTTTGGGCGCAGGGCAATTTGATGCCACTCCTGTTGTATCGAATGCGAGTTCTTAAAATCTCGCGATTATAGGTTTCGGGCATGAAAGAGCCGAATGCAAAGGTTACTGTGGCAAACATGAGCGTCACCCAGGACAGCCAGGCAGGACCTTTCGCCGTAAAGACAAATCCGCCAATGATAGGCCCTATAGTCGCAAATATTAGTAACCTTTTCACATATAAAGCCTGGGTCTGTACGTACCGAGAGCGGCCCCAAGGTAGGAGGCAAGAGTCAAAAAGGAGTAGTATGTCACAGTCTTGTGGGCAGGCCAGACATCGGCAAAGGTGCCTTCGATCAAGACTACGCATGGTCCACCGAATAACCCGGCAAGAAATCGGAAGGCAAGTAAAGTAGAAATGTCTGCAGCTAGACCAATAACCACTACACAAAGGCAGAAAAGAGAAAAGCTGGCGAAGTATATCGGTCGACGGCCCAATCGTTCGGATAAGTGTGGAGTGTAAATAGGTGCGAAGAAAACGCCAAAGAAGGGCATCGTGAAGCCAAGAGCACCGATGCGCTGCGAAACACCGAAGGCGGCTGGAATGGCCCCGATAGCAGCTGTATACGTGGTGGTCCCGTACATGCTATCCAAATCAGTACCTGGCTGTGTGCATGACACTGATACTACTTACATAACGAACACAAACATGAAAGCAACAGCGGATGCGTAAACTTTCTTGAGATATGGCCAACTCATAGGGCTATCTGGATCGGTGGGTGACAGGTTATGCCCCCCAGTTTGCGTGGATCCAGCCTTCAGGCATGGCTCAAGATCACTATCAGGGGACAGTCGGCCACTTATTGTGTCCATGGTGTGGGTTCCAGAACTCATAGGCATAAGTGCCGATATATGGCAGGCAAAGAGTGCGTGATCGAGTGAAGTGTTGTTAAAAGATTGCAAATTGGTGTTCTAGTGTTAGATAGATAAAAAAAGAAGAAAAAAAGATGGTATGCCTGCGTGTTATATATCTGATGAACTTCAGCTTTGTGCTACCTTCTTGCTTGAATAGCATGGCCAACAGGCAGTGCAGTTACATTCCTGCAGCCAGCAACTTGAATTTTACATAGCCCTCTAGCACGACGTTGCGAAGTGGCTTGCATCAAACAATTGGGCTAGTTCATGCATATAGACAGCCGCGACTGGATCAATGAAATGAAGAATATACGCCGTTCGCTTGTGGCTTGTCTCAGGTTCAACCACTTGGAAATCAAAATTGCCTGATTGGGTTAGTTACTTCTCAGCCGTAATTCACTTGCGCGCGTTAGTGTACGTAGTTCGTCCATACGGTCCAAGCCTCAATTCGAAAAACAAGGGAGGGCATGGTGACGCCCCATTGTGGCTTGTCCGATTGTTCATCAAAATTTCCCGATTAAGTAATTGCACACAAGGCACTGAGTATGCTTAGGTCCTAAGCTTGGTGCCATATCTGCGTCCGACGTGTAGCCTTTCAACAGTAGTAATCAGTATTACCACCTAGGACGAAGATTCACCCTATCTGCAACGCACGTCTGACGTAGGTCAGAGATTAGGGGTAAGCACAGCATCACTAGCAGTATGAAAACGGAATGATGATGAGGCTCCGTGGCAACAGGACTCAGCTTCCTTAATTGAGATGGAAGAAGACTATTATCTAGAACTACCGCCCTTGTTTGATATTTCCGGAGTAATTCAACCGCCTTATTCTCCATCACTGACCTCTGGAACAAGATTATTATCTTTAGCTAACACATATCTGTTAGCTGGACATCTCTTTGCAGGACTTGACTTGGAGGTTCACCTTATCAATCGAGAGATTAAGTTAAGCCTCGGATTTGACATTAGTTGCGGCACGCTTCTTGTCGCCACCATCGAACCAACCGACATCAGTCTGAAGAAAGACGTTCTCAGCTGGCTCACGCTTTTCGGCCGGAGCACGCTTCTGGCGTGGCGCACGCTTCTCAGTTGACGCACGCTTCTTGTCGCCGCCATCGAACCAACCAACGTCGGTTTGGAGGAAGACGTTCTCAGCTGGTTCACGCTTCTCAGTTGCATCACGCTTTTTGTCACCACCGTCGAACCAACCAACATCGGTCTGAAGAAAGACGTTTTCAGCTGGGTCACGCTTTCCAACTGGGACTTTCTTCTCAGCGGTAGCACGCTTCTTGTCGCCACCGTCAAACCAGCCAACATCGGTTTGGATAAAGAAACTCTCAGCCTCGGCCTTCTTGGTCAACTCGTTCTTGGAAGGCGTTGGCGCAGCAACAGCAAGAAGTGAGGCGCCGAGCGCTACTGTAATAGAGAACTTCATGTTGGGAAGAGTTTGAAATGGGTGACCAAGGGTAGTTGATCAGAGGGGATGCTGATGCTGATGGCTTTATGAGAGTCTTTGTTATTGTTTATTATAGTTGCTCTATCACAAGTCTATCTGATCTTTTATATTAGTCTTCATCTATCGTCCTCGGTGAAATAATCCACCGAGCTTGGTATATTCGCTTCATGTCATCATCTGTAGGATCAAAACAAATCTCATTACATGCGGGGAAATGCAACATGTGATTTGTGCTAATTCGTGGAATTATAGAATCTGAAGATAGTACATATCATCAAGTCTCAGCATATATCTCGAGGTATATGAAGTCACAGCTTAGTGGTCGCCCGATTTAGGCAGTTCCTTCGAAGGATTGGCTAGGCCCGATTGCATGTAGCTCATCTCGGCGGTCTTGGCGAGTGGTGGATAAACCCTGTAGCTCGTGATGCTTATATGCAAGTCTAGCCCAGCCTAAATCCTACCATGAGGGGATGGATCGAAAGGGGAAATTGTTCTTCAGATCTCTACATCTTGCGTTGCCGACCGGAATGATATATCGCGAATGAATGTTAAACTCGGCATGCACTTGACCGAATGAACATGTCAGCAGGATGATATATATGTCAGCGTGGTAAGCACATTGTGGTTAATCACCTTCCCTGCAAATAGGCCAACTTGTGCTAGGTCCGGTCACTTCTGCAACTCATCACACCTTCTCTGAAAATGTCAGTCTCTTCATCTGAAGACAGGGAGAGTCAAGACCGGCTTTTGGACAAAGAGTATGGCCCACTCGGCCAAGAAGAGAGCTGGAAGGAAGATATCAACCATGTTTTAAGACGAAAGAAGTCTAACTACGGGCGAATTGCCAATTATTCATCCCTCATTTGCAATATCGCCCTATCTCTCTTATGCCTCTGGCTATGGTTGAGATCAAGATCACCTTTGCCACCCTGGCCAAACACTCTTTACTGTAGGTCGTCATGCCATCAGTGGCCGCATATCTGCTGACAAAGCCTTCACAGCTCCAGCGCAAAGTGCAGTGGAGTATGAGACAGTTACCTTTAACTCTGACTTTCCAGAAGACCAGTAAGCACTGATAAGAACCGTTCGACTGATTTAGCCTAACCAAGTTCATAGTTCGGGAAAGACCGCATACTACGGCGCATCTCCTCAAGCAGAAGCGGCGTGGACGAAACTTATGGACCCGTATCTAGTGAAGATTTCAGGCAAAGAAGCAGCCAGGCTGTCACGAACAACGTCACAGATCTCCAAAGAACCAGACTACTATATAACCAGCCTAGACGTGTACCATCAACTGCACTGTCTCAATGATATTCGAAAGTTGGTAAGAGATTATAACTCGACAGAGGGAAAATTGGAAAGACTGCAAACGATGCACAAATTCCACTGCATTGACTCAATCCGACAGAGCTTGATGTGCAATGCTGATCTGAGTACAATTCATTGGTATTGGGCACCTTCAGTTGGGAAGAACTTTCCTAATGCGACTACTACGCACATCTGTAGGAAGTGGTCAGTGATTGAAGAGTGGGCAATGAATCATAGACTTGACCAGGATACGTATGATCCGAAGATACATTTTGAGTAGAAGCAGAATTGCGCGGGCATTGAAAGTATAAATGCTCTTGTGATGTGAAAGAA
This sequence comes from Fusarium sp. FL617, assembly GCA_030142105.1. Taxonomy (NCBI): domain Eukaryota; kingdom Fungi; phylum Ascomycota; class Sordariomycetes; order Hypocreales; family Nectriaceae; genus Fusarium; species Fusarium sp. FL617. The sequence goes on along the minus strand of JAREIL010000007.1, from coordinate 59,427 downwards.
ATCGTGTTCTTTATTACTTTTGACGCAGTCCTCTCGTTAACTTTAGAGACGCAAAGCATAAATTACATAGAGTAGGAACAGAATCACGATGTGCAATTTAACAAGAAGTGAGAGTGAGGGCCGTACTATAACTACCATCCCCCAGAGGACACGTAAGAGTTTGGTCAATTTTATCACGGTGCAGTGGAGAAACGAGGTAATGCTATTTTTCTGTTCTTGAGTTGAGTAATTGGAAGTATCACAATGAAGATTATATGCACAGGAAAGATTAATGGACCGAAACACATGTGATTGCCGATCTATCACATCCCACGAAGGCCCTGTTCCCTGTACGGTTGCATCTCTCCACTGCCTTCCAAGAGCTTCTTACTCAGCCACGAATTATGCCGACTTCCCAATTCTCATCTAGTTCCGAATATCTCTCTTCAAAGAGAGTACGCGAAAGAAGAGATGACTGGTGTTCCGTATGTGCGACGATGCGACGAGAACCATACGCTGCTGGTTCGATATCAGTCGGTCGACCCTTTATTACTGGCTCAGGTGCCCAATTTTCTCATGGATCCCGAGCACTATCGGCTGCATATCTGAATCGCATACACAAGGGCTCAGCTTGAACGTTCATCTTGCGGCAAAATCTAAGATGATTTAGGACAAAGCACAATAGTAACCGATGCTCTGCTTACTCTACTTGACGCCCGCCTAAGCTCGCTACAGACATACAATATTCTCCTGGCTTTAGAATCTATTTTGAACAGTTGTTGCGCAGAATTGATGATCGAAATGCGGGACTAGCGTTGAACATGGAAATATAATGGCAAGAGATCATAAAGATGGCACAACTTGCGTCAGACCATAGGCAACCTGGCGAAAGCTTATTGCGAGAATACGTGGTAGTTGTCTGAGCTGCAATGGAAGCATCGCCAGGGCGGACGAGACTACAGGCGATGGTTCTGGGTCATCAGGATGATCCCATGGGATTGAAATGGCTGGCTAAAGCCGAGAGGCTAACACGCAACTTGGACGGCTCCATACGCCGGCAGCAATGCGCCGGAAGTATGGGATAGGCTCAAATTTTTATCCTCGAGTTGACTTATATAAGTAAGCTATGCATTGTAATAAAAGAGCAAAAGAACGAGAACAAAAGCATGTCATAGACGAGTATCCACTGTGGGGACGTGGTAGAAGGTGTTTATCGTGAATCTGAACCTTGTGCAGCTGTCAGCATACCAATTGCGAAGTTTCAAATTATTATGGCTTGACACATTCCAAGACTGCTTCAAAGACAAATCAGAACTGATTGTTTCAGCCTACGTAGCATTGTAGGCCGAAAAGGGAAAAGCAGAGCAACTTTTCAGCGTCAGAGCTCCGCTACGTGGGGTTGCGGTATTTTTACCCCCAGTCAAAGAGGGGAACACTTTTCGTGAGTTCTCGGGAGTCTACAGCAAACTGAAGTGTGCCAGCCAACCCAGCACCTGTACCTGTAGCCCAACTTTCCAATTTGACAACATGACCACGGTCAAAGCTCATCCCGTTCTCCACCCTGAGGAGGCTGTTGGTTCTGACCTCCCCATATGAGTTTTGCCTGAGCTAACATCCACTTGAGGTCGCAGCTGACAGTGGCTGGTTTGACGATGTATGCACACTCTCTACCCTGATCCACCCCATCCGGTGTATTGCCATATTAAGAACAAAAATGATCTATAGGATGCTGCGTCTTCAACTGAAAGACTGAGAAGTTCTGTTCTCGAGTACCGACACGAGAACGGACGCACATACCACAGATACAAGGATGGCAGTACGTTGCACACAAATCGCCAAGATTAGTCAGAGGGCATGATATTGATGTTTTAATTCAGAATACAATCTGCCAAACGACGGTGAAGAGAATGAGAGACTAGGTATGGATACTATTGTGCCTAACCCTACCCAAGCTAATGGATGCCGCAGACTTTCAACACAACTTATGTCTTCTCACCTTTGAGAACGAACTCGGTCTTAGCCCTCCCAACCATTACAACTCAAATGTCAAGCGAGTTCTTGATCTGGGCACGGGCACAGGCATTTGGGCCATCGACTTCGGTGATGAACACCCAGAAGCCACAGTATGTCGAAAAGCAACTTATGAAAATTGGCGAGCCTAGCTAATTGTGTTATCAAGGTTATCGGCGTAGACTTATCGCCAAGTCAACCAGATTTGTAAGTTGCATCTAGCCTCCCCGACTTTCAATCACTAAGAGTTCGACCTGAGCGTACCGCCCAATGTTCGTTTTGAGATCGATGATATAGACGACGATTGGACCTACTCTCAACCATTTGACTATATTCACAGCAGGTTTATGAACTTCAGCGTTCAAAACTGGCGTTCCTACCTGGAAAAGATTTACTGGTTAGTCGGACCGCTTCTATTACGACTATCAACGTTGACGCTTTCAGGAACCTCACTCCCGGTGGCTACGTCGAGCTCCAGGATGTGGATGTGATTATGGATAGCGATGACGGAACATTAACTGAAGACACAACCTTATACCAATGGTGCAGGCTTCTGGAGGAAGCTGCAGTGAGGTTCGATCGTCCTTTCGAAAATACAGCCAACTTCAAATATATCATGAGCGAGATAGGGTTCGTCGACATTGTCGAAACCCGATTCAAGTGGCCTACCAACCGGTGGCCCAAGGATCAAATGTATAAAGAGCTTGGGGCTTGGAATAACGAGAATGCCAGCTCTGCTTTGGAGGCCTTGACAATGGCACCATTCACGAGGGGGCTCGGCTGGACACGGGAGCAAGTTGAAATATTTCTGATGGATTTGAGGAAGGACTGGAATGACCCCAAGATTCATGCATATTGGCCTATGTGAGTCACACCAAGATCTCTGCGCATTCTTTTACTGACGTCTTGAAGTTGTTCAGTTTATGGTAAAAGACCGGAAGCTTGAGTTCTTGAACGATTAGGATTGGTCCGAAAGCTGGATTCGCAGCAGAATCAACAAGACTCCGCATCAAGAAAGCATCACTAGGAGTTAAAATGTTTGTCAGTGGTTATCCGGATCAGGCGCCGTAGAATGTGTTTCCTTGGCGGAATAATGGCGATTGCCCTTTAGCTTCAAGAAGAAGACCTGCTATCCTAATTTGAACATTCTCAACAATACTTTGTGTTTTTCCACTGAGCTCAGTACGAGGCACGTGCATGGACTCTGTGCGCTCTAATTGCTTACTACTCGAATTGCTCCAGCGAGATCGGCATTGTGAGATCCTGCAAAGCGCAATCATTAATGATAATAAACACAGTCACTATCTCTTCCTTGTAATTAACTTATCTTTGGTTATCCTTCTAATCCATACAAAGCGCCGATATCCGATAGCTGACTTCCATTACCATCACAAAGATTGTCTGAGTGGCCTGTTTTCTTACCGTTTTAGGTAGTTGACTAGCAGTTTTTACCCTGGCTTTTTGCGGCCGAACACCCCAGTCAATCAGGAGGCACACTCACGGACGCGGACGAATAAACTGTCGATGTGGCAGCCTCTTATCTTCAAGGCTCCTTCAAGCTTCCCGTTTCGACAAGGGTTCTCCGCACAATCAAGATAACGGTGGGTACTTACCCCGGACAACCCATCAGGCCGGACGCGTAGTCAGAGGGCGCAGATGACTTCTTTCATGTTCAGTACGCGCCAACGAATGAGCTTCTGGCTCGCTTTCCCCGCGATTACAAGAACTTAGCTTCTGATCAACATTGATAATGACCGAATCTTAATCAGCATCTACCGAGGCCACGGCCACAGGATTAGACGACAAGGGCATATAAGTGTAAGCTGATTCCCCGAAATGTGACACTCCTCTCCTTCCAACAGCCTCATTGTTATGACCACTCCAAAGCTTCTCACGCAATGAGTACAAAGGAAACCACCAATATCGATGACTTCCAACTGGCGCAGCTGGGTCATTCCCAGTCTTTCAAGCGCAACTTCAGCCGCTGGACCATGCTAGGGCTGGCTTTTGCTATCCTGAATTCATGGACAGCGCTTGCGGCATCACTGTCTCTCGCCCTTCCCTCAGGCGGCCCTGTTGCTGTTATTTGGGGACTTGTCACAGCCGGTATCTGCAATCTATCGCTTGCCGCAAGCCTTGCTGAATTTTTGTCGGCACAACCAACATCCGGAGGCCAGTATCATTGGGTTGCGACGATTGCGCCCAAGTCGCTCAAGATTCCCTTATCGTGGATCACCGGATGGATCAATCTTAGTGGATGGGCTTGCCTTGTCGCCACCAATTGTTCCTTGTCCAGTACTCTGATCATCAACATCATCTCGCTTCAGAACCCCAGCTACGAGTTCCAAAGATGGCATCAATTCCTCATCTATCTTGGCATCGCCTTCATCGCATTTGCGACCAATGCCTTCCTCCATTCGGTTCTACCAAGAATCAACGGCCTTGCACTTGTCTGGAGTATTGCTGGTTTCTTCATCATTTCCATCACTGTGCTTGCATGCGCTGCACCCGACTATGCGACAGCAGATTATGTATTTGCCACTTTCATCAACACCACAGGTTGGCCAGACGGTATTGCTTGGCTTCTTGGCCTTTTGCAGGGTGGTCTCGGACTTACCGGATTCGATGCCGTGGCACATATGATTGAGGAGATCCCTAATGCTGCAATGGAAGGGCCCAAGATTATGCTATACTGCCAGTATATCGGTATCACGACCGGGTTTCTCTTCCTCATCGTGGTGCTTTTCGTGTCCGGGGGCATCAAAAACGCCGACACCATCATTGGATCAACTGCTGGTCCTCTGCTTGAGATCTTCTACTTGGCAACTAACAGCAAGGTTGGCGCCATTTGCCTGCTCATGTTTCCTCTGCTCTGCCTGGTCTTTGCTGCCATTGCCGTTATGACGACTTCATCTCGTATGATGTTTGCGTTCGCAAGAGACGGCGGACTTCCCGCCTCTCACCTTTGGTGGAAAGTACACCCTAAGCTTGGTGTACCCATGAACGCACTTTATCTGAACGTCGTGATCGTGATCATTTTTGGATGCATTTATCTCGGCTCAACAGTTGCTTTCAACGCCATTGTTGCTTCCTCTGTTGTTGCTCTGGGTCTCAGCTATGGCATACCCATTGCTCTTCATCTTGCGCGTGGCCGATCCCAGCTGCCTGAAGGAGCCTTCAAGTTGCCCAATTGGCTTGGATGGACTGTCAATATCATTGGGTTGGTATACACCATTGTCACTACCGTGCTGTTCTTGTTCCCTCCAGCACTGCCCGTCGATGGAACTACTATGAACTACTGTGTAGTTGCGTTTGGGGTCATCGTTGTTATTTCCCTTGTTCAATGGATTGTGGACGGGAGAAAGAACTTCGAGGGCCCACGAATCACCATAGGAGAGAGTAATGTGCCGGAAGGGGATATTGAAGACTGATGGATCGAATGTCTATTGATATAAGCCAAGAGATGTTACGGATGTCTCCTAGAAAGTGCCATTGACAGAGTTAAGCTATGTTGCTTGCTCAAGATAGTTACATCTAGCTTATTGATCATAACTTATTTATGTATTGGTATCACCTATTGTTCCACTTAAGACAACCCCTTCGTCAGGCCGTACTTTAACATAGTTGTTTACATTTCTAGATCGCAGCTCAGATAGCTTTCACGATGGTTGAAGCCTAGTTTTATAATATTGCTTTCCATCTTATTTGAGCTTTAAGGCTACCGGCCTGTCTAGATTACCAGCCAGCATAAACCACACCCTCATAAGGCTTGAGCTTCAAACCTGTGTCCTGAAAAACATCCACATTTTTCCCAATCAACTTTTTCCGCCAAGGATAGCCCTTCAACTCAACCTGCTGTTCCCTGTCCGAGAAGTTCAGCAAAATAAGAGCCTTTCTCCCGTCATAGCTAGTCATGGTATAAGCAAAGATATCCTCGCTATCTGTGTACTCTGGCAGCACCGAGAAGGTTCCGTAAATAAACACATCCTTCTCCCTTTGTCGGAGTTCTAGAACCTGCCTCCAGAATGCCAATACGCTATCGTCATCCTTCTCCTGCTGTGCGACGTTCCACTCTTTAAAGTCGTCATTGACACGCATCCAAGGCTTCCCCCCTTGTGTGAAGCCGGAGTTCTTGTCCGCGGTCCACTGCATCGGCAATCTTCCATTGTCACGAGCTTTGAGCCTCATTTCCCTCATGACATTCGACATATTAGCCCCAGGACCTTTCTTCTTCAGCTCACTCTTGTAGTAGTTCAGTCCTTCGACGTCGATATAGTCTTCAATTGTCCATGACCCCGGCACATTCGCCATACCGATCTCTTGGCCTTGGAGGAGAAACAACGTTCCGCTGAGCGTTGATAGGTAGACAGCTAGCATCTTGGCCGCGTCTTTTCTATAGGCAGGCAGATCAGATCCATAGCGTGACAGGGAGCGACCAGAGTCATGATTGTCCATGTACACCGAATTCCAGCCGTCGAACTTGGGCATAGCTCCTTGCCAGCGGCTAGTGATATCCTTAAGCTTGGACAGCCGGAAGTCGTCCCGCTCATACTTGTGGTTGACTCCGAAATCCATGTCCACAATATCTCCTGTGAACAACATGTTCAACTCATGCCTGTCTTTGGCGACATAGCTCGCGACGCTTTCCTCGTCTTTTGTGAAGCCTAGTTCTCCGACAGTCATGCAGTCATACTTGTCAATAACCTTCTCTCGCATCTCCCGGATGTACTCGTGCATGCGAGGGCCGCTGGCGAAGTACTTGTCTCCTGGTTGGAACTCAGAGCCAGGTCGTGTGATTGGCGCGTCAGGGAGGTCAGGGTGCTTGGACATGAGGTTCATTGAGTCGATGCGGAAGCCATCAGCGCCCTTGTCGAGCCAGAATTTCATGTCGGCATAGGTCGCCTGTCGCATCTCCTCGTTGGCCCAGTTCAAGTCTGGCTGCTCGGGTAGGAAGAGTGATAGATAGTATTGATCTGTGGGTTCGTCGTATGTCCAGGCGCTTCCACCAAAGATAGAGGACCAGTTGTTGGGCGGCTTCCGATTCCCGTCTGAGTCGAACTTGGGATCACGCCAGAAGTACCAGTCTCTCTTGGGGGATGTTCTTGATGAGCGGGACTCTCGGAACCAAGTGTGCTCGTGGCTGGTATGGTTGACTACGAGATCTAGAAGCACCTTGATGTCCCTCTCATGGCAGCCTTGGATCAGAGCTTCAGCATCTTCAAGAGTTCCGTAGGGACGGTGAATGTCACGATAGTCTGAGACATCATATCCCATGTCATGCTGAGGACTTTTGAAGATGGGCGACAACCAGATAGCGGTGGCCCCCACTGATCTGATGTAATCGAGCTTTGAGGTGATACCCGGGAGGTCACCAAGTCCATCGTTGTCTGAGTCGAGGAAGCTGGCTGGATAGATCTGGTAAATCACTGCTTCTTTCCACCATTGCTTGTCTGGAGGGGCCGACGTTGTCATAGTTGCTAGTGATACCGCTGTGGTATGATCTCAACGGCTAATGAGCTGAAGTTGACGTATCGTGAGAGTCTAGACGTGTGTTCTCAAGTCTCTTATACCCGATTGCCACTCACCGGTCCGACAAAGCTGCAGCTGGCCCTGTCAATTCGAAGGAAATAGATGTTTCGGTTGAATTCATCATGGGAATGTTTCTCCTCGCCGATCTTGCGCCCTACACAAATACAACCAAGCACTGTGGCATCGGGTGAACTCAGATGGGTGAATTATGATTTGCTGGCGTACCCGGGAGGATTAGCTCTCATCGGTCCGACAAAGAAGCGACGATTCTTCAGCACAAACGCACGGTCGTACCCCGCTGAGTGATTTGACAGCCAATAGAATTTCAACCATTTCACCCAGGGCCTTAGCCCAGAAAAGGATTGTGAAGGTGGTGACATGCTAAACTATTACGATGATGGGGCGACTTTGACTCTATTCAGTGGTCACGCTTTCGGCTGGTTCCCCATGGGGCTCCATCCAGTTGAAGAGACTTTACCGTCTTCCTGGGGTTACCGATTCACGCTGCATGGGAGATTGATATAAAACATGAGAGGATGCCCTCTTGAGTTTATAAGTAGATCATCACAATCAGCTTCATATCATTTCGACTACTCAATTCAACCTTTTCTCGCAATTCAGTCAGGATGGCCAGCAAAACCGAGCCTGTGGCGACATTGTCCGACCACATTGAAAAGGCACCAGCTTCAGACTCCGTCGCTGTACAGAAAGCCATTGACGCCCAAGACCTTACACCAAAGCAACAATATCAGCGCCTTTGGTCAAACCTCAAGAAAGATAAACGCTATGTCCTCTGGTCGATCTATATCATGTCCCTCGTTTTCGGTTGGGGATATGATTCGGGCCTCTCAGGTGTAGCCATTGCCTTTCCCGAGTTTCGCAAAGTTTACGGCGAATACTATTCAGTCGGCGACCAATACGTTATCCCAGCGCTGTGGCAGTCTCTCTGGAATGCAGCTAGTACCATCGGTCAAGTCTTTGGAGCCTTCCTCACAGGCCAGTTTGCGGACCATGTCGGCCGAAAAGCTGTTCTATGGACCGCTGTTGCACTGTCCCTGGCTTCATCCTTCGCCCTCGTCTTTGCTCCGAGTCTACCCATTCTGTTCGTCTCCAAGCTTCTTCTAGGTCTCTCAGTCGGCCTTTCAACTGTCACGCCTCCCCTATACGTCACCGAGAATGCGCCAGCTGCCCTCCGAAGCTCCCTGAGCTCTCTCACAAACGTCATCATTGTTCTGGGGTTCTTTCTGTCGTCTATCACTGGTTTTGGTGCTTCTAAGATCAAGGGCGAATGGAGTTTCAGACTCGCTTTTGTTATGACATTCCTCGTCCCAACACTTTTCGCCTTGGGTCTTCCTTTCCTTCCTGAGTCACCGATTTGGTATGTCAAGAAGGGAAGAGATGGCGATGCTCGTAAGGCTATCATCAAGCTTTACGGTGAGGCTATCGACGTCGAGGAACGGCTTAACTTTATCAAATCTGAACTCGAGATTGCTGCTGGCGAGGCCAACATGGCGAAGCAGACAAGCTGGAGAGCCATTTTCTCCAAGGAGCACTGGAGACGAACGCTCGTTGCTGTGATGGGATTGCAGTCCCAGAACTTTTCTGGCGGCTACTTTGCGAGTAAGTAATTTGACTTACGGATTTTACAACCAAGTGCTAACCTATTTAGACACATATCAGACCTATTATTTCGAGCTCATTGGCCAGGCCGACCCCTTCGGCCTGACTGCTATATCTTCGACGCTCCAGTTTATTTCTAATTGCGTTGCCGTCTCCCTCTCCGATGTCCTTCCTCGACGAAAATCTCTTATTGGCGGCGGGACACTGCTATGCTGTTGGTCGATTATCATTGCTGGTACTTCAATGGCTGGTACAGCTAACAAAGCTGCTAATACTGCCCTGCTCGCTTTCATGATCACATGGTCGATGCTTTTTACCGCCACTGTCGGCTGCTTCGGCTGGGCTGTAGCTCAAGAGACTGCTTCTCAGGCAACGCGTCCCAAGACGATTGCTTTCAGCCTTGTATGCCAGCAGCTCACGGCGCTTATGCTGTCATCCGTATTCCCGTACTTCATCAACCCTGATCAGCTGAACTGGGGTGGAAAGGTCATGTTTCTGTTTGTTGGTGCTGAGGTCTTCATTCTGGCTCTGCTATTCTGGTTCCAGCCCGAAACAAAGAACCGAACGTACCACGACATTGATTGCATGTACGCTGAGGGTGTCCCCCCAAGAAAATTTGCGGAGTTTGTGGTGGACGATGGAACTGTTGTTAAGAAGCCGCTTGCGTAAGAGGAATGGTACAGAGAGAAACAGGACGTGGTTGAGGTTGGAATTTGAGAATTACTGTTTTTGACTATGGTTTTGAATCAGGGAGCTGAATTGTATTTATCCAATTAATATTCTGATTAAACAACCATTTGCCCCTCAGAATGTCATTTTTGCACTAACTTTCTGTTTTATGCCGGTTTTGTAACTGAAGTCGCCCGCTCCACTAGCATGATCGCCTAACAGACTGCATTTCGGTGGATCCGATGGCGTTTCTTAGCGCTGTGGGCAAGCCGATGTGCTCTCCGCATTGTTTTAAGCCAGTCCCCGCAAACTTAGAACTTTGCTCAACTCGATCCCCTAGACTGGTCCTCAACTGTCCATCAATCATGTCCACTTCAGTCGATCAAAGGCCGTCAAGAAAAGTTTACAAAATTCGACAAGCATGCGATGCCTGCCACAGGCGTAAAGTCCGATGTGATGGCTCCAAGCCATGCCTCAATTGCCGAGGATCAGAGATAGGTTGCACTTACCTGGCTGTACACAAGAAGACTGGACCTAGAGGGCCACGACATGCACGAAGGCCACTTGGACGGCCTGCGCCAGTGGCTTCCCAAAACCACTTTCCCAGGTTTAACGAAGGATCATGTCCTTCTGAGCCTGAGAAGTCTGCCTCGCCATCATCCTCGCTGTCATCGGGAAACTTTTCTCCTTCATCTCAAATCACCGAAGAGGTCATCCGATGGTGCCTGGATGCGTATTTTAAGCACAAATACCCACTCACACCTATCCTGGATCGCCAAAAGCTCGAGCAAACACCAAGATCGGCCGAGGATTATGGCCTTATTGCAGCCTGCTGTGCCATCATTGCACTTTCACCAGAAATACTGCCGCCCTCATCTATCCGGGACAATTTCACTATTCCACCCGCCGACTTCTTAATTTCTGAAACTCTTCGCTCGAGGGACTACTCCAGTCCTATCGAGCATCCCTCTTTGACCCATATTCAAACGTCATTCTTCCTATATGCCGCCTTCTTTTCCCTAGACAAGGACAATTCGGCATGGTATTACCTGCAAGAGGCCATAACAATGCTACAAACCTTGCGCTTGCATGAAGAAGCCACTCATAGCAATAACGACGACCCCATCTCGGCGACGTACGCCCAACGCATGTTCTGGGTACTTTTCATCACCGAAAGAGCATATGCATTACAGAGAAATAGACCAATCAGGCTGCAGGAAACGCTGGACCTGCCGGCTGTTGACCCATTGTCTTCAGACGCTGAAATATTGCTTGGCTTCCTCGACCTCATTTCACTCTTTCGACCTTTTGACTCGGAATTCATCGCAACTTGGAATTCTGCGACATCATCGACCTCTACAGATTCGGCGCATCTTTCAAAACTACAGTGCCTTCTGAAGTATGCGCTTCCCAATCTGGCAAACTACTCCCAGGTTCAGCAAGCAGATCTCCTTGTATCACGCCAGTGGCTCAAGATCATAGTCTGGAGACTTTGCGCCACCAAGGGAGTCCTCTCCGCCGATAATAGCGAAGATGTCATGTCATTGAACTATCCAGCCAGCATTGCACGCGATATTGTTCTCGTGTCGCAGCTCGTACCGATTCAAGCTTTTGAAGCAAATGGCGTTGGAATCCTAGAGAAGGTATTCGATGTGGGATGTTCTCTAGCAGATCTTTTGCTATTAGTGCCGCTTCAACATCAGGGATCAGCTATGGACATTGGCGCTATCGATACATTGATGGAGATGGTGAGGATTGTAGGAACGAGGTTTGGGGGTAGCTACCGACATTTAAACATGCTGGTAGAGAAGGCTAACCGGTGTCTACTCATGAATGTGGATAGAAGTCTACCGCCTCCAGTTGAGCGATTATATGAAGATGTCAGTGAGGTCTAGTACAGTACCCATATATGAGGATATATTGCTACCTGCAAGCAGTCGGCCCATGGAAGACAAAACTCTTCCAAGGTTACAAATTGGCTTGTATCCCACCGATTGTGACCGTCTTAATCACAACATATTCATCGATTCCATACTTGCTTCCTTCCCTACCGAATCCTGACTGTTTGACGCCTCCAAATGGCGATGCTGTGTCTGAGATAATTCCGGTATTAACACCAACCATGCCAACGTCTAAGGCTTCCGCAACTCTATAGATACGGGCCACCTCACGGCTATAAAAGTAGCCTGCAAGACCCATATCAGTGTCGTTTGCAAGAGCAATTACTTCAGCCTCAGTTGTAAAGGGAAATAATGCCGCTACTGGTCCAAACGTCTCTTCATTAGCGAGATGCATATCGGGATTTGCGTGCGTGATAAGTGTGGGCGCATAGAACGTGGGCCCTAGATCTGGAAGCTTCTGGCCTCCTATGACAACCTGTCCACCCTTCTTCACTGCATCGTCAACATGCGCCTGTACTTTGTCCAGTGCCTTTTGATGGATCATGGGGCCATGCGTAATGCCCTCTTTGAAACCCTGGCCCACCGTGAATCCACGCATTCGCTCGGCAAGCTTCTTGGTGAAAGCGTCGTAGATATCCTGTTGGATATAGATACGATTCGCGCATACGCACGTTTGACCGTTTCCGCGAAATTTACTGTTGATAACGCCTTCGACTGCTGCGTCGAGGTCTGAGGCATCATCGAAGACGATAAAGGGCGCGTTTCCGCCTAGTTCCCATGAGACCTTTTTCATAGTCCCTGATGATTGTTCCATCAACAACTTTCCGACTCCCGTGGAGCCGGTGAATGAGACTTTTTTGACCCTTTTATCCGTGGTAAGGACCTTGCCGACTTGCGCAGTGTTTTCCAGAGCACTGATGATATTCACCACTCCTTGAGGAATTCCGGCGCGGCGGGAAAGCTCTGCCAGAGCATTTGCCGTGAGTGGTGTCTCTCCAGGAGACTTGGCAACAATTGTACAGCCTGCAGCCAGAGCTGGCCCGATCTTACGGGTGATCATAGCGGCGGGGAAGTTCCATGGAACGATGATACCGCAGACACCCACAGGCTGCTTAATTGTGAACACCCGATTACCAGGATTGCTTGACGCAATAGTATCCCCGTAGATCCGAGGTGCTTCCTCACTGAACCACAAGAGGAAATTGCTTGCATATTGTACTTCAGCTCGAGCCTCAGCGAGCGGCTTGCCATTCTGGATGTACAGTATCAGTACTGACTAAGAAGCAACGCGTTGGAACTAGAAGTATTGGACTAACCTCCCAAGTAATCAAGGTTGCAATATCTTCAGCATTATTGGCAATTTCGTCGTACCATTTCCGGATTAGATTAGCCCTTACCCGGGGCAAGGTGTTCTTCCATTTAATATAGGCGGTTTGGGCAGCCGCAACCGCTTTCTCAGTGTCATGCGCTGAAAACTCGGGACATGAAGCTATCTTGCTAGCATTGCTCGGATCAGTTACGTCAAAGGTTTTATTTGACGAGGCCAGAACCCAATCTCCATCGACATAGCATTTGTCGATGAGAAGAGAGGGGTCGTTTAGCCTGGGGGTAGAGACCGCCATTGTGAACAAGTGTTGGAAATCGAGCTTGAAGGCCGGGATGATCAGCTATGGGGACGAACCCGGACAGAGGGGATGGAACTGCCATCATATGTAGGATGTTGTTAAGTCAAAGGAAGAAAACGGGTACGTTGACTACCGCGAATTCGGCCACCACAGTATGGAGCTCGGTTGAGAGGACCAGAAAGTCAATGAGAAGTGATGCAAGCGCTGCCAGAGCCGGGTCAATCATCGGCTCCCATTGGTAGTTGATGTTAATAATGTCCTGTTTAGGAACTCGTACGCGAGGCTTCGCTGGAGACCGATTGGTCCTGGCCAAACTCCATCCCTAACCAATCGCTTGGTAAAGCCGGTTTTGGACATCGATTGCGAGCTGCTCGTTATCTACCTGCTTTTACTTAGTGACGACCGTAGCTATCACTCCTCAATCTTTACTCGGACGGACAGCCAGTCGCTGGTTCATCACCCTAGTTCCAGCGAAGAAGGCTCATCCTGTTATCTCGCGCCCGATGACTAGCCCTTCGTGCCAACACACATAATTCTGAGTCTCAATACCTCATCATAGTGGGAACGCTTCAAAAGGACCTATTTTGCCAATCGCTGTCGCTGGTCGGCGCGTACGAAACGAGTAATGTTTATATATGTCCGTGGGCTTTTTTCCTAACCCCTCGGAAATTACCAATTACAACAAATCGTCTATCCCACGAACACTATGCATAACTTAGTTAATCAAAGATCCAAGAAGAAGTGTGGAGTTGAGATAAGCTTACCTTGCCATTGTTGGTCATCCATCACGTTTAACCAGTGCAACTTGCCTCGGGTAGTAAATTCTTCTCCAAGCTCCGGTTCTTGCTCTATAACCGAAGAGCGTCTCTCAGACGAGTATTCGTCACGGCGTGCCCAAGTGGCTTGTACAATCTCCCAGCATGTATCTGCGTTTCCGACCCGTAGCCGTAGTATCATTGCCTCCCAGCGTTGTTTTGCCCACTCCCGGTCTTCCTCGTCTGTTAGTTCGCAGCTGGCAGCTAATAAGGGAAATATGTGAAGATTGGTCATCCGGCTTGTCGAAGGTATGCTGGCTAGTTTCAACGAAACCTTCCTGGCAAGCTCCTCTGACGAAAGAGAAGGGATTTCAGGAACAGCTTGGTGTAGGTGCAACAATGTAGCGTAGCGTAGCGCTTCAGCTGTCTGTATAGGATGTTGCGGACTATAGCGAGGCTCGCCGAAAGACTGGAGCAGCTTGACTTTGGGTGCCTGCCACTGGAGCAACAGTTCATATAGCTCACCGGCTTGGCTAACAATAGTCAAGCTATTTTTCTTAGCACGACGAGATTTATTTACCAAGAGTGCGACTTGGTCGAGTAAAGGGAATAGCAAAGTGGCACATCCTAGAAGAGGATCAATCTCGGTCATTGATCCACTCAACACAGGACTTAAGAATGTGAGAATATTCTCAGGCAGAGGATGAACATGCTCCTCTTTGAGATATGTAATACCGGATATCACATGAACATAAACAAAAGCTGTAACCAGATACTTGAATCTGGCAGAGTCCTCGGTCGTTAAGTGCCAAAGTCTTTGTTCCGTAGGAAACTTCTCCACGATCAACCGCCGAGTGTTTCCCAAGTGCTTATTGCTCGTGTTCTTGGGGGACCTCCACCCTTCAGCGAATACGAGGGCGATCGACGCAGCTAGTGATGGTATGAATCTCGCTTCTCTCTCAGTCATGAGCCACTTGCTACTCTCATCCATTTCCTCTATACCGCGCGAATGGAGACTTGGTAGATCATAGGAGCCATGAAATGCAGCCATACAGGACAGTGCATGACACACAGCAGGAGACTGATCAGCGAGTGACGAGATCAGTGTTCGCCAAGGATTTCCACTGGGCCCCTCGTTGATGGACAAGATATCGCAAGTTTGCTGGTCGAAACGCATCATGAGCGTTCTAGTGGCCGAGTAAGACGGTCTGAGTTGATCCAAGGTCGGTGTCCACGATACAGTTGAGATTGGCTTGGGTGATCTGGATGAATCGTTTTGTGATGTCCATAGAAATGGTAACAAGTATCCCGACGACGGTTGTGATGCATCATCAATCTCGTCGTCTCCTTGCTTGTCGAGTTCATTTTCCACATCGAATGGAGTGTTTGAATCACCAGAATCGAAGAAGTCAAGGTCAAGAGGAAAGTCGAGAGCGGACATTATTGATGATACATCAACCGCTGTCTCGTTTGTTTCTTGACAATTGTACTGAAACGTTGTCCGTATTATCTCGGTGGAGACAGTAGTGTCGTCGCTAGGTGAACTGCCAGTGCCAACATATAGTCCGTTCGAGAAATCTTCAGGCTGTAGTACTGCCCAACTCTCCTGCTGAGCACTTGGAGTGTGGTCTTTGGACTCTGATCGCGTCTTGCTCTTGGCTTTTCGGCCAGCGGGTTCTGCCTTATTAAAGCTCCGCCACCGGAGTTCTGCTTTCGGGTAACCCGCGCAAGGAATATTGGCCCTTTGGCATCGCATACAGCATGGTCGAGTCTCGTCACATTTCTGCCGCTTGCTTTTACACGTGACGCAGCCTTGGAATTCGAATCAATACAAGAAGCCTTTTCATCAATGCCAGGGTGGCAAGCAGAAGGAATTAACTAACCGCCTCGACTTCGGAGTTTGCTCGACATAGCGTTCTAGAAAACTGATTTAGTCACCGTTCATCGGGATTAACGAGGCGATTGGCTGGTGATAACAAAAGAATATTGTTATAGGCAGAGATTGCCACACAAGGAGAATGTTCAGATGGTCGTCTTCGGGAGGCTGGCCGGCGACAGTTGGGCAAGGAACAAACTTATACCAGTAAATTGGAATGCGGGGTAATAATACACTAGATTTTGTCGCCGAAAAGCCCCACACTTTACATCACTTGTAGGCCGAAGCTAGAGGATGGCAGTGCTAGTATTGCACAGGTGGTTATCAAAATGATTACAGAGAATGACGGACGCTAAAAGTAGCCACCCCCGCCAAATTTACCACTGCCCATTCCACTCGGTAAGCCGGTGTGGAAGCCCAGAGTGCTGTCAAGTTACTGTAGGTGAGCAGGGAAGTGCTGAATGACTGCATCGGCTCATGCGCTGGAAAGCGCTACTAAGTGTAGTGTCTACATAGCTGACACCCTCGTACATTTGAGCGAGGACAGAGAAAGGGCAAGACTCCAACTGGTGTAGCGAATCTTGTGCCTTTCTCTGTATAAGAAATTGAGCGCCAGTCTGTTTCCGAACAGTTGCAGTGTCGCTTTACAAGAAGACGGCCACAAGTTCAATGCCAATATTGGGGAACAATGTGAGACAGTAAAGCCTAATCCAGCTATCAAAAGTCTATATATCATAAGTTGGCTTTGTCTACCCATAGGGACTTCAAAGAATCCTCCAATGGGCTAGTTTTCGACTCATTTCGCTTTCTTGTTGTCTTAAATGGACTTGGCAAGCCGGTTTCTTCAAAAGAGATACCGTCGCTTACCATCCTCGCAAGGCCCTTACTAGAAAGCAAAATCTTTGGCATACCGTAGCCTGTGAAGCCTGCAATGATGAACTGACCCGGTCTGCCGGGTACCTCACCAATATGAGGCATAAAGTCGAAGCTATAACCAAGAACTATAAAGCAGAATGTGTCAGTTCTTTGGTGTCCTCTATGTTGCGGTGCGGGTTCCACTTACTTCCTGTCCAGACTTTCTTCGTCTTCATTCCACTATCCTCCCAACCACAAAAGTATCGCTGCATGTAATCATCGAAGTATGAGCTTGCCTCATCCACCAGTTCGTCATCTTTAGTCGTGTCATAGTAGCGCTTTTTATCATGCCAAAATGCTTCTCTGGCGCCTCCGACCACGATGCTGCCGTCAGGTCGGGGAATTAAGTAGTCGTTATTGACTTCATCGAACCGCATGCCATAGGTGTTAACGAGATGTGGAATTTTCTCCTTCTTGTCGCTTGCTAAGTGACTACAGACCCCACGAACTGGTGTGATGGCGTGTTCATATTCGGGCAAGATATGGGAAGCATACGCGTTTGTTGCATGAATGATCTTTTTCGCCCGAATGGTCCCTCGCGGAGTGTTGACTGACCATACGCAACTTTCAGTCTGTGACACCGACGTGACAGGTGTGTGGGCTTGGACGTTGATCCCTTGGTCCACGAGCTTCTCGAGCAACTGATGGACTAGCTTTGAAGGCCACAGGTGAGCTGCTGTATACGAAATGCAACTTTTAGCATTCTTGACCCCAGAAACCTAAATACAGATATTAGAGAATGGCAACATTCAATGGGTGATGAGGACCTACCCTTTCGGCATGTTTCTTGGGTGTGAAGGCCACGTCGGACAAGTTTACTAACCCATTCCTTGCGATCTTCGGTAAGTTTCCTCAACCCTTTTCGCATGTGTGGAATCTAAGTATACATCGAGGGCTCTGGTTACATGGAAATCGCAGTCGAGACCTTCTTCTTCAACAAGATTCTTAACTGCAGCAACATGAGATGCCTCAAAAGCAGCTAGTTGCGCTGCGGTCTCGATTCCGAAAAGCTTGGCAAACTTGGGAATGTCAGAGTATGTGTCTGGCTTGACATGGCCGCCGTTCCGACCAGTTGCACCATTGCAGATCTTCCTAGCCTCAAGAAGAACGATTGAGGGAGGATTTGGACCTTTGTGATCTTTGAGAAGGAAGTAAGCTGTCGCAACACCAGAAAACCCTGAGCCGATAATGATGATGTCAGCTAGTGAGGGGAGCTCCGCGGTGCTGCGAAAGTCATCTAG
This sequence comes from Fusarium sp. FL617, assembly GCA_030142105.1. Taxonomy (NCBI): domain Eukaryota; kingdom Fungi; phylum Ascomycota; class Sordariomycetes; order Hypocreales; family Nectriaceae; genus Fusarium; species Fusarium sp. FL617. The sequence goes on along the minus strand of JAREIL010000007.1, from coordinate 41,307 downwards.
CTTCTTGGGTTCGTCATTCCAAAAAGAACTGACGGGATTGGCAACGGGCAGACGGCCACTGTTCTTCGATCCCATGATGAAGGTGCTGATGAATATACTGCCAGCTATTTGCGTGTGCGATATGATCTGTACGTATGAATACTTACCTTATAGCGCTGGTTGTTATTTCCAGCTTTTGCAGGTTCACGCTTGGGTCAAATTTGCAAGGTGTGGACTTGAGGTTTCGGTATGAGTTACTCACCTTGGACTAGCGTCTCTTACGATATCCTGATCGGGCTTTTTTAGGCGTTACAATATTGGAGTCTTCGGGGTCTGCCATAGCGCCCAATCACGTTGTGTTGCGAGCCACAATCGAGCTTATCTGGTTCGACGAGGGTGTCTTGTCACAGTTTAGATCTGTTCCGGACCGGGTTCTTATCCGATCTCATATAATTCAGGCCCCTCTTTGTTCAGCGGACGCGAACATGGAGGGTTGGATCTGTACCCCAGACAGACGGTTGGCGCCACGCTCACAACCTCGTGGGGATGATCTGCGGGGAAATGAGATTCATTCAAGGTTGAGACGGTGTTGGGGCAAGGCGAATGAGCAGGCATGACGACTGCCAGGTGGTCACAAGTAGCGAGATGATATTGAGTTTCGAGATATGCACTAAGTTACCGGTATAAAGATGCCGGGGTGATGAGATAGCCTGAGAGTATCCCGGTATGTGTAGAGGCCCTCGTGTTGATAAAGAACACGATTCTTTTTGAGTTTGTGAATCTTCCACCGTTACTTCTTGCACCACGTCCTACTTGGTTGCACATTGAACATGTTGCATGATAATCTTTCCTTCCAAAAGTCCGAGATGGAGTCCAAACCAGCCGAAGTCCCTGGAAGGGCATCTCAGACAGGTACCGTTCAGGATATCTCCTTAGGAGATGTTGAGAACCTTGAGCAACTGGGTTACCGCCCTTCAAACCTACAACGAAACCGTTCCACGCGCACTCTGCTTTTTCAGTCCTTGGCAATTGAAGCCATTCCATTCGCAATTGGCGGGCCTCTCGTCAGTGCTGTCTATGGAGGTGGCCCTCTGGCCCTTTTTGTCGGCTGGATAGTTGTTGTCGCCTTGAGCCAATGCGTGGCCCTCTCCATTGCCGAATTAGCCTCGAGGTACCCAACCTCAGCCGGACCGTACTACTGGTCGTTTCAACTCGCTTCAAAAGGCAGGATTGTCCTTTCGTTCGTTACTGGATGGACATGGCTTACAGCAAATTGGACTATCACCCTTTCGGTCAATTTTGGCTTCGTATCTCTGCTTGCAGCTACTATAACTATGATGGAGCCAGGATGGGAGGCAACAACGTGGCAACTATTGTTAATGTTTTACGCCATCCTTCTCTTCACCTTGATTGTTTGCGTTTTTGCAAACAAGTGGTTGGCAGCCATTGACACAATATGTGCTGCGTGGATCGGGTTGACAATTATTGTCACGTTGATCGCGCTTTCAGTCAAGGCCAAATCCGGTCGACATGACGCGGGATACGCGATAGGACATTATGACAAAAGTTTCTCTGGTTGGGGAAGCTTCACTTTCTTTATCGGCCTTTTACCTGCAGCGTACACCTTTTCTGGTGTTGGCATGATTGCCGCTATGGCCGAAGAATGTGCCGAGCCTGCTGTCAAGGTGCCAAAAGCCATTGCGCTGAACATCCCCGTTCAAGCTGTGGCTGGCTTTTTCTTCATCCTTCCTATCTGCTTCACGATTGGGCCTCTTGAGGATCTCATCGCTGCACCTTACGGACAGGCTCTTCCTGTTCTCTTTCGCTCCATCATGGGTAGCGACACTGGTGGTCTCGGACTTCTCATCTTAGTTCTGATCCTCACCCTCGGGTGCAGTTTGAGTATCACTGTTGCTGCCTCTCGTTGCACATGGGCATTTGCTCGAGATGAAGCTCTTCCCGGAGCCTGGCTATTCTCCCATATTCATGAGCGACTTGGGGCCCCCGTCAATGCAATCATTCTGGTTACAGTGGTCCAGATGCTTCTTGGCGTCATTTATCTTGGCAGTTCTTCCGCTTTTACGGCGTTTGTCTCCGTCGGTGTCATGTCTTTGGAAGTGAGCTACGTTATTCCTGTCATTGTCAGCTTGATGCACAAGCGGAAAGAGGTCAATGGTGCTCGCTTCACTTGCGGTCCTGTCCTCGGAGCTATCGTCAATTGGGTGGCCGTTGGCTGGATTTTGTTCCAAGTTGTTCTCTTCAGTATGCCGAGTGCTCTCCCCGTCACAGCAGTGACAATGAACTATGCCTGCGTAGTTTTTGTTGGCTTTGCCGTTTTGTCTGCTACATGGTATCTCGTTCATGCGCACAAAGGTATGTTGCTTGGTCAGTGCGAGGGAGGTTTGATGCTAATCTTTTCACAGTGTATAGCGGTCCCCCAACGAGTGACGGAATCGCGGCATGAATTGCTGCAACTCTGTGTATACCACGCAAGACATCATGTCACGATAGGTGTCGGGGGCTAAAGAGGGCTCAATGTGTCATAATTAGCTGTACTGTACATAGTGATTAATCTGCTTTTCGACTCTCGAAATTTAGCGTCGCCCACTTCGTTGTGATCGAGGCTATGTGAAATCACCCAGTCTCAAACCTCGACATACCTACAGTACTTCCTGAGCTATTGGACGTTGTTAAGTCTTGTAAAGAAGAAAGAAAATAAAATTGAAAATTTAAATAAAAAAATTTGAAAAAAAAGGTCGCATATATATAAATATATATCTCGCATTTTATTAACTGGAGTCAACTATGATACTTGTAAGTTTAGCATCACAAGACGGCTGCATTATATGCCAAAGAAGATGCAAACAACTTGCGATTATTACAAAGAACACAGAACTGATCTCCTTTGGAATCATGCCCCTGTCAAGCAAAACGTGTATCCGTTGTTATCTTTCCAGTCAGGTCAACGTAGTAGCACAAGGTAAGGCACGATCCTCTGCACAAAAAGGGTAATGGAAAGCAAGATAATATTTTGTACAATTCCTGATGTACCAAAAGCTAATTATAGGCGAGACCTAATATCGCCTCCGTCAACGAGTACCTTATGAGCTGCCCGCGCTCCTACAGCTCCCTGCTCAATTGCTCCATCAATGAAACCTCTCCACCCTTCCGCCCAGTCTGCACTAGCCATGAAAATACGTCCGTGGCTTTTCTGCAGTTCTCCCAAATATCTGCTCATCTCACCAGGACCCCAAGAACACCAAGTTCCTTTTGAGTAGGGGTCAGTAACCCAGTTGTGGGTGACATACGACTCGACTTCTACGTCTGGTCGAAGATGCTTCTTGAAGCCTGAAATAATTTCATTATTGGACTCCCTCTCAATGAAGCGACCGTTGATACCGAATGCGATGGCGTAAGTGCCACTATCAGCGTTGTCACCGGTTCCGTTATGGTCAGAGAAAGCAAAAACGAATGGGGATTCTGACGTAGTAGTAGCCATAGAAAGCCAAGCCTTCTCAGGTTGGCGCAACTTGAAGTGCACTTTAGCAGCTTTGTTCATATGGCCGCGGTTGATCGCTTCCTGCCGCAAGGGACTTAGGGGTGGCGAAAATTGGATATCTCCCAGGCAGTTGCTGCAAACGGCCAGTCAGTCAAGATCCATCGGCATTTGCGTCAAGTCTGAACCTACAGAGGAATAGTGCAAACGACACTCTTGGCTCTGTATGCTGCCCCATCTTTTGTGGTTATGGTGACGCCGCGAGGTGTTTGTTCGATCTTATCGATCACAGTCTCCAACTTTATGTGTCCTCGATACTCGTTCAAGATGCTGCGGGCGAACAACGTTTGGCCACCAGGTCCGAGCTTATACGACTGGATGATTTCGAACATGCCAGCCATTGAATGGCCACCAAGTGCATACCATCGCAGTGGTTCAACAAAGGCGATTTTACTAGACTTGTCGCTTCCAATTGTATTTATCAAGGTTTCAAGAAGCGCCTTGTCTTCCTTGGACCCATCAATTTGGTTGAGGCGATCTTGAATACTCAAGTGGTCGTACCTCAACCAAGGTGATGACTTGTAGAAAGGTTGATGAGGGTATGGCATCAAGTCGTGGCTATTCAGACCATCAATGGTAAAGAAGGCCTCCGCAATCGGTTCGATTCGGTCATTGAGCTCTTTTTCAGATATGATCTTGCACGTGCCATCAGGAGTCTTGTAGTATATCTTTTCGGGGGTAAATGTTCCATTCGAGGTCTTAATGTTCGTGTGCAGACCATACCGGTGGAGTTCGGAAAAAACGTGCGGTTGGTTCCTAGATTGTGTCATGCTTGTTAGCGACTTGTCACTTTGTGAACATCGTAGCGAATCTCGTACCAGTGGATCCAAGTGCCACCCATTTCAAGGTGTTCACCCATTGCCGAGGCAGTCCAAGTTCGCCCGCCGATTCGATCGCGCGCCTCGAGCAGCAATACCTTGGCTCCTGTGATAAGGGACAGGTCACGTGCAGCGACGAGGCCGGCAAATCCAGCTCCAATGACAATGGCATGGTAGGTTTCTCTGAGCTGAGAGCTACGTGTACTGGGCACCACGGCATCTGTCTCAAGGCCGTAGATATTCTGGGGCGGTGTCCACTGGAAGCCTTCTTGGCTTCGGGGCATATTGATTGTGAGAATTAGTAGAGATGAATGAGTATGTGCATACAAGTCGAGTGTGGTTTACTAAATGATTAATCTATCGACGTACAAAGGCTGTTCCAAGGTTTAAATGGTCTATGCCATGATGCTCTAGCACTCGACAAGGCAAACGCCTTGCGACGATTTAGGAAACTGCATGAGATGAGCTAAGGCACGTGCTACTACTAAGGAGAATGCAGCGAGTACTTGTTCGTCCTCTCAATAAGAGGTACATAAGCGATAACATCACCTAATACCATCATGCCACTTCGAGCATCACATCGCGACTTCACGTCGTTCTTTGATCGGTTATGCAGTGGTTTAGCTCGCATCCTGGATCGTCCATGTGACCCGGCCCGACCGGGGCGTTGCCATCTCCTACGGTTACCTTATCCGGAAGGTGATCGCGACTCCACAGTCTCCACCTCGGGTTCCGTCAACCGGCGACTGTCATGAATCCGGGGAATTGGGTTTCTGTTCGTCCGAATCACTTTACCAAGCAGTTCAAGCATGATCAAGCAACTAGACTGTTTATTGGCAAAGAGTCTGAAGGTGCTAGTGATAAGTTCCGGGTACTTAACGAACTCAGCGGGGAAGGCCATGGATGCTAGACTTCGAGCAGGCAAGCAGAAGACACTGAATATGGCAGCATGACTAGGAGGCTAACTTGTCTCTTAGCTGAAAGTAAAAGAAGCCATCTTCTATTAAGTAAGCGTACAATCTTCCTCTCTAGATTTCTCATTAAAACTACTTCAACGTGTCAATCAGATCTCTTCCATATTTATATTGATATTATAAAAAAAAGAAGGCTAAGAAAAAAGCTCAAGAAAACTTTCAATTTCTCCTGTTTTAATATGCCTCTAGTTCTTGGATTTGCCTCTCAAGTTGGAACATTCTGTTCATCTTTTCACTCCACACCTTATCGTCTCCTGACTCGATCATTCTCTCGATTTCTTTGAGCTCATCCTGCAGTGCACTTTTCTTCGCGTCTCTCGCTTTCGCTTTTTCGCCGGCTTCGTCTTCATACATCAGCCACCCTGACAGAGGCTGGATTCTGACAAGTTCCGGCGTTGGAGTCTCATGCGAAAACTCACTTCGAGCTGGATCCTGTCCATGTGACCAGTTATGGTCGAATGGTAGTCCTTGAATACCAAAGGACCCAGCTAGCATGATACTTTTGAACGAATTGCCATTGTCGTTGACCGTGACTGGCACAGAAGCAAAGCCGACAGGGACTTGATCGACATCCACGGAAGGGTAGGAAACTCTGTCAAGCACCTTGGCTACATGACGTCTTTTGGCTTTCCCCTTATCATTCCAGAAGCAGAATGCCGTGATCCATCCCGTAATGTAGTCAGAACCGCTGTCCATAGGGTTCAGTGTTGCAATGGTGTTCCAGAACCGGATGACCTTAGGATCGTTTGGCTGTTCAAAGGATAGGATCATGTGCTTCAAAATTGGCCGTAGCATCTCAGCGAACTGCTTAGGCTCATCTCCAAGCTGTTCCAACCTGTCTAGTCTACCGCGGATATCCTGCCAGTCTAACACGTCACCTAGCAGCGTCACTGAAGGAATTCCGCAAGTCAAGCTCATTGTGTAAGAGAAGTATTTTTGCATGGCACCCATGAAGAGGACCGAAGCAACCACTCGGTCAGTATCGGTCGTAGTGGAGAAATTAGGCATGACCCAAGCACCTAGCTCCGGGTCTTTGACGTTCTTGCTGACGAGGCCCGCCATCCGCTCCGCGAGAGCGCCGAAGTTGACAGTGTTCACAGTGCCAGCTTGTATAACCTCTAGTTCTTTCTGGCCTTGATGATCGACGAAGAAGGCCCGCAAGTCCTCGGCATTGGCGTTGATAAAGAAGCTCAGTTGCGTGAGGATTGCGAACCACACATCTTCGGGGCGAATCGTAAGGTGGTGGTGCTGGCTATACGCGTGGTAGGCCGACCATACAAAGCCATTTTCGGAGGGTGACACATGCTGTTCTTTGAGCACACGGCTGTTCAATGAGGTTTGGATTATTCGCTGGCAGTGTCGAAAGTCTCGGACGGATGTCTCTTGCAAAAGATTCTCAGGTGTATCAACCCTGGGGCTTTTCCAGACGTTAGCCGGATGGTCGACGACGTTGAATGTAACAGGCATAGTTACTGAATATCAGCTCATTAGAAAATCAAAGTGCAGGGTGTGAGAAACAATTTTGGGTAAGTAAGGGAGGTGGTGCTGGTTTATACCCCAACTGTGGCAATAGAATTACATGTGAGATGAGTGGCTTCATGCTGAGGTAAGTGCGGGGTTGCTGCCTGACCTTCCATACCCAGGGTAGTTTTTACACAGGATAAAAAGCAATGCACACTAGCTCTTTCGTCTCCTCTCATGTTTTTCACTAACCTTTGGCTACCTGCGAGTTCAATAAAAAGAAAAGAGATTAAGCTTCCAAATTTTGGTCTACTATTTTTGTGAGAGGAAAACATAACTAATAAGAATAACCAGATAAATGATCTTATAAACTTCAGCTAGCCATGCGGGCTATAATTGTGATGCTGTTTGAAAGTCTTGTGGAAAGGTTGTGCCCAAGCTGGCGTTGTGTACGGCGCCTGTTCTCATTGTGTCGCGAAGTGAACCGCATCGTAATTCTCTTAAATCAATCCCAATCTCGATTACAGAGTGTTAGAGGAGCTTTGAGAAGTATCACATTTTTATGGTAAAGAACGATCTAAATCATCAATCTAATTATTAGCTGTAGTCTTTGGTGTCTATTCAGAGTTATGGCGATTTGTGTTTTCGACTTTGATAGACCAAGAAATAGGGTAGCTGATCTCTCTAAAGTCTCCAAGGCCTGTGGATCCCTACTACGTCAGTGCCAGATGGAATGTACTTCATCGAGACCGTGCTCCTGGTGTCATCTCTTGTACTCGCTAGCATTTTGTACCCAATCTATTCTTTCATTGGCTAGAACCGTCCCACAAGCCTTGAGGGCTTGAGAGATGGGGAAGATACGCGCTAAGCCAACAACGGATTAACTGTTCAGGAAGCCACGCATTGACGACATCAAAGACGCGCCTCAACATGCCAATCATTTGACAATTTTAGCTTGCACATCCGCGACCAAGACAGACAGATCTGCGATAACTAGCCTTGAGCACCTAAAAAGACCAGGTAATCTATTTTGGACATGAGGTCTGCCTCAAGGCTACGGAAACATAGAGAGCGGTTGGCTTGCGCAGCATGCCGACAGCGGAAGCTTAAATGTGATAGGGAAAGTCCTTGTGGCAGCTGCATTCGCAGGAGGGATCCCGCGTCCTGCTCGTACGAACTATCGACCGGTAACTCATCGCAGAATGATGCGCGCCAAGTCCAGGCTCAAGCACGTCTTGAGAATTTGGAGCGTCTTGTTGAGTTACTTGCAGGACAACGCACAAACACTATAAGCGGAGTACAAGATGCGACCCCAGCTGCCACTTTACCACAAAACCCGAGCATTACGGAAAACATGAATACGTCATCTTCTTCTGCTTCAGATATCTGCTACCAGAATGTCAACGGTACAACGCACTGGTCAGCCATGCTGGACGACATCCAGGTCCTCAGATCTACGCTCAACTCCTTTGCCGACCGGGAAGACGTAGATGCTGAAGCTTACGTCGCTTCTCAAGCAGAGCCCGGAGCCGGGATAAGTCTCTTATTTGGCGCCAAGATCTCCCACGGTCTCACCATTGATGAAGTCCTTAACACCCATCTTCCCTCGCAAAGGGCCACAGACCGCTTGGTTTCCACATACTTCCGGGTCCGGTTATATGTCACTCCTTTCATACACCCATCACAGTTCCGAAGGCAGTACGAAGCGTTTTGGAGCGACCCTAGCTCAGCGTCGCCTCTCTGGATTTCCATGCTCTTTTCGATACTTTACATGGCCGCCATCGCTTCTCAAACGGGTAGGGAAACCGACACACCCGGGAATGAATTTACTGTTGCTGCCGCTCAATGCCTCACTCTGGGCGAGTATTACCGCCCTAAAATATACTCCGTTGAAGCACTCTTGCTCTATGGTCAATCGCAGTTCATTACCTGTCTGGAAATCTGTCCAGATATGGGATCCGTTCTTAGTATTCTTGGCCACCTTGCCACCGTTTCAGGTTATCACCAGGAGAGCAATGGACATGGTCTAAGTCCATTTGCACAGGAGATGCGCCGTAGAACCTGGTCTGTTCTTGTGCAACTAGATCTCCTGGTCTCGTTCCATCTGGGTCTTCCAAGTAGAATACCCTTATCAATGTCCGACACACAGGCCCCGAGCAATTTTCTTGATTCTGATTTCGATGAAGACAGCGTTCGGCTGCCTCCCCCCCGACCTGATACTGAGTTGACGGGAGTGACATTCTCTATTCTAAAGCTCAAATTCATGACCATTTTCGACAAAATCCTCCAACATGTCTTGATGCCTCGTATACGGGAGGCACCAGATGCTGATATCGATAATCTGGACGCGGAGCTAAAAGATTTATACAGTTCTCTGCCGGAGCTATATCGACCTAGATCAATAGCAAACTCGGTGGTCGATCCTCCCCAACTCATCGTCGCTCGTCTTTGCATCTCGTTTGTATACTACAAGTGCCTCTGTGTTTTACATCGCCCACATGTCACCAAACTGCGAGCTAAAAGCACCCAAGAGGGCTATACCGCATCGTTTGCTCTTGTCACCGACCTCCTACATGTATATGAGGAGTGTAAACCTGGAGGTCAGCTGGAAACCGAGGAGTGGTTCTTGAAGAGTATTACTTGGCACGACTTCTTGCTCGGTATCACTACTCTGTGTCTTGTGGTTTATACAACAAGTCGGGGCACGCAGGAACTGCAGATTGATAGGACTGGCACATTGGAGATATTGGAAACAGCCAGAACTGTGATTGAAGCTGAACGAGCAGCTGATAGTGCAAAAAGCCGTTCGAAGGCCCTATTTGTCATAAATTCTACTGTTTGTCAGCTCCGGGGGCAACATAACGATGGAAACATCACATCGATAGACGGTATGTGTGCTACACCGTCCATACATAACGAACGAATACCACAAACGGGGGGCGACGGCTGGTTCTGGAATCTGGGCGAGGCCGATAGATCGAACGATACCAATTGGGATTATCTGGATGATTTCCTCAGCGGGTTCTAACGGGGTATAGACCAGCCCAGAACCAACTACATCAACTGATTGCAGGCAAATAGAGATATAGGAATGAACGTTTATTTAGATATTGACTTTTAGTCGTCCGTCATGCCGATGCAGCCAGTTCGCTCAAGCGCTACCAGGGCTGACATCCCTGCTTGAGAACAACCTTACCTACATCAGCGTCTCTCGCTCCTTCCAAAACATCTTTGACAAGCGCGGCACCAATAGCGGGGTCAATGGCGCCTTGTTTTTGGTTCGTCTCTGAGCCGACACCGAGGCCAGTGGCGAGGTAGCCAGGGCTGATAGCCCACACTTTGACGCCGTCCTCACCAAGTATCCTAGTCCACTCCCTAATGCTCGGGTCAGATCAAGTTCTAGGCTACGCAAGGCAGATTTACCAGAAGGAGTGGAAATGACATACCTCATCATCATATTCATGCCAGTCTTGCTGCTTCGGTATGCAGGCACATCAACGGTGGTCAAAGTCTTAGGCCAACCTTTGGACGGTCGCTTGTTGACAAAAAAGTCGGGGTTCTCGGACGTGGTAAGAGAGGATGTACCACTAGCGATGAAGATAAGACGGGGGTCGTTGGATTTGAGGAGCAATGGAGCAAAAGTCCATGTCATCATATGAGCTCCAGTGACATTGATATTGTACGTTTTGTTCCACATCTCTCTGGTCGCCATTTTACCAGCAATTACCTGTTGGTCGAGCTGAGAACCTTGACCGGTCCATCAGTATCGCGAATCTCATAACTTGGAAGATCAAGACATTTAACTGACCAGCGTTGTTGATGAGCGCATCGAGTTTGCCAAACTTGGCCTTCACATACTCGAATGCCGAAGTTATCGACGCATCGTCCTCAACATCGACCTGGATTGTGTAGAGGTGGCTCTTTGGGAACTCTTCCTTCAGGATCTTGACGGCTTCTTCGGCTTTGTGGATGGATCTGCCTCCAAGAAGAGCTTGGTAAGATTCATCGGAGCCACAGATGGCCTTGATGATCTGAAACCCGAGACCAGTGTTGGCACCCGTCACAAGTATGACCTTTCTTTGAGCCATCTTTCCAGTATGTTTCCGGTGTAAGTTAGGTGTCGTTGTATAGTGCTATTGAAAGGAGCGCCCAGTACAAGTGAAAACTACGGACTCAGAAGTGTTGCAAGTCCTAAATGACCATTTATACTTGGAATACTGGTGTCATTGAAACCAGTGTCGTCCACTAATCTCCGTGTCTGTACGCCATCACAATTTCTGGGGTCTTGTCCCCACAATTTCTCGGCCGCTAAATCCGTCCCTAATAATAGGGAGTTAACTGCCCTCTCGGCCGACAATCCCCGGCATGTCTATATACAGCCGAAATTAGTAATTACGACTTTTATATTAGGCTGTTAGGGCTGGGTTTATCTCTTATATCTATAATTAAGTCCCTTACTATTATATATATAATTTAGGCCCTATCTTCCTATTATTTTAACCTATCTAAACTTAATAGTAATATAGGCCCTTATTCCTATTATTATATATATAATTAAGTCTTACTTTTATTAAGTAATAATATAATAATTAAAATTCCTTTTTAAATATTTTTAATTTATATTAATTATAATTTTTACTTTTTTCTACTTTATTATTATTATTATTATTATTACTATTATTATCTTTCTTATTTTTATAATATTTATAAAAATTATATTATTTATAAATTAATACTATTTTTATATTAATATTATTTCTTATTATATTATTTAATTTCTTTATAAAACCTCCCAGAGATATATAAATACTAAGTAGTTTTAAAATTAATATTCTTTATAAGATATTTAAATTACAATTTATAGCTATTTAAACCTTACTACTTATTATAATAATAATTAAGCTTAATTACCTTTTATTTATATAAGAGTTTAATATAGCACTAATATATACTAGTTTAAATTTTTTTTTAAAGTATTTAAATTACCTAGTTTTTAATTTAGGTATTATTTTAGTAGAATAACGCTTAGGGTTAGAAAGATTTTATAGAAATCTAAGGTAATGTATAAATTATTACGCTAAAATAATATTTTATTAGGATAATAGTAATAATTAGGATAATAAGGGCTTTTTATAATTAATAAGAAATTAACTCTAAATACTAATAATAATAGTAAATAAGAGTAAGAAATAACCTTAAATTAATATAATATATAAAATTAATTTAATATATTTATAAGAAAACACTAAAAAGTAATTTATATATAATTATTACTTAATAAGTAAAAAATAAATTTATATTTATTATATAAATAAAAAATATATTAGCTTTATTAAATAGCTAAAGAATTATAATTAATATATTTATAAATTAATAAACTTTAATATTATTATTTTTAACCTAGCTAAATAATTATTCTAGAAGTAAGAAATTAACTAGTTATATTATAATTAATAATATAATAAACTATATAATTTAGCTATATAAGTAGCTTAAAATATTAATTTATCTATTTTATAAAATAGCTATTAAGTTTAAACTAGCTTAAGTAAAGCACTCTTATTATAATTATTATAAAACTATTAGATAGCTATTATAAGAAATTATTTTATTTACTAAATTATTTTTATTATTAAAACAGCGCCTTTAAGTATTATAAGACCTAATAAATAAAAATATAAAATTATTACTAGATAAATACCTATTTATTCCCGAATTAAAAATATATAAGGGACTTAATTATAAGAGTTATTAATTTCTAACCTATAATAACTAGAGTTTTGCTATATATAAGACTTAGGCGAGGTATTATAAGTTATAAATTAGTAGTAATAAAAGAAAAAGCAGCTAAGTAAAAATAATACTTTAGTTATTATATAAGGCTTTATATATAAGATATTAAATTATTATTCTAGCTATAATATAAGCTAATTATAGTAGTAATAATATTAATAATATAACTAAGGAGGGGAATAATAATAATAATAATAATATTAATAGTAATATTATATTATAATAAGTTATTTAGGTATATAAAAAGAATTTAGAAAAGATAGAAATAAAATAATAATATTAGGTAAAGATATTAAGCGGGATTAATATTAAATTAAGATAGATATAATTTATAAAATAGTTAATATATTTATAGTAAAAAAAAATTAATATTACATTAGGCAGAATTATTATTAGCTTTTATTATAAGTAAATAGTAAATATCGCCTTATAAGTATTATAAGGCAAATTAAAAGCTATATAAGCTAATTAAAAGCTTTTAATATAAGCTTACTTATTATATAAAAAAGCTAAATAAAATATTAAATAAAATACTTAAATAGCTTAATAGTATTAACTTAATTAAGCTAGTATTAATATTATTTAGCTAAAAGTAATAATTAAATATAATAAATAAGTATTTTTTTTTTTTTTTTACCTTAACTTAATATTATTATAAAAGAATCTAAGTATTTTAAAAGCTTTAATAATATTAATAATAATAGCCTAATACTTAAGTTAATAATTTAGTAACTTAAATTAATAAAATTATTTCTAATTATAGCTATAATAATATTATTTTAATTAACTCTATTTAAAATAAATAGCTTATAAGATTATCACTAAGTATAAAACTCTTTACTTACTTATTAAGTAAGACTTTCTTTAACTAACCTTTTTATTTAGCTATTTTTATTAAATTATCTAAACTTACTTACTTATTAGTTAACTTATTTAAAACTAAGCTTATAAGTTAATTATTTAAGTCTTTAATTATATAAGAATATAATACTTATAAGGCCTATAAGTGTAAGAGCTCCGGAAGGTAAAAAGCTAGCACAATAGACTAAAAGTCAACCAATTTAATCACATAGTAATTAGACTGCCTTCCACATTAGTATATAAGGAGCCTAGGCTGCCTTCAGCAGCTACAGTAGGTCTTATAGGCCTTGCAGGCACTATATCCTTATAATTGCCCTCCCTCTTTAATGGCTCGGTCCCCGAGTCAGTCATCAATTAGTGGCTCACTGGCCAAGGCTCTCACTGGCCTATAAGGGTCTTAATTGCCCTGGGGCTTAGGCTCTCTAGGCTGTGTGACCCCTGCATATCCGCGCTGCGACTTATCGGCTTACTCTTACTGTGCCTTCGGCTTAACTAATTAGAGGCCGGCATCTTAATTGACTGACCTTGCTAAACCCTCTGAACGCACTAAAGGGCCCTACTATAGGGCCCGGGCAACATAACTAATATTGGCTTCCAAGGTGGCCATAAGGGCTCTTTATAGGTCCGACTTACGTAACGCGATAATAGGGCTGCAAGTATTAACCGAGAAGAACCCTTCAGGGGAAGAAGCGGGGATTAAACATAGAACCTTTGCACCGAGAAGACCTAACTATATAATTGAACAATTATAAGAGCTCCGGAAGGTAAAAAGCTAGCATAATAGACTAAAAGTCAACCAGTTTAATCATATAGTGATTAGACTGCCTTCTATATTAGTATATAAGGAGCCTAGGCTGCCTTCAGCAGCTATAGCAGGTCTTACAGGCCTTGCAGGCACTATATCCTTACAATAAGACTTATTATAGCTATTATATATATAGCCTAGGCTCCTTATATACTAATATAAAAGGCAGTTTAATTACTATATAATTAAATTAATTAACTTTTAGTTTATTATACTAGCTTTTTACCTTTTAGAGCTCTTATAAATTAATAAGGCTAATTATAATTATAGCTAAAATAAATACTACTTTTATTAAATATATAAGCTTATAGCAGAGGTTTATAGCTTATATATAAGGCTAAGATATTTCTCTTTTAAATCTCGAAATAGTAATAAAAAGCTATTTTTTAAAAAGTATAAAAAGCTAAAAAAAGTAGCTATTAAAATGTAAGCTTAAAAGCTAAATATAAAAAGCCCTAAAGATCTTATTAATTATATTATTTTTAGCTATAAAGCTTTTCTTCTTAATAGCCTTTTTAAATGCTAATAAAAGCGGCTTAAAAAAGAGCTTTATTTATTAAAAAGAAAGCTTATAAGGGGCTTTAATAATAATACTAAGGATATCTTTATTATTAATCTAAAGGATTCTTATTAGATAATATAGCTTATAAGCTTATAGGCTTAAGCTAAGGCTATAATTCTTTATGCTATAAAGAAAAAATAAGAATGGGAAATAAGTATTAAAAATAGAGGTTTATTTGGAGGAATTATATAATTAAGTTTTATAAAAATAGCTATTAAGGTTAAAGTTTTAAAAGAGATATAAATTTTAAAAAAAAAGAGTTAATACCTAAAGTTAAAAAAAAACTAACTTTTAGTATAAAAAGATATTAAGTTTAACTAATAAAATATTATCTAATTAAGACCTTTATATTATTATATAATATAATAAGAAGTAATTAATAGTAATAAAAATAATAATATTAACTAAAGAATAAATAGGTATAATATATATTAATAGTAATACTTATATTATTATATTTAAATTTAATTACTTAGGTATAATAAAGCTAAGATATTATATAATATTTAATTTATAAAAAAATAATTAAATTCTCTAGCTAATATTATTTAGTAATTTAATATTATTATTAATAAGAAGGATAAATAGAGGTAGTAATAATAAGTTATAAAAAATAGTAGAAAAGAAAAAAAAAAAAAAAAAAAAAAAAAACCTTAATAAAAAGGCACTTAATAAAGCTATTTTTAACTTTTATATAAAGTTAATTAAGTAAAAGCTTAGGAGGAAATAATATTATAACCTACTGCTTTATTTTATAGCTATATTTATAATAAGGTAAGTTTCTAAGAAATAAACTAATTTATATTAGGTTTATATTTATAAAATTATAAGGTATAACTTAAGCATAGTAAAAATTATTATATTTCCTAATAATTAAGTAATATATATAAAACTTATTAATATAAAAAAGTTTTATTAATAGCTAGTAAATTAAGTTTTATAAAAGTGCTAATAAATATAATTTATAGACTTAAATATATAAGTATAATTAGTAATAATATTATAAATTAATAGCTAATTACTATAATTAGTGCTAATTAAAGTTTCTTAGCGCTAATTATATTAAGCAGGGTTATTATATTTAATAGTAGAAAAAATAGTATATATATAATATAGCCGTAAGGGTTATAATAATATAACTCTAAAAAGGTAATTTAAAAGAAAATATTAACTATAATTTACTATAAGTTAAGAGGTTAGGCTAGGTAAAGTATCTTAGCTTATAAGATTTACTTAATATTTTTAAAGCGGCTAAGTAAATAATAATAAAAATAGTAATATATAAATAAGCTAAATAAAAAGATAAATAAGTAATTTATAAATAATTACTATTAATATAGCTTAAGTAGAGCTTTAAGTATTAATTTATTAATTATTAATATTTTAAGATTTTACTAATAGGTATATTATATTAGCTATAATAAGGCACTTAAGTAATAGAGTATTTAATTTATAAATAAATAATAAAGCTTATTATAAAATATAATATATAAGCTTAAAAAAATAAGTCTATTAACAGCTATAATAATAGTTTTTATAATAGTAAACCTAAAAAATCTAATAGTAATAATAATAATAATAGTAATAATAATAATAGTAGTAATAATAATAATAATAGTAATAATAATAATAGTAGTAATAATAATAATAGTAATAGTAATAATAATAAAATAGGTAATAAAGGTATAACTAGTTTATAATATAAGGCACTTAATTAAGCTATATTTTTATTTATTATAGCTTTAATTAAGGCTTATATAAAAGAAAATATATATATAAATCTGCTATTAGATTTTTATATAAGACTAAGTATTAAGTAATACCTACTTAGATTTATAAAACTACACTTATATATAAATATATTAGCTGCTATAATATAATAATTATAGCTTTTTTTTTAAAGTTTATATTTAAAACTAATTATAAAATTAAAATAAAATTAGAATTAAAGTAATACTTATATTTTAAAAGTAATATAAGAGATAAGTATAAATATTATTATTATACTATTTATAGCGCTTATAAATAATTTAGTAATATAAGTAATAATAATAAATATTAATTATATCTAGTTTAAATTATTATTAAATAAAAGGCAGAAAGGTATATTAAGAGGTATAAGACTTATTATTATTAGTATTAATATTATTTTAGGTCTAGACTTTTTAAGGTATATAAATAAATAATTATATATAAGCTTACTATAATATATATTTATTAATAAATATTATATAACTATTATAAATATTAAATATAAGGCTAAACTTAATAAGTTAATTAGATTATATTAGTTTAGCTATTTAATTAAATTACTAATAGTAATACTTTTAATAATACTAGAAAATTAGTTTTATAATAAAATATTAATAATATTTGCGGTTATAATATAAGACTAAATAATAAAGCTTAATTATTAATACTAAGTAGATTAGGTTAGCCCTAGGTATAATATAACTAAGAAATTTAAAATAAAAGTAATTAAATAGCTAAATAGAAATATAATTAATTATTAAAAGAAGGTAATATATTATTAATTAAAGAGCTAATATAAACTTTTTTTTTTTTTTTTTTGCTTTAATTTAATATTACTATAAAGAGATCTAAGTGTCCTAAAAGCTTTAATAATATTAATAATAATAACCTAATACTTAGGTTAATAGCTTAGTAATTTAGATTAATAAAGTTACTTTTAATTATAGTTATAATAATACTGCCCTAATTAACTCTATTTAAAATAAATAGCTTATAAAATTACTACTAAGTATAAAACTCTCTAATAAAACTATTACTTACTTATTAAGTAAAACTTTCTCTAACTAACTTTTTTACTTAGCTATTACTTTTTAATAAGTTATTTAAACTTACTTATTAATTAACTTATTTAAAATTAAGCCTATAAGTTAACTATTTAAGTCTTTAATTAATAAGGCTAATTATAATTATAACTAAAATAAATATTATTATTAAATATATAAGCCTATAGCAGAGGTTTATAGCTTATATATAAGGCTAAGATATTTCTTTTTTAAATCTCAAAATAATAATAAAAAAGCTACTTTTTAAAAGGTATAAAAAGCTAAAAAAAGCAGCTATTAAAATATAAGCTTAAAAGCTAGATATAAAGAGCCCTAAAGATCTTATTAATTATATAATTTTTAGCTATAAGGTTTTTCTTTTTAATAGCCTTTTTAGAGGCTAATAAAAGCGGCTTAAAAAAGAGCTTTATTTATTAAAAAGAAAGCTCGCGGAGGGCTTTAGTAATAATACCGGGGATGCCTTTATTATTAATTTAAAGAATTAGATAATATAGCTTATAAGCCTATAGGCTTAAGCTAAGGCTATAATCCCTTATATTATAAGAAAAGAGTAAGAATAGGAAATAGGTATTAAAGACAGAGGTTTATTCGGAGGGATTATATAGTTAAGTTCTGGGATTAAAAATAGCTATTAAGGTTAGAGTTTCCAGAGGGATATATATTAAAAAAGAAAGTTAATACCTTTTGGCATAAAGAGATATTAAGTCTAACTAATAAGATATTATCTAATTAAGACCTTTATATTATTATATAATATAATAGGAAGTAATTAATAATAATAAAAATAATAATATTAACTAAAGTAATATAAACTTATAGCTAATAAGATTAGTTATAAAGTTTATTATAATAAAATAAGTAAAAAAAATTAATATAAGGTATAAATAGCTTAAATAAATAGCTATATAAGCTATTAAATTATAATAATAATTAGTTTAAAAATAAGTATTAATATTAAAGGGATTATAATTATAATTTATCTCTTATTAAAACTATTATTTATATTATTACTAGTTAGTATTAGCTGCTATAATATAGTTATATAACCCTATAGTAGATCTTATATTAAATAGGCGACCTTCTAATTAATTAAACTTAACTGCTCTTAATACTAAAAGTTAGCTTTATCTTAACTTTAAGCGCTAACTTTTTTTTAAATATATATATCCTCTTAAAATCCTAATTTTAATAGACTTTTCTAAACTTAACTAAATAATCCCTCTAAAGTGCTAGAGCTTTAGCGCTTATTTCCCTTATAGCTTCTCCGCGACTATAAATATAGTTATAACTAAGTCTATTAGCTACTTTTTATGCCCTCTTATCTCTAGGTTTTTCTTATTCTTTTTTAGGGCATTTAAGAAGTTCTTCTCTATATTATTAAGCTATTAATTACGGGCTAGCTTCTTTACTAGCCTTATAAGTAATAATTACTCCTTATTAACCCACTTAATATAGTTATTATAGTTATTATTATAAATAAAAAGATTAATAAGAAAAAAAACCTTATATTTAAAAATTATAAGCTTAATTTTAATTTTTTTATTTTTAAGTTTAAAACCTAATCTTAGCTGCCTTAACCTTTTTAATTTAATTATAATATATAGCTTATAGTGGGTCTCTTTATTAGTCTCTGCAAATTAATTATAAAGGGTTTTAAATATATATTAAAATTCGGTCTTATAAGCCCTAGTTATATTACCTAAGTTAGTTAGTTAAAGGTCTTTGCGGTAGGGATTATAGGAAGTAAGTATTAAATTATAGCTACTTAAGGTTAATATCTTAGCTATAATTATAATTAGCTTATTAATTAAATACTCATTAAAGCTCAGAGGTTAACTTATAAGCGCTTAGCTAGTTAGTTAATAAGTAATTTAGATAATTTGATTAGAGACTTAGAAGGTTATAAGGTAGAAGTTAAAAAAAGACTTATTAAATAGGCAGTTAAAAAGATTTTATACCTTTTAGCTGATTATATAAGCTATTTATTTGGAATAGAGTTAGTTAAGGCAGTTATAAAGTTATAATATAGCTAAAAGGCAACCTTATTAATATAATATATTAATAATTTAACCTAAGCTTAAAGTTATTATTATTTATACTATTAAAGGATATTATTAGCTTATTTAGATCCCTTTTAAAAGTTATTACTAGGTTTTAAAAAAAAAAAAAATAATTATAATTTATATTAAGAAGTTATATAAGCTAGTAGATTTTATATAATAAATAAAATAAAAAAAGTAATAAGCTAAAAAAATAATTAAGTTAATTATAATTTATAATAAGTAGCTATAATAAGAGAATTAATATTATAACTTTTTAGATATTATTAATTAAGTATAAATAGAGGTATTTATAGCTATATTAAATTATAAATAAGCTATTATTTTTATATTTATAAATAAAGCAGTAGGTAAAGTATATAGAGAAATAAGTAGCGCTATACTTTATAATTAGTATTAATTACTTATATAAATAAGTAATATATTATAATAAAACTAAGAGTAAAAGTAATTAGGGTAATAAAAGTAAAAGTAAAAATAAATATAATAATATAAGTAAGAGAGAAGATATTTTAAAAGTATATAATAAAAAAAAAGAGATATAAATAAAAATACTTTTTTAATAGCTAAATAAAGTTATAAAAAAGTATTTAATATACTATATTAAATATTATTAAAATAAACTAAAAGTAAAAGAGATTTTAAAGAAAATATAAATAAGAAAAATAAAAAATAATATTTTTTTTTTTTTTTTTTTTTTTTTTTTTACCTTAACTTAATATTATTATAAAGGGATCTAAGCATCCTAAAAGCTTTAATAATATTAATAATAGCAACCTAATACTTAGGTTAATAGCTTAGTAACTTAGATTAATAAAGTTATTTCTAATTATAGCTATAATAATACTACCTTAACTAACTTTATCTAAAATAAATAGCTTATAAAATTACTACTAAGTATAAAACCCTCTAATAAGACTATTACCTACCTATTAGGTAAGACTTCCTCTAACTAACCTACCTACCTAGCTATCTTTAATAAATCATCCGGATTACTTATTAATTAACCTATTTAAGACCAAGCCTATAAATTAACTATCTAAGTCTTTAATTAATAAGGCTAACTGCAATTATAGCTAAAATAAATACTACTATTAAACATATAAGCCTATAGCAAAGGTTCGTAGCTTATATATAAGGCTAAGATATTTCCCTTTTAAATCTTAAAATAGTAATAAAAAAGCTACTTTTTAAAAGGCGCAAAAAGCTAAAAAAGGCAGCTATTAAGATATAAGCTTAAAAGCTAGATATAAAGAGCCCTAAAGATCTTATTAACTATATTATCTTTAGCTATAAGGTTTTTTTCTTTAATAGCCTCTTTAGAAGCTGGCAAAAGCGG
Organism: Fusarium sp. FL617; assembly: GCA_030142105.1. Taxonomy (NCBI): domain Eukaryota; kingdom Fungi; phylum Ascomycota; class Sordariomycetes; order Hypocreales; family Nectriaceae; genus Fusarium; species Fusarium sp. FL617. The sequence continues at coordinate 20,283 of JAREIL010000007.1, read as the reverse complement.
CTTAAAAAGAAGCTCTATTTGCTAAAAAGAAAGCTCGCGGGGGGCTTCAGCGATAATACCAAGGATGCCTTTATTATCGATCTGAAGGATCCTTATTAGACGATATGGCTTATAAGCCTATGGGCTCAAGCCGAGGCCGTAATCCCCTATGCCACGAGGGAAGAGTAATTCAGAGGGATTATATAGTTAAGTTTGGAAATGGCTATTAAGGTTAGAGTTTCCAGAGGGATACGTGTTCTAGAAGAAGAGAGTCGGTGCCTAAACTCAAGAAGAAGCTTTCGGCGTAAAGAGACGTTAAGTTCAACTGATGAGATGTCATCTGATTGAGACCTCTATGTTATTATGTGATGTAACAGGAAGTAACTAGTAGTAATAAAAATAGTAATGTTAACCGAAGCATAAAAAATAATATAAAATAGTAATAAAGAAAAGATATAATATTATATATAAGAAGATTAGGTTTAAAAAGCTATTATTTTACTTTATATATAAGCTATTACTAAACTAATATAAAAAAAATAAATAAAAAAAAGGCAGGTATATATATAAAAATAAGCTACTATTAGTTATATTAATAAGATTATAAAGCTTATAAATTAAAGAACTAGTAAAGTATTAGTTTAGCTTTACTATTAGGGGTTATAAAAAGTTTTTCTATTAGTTAGGAGTTAAAAAGTAATTTTATAGGATTAAAGAAATAAATATATATATTTTATAGAAAGTAATTATATAGGAGGTATATAATAGCAGGTAGTATTAGTTTAAAAGGTAAAATAGATATAAATATAAATAATACTATTAAGGTAGGTTATTTATTTATTAGAGGAAAATATAATAATAAAATAGAAAGAAAGAAAATAAGTAAAAATAAATAAGTAATATATTATTAGGTTATTTATAAATATATTAAGTATAAAGGTAAGGAAATATATAGTAACTAAAACAAGGAAATAAGAGAATAATAAAGTAAAGTAATAGTAATAAAACTAAAAATAAAAAAGCAGAATAAAAATAGAAAGAAAATTAATAAATAATTAATAAATAGAAATTAATAAATAAAAATAAATAAATAAAAATTAATAAATAAGAATTAATAAATAAGAATTAAATAGCTAAAGAAAATACTATAACTTAAAGGTAACTATTAGCCCTAAACCTGCTATGCAGCATGCATACCTCGTTATAAATTAGACTTAAGTGTTAGCGATCCTCTCCTTATAACCCTCCCTCCCCCACCCTTCTTCGCCGTACCCTCTTTGAGCAACTTTACCTCTAGAATCTCTTCTTGGGTTTTAATTATCGACTGTCTTGGGCCGTCCATTACGATCTTCTGTTGATTCAGCCCAGGCCAACTCTTGAATGCTAAGAATCCAAGGTTACTTTCCCCCTCATAAATTGGGCACGCCATTGCCTTTATCTGTTTCTTCATAGCATCCACATCTGATGGCCATTGATTAGTCCCTATGATGTCGGACCAGTAAGACGCGATGCATCCGGCAACGAGGGGAGAGGCTACATTTGGTATCAGTCAAGGCTCTGTTTTAGACGACGGGAGAGGGATTCACCGTAAGATGTGCCACTGGTTATCTTGGGGTTTACGTTTTTGGTCACAATCATGCCATCAGGCTCTGGAATCACAACATCAGTGCACGGAGCATAGATATCAACACCTAGAGAGCAAATTAGTTTTTGACCTGATCCTAATCTTCTCGATAGGTCTTACCTGTCCCATGAACAAAACCTGTGCAGTCAAAAGATTTGTTATAGCCGCCGACGCTCAGTACTTTGGGATGCATGGCTGGAACAACCAAGTTGAGCCTTTTCATTCGTATCAGCAGCTTTTCAGCATCCTCTTTCGACATTTCGTTTTTTTGATCTTTGATGCCCTTTTTCTTATCTTGCAGCATCTTGCCATGCTCATAGTACTTATAAGTATCCATCCGCGACTGTTCCGTAACATTCCTCGACGGTGAGTTACCTGCGGCAGTGACGAAGAGTATTCCTTGCTGTGCCAGCTCGTCGATTTCAGCATAGCACATTGGTATTGCGTCCGCAGCTGTGTCGAAAAGGTCCTCTTTTCCGGTCACTCCAAGAGACAGATTGACAATAGCAGGTAAGCCTTTGTGATTGAGGTTTCGATGGGCCATGACCTCTTTTAAAGTCTTGGCCAAGCCTTTACCTTGAGAGCCGCGATGTTTCACGTAGATTGTAGCATTAGGGGCTGCAGAACGGACGATGGCTGCGACGATGTTGCCATGATAATTGACAGTTTCCTTAGGTGGGCCTTCGTATCCTTTTGGGTCTTCCTTTCCATCCTTCAATACAGGTAGTAGTAGTTCTATGTTCTTGAACCAGCCCTGATGAAGATTAGCAAAGTGTCTCGTTTCCACCTTGCACACATGGTAAGGAACTAACGTGCTCGGTAGGTTTCCCGAAAAACGCAGAGTTTTCCAGGATGTACACCACAACGCCTCTCCCTCCATTACCGCTAAGTAAGTAGCCGCTTGACTCTGCATGGTCCCCAGCATGAGATACAGAGCCCAAACCCCACCAAGGATACTTTGGTACAGGGTACCGGGCGGCGAACCAGGCATCATTAGCCTTGCGGCTCTGTGCAGTTTCCCGGGGGTGAGACATATTGATGGGAGGCTTCGGACCAAGTCTTGAAGATTCGAAAGGTGGGGTAAGAAGATGCAATGTGCGATAGGAGGGAAGTTAGGAGAGTGAAAGTCTGTTTCTGCCTCCAAATCTTGGATATTTAAGCCAAAGCATTTTGTTCTGCCACGCTCTCTCTCATGCCGAAACCCGGTCTAGATCGTTTTCAGCTTGCCCCATTTCCAATAATTACTATCACATACTGGCGATAAGACTGTCTGTAGGTTTAGGCTAAAATAAATCTTACAGCACACCCTCGACACCTTCAGCCATATCACAAGACTGCATGTGCAGTGCCTAACACTCGAGGATAGATCAGGGGGGGGGGGTTGTATTGCAAGAACTGTCCCAAAATGGTCATTAATATCTTGTGTGCGGCGGAAGCAGGCAGCTTGGTCACGCGGCTGAGAACATAATGAACGGAACAGGTAATCCGAGAATAATATCTTGCACGGGTATCACCAATAATCTCAGACTAGCGTCAACTATGCATAGATGGCGCTACTGAGGAGCCCTGTCTTGCCCTACCGTGTGACACGGCGTTTAGTGCTAAGTTAAAAGCATGTGGCTGGCTGATACATGATTTGGTGCCCGGAAGCCTGCCAGTTGAAAGGCTAAAAACATGATTCTTAACCGGAATCCATTCAGCAGCCTGATTGCTGAGAGCTGGCTACGATGGGGGTGTCATCTGTGGCTGGCTGAAATCTTCACAGGCATAGGCTGGAATGTCTCGGATCAAAGGTCCAGGCTCAAACTTAGTAGGACCTTAAGCACTTTAAGACGACTGCGTTAGCTCAGGATGTCTTACAAATCCAGCTGGAGGTGGTTGATTACATTGCACGACTTTTATATCTTGGTTGGTGGTGTCTCAATAGCATGGTCCGTAGGGGCAACGTAATTAGGGCATAATCTACGGCTTTTATTTCTTTCGCTGGCACAGCTAACATACCGGGATTAAGATCTGTTATAAGTTCTTCACACAACGTTTTACTTGATTCTGGACAAAGCAAACTCCGACAAGTCTATCAGGACAGGACATTGCATGGCCGGCATCGTGGAAAGTGTCTCTCCATCGGAATCCGAAGAAGAGGAGCCGGAGGCCAAAGATTCAGAGTCGCCACCGATCACAAAGCCGCGGCCGGCAAAGCCGACAAAACTACCACCGATTGACAAAAAGCAGTTCAGTAAGAGCAAGAAGCCACCGAGCACGAGCAAGCAACTAGCCAAGATAAAGAAGCCGACCAACAATACCAAGGTCCTTGTATACAACCAGTCAATCGGGAGAGAAGAACAGCTCCCATGCCGGGTCCAGAAAGTGGGCGGCAAGGAAGCGCTGATCAGTGAGACAGCAAGCAAGTTCAGCAAGAAGGACAAGGAGAGGTGGATCATCAATTGGTTTCTGCCTGTCAATGTCGCACAGCCTGTCAAGACCGACCAACCTGGCACCACTGGCATCAAAACAAAGTTGTAATTTATTGGAGAGTTGTTATCGTTAGTTTGAGTTAGTGAGAAATACACAATCTACGCGCTTTGGTTACTAAAACTGTATTGATGCAATCCGTGAGTCTTGTCTCGCTGGGATGGAATGACGCATCATGAGCATAATTCGATGCAACCCTCACAATCAAACAGTCAAGGCCAAGCCAATAAACAGTCTGCGATCATGCCACTTACAAGAACACATATTCTGTTGATCACTCAGTATGAACAGGAATGAAATGAACTATTGTGTGATAACAGCAAGCTATTGTTTCCCAGCGCTCTTGGCAACAATCATTCTCCGATAAGTTCAAGCTGTAACCTCTTTAGTATGGTCTAGGTCCTTTAACTGTAGTAGCTGAAGGCTTGTCTCAGTTGAAGATTTATGGACTTGGTATGGTTTCCCACCAGATGTAGAAGGTCTTCTGCAGCCAAGCGGCGTAGAAAGGTATAGTCACTGGATCGGCGAAAGGGATCTGCAAGCCACCACCGTTAACGTTACCCCTCCTACCGTCTTTGTACAGTAGCAAGCCCTTGAATAGGTTAGGTAGTCTCACAGTCTTTATCGCTTTCGCGGACACTAGCGCTGGTCTCGAACGCTCGTATTAATCCTATCACATATCGTCTCGCCTGCATGTTCATGCGAGTCACATACAATCCCTGTAACCTAATCTAAGCCTATCAGAGAATCAGCATATCGTACCTAATAACATATCAAGTTTTAGCCCGCAGATCTATCATATGGACTAATGGATATGAGCCTAGAAAAGAGGATTGTAACTTGATAGTGACTGGCTTACGAACCCGGCATGTAACGGCTGAGTGATAAATTTCATTACTTTGCATTTACAACAACTAAGCCAAGCTAACTAAAAAAACAGAGAAGCTAATCAAATATTGCACATTTCATAGTTTGGCCTTGGGCTCTCCGCCCTCCTCTGTGGCAGGACCTCCGCCTTCAGTGTCATCGTATTTGATAGACATGAACTGACCAGGGTAATACTTGGCAGCCCACATTTGCGCCAACATCTTCTGATCAATATCCTTCAGATAGTAATTGATAGGAACTCCAGCAACACCTTCAGCAGCCTTCTTCAAGTAATCATCCAGAGCAGTCATCATAGAATTGACATCAAGAACCTTGTTCTTGCTGTCGTCAATCACAGCCAAGGCACTCATAGCAGACTCAATAGTCTTGCCTTGCATCTCAGAGGCCTGGCCGCTTGTTCGCGCATCTTCGGCCAGAGATTGAACAGATGCTTGATCAGAAGCAACCGCATTCTGAATGCTGGCCACGGCTGCCATATTGGACTCGGGATCGAACTTGGTAAACTTTTCGACAGTCTTAGAGACCTCGCTAGCCACCATTGACGGAATGACTCCCATAGACAGGACTGTCACGTGGGATTGGACATTCTGCTGACTAAGAAGATTCTTGACGTCGCTGGCAAACTTGGAGTCAACGCCGACTTTTCCACTCTTTTTGGCAAACCAACCACCCACGTCCATCGAGGCCTGCATATTCGCAGCGGCGGCCGTCATTGTCTCTGAAGCGGACGTGTGCGTCGTGTTGAGGATATGGACCATACCGACGAAGCTCGACCCAAAAGTGGTGCCGGAAATGATAGAGAATTTCTCTTTATCTTCCTGGCTTTCGTTCATGGCACATTTCATCATGCTTGGGCCACTAGTCGGGTCCAGCTTGCTACCAGGAAATAGATGATTCCACACTTTGATAGCCTTATCCACGTGCAAGACAAATGGGGCCACGATGGCTGCATTCTTATGCGTGCAGCTCACAGACAGCACGAGAGTTCCCTCAATACTGTGTCGGCTGACTTGACGACTGACTTGACGTGAAGCTGCGGTTCCCATCTCCATTGACTTTTTGGCTCCGAAAACGCCGCCAACAGTTCCAGACACATACGAGGCAATTTGAGCGCTGTATGCAGCTGAGCTTTGAGAGTTCGAATCGAAAGAAAAGTACTGAACATCCATGTTCATGGAGTCATTGGCCAGAGGCATGTTCTTGATTTCACTGCGGAGATAATCCACAGGACTTTCAATTTGCTTGTGTACAGAATGGATATTCTTTCGCTTCTCCATGATCTGCGGTTCAGCGGCCATCTTTGCCTTTGCGTAATCGCCGGCCGCTTTCTCGACAGCGACATTGAGCTTTTCAAGCTCTTTGTCCAAGTCATCAGTCCCCACTCGAAGATTCCTAAGTTCGGTCTTGGTCATGGTAAGACTGCGCTTGGATGATATGAGAGAGTTGAGGGCATCTTGAGCCGCGTCGACAGGTGCTTGCAGCGCTGCAATCTCTATGACGTTGTTGAGTGCTTGTTCATTCACAACGCTCATAAGAGTGAGACTGGGATCATAAGGGATGGAAGTAGGCATGATGAGGGACTAATTCAGTCTGAGAGGATGAGAATAATTCAAGTTCTGTGATCAACTCTGATAATGAAGATTGAGATAGGAAGTAATTCCCAAAATAAAAGTCTGATGGATAATGTCTAGGAAACAGGAATCTTGTTCTCAGGACCAACTTTTGTATTTCATTGAAAGAGCTATTTGAGTAGGGTAAACTGGGAGTTGAGACCTCTGGCAACTATCTCCTACAAACAAAGGAAACACTTTTCAGCCAGCCACAGAAATAGAGGTCAAGTCTAGACTTCCAACTTCAACCATGATTGTTGAGAAACTGATAGTCGATAGACCTATCATGAGTGTATCTTAAACGCTTTAGCTACTAGATTGGCATTTCGTCTTCAGCTTGTATCAACAAGGAATGTGCTTCCGTGCCTGAATGTCCTCGTGACTTACACGATCCCCGTCAGGATTGATGGGTCAAACTCCAGCGCTATCACAGATAGATGAAAAGTTTGAAGGGGGTGTGACATAAATTGTGACACGCCCTCTGTGGGTCGATAAGTAGCGCCTAAGCCCTGTTCCCCAATCCGCGCGGAAGCCTAAATGGGTTCGTGAGTGGCTTGACGCCACTGAATGAACTAATATTGCAACCGATTTAGTCTAGTCATGGTTCGACATTCTGAAAAACAGTCATCGGATCGAGAAGTGTATCTATGGCTATCGCGGCAGCCCAATAATTGTGAGAGCCAGCTAAGCTATAAGTGTTAGGCTGAAAAGGATATCACATTTTGGTAGGCGTTATCACATTGTAAGCCAGAGCCAAGGATCAAGCAAAGTGACCCTGTTCAGAGCCATTCGCGCGACCCTTGTCGCATCACAGCTTCGTCTAGCCTTTCGGCATCGACCACACATGGGACATTGAAATTTACACACGCAGGACTGACTGAAGAATTACTCAGAGGCAGAGTTCGAACTCCATCTTCTTTCAGAAATATAATCAATATTACAGGACACAACCCAAAAGTTTTCAAGATGAGAAATACAAGCAGTGTTGTTAATGGCCAGACTTGGGAAAACAGCCACTCCCGCTGCTGAAATAGCATTTCTACCTCAACCTTCCTACCGATTTGCTAACTCAGATGCTACATGAGAAAGAATGTTAATAAGCACCGTATGGTTCCTTCCTTGGAAACTTGCGGTTCTGGACCTCGGTATGGCTTGCTCACATGGCCGCCGAAGTAGGTGAAGATTGTCATCAGTGAGACATTTCTAGATAGATAGTTCAGGATTGTGTTGTGATAGAGGCTGGCTGAGCATCAAAGAGTTGGAACTATTCAGCTGACGTTGCTCATCGGAATTCCGAAATCCCTAATGGGGAATTTTCAGCTGAGATCTATCACTTCTGTATTACGGAATTGCTAGGAGATACATGCTCTCAAATTCTAGACCACCTCTGCCTTTCGGAGAACAAGATCCGAAGATGGAGGAAAGTTATGGTTTGATTGAGCCCAATCTTGCACGCCTCAATACTGCTACTATTCTACAGGACGTGTGGCTAAAGCGGGATCTAGGCTCAAGTGAGTCTATAGCTCAATCGACGGTGTGGTAGCTTTGGCCACTCCTACCCCTCTCCTGTGTGCACACGTTAGCCATACAGCTCAGGCAAGCCCGAAACAGCTCAGCCAGCCACTCAAGCAGCCGTGTAGAAGCCTTGGTGGGAACCTCTCCTCCATCACTTGAGTTGGTTTTTCCACTCGTGTACCCCTCATGTGAGACAAATCGCTATATGTAGATCACACAACCCCTTACTTTACTTTTGAGCAACTACACTTATCTTACTCCTTCATAAGTACGAGAGAATTATCATGTCCTCTTCTGGTTTGGTTGATGACTTGGGTAACCTTGAGCTCTCTCGGTACGACAATTTGCACGACCATACAAACGGTGTTGAGAAGCCAGCCAGAAACGGCGTCGAACGTCCATTTCACTCACCGTCAAAAGCTCCGCCCATGGCTGTGCAATCAAAACCTCTGCTAGGTGCACCTGATCGCATACTGTTCAGATTAAATAAGTAAGTTCCCTAAGTGAAGAAAATAGCATCTTTCTAACCAGCGCTAGACTGTTCAAGCCTACTAAGGATTTGGGATCCGTGCTGACAACCATCAATTATGCCCTCTATCTCTTGGCATACTTCGACCATAAAGCACATGGCCTGAAGTCTAAGGCTCTGTCTTGGGTTAAGCCCCAGGATCCACTCAGCGCCTCCGTGGGGTCTGCTCAGCCAGAGGCCTCTCGTTTCGCCAAACTAGGAGGGACTCTCTCTGAGACACGTCTGACGCTGCGACTCTTCGCTTTACTACCCATTTACGTGCGAATTAGGCAGTTAATGACCTCCAAGGGCATGGATGACGTCCTTTACTTCGTCTCTGCGCTGCAATGCTCTCTTCTGGCCACATATCAGTTTCTCGAGAACGTTGCCTTTCTGACCGATAAGGGGGTCCTGTCAAAGCGAGGCTTGGGTCGCTGGACCGGCGGACATGTCTCCACCGTGTACAAGATCGCCCATCGTGCTTGGTTCCTTAGCATCATGTGCGACTTTGCCCGCCTGATGCGCGAAGCACAGATCTTTTTCCGAAGGAAGCACATTGATCAAGGTGAGATCACTGAGGAAGAAGCTGAGAAAGCAGCCCAGTGGTACTCTGACTGGATTCGTCCGCTGGCTTGGCTGCCCATCGGCTGGCATCTTTCCAGTTGGAATGAGGACGGCTTACCAGGTTTCAACTTGGGAGTAAAGGGCGTTGCTGGCCTCCTTGCGGATCTGAGGAAGACAGCTTCGCTCTGGCATAGTACACATGATGCTATCTGAGCATCAGCGTCTGTACGTGTAGCGGCTTTGGCCCTTCATTGTGATGGTGTACGTGAGCTCACCCACTCACTCATCGGTTGGATCGGTCGTGGATGCAATGTTTTGTTTGCTTTTTAGTTTTCTTATCTGACTTCACCGTTGTTTGGTCTATGCTTGACTGATAGTTACATATGAATACAATTGGCATTTTGAATATTCCCTCAATTTGGCATATTGTATAATGATATGTCTGAAGTATACCTTCAACTTGCGATAGAAGTGCTGCGATTAGCGATTGATACACTTTTCGACGACATGGAGACTTTCAGACGAACCCAACGTTACTTGAGGTATGTCTATTTGGATCATCACTCATGTGAGTAGCTGCATAACAGAACATACGACTCATGGCTGCATTGACGCTGCTTCATGATACTGATCCTGAGGTCATAGGTTTACGGGAAAGAGGTAAGGTTCTGGTATTAATACTAGCTTAGTTCTGAGAATGATCTTTAGTGGTTGCTAATGTCAGGTCAAGGCATTCGAGACAATGTGATATATGTGATATCACAATAGTCGCCGGATTCTAGCCCGACCCCGCACCGTCAACTGAGACATTTGCCTTTGCCACTTTGGTAGCTTCAGCCGCCCGGACAAACGCTAGATACTGCACTATGACAACATTTCAGCTGCCATCGACTACTATCGAGAACCGTAAATACTCGTGAAATTGGCCGCATTAGTGCTTTGACTAATGCACGCCTGAGTCTATTTCTGCAATGGTTACTGGCCAAGAGTACAGAGCGGCGTTGATCAGCGCCGGATTTCTATTTGTCCCTACTACGTTATTTGCTTAGGAGGGAAGAACCCCAACCCAGTGGCGGCCTCTAATGCGGCCAATTTCACTAGTATTTACGGAAAATGCATCAGACCATGGAGGGGCCAGTAGTTTGGTAGTATCATAGGTTATTTTTGTTGTATCTGGTGGTTGGAAACTCTACTGAGTGATAGTGCCACGATATCACACATCAATTTCATCCCTTTTTGTCCACTTAGACATCAAGATGTTTTTCTCAACATAGCCTGAATCCAGCCGGTCAACATGCCATTGAGCTCTTGGATTGATTGCGGGGGTATTCGTCAGGATCTTGGTTGGTTGTCTTCCCCAATTCCGAATCACCTGCCTGTAAGATCTGGCTTCCGGGACACCCTAGTATCTGCAAGCAACACATGTCGGCTCGCGCGGCGCATCGGAGATGCCCATCAATAGCGTCGAGCTTTGCCCTAGTTGGCTGCACAACCGGCAAAAGTCGACCAGCCTCCTTGCCTGTACACATGCAGAAAAAACCACCTGACCACCAGATCGATGGCAGGGTCTTGTACTTCAAACTGGGCTATCAACGGACCCTATTACGTCGTGAGTCACACATAGTCCGGGCCTAGGCTGATCACACATCTCTAATTACATGCTTGTTGTCAACGGTCCAGACTTCAAAGCCTCCTCAACGACTGTTGAGCTGAGAATACCAGAGCGTACTGGTCACACACAAATTAAGTCCAGTCTTTGCATCATCACAATCCAGGACGACGCTTGGACCAGCCATTCCTTGCATCCTGTTTATGGCCTGACGGAGCTCGCCTTGGCCCAATTCTACGAGAAAAAGGAACCTAGTTAAGATTAAAATTTAATAAACCAATCGGCACGGGGCTCTTCCGCGAACGCGAACCGAGCCAAGCTAGACTGTATTTGGTTTTCTTCAATCATATAACAGAAACATTTAGGCAATCACAAAATAGGAAGAAAGGCCGAACATAGTTTTTCAACGGGCACGCCACGCTAGGAGGTCTAGACTGGACCACATGTCTGTTTGTTCATGTCGGATGCTGTTAGTTGTCGGTGGTGCAACAAGGCAGTGATTGGTACGTGACAGAGGCATCGTATTGCATGTCAGTGAGAAAGGTGGCAACTGAGAATGTGATAGATCACGAAAAATAAAGCTTTCACCACGTACTTTTTTCTGATGAGGCACCCTACAGCGTATGTATAAGCAGGCTGTGGCAAAAATGTGGCTAGCTGAGAAGCAAACCTCATGCTTGAGCCATTCGCGCTACACGTGCTGAATTGATCCCTGGATTATGCTAAGCCTACCCCGCTTCACCGTCTGCATACATTCTTCTGGCACATGTCCATTTCGAATCCGTAAACGCCTTGTGGCGAGCTGACAGGGACGCTCAGCTTGCTCTTTAGTCTTTGCAACCATGCCTTAACCTTTTTCCCCTACTGCAACGCTTGACAAGCCTAAATTCAGAACAGAACGGTGACCACAATGGCGCTATCGGCAGCTTGCCCTGTTAGTAGTTGCACGCAAAACCAAATCATTATATATAGCAGTCGTCTCTCTCCTTTTTATCTCAAGGGCTTTGACATAACCGCTTCACATTTCCTGGAGCTTCCCAGCAACTTCAACACCTTGCTTGTGATTATCACATCAGTATGGCTACAACACCTTTTCCCGGCATAACAGGTGTCGACACCCTGACCTGGGACCAATGCTTTGCCCTTGATCGGGAAGGTATCCAGAAAGACTTCATTGAGAAGTTAACGAAGAATGCTACCGACGTCACTGTGAAGTACGCAAACCTACTCCTTGACATGACAAGGGCAAATGACCCGAAGCGGGACCACAATAACAACATTCGAGTAGAGTAAGTCACTGTCCTCAGAAGTTCAGGGCTTGTAAGGATCTAATTTAACCTTTCTTCTGTACACAGATCTCAACCTCTGACCGAATCGGTTGCAATCACGACGAGGTACAAGAGCCCTGAAGGAAAACGTTATCCTAGTATTGTGGAGCTGCAGACGGAAATTGAGGCTTCGGATCTCAGGCGCGTAGGCTGGTCACCGAAAGGCACACGCTTGAAGGTTTGGTGCAATACACTCTTTGACCTACTTGCAGCGTGCATGTCAAATGCTGCATGGAGAGATCCTTCGAAAGGGAGTGCAGAGAAGCGGAACAAGAGCAAATATTTCGCGCCCTTAGCGTCACTGTACTCCTACTGGTGTTTCCGATTGTCCGAAGGCAGCAAGGACCGACCGGCCATAAGTGGCCCGGCGATGACAGCATTGACCTGTCTAGAAGATATTGTCCTGCTCGGTTGCTCTATCCCGACTATCCCAGGGAAAGTTGGCAGCGTTGGGGGTAAGGAGCTGATTTTAAGATCAAGAATCCTGGACCTAGCTGGAAGAGGCAGGCAAGTAGGTTCTAACAAGCAAGTACTGAACCTTAGCAAGGTTAAGTCAGTCGAGCACAACTACGGAAATTGCGCTGAGACTTGGGCATTTGGTCTTATTTGCCTGCAGTAAGTATTAAGCCTATCGAAAGTTTCTGCACGGGAGTTTGCACTTCGGCAATGCTAACAAAAGAATTGCAGGGATAATAAGACTATACAGAAAGTTTATGGAATTTCAGTCCGTGCTCCATCCGTTGATGTCAAAGTTTACGACGAAAGAGTAGAGAGGACCAAGCAACGATATGAGCGGTTGTGTGATAATTGCAAGAGGCTAATCACTCAGATCGACTTATGGGGCAAGCCCTTAGGGGAAACTGTTGTTCAGAAGTTTAATGTAGAGGAATGGATACTCCCGTATAGAGCCAAGTTGTAATTACGCGCTATACATCCTTATGGTCCGTCCCATTTTAGTCAAAGAGGAAATTCACCACCTCTCACTCTCACTGAATTAGTAATCAGGTATGGAAATCAGGTTTGGGTTTTAATAGAGGTTGAGTCTCGGAGAGTAAAGAAGTATAAAGGTTCTAATATTAAAAAAACACACTTTAAAACCTCTTATATATCTAAAAATTCTACATCCTTATTATTCGTTCCAATTTCACTGAAAGAGGAAATTCATCACTGCCTATTAGCTTATACCCCTACTAGTTCCTCTTTCACTAAAAAAGGGACAGTGTTTTCAGTCCCCCGTCTGTTTTTTTAATTAAAAGTGCCCGAAAAGCCTTCTTATTAGCTGAGTTAGGATGTTATAAGGCATACTTAGTGACCTCAATCCTATTAATTATGCCCCTTAAGAGACGTAATCATCTTAATAAATACGTTTCGTTAAAGCTAAGCGCTAGTACTTCTTCTACTAAGGGCTAAATTAAATTTACTTATATATCACAGCGGCAACAAGGTATCACACTAATATGGCCTAATTGCCTCTACCTTACCTCCTAGCTCTTAGTATAGTCTATATATTTATAACTCTAAGGCCTAAGCAGTCTAAGGTTAGGGTTAAAAATAGGTAAGAGTTAGAAAATAAGTTAAAAAGTAGGTAAAAAGTATAGGTAAGAATAGCGGGGATATAATAAGAAATAACAAAACTATATTTTATAGTTTTATATATTATAATTTTATTATAACTTTATCTAAAGGGGTAAGAGGCTATTTAGGTAGGTAAGGTTTATTAAGGCTTTTTAAAGAATAAAAAATTAAAAGTCCAAGTAGGGATAGAGTTAAAATAGTTATTTATATCTTAGTGAGATTTTAGTCGCAGGCTAAAACCATAATTAAAATTCCATAACAAATTAACTCTTCTTAAATATCATATATAAGTAAGGACAAATACGAGCCCGAAGTCTAATTAATATAACCTTATATATTTTTAATATTTTAGATTATAGCTATATAGCTAATTATACTTTTTATTGCTTTCCTAGAGGTTTTTTAATTCTAGACCCTAATATTACTTAGTATATACTGTTATAACCCTGTAGGTGGCTTACTATTATGGCCAATCACATTAAGAATAACTAAATATATCTCTATAATTCGCTCTAAGCCAGTTAATACTTATTAATATTTATTATTCCTTTCCTTTACTTTTTACTATATAGTTTTATTTCTTATTAATAGTTAAATATAACTTATTATATGCTATTAGCTTTGCTTAATATTAGCAAAGCTAATAATATAAGTATTATTATAATATATATATATAAAATTATTAATATAATTAATAGTAGTAGCTAAAGCCCTATTGCTATCGCCCTTAATAATTATAATAGGCACTATAAGATTAGTATTAAGTTTAATAGATATTATTTGCGGATTATTTCGTATTACTTAGTTAAATATTTTAACTTTATAGTGGGATATTATATTATATGCTAGATATTTAAATAATAATAATATCTAGATTATATCATTTAATCTTAGTTATTATTATATCTATTTTGTAATTCGGAGCGCTAATAGTAAGAGCTAATAATATTGCGTTTAACTAAATGGTTAACCTAATAGGATATTAAATAACTAAATATATGGCTCTATTCTCTACCTTAGCTTGCTAACCCTGCCGGCAAATTCACTAAGGTTTCAGGGTTAGAAATATTATCGCATCTTAGCTATAAATAACAAGTATTAAAATACCGCGTAATAGCTCCTTAATGCTCTTAACTTTTTATTTTTTATTTATCTTTTATTTATTAATTCCCTCTTTTATTTTCTTTATTTATTAATTCTTTATATAATAATTATTTATAATTTATTTTATTTATTAATTTTTATTCTATTAAGTATTATTTTATTAATTTTTATTTTATTGGATTTTATTTTATTAATTTTTATTTAATTAATTTCTATTTTATTAATTTTTATTTTATTAATTTTTATTTTATTAATTTTTATTTTAATAAATATTACTTTATTAATTTCTATTTTATTAAAATCTAACACTTATATTCTTTTAGTTAATTATAGTATAGCTTTATATAAATAACCAGATTTAAAGCCCTAGCATATCGCAATTACTTTTAAGGGTATAATAAAATAAAAAAGATAATTTACCTTTCGTCGCTAATAATATATTCTCACCTCAAAAAGTAAACTAAAATAGCTTATACTAAAACTCATTCATAAAAAAAACCCAACTAACAATTAGACTATAACTAATTATTATTATTATTATATATAATAAGTCTGGATTTTATTTAATTATTAACTTATCTACCCTAAATTCATTTCTAATATATTTTTAGCTAGCTAATTTCTTAAACACTCCACCCCTATTAGTTCCCACGCCTCTTAATCTTAGACTTCTAACTAGCACTTAATATACCATATAAATCGCTAATATCATATTAAAAAAAAAAAAAAAAGCAAAAAAAATATAAACTTAAAGTAACCTAACTATTATACTAAAATGTATAATCCTATTAAATAAACAAATAAATAAATAAATAAGTTTAATATAATAATCTACTATTTGTTATTTTTCTTTTTGTTCTATAAAAGTAATTCTAGTAATACATACTATAATAAGTTATTATCCACTAATAATAAAGCAAAAAATAAAAAAAGCTACTCATAGGCGAGAATAAAAGTAAGAATAGTATCTAATTGCCTGCCAAAGTAAATAAACACAAAGTAATAAAACCTATATCCTAAGCTAACCGCTCCTAAAAACAATCCCAGCAGATCTAATTATTCCTGATATATCTCTACTATTTATATTCCTACTAATAGCTAGCATAGCTAATACTTATATTTATAAATAGATAATTATAATCAGCAATCCAGCCGAGCCAATCCGCTCCCAATTAATAACAAGTCGCTATTATTGCGCGCTACTCGCTTATAGCGCTAAAGCCCATATCTTACTAATAAACCTCTCTTACTGGTAAACAAGCTAATAACCTAGTCGCCAGTCCTAGGCGGGTTTATAGTGGACTATAGGGGCGGGTAGGGTTAGGGTTAGCTCTGATATAAGCTAATTAGCCTAAAAAGCCGGGCGTATAAACTATTTACGCAGAACTATAGTTTACCCAGAACTATAAGCAAAACTAGCTAAATAGATAGCTAACCCTAAGCTAACCCTAAGCTAACCCCTAGCTAACCCTAAGTAAGCTCCCTAAGAATTAACCCTAAAGCTTTTAACCTTAGATAGAGAATAAAAATTAGTATTACTATAAGTAATAGTAAAAAGCAAAGTAAGATAGAATTAGAGTTTATATTATACTATAATAAATATAATAATATTTCTTTATTTATTTATTTATTTATTTATTTATATACCTAATTTTACCTATTTAGTATAAGAAAAATAGCACCTAAATATACTTATCTATTATAGTTAACTAAAATATATTAGAAATAACTATTATGCCTATAAGCTTCACAGTAAGATGGCTATTATTAAAGGGGGTAGAAAAAGAAAGAGAGTCGGTATTATTAGTCTTTAATATTAACGAGGCTGCTTTTATTAAGCCAGGAGGTTAGGTTATTAGGCTCTGCGAAGAGCTTAGCGCCCTTTTTTGCCTTTTCTGCCTAGCCGCTATTAAGCCCGGTATAGATTAGGTTAAGTATTACTACCGCAACCGCTATAAGACAGTTAGGGCATAATTACAGGAGGTAATTATATTTGCTGCCTCTTTCTTACTATTAGGCTTAAGGTCCTAGGCGCTTTAAGATCTAATAGCTAAGAATATAGAGCTGCTAGTCGATAGGAGCCTACTGATCGCAGAGCTCGAGATATATATAGGCTTTAGCTATAAGAGCTGCCAGTATTTAACCCGCGATTAGTCGAACCGTAATAGGTATTAAATACTAGCTAAGTATAATAAGGAGGAGTATAAGGAGGGTGAGAGTAGTAGGCAGTAATGCAATTAGGAGCCGGTTATGCTTTAATTGCTTCGGAGGGCTCTATATATAAGATACTAGATCGTCGAGATAGTGCGAGGCCGCCGCGGCAGCTATAGAAGTAATAAGAGCGGTAGGAGTAGCTTAAGAGAGGGCTTAGGTAGTGCTAATATCGGTGCTAGTATTAATTCTAGGCTATTAAAGCTTATTAGAAGTTATAAGAAGGAGCTTAAAAAGGCCGCTGCGGAATAGAGGAGGAAGGTTAAGGCGCTAGGCGGTATTAATTAGGAGTCCCGGTGGGTATAATTTATAAAATAGGCGGCATATCTATAAGGCAAGGATAAGCTTGCGCTTTACTAAGCCGGTTTATTACTAATACCTAAGATAAGTAAGCTAAAGCTATAAAAGTAAAAGGCCTAAGATACTAATACGAGGCTGCAAGTATTAATCGGAAGTTTTTACCGCGAGCTAGTATAAGGGTTAAAACGTCTCGATAGGGTACTAAATAAGACGCGGAAGTAGCTCGGGAGTATTAATGTAATAAAGTTAGTTATGACGCTATTTAGGTATAAATAAAAAGTAGCTATAATAGAATAATATAGCGCGGATTAGAAGCGGTATTTATGCTATTACGCCCACGTATAGCCGCTTAGATAAGATAAGGCTCGGGAGAAGTATAGTATTTAATTTATTAATAAGCAGTGGGGGCATATCGCCGATATTATATAGTAGCTCAATATTATCGCCAAATATAATAAGAGCAGGGGGGAAGAAAAGAGTTAGGGTTAAAAAAGGTAGTAATAATAAAGAAGTAATATTAATACAGAGGCAGAGGTAAAGGCAGAGGCAGAGGCAGTAGTAATAGTAGTAGTAATAATAGAAATAAATCTAGATATTAATATTAATAGCGATCTCGCTATGCTTAATTAGGCTATTTATCGCTTTTATATTAGTAATATTAAGTAAAAGCTAGGCCAGAAATAATATTATAACCCACTGCTATACTTTATAGCTATGCTAGGCATTAAGGAGGATAGTAACTAAGTGCTAACGCACTTATATACCTACTTTCTAGCCGGCTTCTTATAATGCGGCTAGGTGCTAATACTAAAGTATTTCTTTAAGGACAACCTATATAACTCGGAAGATTTAATATACAAGATAAGCTTTGCCGCAATTAAATATTTCTATAAGAATTATCGCAAATAGCTTATAAGCGGCTTATACTTGCCATTCAGTATAATTATTTAGTAGATAATATATAGCCGAGGGTATTATAATTATAAGGACGGGTAGGCATAGCTATAATGGGATAGTAATAACAAGACTATTAATTATTTAGGCAATAATATTACCGTGGCCGGTTTTTAATTAATAGCTTAGGCGGTGCTGCAAGAGGCTAAAAACTGGCTTAATAAGCTAATAGGTAGCTATTAAAAAGGCGAGCTGTAACAGATAGTATAGCTATAGGATATCGCCGATAGTTTAATATATAAAGGGCCGGGATAGTTATTTATAATAAACCGGAAGAATATATAGCTATAACCCAGCGCTAAGAAGCTAGTAAATATTATAAGTAAGAGGTTATAAAGGACGATAAATATAAGCAATAGCAATCTATAATATATATGCCGCCGGGAGGCGGTTATAAAGTATCTCGGCTAGCTTAAGTTATTCTAGACGAAGATATATTTAATAATATATATCTAAGGAGGACAGCCTAGGCAGGGACCTAAGATAGTAACGCTAAAGTATTATAATACTAAGTAGCTACCAAAAAATATTTTTATCTTTAATAGGTAGGTAGTTATTATTACTAACCGCGATAAGAGTAAAGGTCTAAGCGGTAAGATAGGCAGCTATAAGGTAGCTTACTTTTTGCCTAAGCATCTAAGCCGGATAATAGTAGCATATATTACGTGGCTATTATCATTTAAAAAGATATTATACCGGCTCGCTAATATTTATAAACCATCTAATTTACTTAACTTATAAATCTAGAAATTAGCAGAGAAGGGGATATAAGATATAATAATACTAAGTAAATAGCTTATACTTATATTAGGCATTAAGATTAGGGCTCGGCTAATAGTATTAAATTATTAGTATATAGCTATAAAAATAGGCCGCAAAATTAAAAGACTAATTATGCGGTAAATAAATCTTAAATCCGCCGTGGCCGATAGCGATAATAAGGTAGCTAATCTAATAATAGGCAAGCAGCGCTAATAGCTAAGGGTCAAATATATATAAGACAATTAAGTAATATATAGCAGCCGCATAGCATAAGGCCACTATGGGATTAACTTATAATTCCCTAATTAGTTATAGCCTAAGATAATATTAAATTACTAGGAGATTAGCCGTTTATGGCATTAGTTTCTTTGCCGCACCAATAGGGATTTTAGCGAGAGAAAATAGCTAGCTAAGATAAATATAACTATAATTAATATAGCAATAAAGAAGTAATAGTATATTATTTATCACCGAGAGGTATATAATATAGCGGTAAGACGATTTTTTCTCTTATATTATTATAAGGTAGGGCGCATAGGTAATAATATACTTATAGCTAGGGTTATAACTAATATATAGCATTACTATTAGTAGGCTATATTATTAATACTCCTAGAGTAGTAATAATATACTAAATTAGCTCCCTACCACTCATTGTAATAATAATCAAGCTTGATCACCTTTTATTTATATGGGAGTTTAGCGTGGCGCTAACATATGCTAGAGTAGATCACCTTTTTCAGAGCATCTAGATCACCTTTTTGAGAAAACATACTTCCCGTGGTCGGACCAGCTTTAAACTAGGATATATGTTGTGAAAGGATTTAATTAGATACTCTAAGCTACCCTTGCACGCATATCTATTATGGTTCTCAAGATATTTAACTAACCCTGAGAATTCCTTGATTTTTGTTGTGGTTAACCCCAATACAAGCTTTGCCATTTTCACTTTAGCTTCAAGTCTCTATCCAGCCAACCAACAAAGAGGATCTTGCTGACCTAATAGCTTTAGCTTGGAATTTCCAGCTAGCCAATTAACAAAAAGGACCTTACTGACTTAATCTAGCTTTGCAACTCTGATTAAGTAAGGTATAGAAATAAGCAAATAATAGGGTTTAGGAATTTAATTACTATTTAGTGAGGGGCGCTCTTGTTTATTTATTTGTTTTGGGGTTAGGGTTAGGGTTAGGGTTAGGGTTAGGGTTAGGGTTAGGGTTAGGGTTAGGGTTAGGGTTAGGGTTAGGGTTAGGGTTAGGGTTAGGGTTAGGGTTAGGGTTAGG